>OZ025213.1:1617268-2229768 GCA_964019055.1 Anthopleura xanthogrammica
TGAAGTTCAAAGGTTGTATTCGGCCTTAGTCTCTTCCTCCTGATGATATTTCTTAATCAATTAAAGTATTAATGTATAGCAGTAATAATGTACCTGGGATAAGGAAATTTTACCAACTTCTAACTGAAACATCGGATGCATTTCATCACTTGGAAGGAACAACTTCTGAAGCAGCTGACTATCAAGTGGATCAAAAAAACTGATTTACATTTATTTTCACAACCATGGGACCTCAGTTGCCTGCAGGTATAGCTATAGCTGAGAGGGGGTCCAAATGTATACTTCATACAAAATTTACTTCAAATCTGTGGCAAAACTAAATTTTAGGATAAAACAAACAATGGAACCTTATGTATGACAGGGGGGTTTGGACCCTTCCCCTGGATCTGCCAACTCGGCCATTGGAAATTTGATTGACTGAAGCCAAAAACCCTGACTTCTGGGAGCATAAATAATAATATTACAAGGATGCTACCCACAAATCAAATGAAATGATTAAAAAAAAAAATCATGTAATAAAAAATAAATGTATCACAATGTAAAATTACATAAAAAAATAGCTTAAATTTGATAACTTCAATGAAGACTATCGTCCAAGGTCTCTTATCAATCTATTGTCATACGGCATTTATCATCAATCATAAAGTTTCTGTCACAAAGCCATTAAAGTGATTGAAAGCTATGAATATATTGCCATTACAACTTCAAAATTATGATTTTCCAAATATTTGCATCTTAATCATAAATTGTAAAAATATCCGGGTTATTATTGTTCATAGACAACTAAATTTAAAATTCAGAATCGTTTAATCCCACAGTAATAAGATTCATTGTCTGTACAAATTAAACAAAATTAAGCTTAGTTTGCTCCATAATATGCTCATTTATCGCCAACAAGGGCTTCAGCATTCTTCTCAAAACAAATCGAAAGCACTTCACATAGACCACACATCCATCAAAGATACAATATACACTCATTTAAAACTTCATCAACCGAGAGATTTAGAATCCAATTTAAGTTTCTCATTTTGAAGACTGACCTTGGAATGCCCTTCTCCCACGCAAACTGCTGGATAGTAAAGACTGGCGTAGTTGCTACGACCCCACCGAGGTCAAATATCACTAGTTTTGACATCCTTTCCTAAACTCTCAAGAATAAACCTCTAAGATATGATCGCACGGTATTAGAGGCTTCAAATATGATTTTTTTAAGCAGAATATTTTCGCTGCTCAGCAAACCTCAAGTCAAGAACTCAAGTAGTCTTTACCCTCAAGTGAGAAAGGTCTGGTGAAGACTAATCAAATTCAGCCAATGATATTTAGTGTTAGATTTGACGTCCTCTTATCCAATCAGCTGTTTTGTACTATTTATTTTGATTTTCAAGATGGAGGAAGACTTTCCTACAGAATATGATGCCATCGTTCTTGGAACAGGTAAATATGCTGTTTATTACGCTTTGATCTCCGAATAAAAGGTGATAATTTGTACATTAAGGATTCAACTAAGCTCATGATTAATTTTATTGTGAAAACTTGCAAGCAAAGCATCTATTCATCCATTTTTTTATGCCTCCCTTGTCATTCTCCTTGATCATTTTTCGTTGTTCCCTTGAGAATTGAAGGCAAAAAGTGTTTGATCTTAAAATTGAATCGAATTTTAGGTCTACCAGAATCGGTAGTGGCTGCAGCTTTGGCGAGGGTTGGCCAGAAAGTTCTACATTTAGACAGGTATTCAAAATCTAAGATTTGCATTGTACCACAGTGTTCATATTTGAGCTAAAAATTAAACTTAATTCTTTGATTTTAAATTTTGTTGTTGTAAAGAGATGAATATTATTCAAGTCAATGGACAACCTTCACTTTTGATGGTCTTCTAAAGTGGATTGAAGAAAATCAGGTGAACAAGTCTAATATTTTTATTGTTTACTTGTTTCTCTTGTTTGTGAATAAAAGTGAAAACCTCATTTTAGCTTGAACTTATGAACAGACATTGAAAGCCAGTAAAGTCCCCAGTGAATGTGAGAATGAAAATGTAAATGGTGAATTTCCTTGTCCCAGTAGAGATGATAAAAGGCATTTTCCTTGACTGGTTTAGTAAGTTAGGGGCTATTTGCATAAATATTGGTCTCTACTCTTTTTCCTCACGAGTGAGGTGAAGCTGTGAAAAGAATTATATCTCTCTTGCAGAGAACTTAAAAAGAGTAGTTTTTCAGTGAAAGTTTTCATTTTCCCCGATCATACCCTGTGGGTGAGGTCTAGAAATGTCAAATGACTGTTCCAAAGCATCAATTGATTTTTCTTGAGAATATCTGAAAAAAATTACAATGATTATGATTCCAGACAGCTGCAGCTCCTGAGGTTACAACTTCAAGTGCTCCTGAAGAAAATACAGCCAGTGATGGTAGAAAGGCTTTCTCAATTCCTCACAAGAGTAACACCATCAGTAACTTGGTGACAAAGTCCTATTTCAGGTGAGGTGACACAGGCACAGGAGGTTTGATGCATGTCACTGTGAATAATCATAGGTGTTAATGCCTGCAATTATAAGTTAGGGCATCGCAGGAACTGCATGAGGGGAGGGGCTGGTAAGGCTATAGTCCTACCACTTTTTCCATTTTCCCATACTAGTCTCTTATAAAGCACCACTTTTTAGGGTGCTCAGCAGTCCATGCATGGTATAGGATTCACTTGTCTGTTGCAAACTCAAAGGCTAAGAATGTTATTATCAGTCAATTCTATGATGATATGTTTTCAAATTGTCTCAATTTTTTGCCTTTTTTAGAACAACAAGAAAACAAGAAGAAAAAGAAGAAGATACTGATAATACAGAAGTAACAGAAGCCAAAGAAAATGAATCTAATGAAAAACAAACAGATATCCAAAGTACAGATGAATCAGAGCAAACAGATCATGAGCAAGCTTCCACTCAAGCTGATGAAAGTGAGAAAAAATCAGAAGATGATCATGATGAGGAGCAAGCACAAGACATACAGGCTGAAGAACAACCTAAAGAAGCAGAGAGTGAGGCAAAACCAATAGACAGCCAACAAGAGACAGCTACAGGTTAATCACCACAAACAATATTTTGACAGTTTTGTTTTATATATTGCCTAAAGATAGGTATTACCCTGCCTAATGAAGTGATGGGACTCCAGATAAACAAAAGCCTGCATATTTAGAGCTAGGGATATTATACTAGCAAATTTAATTGATATGGAAATTTTGTTTATTATAGATCCCAGTGATTTGCCTTCATCTGCTGATAATTCCACTGCACAAGATGATACTTCAGAGAGCAACAGAGAAACATCAACTGAAGCAGCTCCTCCAGAAACAGAAGAAAGACAAGAGGAAAGCCAACCTCCCCAAATACCTGAGCTCTTTAGACGACGGGCAGCTCCAAAACCTCCTGTCAACAAAGATATGCTTTACGAAGACTTTGAGCAATATTTTAGACAGTTTAATATTGATCTTGCTCCAAAGATGCTCTTCTCAAGAGGCCCATTAGTGGAAGCCATCGTTAGTGCCAACATCAGTCATTATGCAGAGTTTAAGAGTGTGAATAGAATTCTTACACACCTAAATGGAAGTATTGAAGATGTGCCTTGCTCAAGGTCAGATGTCTTCAGTAGCAAGCTCATTTCTGCCATCGAGAAAAGAACTCTGATGAAGTTTCTGACCTTCTGTATTGATTATGAAAGTCATGAAAATGAGTACCAAGACTTTGTTGATAAGCCCTATGTCGAGTTCCTAAAGTCTAGACGATTAACACCAAACCTTCAGCATTTTGTTGTTCATGCCATTGCTATGGTAACTCCCACAAGGACAACAATTCCTGGCTTGAAAGCCACTAAAGAGTTCCTTCAATCTCTTGGTCGTTATGGCAACTCACCCTTCATCTGGCCTATTTATGGAATTGGAGAGCTGCCTCAAGCTTTTTGTCGCATGTGTGCAGTCTTTGGAGGCATATACTGTCTGAGGAAGAGTGCAGATTCCATCATAGTTGACCCGAGTGACAATATATGTACTGGAGTGATGTTAGATGGACAACTGCTCAAATGTAAATGGCTAATTGTAGAACACTCATATTTACCTAAAACATTGCAAAAGGAAACAACAAAATTTGTCTCCAGAGCTGTGTTTATTACTGACAAGTCACTGAGAGCGTCAGATAATAGAAATGTTACTCTCTTGGCTATGCCAAGACCAAGTGTTAGTGGTGGGCAAATAAAGGTGTATGAGCTGGATAACTCTACCGCAGCTTGTCCTAGAGGGCTTTATGTGGTTCATTTTGTGACAGAAAGTTGTGGTACTGCACAAGAAGACCTGCAAGAATCAGCTGAAAAACTGCTGTATTTTCCAACCAGTGATGGTGAGGCATATTGCTTTTGATATCTCTGCTAATCATTATCATCATATGCATCAACATCAACATCAGAACCCCACTATCACCGTAATCTGCATATCTATAATAACATTACGATGAATAATACTAGATGCAGCAGCCTCAGCAGTATCATCATCTGCATCAACATCATGACCAGTATCAGAATTGAATCCCTATCATCAGCATCACAACATTAACATGAATACCAAATTATATTGTGCATGGCTGCCATGAAATGTATTGCCATTATCATCAGCATCATCATATGCATCAACACTACTATCAGATCTCCTATGATCATTACTATGTATAAGCTCTACAGCTGTCGTCATCATCACTGTCAGCACCATCATCACAAATACTGTCATCATTAGTGCTATTACTATTATAGTTTGAATAATTGCCAAAGTAGAGTATTAATAAAAGTCATTGTTGGATTTTCCATCTTAGATGACAGAGAAAGCACCAAGCCTGTAGTACTGTGGTCCATGTACTTCAACCATGCTGCATCTGATCAAACTACTGTTCAAGATACTTTACCTTCCAATATAAGAACAACAGTTATGCCTGGTGCAACACTAGGGTTCCACCAAGCCATGCAACAGGTAAAACCAGTTAAATATTGCTAATAGATGTGTATGTCACTATAGGGTGTTTTTTTTTTGCTTGATAAATGTGTTACAAGTTATGTGTTTCTTCAAGCAAATTTTTATCGGAAAAAAAATTCTGAGCCCCTGGCAAGATTCAAACCCACGACTTTCAGGTTTCTAGCCAATGCTCTAGTCCACTGAGCTACACTGTTTTTTTTATTTCAGACTATATGTCATTACCTTGAGTACTGTTTCCTTATCTCCTACTATTTATCTTGTATGCAGGCAAAGAAGATATTTCAAAGCATTTGTGGCACAGAGGAAGAATTCTTACCTGCAATACCAAACCCAGAAGACATCATCATGGATGATGTAAATGAACAACCAGGCAACAACGTTGGCATTGGTACCATTCCTAGTGATGATGAGGCTCAAGATGGGGCTGGTGATGCTGATGCTGATGATAGTGACCACACCCATGATGCATCTGAGAGCACTGTAGATGAGGGAGGGAGTGTTGAGTCAGCCAGTAACACAGATGGGGATGCAGACATCAATGGTGCAAATAATGCACCTCATAGTGAAACAAATGAAGGGACAAGTGCATAATCAATCGCAGTGACATTATTGAAGTGAGCTTCAGGGGGTCTTGCACAGAGAGAGGTCAAGATGGAGGTGGAGGTGTCAATATAAAGAACTTTATCTGATGTTGACAAGAGCACAGGTGATGATGATGAGGACGATGATGATGATGATGATGATGATGATGATGATGATGATGATGATGATGATGATGATGATGATGATGATGATGATGATGATGATGATGATGATGATGATGATGATGATGTTGATGATGATGATGATGACCTGTAATCTAATGAAATTCATGCTATCTTACTTAAAGTGAATAATAAGCATATACAGCTGTAAGTAGCCTGGGTTCCAACAATTGCAGGGGTGTGGGTGAATATGATAAGCTGAGGGGAGAGGACTGCAGAAAATTGCCAGTCTGCACAGGCCTTATGTATATTTGTTTCTTATGGCCACCTCCCTTACTGTATGCCCAAAACTAGCAATACAAGCTAGGAACTTAATCACTGATGCTAAAAGACGACAAAATTTGAATTTTCAATTATTTGCTGCATGTAGTTCATGATCAAGAGGATTTAAACATTGATACTTCAAAATCATGAACACTAAATTTATGATTGCAAAACCTTGATGATAAGTTTAGAAATAAAGAAATTGAATTTTTAAAGGTATTTTTGTGATTAATATTATTTGAAAGAAACAGCAATACAGCTGGATTACATGGCTTTCTCTCTCTGAGCCAATCAAAAACTGAGGAAATTTTCATCCAATCATAGTGCTTGTTAAAGGAAGAAACAGGTAACTTTACTGAGACAATGAGATAATTAAGGGGAAAGGCCATATTTGCAAGACAACATAAATATAACTCTATTTCTTCAATCATTTTTAATGCATCGTTTTTCAAAATATCTTCTTTAAATAAATATATTAATATATTAACCTCTATTATTAAAATATTATCAAAACTGCAATTTATTAAGCAATAAATATTCTCTAATAAAAGTTTTTTGAAAGTTTACCATCAAAAATTCATGGATAAAAATTAATATTCTAGGAATTATTGTGAAAACTTAGAAAGGATGACAGGTGATGGAGTAGCATTCATTAGCAGGTAGTTTAAAAGCTTTGAACCTATTCTTTCCTGTCATCAAACTATTGCCCCTGGGTTTCAACCTATAAATATAAAAATTTATGAACAAAAAATTATCTGCTCATTTTTTATCCTAAGATTTTCAAACAAACAATTTATATGATAGCATGCGTTTTTAAGCTATTAAATTCGGTTGCTTTAAAGAAGTAGGAATCTAGCGACTCTATAAATTACAGAAAAACAATCGTACTTTGCCCCTTTAAAGGAGTCCGGTTTGTGACTCTTGGAATCTGGAATCCGGAGGACTCGGGGAATCTCTCGGAGTCCACAATCTTGACGGAATCCTTTAGTTTAGGGCAACATGATAAATTCATTCCTTTTTGTGGATATTCTTTTTAAGGAAGAGCTGGTTGTTGTAGAATGTTATGACGTTCTGTTAGATAAATAACTCCCTCGTATGTACAAAACATGATTGTGATGAAAGGCACTTGTCTTATAAGAGCCGTCGCAGCGCCACCGTACAACCCACTCAACTTCTCTTCCTGTAGAACAGTTCTTAACGTCTGCGCGATTGTTTTATAACATCTTTGACCTAAGACATTGCTCTCCTGTTGTCGAAGTCTAGTTCTTATAACTTCGTAAGGATAACAACTTCCCATTGATACGACTTTAGCTATTCCAGCTGCTAGTATACACTCGATGAAATTGAAGGAATGATGATCCTTCGATTTTCCTTGGACTTCAAGTAGTGCCTGTTTCAGATGCTCATAGATGGCAAAGTGAAGAGCAACTTCTGCCATTCCTAGATAGCTAGCATTAAGTCCTCGATAGAATGTTCTAAGTCCATTTTCTTGATATGCATAGCGAATGGTTTGGAGGAGTGATACTTCTCTTCCTTGGCTGAAGTTGAGCTGAAGTCTTGTTTTGAGGAACCATAGAGGATTGGTAGCGGTAGAATTTATAAACTGTGCTGTAGCTCCGGATAAAAGATACACTGGGGTGCTATCAGGGGCGAATAATACCCCAGCTTTACTGTTCAGGAAGTCCTTGGTTTTTTTGTAAGTAGTGAAATAAATAGCTCTGGAGGGTGTGACCGCCATCAGGGTAGGGCAAAGTCCTTTGAACAGAGATCGTACGCCTTCACTTTTGGCCATAAACTTTCCATAAGATACAAGCCCTACAAAGTATGCCGGTCTTGTAGCACCGTGACATGTAGCTAAATTCATCATCGGCCCTGTTATCCGCTGCATACGAAACGCTGATGATTGCAGCCTGGTTTGTATTACATCCAGAGGGCAGGTCAGGACTACCGCTGTGGAACCACTTATACCACCAGCTAGTAAATCTACCAGCATAGAACGACTACTTTCTGGTGGCGGTTGGGTTGATTCTCTTCCATTTTCGAATTTATTTGGTAGTTTCCTTTTGCTTCCTTGCTTCAATTCTGTTTCTGATATTCTTTTCATCTTTAGTGATTTTTAAAATTTTCTACAATGAGAAAAAAATTCATTGAATGTATGTCTTACAAATACAAATGATTTACAATTTTAAACATTTTACCTGCTTACAGTAATAATGGATTCTACTCTTTTAGTTACGGTTCATATCAGTAATTCCTAGGCCTGTTTTCCAACTCTTCAATAAAACCGTTACCACGCAACGTACAGCCACAACTGGGCACTTCAAAACACTTCATCCACAACATAAGCACGATCCTCCTCCATAAAGTTACTTTTTTCAAGTAAAACTTGTGCTTAGTTCTAGTCAATTTGAAAACCTAGAAATTCAACTCAGTAAAACAGGTTTTTCAAAGCCAGGAAAACCCTGGAAAGACGCAGAACTCAGACATCAGGCGATTTAAGATAAGTAGCCAATGCTTACGTCATATGCCATTCTTATTGGTCTAAGCACTCCCGGATATGATAAAACTGTCAAACAAGAACGGTCAAGCACGTTCGATTAAAACTCGGAGTGTTAGAAATATATTTCAGTAAAAATCATTTAAAAATCACCGTTAAAGAAAAACATATACACATTTTAACTGGAGGATATATCATAACGGAAGGACTTTATGATCGGTATGAAACATGAATAATACAAAAGGTTTTGCCTAGAAGGAAGATCATTTAGACCTTTTCAATTTGTATGAAACTAATAAAACTCGAGATTCTGAAAATGATATAGTTTTACGACTTGCTTTCGGCGTTTTCTCACACTTTTTTCTTTTCCTCCGAAATCCTCGTTCTAATCCATATAAAATAAAATAATAATTACGAATGGGAATTTTTTCTACTGACACAATTGTGAAACTTCCTTGTTGACAGGAGCCGCTGCCAGCAGGGAACTGTGAAACCGACATATTTGCCAACATCCAAAAATAGCTGGTCTTCCTTTGCGGAACTTTTTTTCTAGGAGTGTATCATTAGTCACGTATTCTTTAATCAATGCGTAATTGTTTTCTATAAACGTGCCCTTTGAAAACCAGCCACTTTAGATGAGATGGCCTCGAGACATACTAAAAATTTATGAATTTTAAAAATGATAATAATTTACTTTGCTGTTCTGTGAATTTCAAAGGCCAAACAAACCCCAAAATTTTCATTCGGAATATTTACTCTTTTAGTTAGATTCTAAGGCAACATTTTGCCATCTTTTCTTTTTTATGTTGACGGAAATGAACTTGACTAGCGACTGGTCAGATTATGCAAATGAGTTATTCACCTTTATTGAACCACTTTTTCACTCAAGATTTTGTCTATTTTGGGAAAGGTGTGCTAAAGTCCAACCCAGTTTTTGTAAGATAGGAATAACATTAACTGAAAAACTTTCTTCTTCCTTTATAATAGAAGCCGGCCTCTTGCTTCTATCATAAATGATTATAGCTTTAACAAAAGAGCCGCTGTTTGATACCCGCTTTTCATAGAATAATTTACTAAACTAAGGAATTTAGAGAACAACAGAACACATCTGGAAAATTAGATATATAAAATAGGTTGCTATAACTACGAATATTTTCAACGAAAAGTAAATTATAAGATGTATAAAAGACATGATAGCTTTCTTACCTTCTTTCTGGAGTAAGTCTTCCGTTCATTCTGAGCATTCTACTGAACGAATATTCTGAAAGGATTGAAAATGACGTCATTGATCATGCATGACGTCACGTCCATCACGTCCTTCGTTTTGATTGGTTGTCTAGATATTTCCAATAATGGCAATGTCAAGGTGAATTTTTAAGACATTACTATACCACAAAGCCTTATAAGTCAAATATTGACTTTAAAACTTGTGCGCATTTTGAAGTCAATTCCAAAAGGAAACGACGAATTTTCGAGACAGGAGAAAAAATATTTACCAACGACGAAAAGGAACTGTAGTCAGTGGTATAGTTGCGACATGAACATATACTATTTAAAAATACATTACTATACCTCAAAATTGCTGTGATAAAATTAAAACGTTGATAGAATAGGGATTAAAGTCAATACCGCGTCTGTTGAAAAGTTAAATATGATAGAATTTTTTTTAAGATCTATGTTCTTGCCAAAGTTTCCCATTCGTTTTTAGTATGAGTGTCTATCAGAGAAATTAATCATCCTTTCGTAAGAGAAGAGAATAATGTAGAAGCTTTGGCTAAATTTTATGAATATTTTTCGAATGGTCAGACTTGGTATGCAATGCGTGTATTATACTGATGCATGTAAATATGCCGCCTGTTAGAGTTCTATCTATGAGCGTACGTGACCTGCTGCATGTTCTGGGTCTGATCTTAATCCTACCAGACATCTGTTGAAAAGTTAAATATGATAGAATATTTTTTAAGATCTATGTTCTTGCCAAAGTTTCCCATTCGTTTTTAGTATGAGTGTCTATCAGAGAAATTAATCATCCTTTCGTAAGAGAAGAGAATAATGTAGAAGTTATGGCTAAATTTTATGAATATTTTTCGAATGGTCAGACTTGGTATGCAATGCGTGTATTATACTGATGCATGTAAATATGTCGCCTGTTAGAGTTCTATCTATGAGCGTACGTGACCTGCTGCATGTTCTGGGTCTGATCTTAATCCTACCAGACATCATACATATTTATGAACTGGTCGTAATGAATGCCAGACATGTAACGCTTTCTATCTTTTGTACGTTCATACATTTATTCATTCTTTCTTTTTCCTTTCTTTTCGTTTCTTTATGTGATTCGTTGTTTGTTCACTGATCAGACTCATGATCATTCTCATTTTTTCTTTCATTCAATCGAGTAGTTTTTCCTTACTGACAGGGAGCACTTTTCAAATTTCGTAAAATCGTTCTTTCTTCCTTTTTTTTATCTTCTTTTTTTGAGTCTTGTGATAAGTCAAAAACTTCCAAGATTACGAAATAAATATTAGTAGGCTATTTTGGTTCACATGTGAGAGATAGACGTGACTTGTTATGCAACACTTGTCACCGCGCTCCATTGTTGCGAATTCGAATGCTGCACGAAAACTCTATCATTGCATTATAACATAAACTACGAACAGCATATACGCAACTTTCTTACGACCCATAAAGCATTTCGATAAGGCTCCATTTTCATCAAAATTGAGGGGCACTTTCTATTGCAAAAAAATATATAGTTTTCATGTGCAGTGGAAGACTGACATAATAGATAAGATAAGCTATCGTATTTATTCAATGTGCCCCTCACGATCGATAATAAAAAACGGTGAATTGAACTTATTCTTAAACTGGCCATGAAAATCATGGAATTTCTTTTCGCAATCAAAAGTTGGAAAATAAAATTAAAGTTAAAGGTGCGCGTTACTCTTTTGTGTAACGCAATCCCATTACCTTTTAAGGATAAAAAGAAGGCGTAGTACTGACGTCACACCTTAGTTGCATCACTGGTTCCAACCGGTGAATACGTTCGACGGAGTCAAGCGATGTGGCACAACTCGTAGAGATTGTCGAAGTTTGTAGAAGGATTTCCCAATTTATCATCGACTAGTCTCTGAAGTTATACAAGAATGGGAATAAGAATGGGAATAAGAAGAAGCTGAAGGCGGTGAAGGATCCAAATGGAGAAAGTTTTCAGCAAATTACATTTGATTTCCTTCACTAGTTAAACATCCTATTACAGTCAATATGGCGTCTGATGTTCCAAGGAGACCTTCAGCGCTTGTACATCTCGTTGGAGGAGGTTTAGGAGGATGTATGGGAGCTCTCGTAACTTGTCCTTTAGATGTGATTCAAACAAGACTTCAGTCGTCGGCTTTCAAGCTACAACGGTCGTTTAGTAAGGCCACAACGCCGGCCATTTCGACAGCAAGTGTTGGGTCAAGCGCAACGTTTACAACAAGGACTTTAGAGAATAGATTTACAGGGATTCTTTCTTATGCCCGCTACATGGCTAAAAGTGAAGGATTTTTCGCGCTTTATAAAGGTCTTGCTCCTACACTTTTTGGTGTTATTCCTTCCAGGGCTATTTATTTTGCTGCTTATTCAAAGTTGAAGGACTTTTTCAATCGTTCAGGAGTTTTCAAAGAAAATGGTAATCTTGTTCACATGAACTCTGCCGCTATCGCTTCGTTCGTTAACCATACCGTTACTAATCCTTTGTGGTTCGTCAAAACTAGGCTACAGCTCGAAAATCAAGGTCCAAAGATAGTCAGCTTCTTAGAAGTCATCAAAAAGGCTTATAAACTAGAAGGATTTCGAGCTTTTTATAGAGGAATAACAGCATCGTACATGGGCATCTCAGAAACAGTTATCCACTTCGTCATATACGAACGCGTCAAAACCAAACTCTTGGCATTACACTACAAAACTCACAAAGATTTGAAAGTTTTTGAATGCATGTTTGCAGCTGGACTTACTAAATCTATTGCTTCAACCTTGTGCTACCCACACGAAGTTGCGAGAACTCGGTTACGACAGCAAGAAAGCACTTTCCTTGGCAAGCAAAAGTACCATACGTTTTTTCAGACACTGAGGACAGTGGCGAAGGAAGAGGGCTGTCGTGGCTTATACGGGGGACTAGGAACGCATTTAATTCGACAAGTTCCAAACACTGCAATAATATTCTTCACTTATGAAGGAGTTGTTCATATGCTAGAACAAAATGACGAGACATAAAAACTTTTAAACACCAACAAAGACGGACAGACAGACAAACCGTGTCACATCGAAAAGTCTAAATGAGGACGTCGACTCCATAAAGCCATTCTCCCCAAGATGGAGATGGACTAATCCAATAATCACAGTCTAAAAATTGTTAAAACTAGCATTAGTATCAAAAGCAGAGTAACTTTAATAGCTATTGTGCTACAGCAGAAAATGAATCTAGATTCAGTTTCAAATTCTGACAATGCACAATATGTTATTCTATGATGCCCGATGGGATAACTTTGTGGGAGAAACCAAGTTAGAGCTCTCTTTGAAGATATTCTTGGGCTTTTGTTCTAAATAAAATAACTCTAGAACCCCTGTAAAGAAGGCTAGGAAAATTGATTGTTTTATATTCGGGTTGAAGCTGGTTTCATAAAAATAGTACATGAGCAATATTGCATTAGAATGAGAAAGAAAGAATAAGGAAATATAATCAAATCAATTCTTCTCCTGAAGCCTGATAGAAAAAAATATATTTTTTAAGAATAACTTATTATATCTACACAAGGTTTAACTAAGAGTAAGGAGGATAAGAAGTAATGCAGCTAATATTGAGCTCTGTACATATTTTAAAAAGAAGTCGTTTTTCCAAGCTCAGAATAATTTTTTGGGAACAATGAAAATAATATTACGTAAGTTTGAAAAAAAAATGTAGAGTTCTAACTATATGTATACAACTGTATATATGTAAAGTTGTTCTTATTAACTTTGATGAATTTATTTAATATTTTAAACCTGGATATTTGCAATTTATTTAACACCAAACATAATTGTTAAAGTGTATAATAAAACAAAGTAATAAAACCAGTGGCTGCTTTACTTTTAACAGTTGTATACTGGATGTGTATTTGGCTATTATGCAACAACAAAATTTTGTCTCCCAATTTAAGGTTCCTTTAGTAAATAACTCTAAAATACTTGAAGGAGTTTGGTACTCCTGTGAGCAGTTACCTCATAATGTTTGATTTTGCTAAGCAATGTCCATTCATTTCTCATTCCCAGATCCTGTGCTATTGCCAGCCAGCAAATTGCCTTCGGGTGATAAGACTTCTTTCATTAATTTGATAGGTGTTCCCTGAGTCAATTAATTCTCTTGCTGTTATCTGCTGTTATCTCTAACGAGTTGCTTTCTAATATTATACATCTGAAAGAGCATGCAGTGATAAAAAAATAAGGGTAGGCTGACTTCCAGTCAATCAGTATGCCGACTTCCTATAGGCAGCACACTAGGGTGGGCTAGGGGTGCTAGAGCACCCCCACTTGAGATGTGAGAGGAGGGGTGTTGAGCACCCCATTTGTTACCATTTGTTAAGGGTGATTCTGAATTTTTTTTTTTTTTTGCTTCTGTGATTTGGGCAGGGTTTTTTCTTTGCTTTCGCAATTTTTTTTTTACTTTTCTTTGCAATTTTGGCAATAACAGCCCCTCCCCCATTTTTTATGTCCTTTCGCTGCCTATGATTCCTACTAATCAGTACGACTCTCAAAAGGAATTGGCCTTTTGCATGATGGCATCATACTACCACTACCAAGATGCTTTGCAAATTTTCTTTCTCATTCAAATTTGTATTTCCTCATGAATAGTAAGACCATCAGAGAATTGGTGCAAATTAACTGAACAAAAGAAAGTGTGCAAGGGATTCTGGTATTGGTAGTAAATGACATCATAATGCAAATGGCCCATTATGTGGTGTCATAGGTTTGTGCCTCCACAGGCAGCCCAAGCAAACTTTCTGTGCATGTTTTATAGGGTAATGTATGGGGCTAGGGTACACATAAAAAAGTAAAATCTTTCACTCAAGATTTTTCTTTAAAACTTGCTTCAATCACTGTTTGTACCTCATTCGGTATTATTGCGAAGTTTGAGCCTGATTTGAAGCCGTTAAGTGTGTTTTTTATCCTACCCCATCCCCTCCCTCTATACTGCTCTGAAACTTCGCCATAATACCGAATGAGGTACAAACAGTGATTGAAGCAAGTTTTAAAGAAAAATGTTGAGTGAAAGATTTTATTTCTTTATTTGAATCCTAGCCCCATACATTACCCTATAAAACATGCACAGAAAGTTTGCTTGGGCTGTCTGTGGTGCCTCAGGCTAATGAAGGCAAGCAGACAGACATTGGCTGCAAAAATGGCAACGCAAAATATTTGCGCATTTTTTTTTTTTCTTCGCTCAAATTTTGAAATTTTTCACGGTAGTGAAAAGCTTTAAAATCGTTTTCCTATAAAGACGCTTCCGACAAATGTGTATTCTTACTTTCTTTGCATGGCTGGAAATTCAGAATCACTTTCACCAGAAAACTACTGGAAACGACTGGAGACAGGGGATACACTAACTTTGTACTGGACGAGCAAAGTTTCGAGAAACGCACCGATTAGCTTGTTTCGCTCTTGAGCCGTGTACACGCGTCCATGCCCAGTGTTTACGATAACATAACATAAACTTTCAAGGATGAAGGTGGGGCATTCTACTGCTTTATAGCACTGCTTTATCAAAATCGCAAAAATAAAGGAAACCAGTGCGCGCGCACGACGTGTCCAAGATTCTTACCAGTCTCCTTCCACTACTCGGTTCGTCATCGCCGCGCGCGCATCATAAAAGTGGGTCCAGGTCTGGACTCTCACGGCACGTACTTTTACGGCACTTTCACGGCACACGCATGCGATCGGCTTTGCGTTCACGTTTTCAGTTTGCAAAGACATGAAAAACTTCAAAATCAAAAGAAAAAGAATATTTTTGATTCTCAAACAATTCACACTTATGCTCAAACAATCATGTCTTAACTTCTTTGCATGCAACGCAGGTTTTTGAGGTGCGAATGCCTTATTTTCCTAAAATTCAGACATGAAGTTTTGATGGGATTCCTGTGATCACTCGCACGAGCACGTGATCATTTAACACGATGCAGCCATATTTGGTCAGAGAGCGAGGTGTTCACATGATCAGAAGAACGCTTCCACCAATCAGAAGCATCGTAGGGTATTTGAACATGTGAACAGTTCAATGTCTGCGGAAAAGCAAGCTGGAAGATACCAGATCCAAAGTTCAGTAAAACTACATAACACGTAAATAGAGTAAAAAAAAACTACTACAGGACGTACCAAAAAACCGTCCTCTACTTCTGTGGCTTTTATACTCCATATGAGGTGGAGAAACAGTAGACATCTTTAAGAAAGGATGAGAAATTCACCCTCTAATAGTGTTAATAGACGAATGGCTTCTTCTCAGTCTACGTTCGTCCACTTGGTAGCGGGAGGGTGAGTAAATCATAATCTGTTGTTTTTGTGATTCATGTCGTCCTATTATTCTCTTCTTTGGAGGATCTAAACACTTTGCATAGTCAGACAGACATGTTAGATGCCTTGGTTTGGTATTTCTGACATTGGCAATAAAAAACATGGAATTTCTACACAAAATGCCATCGAATCGACCATGAGTCGGAAAGCCAACAGCACAACTTTACTAATAAGCTCTATATTCCAGCTGGTTTTCTTTTATTTATTGCTCGAAAATCCATGCTTAGACTAAAAAAAAGATGTAGAAGGTCCAGCTCAAGTCTTAGGAGCTTGTGATTTTCTAATAATATCAACTTAGTGGTCTTATATTGACATCGTTTTCTCATTGTTTGGTTGTGTTTTGATTCTCAGGATCGCGGGAACTGTTGGTTCCTCGCTAACTTGTCCCTTGGAAGTAGTAAAAACCCGATTACAGGTAGGTTGATCATGTTTATCATCGATGGAAATATTTATGTTCCTAATCCAAGTGATACTAAGTTTTCCAGCATTGCTGCTTTACATATGTAGAAAACATCTAAAAATACTCTAAACTCCTCCAAAAATAACTTGCCCATAGCTTTGCAAACTCGTAGATCTTCTAGATTTTGTGCCAATCGTTTTATGTGGGGTGTTATAGATAGTAAACATTTATGCAGATGTTGAAAGAATAAGGAAAGCACGATATTGCAAAATATTCTGGCGAATGAGTTGTACAATTCTGTACAATACTGACATTGTTTACTTTAAGTTCAAAGTATAATTTACCCAAATACTTATTATATGACTTCAATATCAATAGAAATAAGGACTTTTTGCATGTTTCTTGATTTTTACGATTCTAATAACCCAATTATTTATATTTTTATTGTTTTTTAGTCCTCAGTTACAACATTTCATACCACCACATGTGTTAGTGGCGTTGGAACAGTACCTCTTCAAGTATCCTATCAAAGGCCCACAGGAATTCTAATGTGTCTGAAAACTATTATCCAATATGAAGGATTTCCAGCATTATTTAGAGGGCTTGGACCTACACTTATTGGCATCGCCCCATCAAGGGCTATATATTTCTCCTTTTATGCGACTGCTAAGAACAAGTTTAGCAGAAGTGGATGGCTCGTTCCAGAAAGTAAAACAGTTCACATGCTGTCTGCTTGCTCCGCAGGTAAATATTATGTAAGACAAGACTGTTAGTCTAGGGTTACTTGATTGAGGTATTTAGCTTGTCCATCAAATCCTTTCCTCATAAATAAAGAAACATCTAAATACTTCAAAATAGGTTGTCATTATTAACATCCTTTCCCTGACGATGACAAGACCCAAAAGGTCAGAATTGAATTATTTCTCAAGATAACTGTGTTGTCGAAGTGTATTCAACCCTGATCTTAATACTTGTTTTCTATGCTCTGAGTCCTTTCATCACAAACAAAGAAACATCAAACAATTTAAGTATTATAATTTGTCAAACATACTTTCCCTGATGATGGGTGAGACAACTGAAAGCTTGAAAGTAAAATTATATCTAAAGATACCGTGTTGACAAAGCATATTCAAACCAAATTTATGTATTAACAATTTGTCTTCTGTGCTTGGTTGTATATGGAAAGTTCAGTGTCTAAGCTAGCTAGAGCTGAAAAAAATGTAGCTCTCCATATGATGACTCCCCACAAAAACAAAAGAAGGGTATTGCTTGGGAAATACTCACCAATATTCTTGTGACTGAATTGGTTCAATTTATCTCATGGAATCTTGTTAAAGAATCTTATGTTTTTATTCAATTCATAACATTTTTTTCCAATTTATGTAGGATTGTTTACATCAACTGCAACGAGTCCATTATGGGTCTGCAAAACAAGACTGCAACTTTATAATGGGTAAGTGTGTGATGAATAGAGTGGGATAATATAGAGGCTTCTTGCTCAAATTGTATGGATATTTTTGTTGTGTCCCAACATGTACATATTTTAAAACAAAGAGTGTAAGGAGTGACACTTCATCATACCTTCCAGGTATCCATACTAACCATGGTATGAATACCTGTATTTCCATATATTTTCTGATTTAGCTGTCCGAGGTAAACAGGTTGTTAGCAGCGATGCTGCTTTTTTATTTTACAGCTTTTTGATATATATTTTAAAAACTTGTGAATATTTAATGAGGAAAGCACAATAGAATTATCATCCATGGAGGACGTTTTATATCTGATAAAATATCATCTTCATTTTCATAAACTTTAACTAGGATTTTCTCTGCCAAACTTGGTTCATTCGTAAAAAATTCAGTAGGACATGTGAAGTCAGGGGTTTCAATAATATTTGAAGTAGACGGATGGGATTCAAATGTAGGCATCTGTTTCCAATAATTTTACTTCTTATTTATTGAGAATGATTCGTAAAATAGCCGGCGGTATAAAGTTAAGTACCCAGCGATTGACCACCGGTAGCCGCCTTCTATTGAAACCCATGTTAAGTTGTTTAATAAACTCGCAGATCCTGTTTTATTGAGTCTAAACCCAATAAAACACTCCTGCTCGTATATTAAACAGTACATGAAATTTCAATATCACTCAATCATGAGAATATTAAAGAAAAGTTATTCAGATTTTAGCATAAAAGATAACTCAAGCTTTCCTTCTAATAGTTCTGATATTGGATCAAGATGGTCACCTAATGCTGAAATATTTTTGTTTTGCTTTTAGGAGAAGGCAACGATTATGGAGAGCAATTTTTTCTATATACCAGAAAGAAGGAATTCGAGGATATTACCGTGGACTTTCTGCATCTTATGTTGGAGTCACAGAGACTTGTATACACTTTGTCATATATGAACATATAAAGTCCAAGTTACGCGTTCATAAACAACAAACTAGAGGAGGACAAAAAAGTGCTTTTGACTTTGTGGAATTCATGTTGGCTGCAGTGACATCAAAGTCTATTGCATCAGTAGTTGCATATCCACATGAAGTTGTTCGGACAAGGTTACGTCAGCAAGAAAGTGATGGTACTCGAAGATACCACTCATTTTTTCAAACTCTTAAAAAGATTGCTTTAGAAGAAGGCCGGCAAGGATTGTATAGTGGACTGGGCACACAACTAATACGACAAATCCCTAACACAGCTCTTGTTTTCTTCACTTATGAAGCAATTGTTAGCTTCTTATGTACAGAAGATTAAGTTGAAGCATCAGTGTTTTCGCAGATCTGAATTGGCAATACTAGTTCAGCTAAGTGGGGTATTATGTGGCAATGAAGATCATACAAATAGCTGTACTTCCTTGGTATAAAAGAAATAAATAAATTCACAAAGATTAAGATGGCATGTGCATAAGACTTGTTGTGAATGGGAAAAGCTGAGAATGCATGCATAAAATGTATGCTGAAACTTTTAATTTGATTTCTTATTTGCCCAAGCCATAAAATAGGTTTTAGTATGATTTTTAAAGTGCAAATACTATTCTGAGAAATAGTACTACTAATACTGTTTCATGGATATAGTGCTAGTTAATATAGTGCTGTTTCATGGGTATAGTGCTAGTTAATATAGTGCTGTTTCATGGATATAGTGCTAGTTAATATAGTACTGTTTCATGGATATAGTGCTAGTTAATATAGTGCTGTTTCATGGATATAGTGCTAGTTAATATAGTACTGTTTCATGGATATAGTGCTAGTTAATATAGTGCTGTTTCATGGATATAGTGCTAGTTAATATAGTACTGTTTCATGGATATAGTGCTAGTTAATATAGTGCTGTTTCATGGATATAGTGCTAGTTAATATAGTGCTGTTTCATGGATATAGTGCTAGTTAATATAGTGCTGTTTCATGAATAAAGTGTTTGCACTCTACAGCTCATTGCCAGAGAAGACTACAAATATAGTTTTATTCAGATTTTAGAATACTTGTATTATAATATTGAAAATATATAGAAATCTATTTAATGTACAAAATTGTTTATAATAGAAAATATGATTTGTTTATGAAAATGATCCGTTTTGTGGTTTGAAATAAAGGTTTGAAAACTCTAAATGGTGAATTGTCTCTTTCTCAGCATTGACAGTCTCGACAAGGATATCAGACAATAGGCTACCGTCAAAGAAATTGTTTGGTATCTTTACATACTCTGATTGACAGCAGTGTATTGCTTGATTTCCCAGTCACTTACTGTTGTCTCAATCAATGTGTAGCAAAAAACAGTGATAAGCCATTAACAGTTAAGTACTATAGAGGCTTTCATGTATGTCCAATACACACGACCTGATACGAGTGGTGAATTTGCTTCACGACTCGTACAGGTCGTGAAAGTTATTAGTATGCATAAAACGAGCATATTAATTTCTTACATCACATATTCATCATACAAAATTTTGAAATGGTCACCCTGTGGTGAAAGGAACACTAATAAATGGTGACGGTCACCCTGTGGTATGCATAAATTAAGTACCTCATGGCCTCACTCCTCTCGGACCCCCACAACTCGTACCACTCGTACCACTCGTACGACTCGTAAGAACCATTTACGACCCGTGCATATCATTATCCACTGGTGAAAATATTTGCTCCAGATCCCTGATTCTAAAATATTTGCTCGATCTGAAGCTTATAAGTTATACTTCGTTTTCTAAAGCTGATATACGAGCCATCTATACTTGTTGTTGACGCTGGACATATAGAATACCGGCAGAATACGAGAATTCTTTGGTGGATTTGTTTTCTACTTATCTTTGACGCTGCATGAGCACATACGAAACTTATACGAATCCGAAATGTAAGCTTGTGTAGTTATTATCTTACTTCGTTTTCTAAGGCTTTCTTCGTTTAGAATCGAATCTGAATACCGTAGTAACAATGAATGATATGAGTAGCTTTCGTTGTCAAAACACTCCGCTCAAAAATACACTCGCTTACAAATATATTCGTTTACAATGCACTCTGAAATTATAAACTTACCATAAAAACAAACATATTCCTTTCGAATCAACTCTGAATATTATGACAATGATATATATGATTTCTCGTTTTCAAAAGACTCGCTCAACAACATATGCCTTTGGAATCAACCCTGAATATTATGACATTGATATGATTTCTCGTTTTCAAAAGACTCGCCCAAAAACGTGTTCCTTTGGAATCAACTCTGTATATTATGACATTGATATGATTTCTCGTTTTCAAAAGACTCGCCCAACAACATATGCCTTTGGAATCAACTCTGTATATTATGACATTGATATGATTTCTCGTTTTCAAAAGACTCGCCCAAAAACATATTCCTTTGGAATCAACTCTGTATATTATGACATTGTTATGATTTCTCGTTTTCAAAAGACTCGCCCAAAAACATATTCCTTTGGAATCAACTCTGTATATTATGACATTGATATGATTTCTCGTTTTCAAAGGACTCGCCCAAAAACATATTCCTTTGGAATCAACTCTGTATATTATGACATTGATATGATTTCTCGTTTTCAAAAGACTCGCCCAAAAACATATTCCTTTGGAATCAACTCTGAATATTATGACATTGATATGATTTCTCGTTTTCAAAAGACTCGCCCAAAAACATATTCCTTTGGAATCAACTCTGAATATTATGACGTTGATGATTTCTCGTTTTCAAAAGACTCGCCCAAAAACATATTCCTTTGGAATCAACTCTGTATATTATGACATTGATATGATTTCTCGTTTTCAAAAGACTCGCCCAAAAACATATTCCTTTGGAATCAACTCTGTATATTATGACATTGATATGATTTCTCGTTTTCAAAAGACTCGCCCAAAAACATATTCCTTTGGAATCAACTCTGAATATATATTATGACAATGATATATATGATTTCTCGTTTTCAAAAGACTCGCCCACAAACATATTTCTTCACTATATCATTTGTTTTTGTTGTACCAAGACCTTAGGCTACATTCATTATGTATGCTGCAGGGGGTGCAGAGGATTTTTAGGGGGGATCATAAAATTTACTGGCATGAAAAGGGGGGATTACAAAATTTTTTAATGTTAGTTAAGGGGGGATGCTAATTTTTTTCAATTTTTTTTGTATGCAAATCATTATTTCACCTACAGTACTTCACAAATAAACAATATTTAGCTTGAATGCTATCAACCAGCAGTTTTTTATTATGCCATAAAACAATAACGAGCTGGTCCAGTCCCAACAAGTGAACAAATAAAAAAACAGGCAGCTTAATTAAGTAAAGGCAAGTCTTTAAGCTTCATGTCAATTCACACATTTGCAGTGAATATCATCATGAATAACATCATATTCCCAGTAAAATAGACCTTTGTGTTTTGAATAAATGCAGAAAACAATTAACATTTGGATTCTCAGTACTGTCATTGTTACCATCATTGACACTATCTGCATTATGGTAATCATCACTGTCATTTTTGTCATTGTCATCATCACTGTTGAGATCATCTTCCTCACCTTCCTCATCATTATCTTCCTCATCTTCATCAACAACAGTGTTGCCAGTTTGCTTGTTGCAAGTGTAGTAATAGCACATTCAACATGGCTACAAGCTGATGAAGTACTTAAGGCACAACCAGGGCCATAGCTACAATGAGGCGCAAGCTAGATATTATTGATTTTTTTTTAGTTTTCTTTAATTCTTTAATAAGAATGTGTATACAAACAAATTCTCTTCTTTTTCTTTGCCAGAAAATGCAAAATTGTCATAACTTAAAAAAAACACTAAAAAAAAAATGGAACTGAAATGTCTTTTTTGGAGAAGAGAACAGCAGGGGGGATCTATAATTTTTCTTTTAGCCCAGAGGGGGAGTGCAATTTTTCTTGTGTAAACATTGGGGGATATGAAGAAATAAACAGTTAAAAAAAGTTCCTCTGCCCCTGTGTAGTATACATAAAGAATGTAGAGACTCTCGATACCATTATACCAATCATGTACTACTCACTTATGGTTCAAGAGATCTATAGACCCCTTTCATTTTAATGTCATAGCAGCTCAATTTGGAGGACAAAACTGTATACTGTTATTATGTATCATTATTTATAACAAAACCATTTTGTATTCCAAAGAAAGCTCAATCATTTGGCTTCCTATTCTGATATCATTTCATTTCTCAATTTAATTTCTTTCAATAGGTGCTTAATATCTTTCAATTTTCATAATTTTTTTAGAAATAGCTTTGAAAATGATATAAACCAGCAATTCCATCATGGAGGCAATGAACCATTTCCCTGCCATATCCACAGGAGTCCAGCATGCATTTATTTACTGAAACTTTGGTGCTATGATCAAAATTTGCAGGGAGGGGGCAGCTAATTGTTTTTGAAAAACTTTACTTTTGTCACACCTGATTGCGAAAAGCTAAAGTGTTGCTTATGCATTAATGTCACTAGGGATTTCACACAAAAAAGTTACACAGATAAAACTTTCAACTAGGTCCTTTTACATTGAATTACAATTTAAAAGTTGATTTTAGAATTACATTTTAGAAACTTCCTCTGTTGGGTTAAAGAAGATGAAGATGGGCTCTGAGCAGGGTAACAAATACCATATTTGAGAAACAATAATACATTTTAATAATACGTTTTTTTCTTCCCAACACCATGTACTTCAAGAAGTATGTCATGCCATTTTGCCAATAATTTGTTTAAATGAAATGATGCAATGTTTAGCTGAACCTTAGTGGTTCTCAAAGACATCATATATCTACATCTACATTTATACATCTAGAGTTAGGATAATAATTATACAAAAAAATATATTTTTCATCATCACATTTGTATTAAAATTAAAGGAACCAAGCTAAGACCAAATAAGTTTACAAAGTAGAATTCAATAAAGAAGTAAACATAACTCCATAAATGCACATTTTCTCTACGAGTTCACATATGAATTGGCCATCGACTTTCGGGGTTAAAAATCGATCTTCCTGATACTTAGTGTGTGAGTTCTGTCATTCTGTTCATGTCAACCATGTGTTTCGAATTAAAAAAAAAAATTCTACGAGTTATGGCACTTTTTCGATTTGGGTCGATTTGTTGCTGGCAGGGCGGTTTTCTTGTGTTGGAACCGTGCAGAAAACCGATGACTTTTATTATTAATAATTTCTGCGAATCAAAACCAAAACGTTGCAAAAATATAGAAAAACATTTCATCTTTAAAATATGAAAAGGATTTTGTCTGAACTTTATTTGATCTCTTAAAATCGGTCGAGAAAAATTAGAATCTTTTCACTTCTCGACAGAGTTAGTGAGACCCGACAAATGTAAAATTTAATTTCTCAAAAGTGGCAACTGACTGAGAGTTGAAACTTATATGCTGAGAAAGGGCCGGTAAAGATTAAAGTATTAAAATCTGGAAAAAAAATTCTGTAACGTACCTATATATAGCTAAATCCGAGCGCACAAACGGCAGTGAAAGTTTTGAGATCGAGGAAATCTTGAAGAAACTCCTTCTAAATAGTCAATTCTTGCTTGTAAACATTCATGAGTTATTTTCCAGTGTCGGTTTGCTGCCATTTCACAGTTATTTGTTGTAGCAACATTTTTAAACGAAGCTTTATACTCCATCAATTAACGATACCTCAGTAAAACAGTACTAGACAGAACGACTAGACACGAAGACAGGACAAAAGTAAAACCTTACACTTTAATGACGTGTTGTATATTTCACTATTTTACTGAGGGTCCTAGGTCCTGAGGTATCGTTCGAAAACAATATAGAACGCAGTAATTCAAGATCAACAGTTCTTAAATATATAGAATTTAGAGAGATGCATTTCAGGTATAGTAGTAATAAGTATCGGAGTATTTTTTTCCCTTCCCAGCTGGCTGGTCAGACATATAGTCGAGTATTTTTGATTTGTTTACTCGTCGCGATTGCATGAGATACAAGCTAGTACGGACTAGTGAGTTTGAGTTCTGCACCTTTGGCGTCTTGTCGCCTTCTCTGAGTTCAAAGAATACTCCGTTTTTAATTCAAATGCCATAGTATCAAGAACTTGCATTGTGATCTACAATATTAATTCTTTGAGCAGCATGGAAGACTGCAGTTCAAACCTACTGACTGTTCAGCCTGTATAGCTTATAGGACGATCGAACGCATCCTAGTTAGCTTAAGTAAACCAATTTCTTTAGCGTAAAAGCTGACATTTTCGTCCATTCTATTAGCATCTTAGATAGGTAAGTTTAAGTTTATCTAAACATAGATACTTTTGAGTGGTTGAAAGAGCCGATTCTCTAGTTTCCATCTTCTAGATCTAACGGCATCACGCATTGACACAACTACGAATCATCTTTAAAATATACTTCTTCAAACATCTAGCTACCTTCGGAGCAAGAGATTTTACCCATCATCGACATATATTTTACTTGCCTCCTACCAGTAGATAATGATATGCACGGGTGGTAAATGGTTCTTACGAGTCGTACGAGTGGTACGAGTGGTACGAGTTTTTAGGGCCCCTGTGAGCATGCCAAAATTTATGCAGGCTATACCACAGGGTTCCCACATACTATTTTCACCACCTGTACCAGTGGATAATGATATGCACGGGTCGTAACTGGTTCTTACGAGTCGTACGAGTGGTACGAGTGGTCGGGTTTTTAGGGCCCCTGTGAGCATGCTAAAACACTTAGTCCATAATTTATACAGGCTATACCACAGGGTTCCCACATACTATTTTCACCACCTGTACCAGTGGATAATGATATGCACGGGTCGTAACTGGTTCTTACGAGTCGTACGAGTGGTACGAGTGGTACAAGTTTTAGGGCCCCTATGGGCTTGCCTATTTTTTAACTATGAAAATAACTAAGTCTCTTAATTATTCATTTATTCATCATATGACATAATAAATTAATATGCTCGTTTTATGCATACTAATAACTTTCACGACCTGTACGAGTCGTGAAGCAAATTCACCACTCGTATCAGGTCGTGTGTATTGGACAACCCTCGAGGCTTTGCACCATCACGTGATGGCAGCCATGACAGGAGGCAGGAACAATTGAATCTGGTCTAATCTGATTTACATGAAAAATAATTCAGTGTCCGAGGGGGGAAAGACTTGTTGTGTGTCCTGTCATGGCTGCCATCACGTAACGGTGCAAAGCCTCTGTCAAAAATACTTACGATATATCAGTCCAAATTTCATGGCATTAAACAGTCACGTGCTGATATATCACTTAGATAACGATCAAATTAAGGCTCTGTTGGATGGCAAACAAACTTATTTTGAAATGTTGGATATCACATTAGTAATTCCGCAAAAGTTCAAAATCCCTAAGAAATGTTTTGCCTTCCAGTAACAGTCATTGATATTGTCCTGCCAAACAATCAGCATTCACACCCTTTCACATTGCAGAAGATGTCGCATAAACAACTCTATTCACGAGATGTTCTGCGCAAAAGATACTTGAAAAATTTAATTGCAGATTGCAAATTGCTGAAATTCGACAAGATCTCCTTGAGAGATAAAACTATGCGACTAGCTTCAGCATCGGTCAAATTACAAAAAAGATTTACATCCGGAATAAAAAAGTGCTGAAGCCTTTTCTTTTCAATTCTTGAAATAAGTTGTTTAAAAAACTCGTAGATGATCGAAATTTTTTGTCGACTTTTAAAAAATGCAGATGTTCTTAGGTGAAGAAAAAGTGTTTTCAAAAAGTACGAACACAATGGTTCCAGAGGTGTCTTGTTAATTTCGTAGATATGTTTTATGATACGATAGCACTTCTTATCGTCGTCTATTGCTTGTGGCATCAAGAGAGATTTTTCTGCAAGGGAGAAGGATAGACGCCAGTACCGCGGGTTCATATTCGTCGATTTTGGCACAACATGGCAGCCTTTGGATTGAATTTCGTCTATCATTTTCCTATTGGGCCACCTTCTGTACTCAGCACCCCAACGACGAGCATTTGAGGGCCATGTTGGCACCTCAATGCTTAAAACAATGTCAACATTTATGACATCACGGTTACAAATGAACGTTACGTTTACTGCTGGTCCCTTGATAGTAGGCTCCTCAATTTTGACTGGGCCTTTAAGTTTTTGACAGCGCCTGCTTATTAGATTTCTGAAAAGACTAACGATGAGGTGAGAAGATAAGACATGTCCAGCTCCATTTGGACTACTAGTGAGCAAATCTTCCCAACATTTGGATTTATCTTTGTGACTTTGATATTGCAGGTATGCGAATCCATTTAAATGTGGAGTTGCTCTTCTAATGGGGCAAACTTGGACTTCAAAGCACTTGAAAACATCATTGCCTTTTAGACAAACCATGAAGTCGAACTCGTTTGGTTTGCCAACTTTAAGTTTCTCATAGTAGCTGCCTGAATAAATGAGCGAGAATGAGACAAATTATATGTCATCCAAAATTAGCATGAAACATTTGAGGTGATTATGAAGGTTGCGTGTGCATCAAAGTGCGTATCACATATTAATCATGCATAAGAAAGAAAGTAGTAATACCAAAGGGAATGACTATGGTTTAACTGTCAGTGTTACGAAGTACTGTGGCGTATTTCAGTGTGGCGATTGGCAATTACAGTGCGGCTACTGAAACCGGGGCAACTTAGACAAGTTGAGCCAATCACAATTGAGGAAGAAAACAATCGATTGCACGTGCACGTGACGTCAGTGCAGCTCAATTTGGAGGACAAAACAAAAGAATTTCAATCTCCTGAGAATGATTGGAACCTATTGTGTTCTCCTCCAAATGCACCCTTCTCAACTGTGAAATTATCTTGAATGCGAGGCTAACATGGAACACAAAAGAAATGCCACAAATTCCATCGAGGAAAAGCGAGATTTCTTTTGTGTTTCATGTTAGCCTCGCTCCAAGATCATTTTAAGAAGGGTGCATTGAGGTGCAATGCGACGTGCTGCAAAGGGGCCAAAGGGTAATAGCTCAAACATGCATGTACACTGATGCACACATGCATTCTATATCATTTACCTGCTCTTAAGATATCGAAGGTAAAACGATCATCTAATTCATGGATCTTCATGATAATTTCTTTTTCCACAACACTCTTGATAAACTCTGCCTTCTTGGAAATGTCGGCCATTTTTAACGCACACTTGACGTCATACAAGTCTGAAATAGTTTTCTCGAGTACTTTAGAATTATGCTTAGCAGTTGTTTGCGGTCTTATGCCCACCGGTCGTACTGTAACTCTTTTTTTCCTTCCTCGAAGTTTTTCAACCGGTTTTGGAAGTTCTGTCGTCCTTTCTGGAATATATTTATCACCAGGAATTTTTCTTGCTTGTAGCTTTGAAAAATCCGATACCTCTGTTTGTCTCAAACTTGGTTGTTCCTTTTCTACTTTGCTTGGAATCTGTGGTCTAGCAACTCTTTTCCTTCGACCTTGTACTTCATCTTTTCTATCTGGAGGTTGTTTTATATCAGTAATATCACAGTTTGGAGTTGTCAAGATAAGGGATTTTTGTATTCGTAGAACGTCTGAGCCACCTTTGACGCATTCCTTTCTGTATATTTCCTTCCTCGTAACTCCTTGTACTTCATCTCTTTCCCGCTCTCTCGGTCTTCTCAGTTTTCCCTCCTCAAAACTGCTTTTGAATTGTACTGCAACTTCTAGAGGGTTCGAGGGACCTTGTGATCTGACATCTCTAGTTCTGACGCGAGATACAGTTGTTGTTGTGGTAGCACTGTCCAAATTGGGTGCTGGATGGCCCAGTTTGGGTCTTGCCCCTCTCGGTTTGCGAGTTTTACTCTTGAGCGCATTGCTGCCCCCAACTGGCATGAATAATCTTCAACTGCACACTTGCACCAAGAAGAGTATCAGAGCTACAACAGTACAATACAGAGTGAGAATCAAAATGTTTTTGCGATGGCACAATTCATCAAATCGTTTTTTTCTTATTTAGAGAATTACTGCTTCTAAAAACGAGTTCTACGGACTAGTTTCTCTTAAAGTTCAGTCTTGCAGTCACTCAGACAGCCAGCAAAGAAATAATTACCTGCGCATCCTACGTACACAACCCAGCCTCTTACGGCATTCAATGATAAATCTATATTTAACGCATTGTTTGTTAACCCCGTGGCGGGCTGATCAATCATGCAAATCCGTGACTCGGGTAACATTTCTTTCGGTTCATTGCGTTGTTCTCGTATCTATAGCCATTTATCAACAGCATATAGCAAGGAAAGACCAATTCACATTTAAATCTCTGATATTTTACTCATTATTTACTAAGCATTTCAAAATTCTTTATTGTTCAGCTAAGGCGTGGTAGGGAAGAACCCTAGTGAGCTTTCACTTTCAAAGGCTTTAGTGGTTGCTCCCACGCATATCATTTTAGAAATTTCCATGTCTGTCAGGCAGAATATGACGATTATGTTTCAAGGTGTTTGCACTGAATTATATCACCCGTGTTATTATAACCCTGATTTCGTTATATATTGAAAATTAAGTTTTTCAGGAGAGCTTTACATAAATCAAATTATTCTTAGAAAGGAATGCTAAAAACCCTAGAGATACTTCTGAGTTAGAGCTAAAAAAAATCAAAGCCCATTTATCGAAGATCTCGATTAAAATTATTCAAATGATTTAGAGCAACAAAGCAGGTACGAGAAAACACGTGAAGTCTAAAAAATAGGATTTCATCGCGGAATCAAGTTCTTGTCGTTCGAGTCAGCAACTAATCCTGGGGTATCACTAAATATCGTAAAGGCTGCGATCTGTGGTTAGTGCCGAGTTTTGAATGAATGGAATAAAGCTTTAACAGTAGTCTATAGTATTCTCCTTTCGAAACTTGGCACGCTAAAAAGAAACCAAAATATCTGTTTGGTAATCGTTGTTTATCGGATTAGTTAGCCAAGACGACGTATTTTTATCCGAACTCGAGTCTGACTATGAAGTCTTTAGTTAAATATGACCTAATGAAACTGAAATTTTTCATTTACTTACCAGAGAACCAGAGGTCTTTTGACAGACATTTGTGGAAGCCGAGCGAGCCTCTTGTTCTGAGAAATACGGAAGTAGGTAAAAAGTGACGGAAATAGAAATCGGGGGCTTTTCTGGCATGAGAGAAAATTTAACTAAGGAATGGTGGAAATCGGACTGCCGGAATATCCCCTGGGAAACCAGGCTACTATCGGGCTACCTGTGGCAAAAAAGAACGCACAGCCAACCCAAAAGTAAAAATTAGATCATTTATCAAAATATCAAAATAATATCGTAGTCGTAAAATCAGAAATTTCTAATTTTTATGAAATGAAATTAATGATAATAGCTTTCCCTTGAAAAACAGGAGGGGAATATTTTATAGAATTATTACGTCATGACTGTCGAGGGATATCCCCTCTCCTAAACTGCGAGCAGTCCCCCTATATTTCCCCCGGCTATCCCGGCTCTCCGTGTTTATTCTTTGGTGTTCATGAATCGCTGAAGACATGAGTTATAGTCCCGTTGCAGCACATCGGAATGCAGCTCAATAATAGGTTCAGGAGATTGTATTTTTTTTTGTTTACTTCAAATTGAGCTGCTCTGACGTCAAGTGAAAGAGATGTATTTAGTACACTAGTAAAATTTATAGTCATGTGAGAAAGACAGCTGTTGGCCACCTCTATAACACGTTCATACGTGCTGTAATACATGGCTTCCGGATCAAGTATCAAAATCTACCTTTCATGAAAAGCATTCTGTAAATTTTATCAATTCTGTTAAGATTTAGCACTAGTCTTACCATCACGAGAAAAATATGGTATCTTTTCTACAACTTTTTCCTTGAAAAAAAATATTGGATGCCACACTTAGCCGGTGGATGACACTGCGTGTAAGCAAACGTAACTGTGGCTTATAACCATGCAGAGTTACGGGCCAATAACACTGAAATCATGTGGTTTGGAGTCATGTTCAAATCACATGACCTTTGAAAACGGAAACGAAACCAGATTAACCCATGCAAACATCGTCTGTTGTTCTCACTCACTGACCAGTGCTGGAAGCTGACTGTTGATTCCTCGTATAAAAATATGGCTGCGATTTTAGACTTTTACGGTCTAGTTTTGGTGGTAAATCTGACGTTTATCTCTAAAGATGTGGTCAGAGGACAGCCAGAACAAATCCATATGGCATTCACTGGCGTATCGAGTGAAAGAATCGTCAATTATGTAACGCAGTCGCAGGATGTTGTGTTCAAGACCGTAGCGTTGTACGGGAAAGATTCAAAACAACTAGATAAGAAATCAGTTGGAAAGTCGTACCCGTATCATCTACCAGAGAACCAAGAACTTGATTCTAGACATCATAGGAATTTGACCATTCACAATGTGAAGGTAGGTGTTCCTAAGTCAGAGAAGTAGAAATATTTTCTCGCTGGTGGCAAAACAATTCTAGTTTTTGCGGCCTTGACATACGTAGTAGTATCAGTATGTTTAAAGTTGCGGTTTATTGCTGAAATTAACCAGTATACGCGGCTGAAGGATATAAATAAAGAATGCACTCACTGGTGACATTTGTAATTTTAATTTTGAAAACTAAGTACCAAGATGATTTATGAGGGGGAGGGGAGAGGGGAATTATACAGAATTCAAAAGTGACCTCAGTACGCGGGAGTATAGAGTATTCCAATGGCAACCATTTCCCGATTTTTTTCATTTATCACTCGGACCTTTGCTATTAAACCAAGGCCAATGCGACCTGCAAGTGTAATGATATGCTCCGGATAAAAATTTATCTAGGGAGGGAAAAAGAAAACGGAGCAAAAGAAAAGCGAGTTAATCAGCAAACATTGAGCCGTAATGACAAAGCCGCCTGGCCACAGGCCAACAACAAATTCGACACTCACTTTGTATTTTTCTTACAGTTAACGAATTTGGAAGCCAACACAAAGTACTATTACAAGGTTGGAGATCCCGACCATGACCTTAGTGATGTATTCTCGTTTTCCACTGACGAGAATAGCTTGATATATGCGGTTGGTATTTCAAAATTTCATCACAAGTTGAAGCCCTCTTGTCTGGAGCTTCCTCTATCCTCCCTTACACGAGAAACCGCAGACAGAATTTATTGTCAAGGGATTCTGAAGGGACAGATCAAATGAGCTAATTGTGTAGATCAGCCCGGCCCTGAATGTTACAATTCGTGTGCCCCAGAATAAGGAATTTCCCAACTGTATGATGTATTTATGTAGAAAAAATGGCACTTATTACCCTTTGGCCCCTTTGCAGCATGATTAAAAATAGGGTTCAAAGTTCAAAAGTTCAAAATTGAAAAAGGCGTTTATCAGTTTGATTGATGAACTATACCCTAATTATTTATGCTCATAGCTACTAAACGGGAGCCAGGGGAGGGGTAGGGCAGGGCAGGTTGGCGCACAGTTTGTTTAGTACACCAAGCGAAGGAAGCCAACATCCCGGTATTAAAATGAATGTTTTATTAGATTTACGGTGACATGGGCTATAAAAATGCAGTTTGCTTACCGCTGCTCAAAGACGAAGCTAAACAAGGAAAAATCCATGCTGTTCTCCATGTGGGAGGTGAGACAATCACACGTTTGACTCTATCCCTGAAAAAAAACAAATGAATCAGCAGATATCAGAGTTACACTCCATTAATCATTACTTCAGTCAAACAATTGCAACAAGTCGAGGCATTTGGGTCAGTTTCTATACATTTACTGTATTTTTGAACCAAATGCCTCGACTTCAAACGATTCAATGGAGCTAGTGTAATTCTAATGTCTGTTATCAATGTAATTATTTTATTATGATCTTTGTTCATTTCCTTTTTAGATTTGGCGTATAATTTTTACGAAAAACACGGAGCTACTGGTGACGAGTGAGTTGGTTCTAATGACTTATATGCTCGTTATTATTACGAACTTCTATTAGAATTTCGTGAATCAAATGTTCCCCTCACAACAGCTTCTTTATCCTGCAGGTTCATGAATTCTATTCAGCCAATCGCAACTCTAGTTCCATATATGGCGCTTCCAGGAAATCACGAGGTAAGTGTCCTCACTGTGCGCATGCGTTGTCAATTCAATATCCCTTGTCACTCGTCGACAACAAAATTATCTGGAGCTAGTGAATTTCAGTTACAAGTGAATTTACTGCATGGATTGACTGATAATAATTAATAATTGCATTCTACAGCACCGCTACAACTTCAGTCACTATGTCAACCGCTTTTCCAATATGGAGTTCGGCGTGGGCGAAAACAGTGGCAGTGGCACAAGTCTATGGTAAGTGTGGTAATTCAACAAGCCTCATCGCGAGGCTCGGAAGAAGTACTGTTTGCAAAATTGTAAGGAATGAGATACGTGGTCTAAAATGGGTAAAACATGAAGCCCAAGATAAATAGGTCCAAACAGGGATGCAAGATGGCATGAGCGAATTCATCACCAGAAACAGCCCGAGTTCCTTTGCGCTTAATTATCGAGTGCCCCAAAACCTTTCCGTGCGCTTGATAATTTAGTTGTAACAAAATAAATTTTGGTTGGTCGATAGGTATAGTTTTGACGTCGGACTCGTACATTTCGTTGCCTTCGACACTGAAGTTTACGATTATTCCTCAGATGACGTAAGTGTTACTATATCAAACCTTTATCAGATGTCATTTTAAAAAATCTTTCGCGAGATGCTGATTTATTCTGTTTCTTTGTAGGGTCAAATAGCAAGGCAGTTGAACTGGCTAGAGCAAGACCTTGCTACGGTACGTTTTAAAATTATGTTATTGTTGGAGGGAGCAAGAGCAGTAGAGACAAAACTTTTCTCGAAAAAAAAAAATAACGAAACCGAAAACTGCATGGCGCACTTTTTTTGGCTGGACCGAGGAATGAAAAGAAATGACTGAAGTGGAACGAAAAGAAGAGAAGTCAGAGAAAACGGGAAAGGAAAGAAAATATAAGGAAGAAATCAACTGCGAAAGCTTTGTCGAATTTAGCCAGCATGGCAAGATCGCTCATCAAACACTGTTGTTAAAGTTCTTAGTATTCGATTGGAAAAAGAATAATGTAAAACTTGAAGGGTTTTTTCAACAATGTAATTTTGAGTAACATTGTGCGTCTTGCATCATTCCAGGCCAACAAGAACAGAGACAAAGTACCATGGATCGTTTCTTTAGCACACAAGGTAATCTAGCTGTTTTTTGCAAAAAGATTTTTAAAATTCCCAGAAGATCTTTTCCTCGATCTCGACAGAAAGTGTCAAAGATCTTTTATAAGATTAAAAATAGTTAAATTAAAATAAAATACGTTGGTGCCAGATCTCATGATATATCTTGTTGATATCCGCTTTTTAGCTTCATCGTAATTTTCACTCGTTTTTACCTTTATTTCTCCATCCAAAAGTGCCAGAGGCTAGAGAGTTTTACAAAATGCATAATTTATTTCTTATTGCCTTTTTTCCCATACTCTAGAGTGATTTTATGGATCACACGAACTTCACATTCTTCTCTCCGTTACTACACGAGTATGGAGTGGACATTCATTTCTGTGGACATTCTCACAACTACCAGAGATACTATCCTTGTAAGTGGTTTATTATAATATTCACTGTGGACAAGAAAAAGTGACCTAGTTCCTTGTCTCTTGGTATGGATCAATCCTGTTCCTCGTATTTCTCAAGAAAGCAAAAAAAAGCACACGAAATGAAAATCAAAATACAGCTTGAGGGATGACTAACAAAAAATCCTTGGCATTTGGTCGTCATGCTTTTAATAAATAATAATAATAAATTTAATACTTATATAGCGCTTTATACATATGCTTATGCTTAATGCGCTTTTCCTTTAAGGCCTGGAGTGATTCTTAGTGAGGATAATTTCTCTACTGCCGAGGGTATGGAAACGATATAGACCCCTTTCACGTGACGTCAAAGCAGCTCAATTTGGAGGACAAAACAAAACAAAAGTTCAATGTCCTGAAAATTGGAACCTATTGTTTTGTCCTCCAAATTGAGCTGCATTCCGACGTGCTGCAAGGGGTCTATACCCAGTGCAATTTGATTAATAAGATAATATTTTATTCTAGATTATGGAAAAGAGGTGGATAAGAGAGACAAGAACGTATACAAGAATCCCAAGTTTATGACAACTGTAGTTGCTGGATCTGCTGGGTCTAAAGAAAACATCTCTAAGGGATTAGGACCGAAGACTAAACTTGCAACTTATATCTTTGATTATGGGTGAGTCACGAGATAAGCAGAACATATTTTTAAAAGTCATTGCAGCACGTCGGAATGCAGCTCAATTTGGAGGACAAAACAAGAAGTTCCATTTCTCAGGAGATTGAAATTCTTTTGTTTTGTCCTCCAAATTGAGCTGCTTTGACGTCACGTGAAAGGGGTCTGTCGTTGACCTCGATTCGATATTGTGGATAATAGTCACGTGATTTATTAATGCATGCATTTAATCAAATTATTCCATCATTGAATTCCAACCAATAACCTGTAACTTTCTTCACTTGTTTCGCCAGGTTTGGTCATTTGCAAGTTTTTAACCATACTCATCTATCATGGGTCTGGGAGAACTCCAGAACTTACTTGGATTCGTCTGTTCAGGATCATCTTTGGATCATCCAGGAAAGCCACGGAATGAGAACTACCGTGTGAAAACAATTGCTTGGTTATCCACAGGAATCCCAACTGTTGTATCCTTCAGTTGTCATAATTTGAACCCAAATTTAAAATATGCAGCTTAAACCAAATTAACTTTTTTTCCCGTTGAATAGAGCGTTCAAGCAATCGTAAGATGCCAGCTTTCTCGGTATTGTCCAGTTGCATGTTTACTTTAGACCACGAGGCTAAGCTAAGTTTTAAAGAAATTTTGCTACCTATTTTCTAGCTCTCATTAGAAGTCACAGGTCGATTACGAGAACTGAAGAAGGCGCAATAAAAAGCATGGGCATTCAGGTAGTTGCGAATAATTTCAGCGTGCGCTAGCTTTTCAATATTCAAATAAACGAGAGGAACGCAGGGGCGGATCCAGGAATCAAAGAAAGAGTGGGCCGGAAAACTTCGTCCTGAGAGAAAACCTTCAAGACTGTATGCAATTGTATTTTGCCAAGTTTAAAGAAAATACATCTTTTAAAAGAGGGGCCGTTGGCCCACCCCTTAATCTGCCCCTGGAACGCCTGAATTATTAATTAAATAATGAACTATCAATAAATAAATTATAGACCTTCTTAAGATTTGCTTCTTGTTCATCTAAAGCATACTAAATATTTAATGAGGGTAAAAAAGCAGATTAAGGAGATTATCACCTTTACGATTTTTTCCTTTTTTTTTTTTTTTTTTTTGCAATCAAACAAAATGAGAAGATGGAATGAAAATGAGACGCATAAAATATTTTTTGTTGTTTTAGAGTTTTCCCTGTCTTCGCGGTATGTCTTTTTTTTGGTCTGTATTTCTCGAAAACCATTTTAGTGCGCGCTAGTTTCTGACGTCAATTGCGCGCGTGCACATTACGCGCGCTTTCTGGAGCGGCCATTTTGTATTTTTGCCTTGTTTTTAATGAAGAAATTTGGAATTTTTTTCGTAATTTAGCTAGTATTCACACCGCTATTTGTTGCAAAAGCATCACTAAAAAGGGATTCCAAGGGCTCAGTTAAGGTTATTCTCCAGAAAGACTGACTTAAATTACTTCACAAATGGACTCAAAAGAGAGTACTCAAAAGAGAGTGCTCAAAAGAGAGTGATTGACAAGTTCAACAGGTTCGTGAATATTTTCTAGTTATAATTTCAAGTTAGTCTAAACTGCGTTATATTGGTCGTGTTAAAAAGCAAAATTCTATGATTCCATTCAAAGTAGGTTATAAAGGAGGCTAGAAGTCTTTGACTACATGAATGATACATTTTATCTTAGCCCAAACTTTTAAGCAGCGTTTTATAATGAAATCTAGATATTATTTTCCTTAAATTAGGCGCTTTTTTCAGAGGTATATGCTATTAAAATCAATACAAGAGCTAACGATTCATTTAGTAGCATACGGTCCACTTCTTTCAGTGGTAGCTTTGCTGTGCATTCAACATGAAATGACGAAGCGACACTAAAATGTTTACCTGTAAATAGGCGCTCCAGAGGAACTTGTCTTGCATGCATTCTTCGCCTCAAGCTTGAAAGAGAAAATATCCAGAACTTATGGCTGTCTTAGTTAGCGAATGGTCCAAAACAACTCTCAACCACCAGCTATAAGCTTGCGCGAAAGTCGCATAACTGACTCCACCGTAGTATAAAACTACAACTGGCCGATTTGACTGATGGTCTGGAATTTAACAAGTACATTTTCGCACGTGAAAATGCTCCCAGGGGGGAGTAGAAATAGACCTTTTTGCTCTATCACTATTTTCGACTTCGTGCGCTTCAAGAACAATAGGTGAATCAAAAATTTGAACAAAATATACTCGTATTTCATTGTTGTTGAACAATAGTTGTAGTCAAGTCATAATTTCAACATACGTAAGTGTTGTGTATTGGTATGGCCCGACTCGTTGTTAATTACAACAATGAAATACGAGCATCTTTTGTTCAAATTCTAAAGATGTTCAAATTTCGTACAATCTTTGATCTCACCTATTGTTTTTAAAGCGCACGAAGTCGAAAATAAAGATAAAACAAAAAGGTATAATAAATACATGAACTGATTTGCATTCGAGTTTTCCCTTTCTGTTTTTTTTTTATCATTTCCAGTGAAAATTTATCATTTTCATTTAAAATTTTAAAATTTTATTAAATACAGAAGAGCAGCCGCCGAATGACGCAATCTGAAAGTGCGCTCCCATTTTTTATTTTAAAATTTTTATCATTTTCAGTAAAAATCTTAAATTTAAGAAATTATTTAAAAAAAGTTTTAACAAATAAATGAAAGAAAGAATTATCAAATAATTGTTTTAAATCTCGCGTTCCGATTGGTTGGGAGCACGTGCATTATGAGAGCACACAGCACGTGCGTGCTCTGTCCAAAATAACGGCTACTCTAATTAGTATTTTATAAAAGAAATAAAAAACTTGCTTCTCCCAAAACTTCTCTCGTGTTCTGCCAATCCCCGTGACTTTCTAACTTCACACAGCTAAACGATCAAGTTTTCTATTTGTTCATATAATGATTTTCTCCATGAATTCATTGAATCTTCATTCACTTGCTTTTCTCAGCTTCATTATATTTAATGATACTTTGATCGTCCCGTTGAACCAAAGCTACCCTCTCTTCATCTTCACCACTCTGATATCTCCTGCTAACATCTTCTTTTTCTCGGGGGTCAGTACTTGATATCTGCGTTGGTTGTCCTTCCATTTCCAGTGTCCTCCATGGTTTAAAGTAATATTGTAAAAAGGGAAGGAAGATTGATAGCAGTAAAATGGCTCCAGCGGTGTAAAAGGCTGGTTTGTACGAACCAGTTTTATCGGCGATAAAACCTTTATTGGAGAAAAATAAAATATTTAATAAAAATTCAGCTCCTTGCACTTTTTTGATCAGCCAAAAAGCGAAGATCTCTGGACGAATCCGCACCTAGCAACCTTTCCCCACGTTTTAAATGCCGCGGATAAATGGATTCGCGTAGAGACCCTCCGTTGATGGCCAAAGACCAACGAAAAGGAACAAGGGTCGGAGAACGAGAATGTATAACGCATGAACAATACATACCAATCAGTGGAGGTCCTGTGACAGTACCAATGGATATTATCATCTGACCAATAGGAAACGAGTATAGGCTTAGTTTTGGTTCAACTGTTCGTAGTAAGAGCAGAACGAGTGTTATATTAAAAACACCGGCACCAAGACCAAAAAACACAGAGAAAAAGATGAAATTAAGATAACTTGAAGAAACTTGAAGTAGAGTTGTAGCGAATCCCATGCTGAGAGCTCCAGCCTGGTTAACATGGAATGGATTGACTCCTTTGTCCATGATCCTTCCTGCTACGATACTCGTGAACAGTGAGCAAACGCCAATCGCTATGAAGAGTTTGGAGGCCTTGTCCGCTGAAATGCCGACTTCTCGACAATAATTGACCTAAAAATACGTTGTTATACTAGAATGAATATTTCGTTTCTTTTCTAAAACTTCATTATAAAATAACTATTATAGATCTTGCGTTCTGATTGGTTTTGGGAGCATGCTTTATGAGAGCATACAGCACGCATGCGCACTTTCCGTTGCGTCATTCCTATCCAAACTAATGGCAGCTATTTTGTATTTTATTAAAGAAATAAAAAACTTGCTTGCTGTGCTGTATGCAGTTATAAAGCACTTCTTTTCGGGACTGATTGAAGTATTAAGAAAGACCCCGCTACGCGTCGTGCTTCTCTTAATGAAATTTCCTGTGTTCTTCCAAGCCCCGCGTGCTTTATAACTGCACACAGCACGCAAACCCATTTTATATTTCTTCATAAGTTCTGATAAAGAGCGTTGTTTCTGTGCATGCTGTCTGGGCACTCGAGCTTTCTAAATGAGCAAAGAAAACACAAGTTCAATAGACCCCTTGAAGCACGCCAGAATGCAGCTCAATTTGGAGGGCAAGACAATAGGTTCCAATTCTCAGAAGTTTGAAATTCTTTTGATTTGCCCTCTAAATTGACCTACATTCCGACATGCTGCAAGGAGTCTATTGCATACTAAAGGTCACAAGACATTCTTCAGAAATAAAACACTTGCTGTGTTATTTTAGGAACAAATTCAAATTAAATGACGTACCAGATGCACATACACCATAGTGACAACCATTGCCTGTAAAGCGACAACTATTAACGTCACGACATACATCGGTCTTTTGAATATTTCCACCACCATCGACCAGTTCCATTCACCTCGTTGATTTTCATTGTCTCTGTGTTGTCTTTCTTCATCCACTGGGTCCTTAACATTAGGATCAAAGCTGCTAACAGCCAGTAATGGTAGTACAAACGAACCAGCCATGATCCTGTACATCGTCCTGAAGCCATACAAATCGATAAGCAACTGGACAATTGGTCCAAGTGACAAGAATCCTATATTTGTACCTCCAGTAACAATACCAATAGCAATAGCTTGTCTCTTGTCAAAATATTTCGTTGTGGCGAATATGCAAGAACTAAAAAGTAGCGATAAACCCAGTCCGTAGACAATACTGTAAGAGAAGAAGACTTGCATGATGTTTGTAGTGAATGAAGTAGTTACAAGACTTGTTATGCACATCAAAGTTCCAAGTATTGCAGTGTAACGGATATTGATGCGGGTCATTACCATGGTGGACAGCGGCAAACAGAAGAAAACAAGTCCTACTGCAAGGGATCCTGCCCATGATGTTGTTTCTCTGCCGTTTTCATTGAAGTAGTCCATGAGAACAGGCATAACAACAGCATAGCACTGTAGCATACCAAACCCTAGAACAAATGAGAGACATCCTGAAAAGCACACCAACCAGGACCACGCGCTGTCTCGTGTCCGGGGAGAATGTGGCGGACTACAGAACCAAGCCATGCTAACTGTTTTTACTCTGAAATAAAAAGATTATTAACTAAATAAAGGAAGTTTTTTGTTTTGTAGCCGGTCCTCATAATTAGAATGTAAACATATGAATAAAATTACTTCACAAGCAAATGCTAATTGAATATGATAGATAATATGAAGCTGACATTTACAATGTCAAATATATCTATCTATAGCTATTTCAAAAAACGTTGAATACTGAATACTGAATACTGCATACTGAATAGTGCATTCCAAGACCAAAGGGCATTGTGGGTCTCATTAATCTGAAATAAAAAGTAAATATACAGCAATTTGCTCTCTATATTGTTTCGGATGGAATACACGAAAAATAAAATAATATAATTGTTTATTTTACTTTAGACAACATTTCATGACCCAGGATGCATTTCGGTCTTGGAATACACTATTCAGTATGCAGTATTCAGTATTCAGTATTCAACATTTTTTGAAATGGCTGTATACTAAAATATGTGTAAAAAAAAAATATTAGACGGCAACCTATAAAAATACGAAAGAGTACAAAATGCATTATCATTCAAATTATTTTTTCCGTCATTTTGATTGGCCGAGAGAACTGCAAATAACTGCCTACAAATAACGGTCTGCTCATGCGCATTACGGTGCAAAGCCATCTTGCTGCAAATAACGGTCTGCTCATGCGCAGTAACGCTGCATTTGACAATGGCTCGCTTCCCTGAAAAAATGAGCTGACTTCTTTGTTATTGTTTGACTCGCACTGCCCCTCAAAGATTAGAAAAAATAATTTGAATGATAAAACAATTATTGAACTCGGTTATCGCAAAATATCGAGATTTGTTAGTGTCTTGCCTTCGGCATCGGCAAATAATTGCTTGCTCGCCACTAACAAATCACGATATTTTGCTCAACCTCGTCCAATAATTGCTTAATATTGTCAGTGCTCCATTCAACTAACATTCTGCAAAATTTACCACGAGATTGTTACGGTACTGCGATCAATAACTGACATTTATTGATTTCTAAACCAAACGATGAGTCCTCATTTGCCAAACCGATTTATTATGTGAAAGTTTTTTTTCCTTCGAGAATAAATATTTTTTGCTCTATTTTGGAGGGATTTTGAAAGGCTTGGATGCGTGCGTAACCGTGAATACTTGTAAGTATCGATCCCCTTTTGGCGAATTAGTTTTAGTGTTCCATTTTCATATGGTTTGCACTCTAAAATTCTAAAATTTAACAGTCGCGACTTCAAGGTGCATATATATTTTGGCGTAGATTAGCATAATTGTTTAGCTTGGTGCATTTTGTAATATATACAATATTAGTGGCCGTGTTGTATCAGATATACAACCACGAGCCGAAGGTTCGTATAAGTATAAGTATATTACTTATGAAACGTCTAGGTGTATACACTCGTGTTCTACTCAAATTTTAAAGATAAAATTGAATTTGGCTGAGAAAATTGGAGTTAAAGTTTATGCAAATCAGGACGATTTTGTATCAGATATACAACCTCCTCCACAGACAATGATTTCTATTCTGTTTTCCTCATTAATTATTCATGAGTTTTATAAGTATTATTAAATAACGCCGTCGCTGCGCTCTTAAATCATCAGATCAAAACTAGAAGTTATATACCTCATGTACTTTAAGATAGAAGAAGACTGTTGAAGACTGATGAAGACTGTTGTTTCTCAGTCGAAACTTTCAAAGTATTTTTATTGTCTTCTTTACACACAGATCTCTTGAATTTCCACGGGCTGTTACTGAATAAAAGAATATATAACACGGTTTTGAGGCTAACACAGCGTAAAAGAGAACTCTGTTTTCTCTTGTATATAATTTACCATTACTGATTTTTTTGTTTTGTTTTGTCATTCTTATAGCATTTAATTTGTATCTTATTTCTTAGGGGATATTGCCAAGCAATTGGGGCTCTGCCCTGTGTCTTTATCCCTGCCACTGTGGCAAATTGATTAAAATTAAAATTAAAAAAATAAAATAAACCGGCTCGAAACTGGAGTATTAACCATTACTGCGATTCTCAATATTCTGCGAACTCAGACATTTCAATGGCTTGTTGTGAAATTGGTTTTTCGCTGCCGTTAATCAAAACTAATCAGTCGGTACGTTTTATATTTTTGACTGGCGGCAGTGAAAAACCAAATTTCAACGGGCAACTCGCAACTACCGAGTTCGCAGAATATTGAGAATCGCAGTAATAACTGTTGGCTCAGTAAATGATTATGCATGTGATTACATTACCTTCTCTTCTCCGTAGTTGGACTCAATCAGCTGAAAAGATGTAAAGATGTATTTATATTATATCAACTAGTCAGAGGACTAGAGAAACACGCATGATTTACCCACAGGTAGCCCAAGCGTTGAATTAGTGGGTTGTGACGTCATTAGCTTCAGTGAGTGAATTATATATTCAAATTTCATATGGTTTGAAAATTTGCTTTCAGAAAGACTTAAATTATTTAATGCTTTTGAATAAAGTCTCTACAAATGTTGTTTGGTAGTTGAGGAACACTTTGGTGATGAAAATTTGCTTCGCTCTCCCTATGTATATATCATGGGAAGGTATGAAACAGCACCTCCAAATTTTAAAACCGACCCTTACTTTTAGCTCCATATCTCCACAACAACAAACGTATCGGAAAATGTAGCCCTAGAAATCAATTCTCCAATAAATTTCCTTTAATTTGAATCTTTAGAGAATATTTTTTGTCAACACGATGCCGAGAAATAATTTTTTGAAATTCGAAAAGCAAGCCGTTGGCAATGACTATCCATTGAATGCATGCCGCTTCAGCTGCTGTATTCAAATTCAAAACAAGAATGCCGGGGCGAAGTGAGAAAAAAGCGACTGCGTGATTTACCCGGCACATCTGAACGTACAAGACCCAATATTTTGTTCGAAGCACCAATAGACCTCTTTAGCTTCGTTGTTTGTTGTGCCCATTTCAGACCATGTGATGCCACTCTCGGGAGTTGATTCTTTCATGTGTAAATATTTTAACAAAAGAACATTTCTCAAGGGAATGTCGTGTGGTCTGAAATTGGCAATTTACATACGAAGGTAATAAAGAGGTCTATTAAGGTTGAAGTCGAGGATAATTCTACCAGTGCCAACTGAGGAAAAATACAATACAAGCTGTCGACAACTGATCAACATGGGCATATAGTCCACGTTTAATTTAACGATGCATGTTATCACAACTAGGAGACTAACTCCCCACTGAATAATAATAATAAAGAAGAAGAACAAGAAGAAGAACAAGAAGAAGGAATCTTTATTTGGTGAAAGATAAGATAGAACTTTTTCCAATCGTTTTCCCCCCCAATTTATCCCCATTAAACATACATACATAATACATACATATATAAACTTTCTTTTATCTCGCATTTCCAAACAAGTAGCTATATACAGGGATAATCAACGGCGGATCCAGGAATTTTTGAAAGGGGGGTCCAACCAGCTGATCGGAAATAATGACGTAGAAATAACGTCACGTTTACCAGGCTAATCGACCGCCGTAGACTTGAGCAACTAGTGGGGTTGGGGGTTACTTTGAAATTCAGACTCGGAAATGCGATTTCCAGCGCTTTGAGAGGCATTAGACTCCCTTCAAAAGTCGAATATTCCATTTGGTTAAGAAGAAGTGAAATCTTGAAATCGAATTTATAAGCTCGCTCGATATTTTTTTTGCCGTATTTGACGTTGCACGATATTTTTTTTAAGGATCGAGACCTTGCTCGATCAAATATCAAATTGTCCGTCCCTAACCTCAGGTATGACAGGGGGGTCGCGACCCTCCTCCTGGATCCGCCCTTGATAATATATATGAACCTTGTAAGATGCTCTTGGAACTGAAACAATGATAACTTCTCGTCCTTGTAGATGTTTGAACCCAATTTAAGCCACAGTGAGAGATGTCGCAATAAGTACTCATCTTTATCGATGATTTTCTCACATTTATATAATTAGTTTTATCCACTGTGGCCTAAACCAGCGTTTCTTTTTCGCCACCAGCGCTTCTTCTTCGCTCTTTGTCTTCACCATTCTCATTTTCTCGGGTCTTACTATTTGTTAAGTGTTCCTCTAGTTCCCATGTCTTGTTAGTATCGCTATATTGTGGTGATTCAGTTGTCTCTATCTCTGTTCTCTGTCCTTCCAGTTCCAGTGTCCTCCATGGTTTAAAGTAATATTGTAAAAAGGAAAGGAAGAACGATAGCAGTAAAATGGCTCCAGCGGTGTAAAAGGCTGGTTTGTACGAACCAGTTTTATCGGCGATAAAACCTGGGGAAAATGTCAATATTAATTGTTTTTCTTTTCGAAAGCTTTAAACTATTTTATGTTAAAACAGCATAAAATTTGTCCTGCATTCTGTTTACAATTTACAAAAAGTGAGCTTTACAACCATAATGACTGATAGGATGCAAGAATGGCGTTCGCTGCTCAGTGAAAACAAATGTGTTACCTCTCACAACCACAGTTTAATTCAAATTCCTGTTTATATTGTAAGTAGAGAATATTGAAACCAGAAAAAACCTGCCATGACTTGGAGGTTTCATTGTTTTTGGCCCTATAGTCCCTTAGATATCTCTTGGCTTCGTTGACAGAAAATACAAAACCAAGTTCAAAATAGAAAATGCATAGAGCGGTTTTCGTATGAGTGGGAAACAATACGGCTAATTCATAGCCGTACCGTATCTTACCGTAGCTGTAACAACGCGTTGTGATTGGATAAATTACTGGAAGACAATAGGAAGCCATTTCAATGTTACAGCATGTCGTACCGTGTACGTTCTGTAAGTCAGTACCGTAGGTTTCTCACTCACACGAAAACGCGCAGTGAGTACATACCAATGAGAGGAGGTCCCGTAATGTTACCAATGGCTGATATCATCTGACCAATAGGAAACGAGTATAAATTGAGTCTAGGTTCAACTGTTCGCAACAGCAGCACAACAATCGTGGTACTAAAAACACCAATGCCAAAACCAAGGAAAACAGAAAAAAATACAAACACAATGTAACTTGAAGACAGTTGAAGTAGAGTTGTAGCGAGTCCCATGCTGAGAGCTCCAGCCTGGTTAACATGGAATGGGTTGACGCTTTTGTGGTCCATGATCCTCCCTGCTACAATACCAGCAGTCAGTGAAGAAACGCCAATCGCTATGAAGAGTTTGGAGGCTTTCTGCGCTGGAATACCGACTTCACGACAATAACTAACCTGCAAAGACAAAAGTTATCTGGAAACGAATTTAATGATATAACTGCTAAAAAACCTCGCGTTCTGATTGGTTGGTTACGCTTGCTTTTTGACAGCACACAGCACGTGCGCATGGTTCTATTGCGTTAATCCTATCCAAAATGACGGTAATTTGTATTTTATGAGAGAAATAAGACGATGCTTGCGGTGCTATGCTGTCTGCAGTTGGGGATTGGTAGAACCATCGAGAAGTGTTGAGAAGCACTCCACTACGCGGCGTACTTCACATAACGCTTCTCTCGTGTTCTGCCAACCCCAGCGTGCGTTTTCTATTTTTGTTCCATTAAAAAAAAAAAAGAAATACCAACATAGCACTGAGCTTGATTATTGAAAGAATTTCTTTCAACATCCCATATGTTTCTCTCGAGCAATAACATAGTTAAAACTATTGAGTCCCAAAAATTAATGTTCTGTATAGAGGTTTGCACCATATATATCACGTGCCAGCTGACATGTTACATGATCCCTCTCGGGAATTGAATTCTTTATCATTTAAAACGATTGTGTAATTCTATGAACATGGCCGCTATCTGTGATAATCACATGGTACTGTAAAACCTCTATACAAGCATACTAGAAAGGTGACTTACTAAATGGACAAATGAAATAAAAGTACCCATTGCCTGAAAAGTGACAACTATTAACGTCACGACATACATCGGTCTTTTGAATATTTCCACCACCATCGACCAGTTCCATTCACCTGGTTGATTTTCATTGTCTCTGTGTTGTCTTTCTTCATCCACTGGGTCCTTAACATTAGGATCAAAGCTGCAAACAGCCAGTAATGGTAATACAAACGAACCAGCCATGATCCTGTACATTGTCCTGAAGCCATACAAATCGATAAGCAACTGGACAATTGGTCCAAGTGACAAGACTCCTATATTTGTACCTCCAGTAACAATACCAATGGCAATAGCTTGTCTCTTGTCAAAATATTTCGTTGAGGCGAAAATGCAAGAGGTAAAAATTAATGACATGCCCAGTCCATATAGAATGCTATAAGAGAAAAAGAGCTGTATGATGTTTGTAGTGAACGAAGTGGTTACAAGACTTGTTATGCACATTAGAGTTCCAAGTATTGCAGTGTAACGGATATTGAGGCGGGTCATCACCATGGTGGACAGCGGGACGCAAAAGAAAATAAGTCCTCCTGCAATGGATCCTCCCCAAGCTGTAAAGGAATAATTAAACAAGTAAACAAAAGCTATAAGCTAAATTGGGGATAGGAATTTTAGACAAGATTGCGTTACTTAACATCTCTTTACAGTTTTTAGGTTTACTGCTGTAACGCTGTCTTTAACTGCCACACTCTGAGTTGAAATAAGGTTCCTTTTGGTTCATATAGAGCACATTTCGTATGACTGTGAAAAGTTCAGTGCCGTGTGCGTGCCTTGCCGGAACGTGATGTTTTCTAGAATTTTGATTGGCTGATATTTTTCTCGCGCAATGTCATTGGTCAGGCGTACTTAGTCAGTGCCGTGACTTGCCGTGACCGTGTTTGTGCCGTGTTTCGTGCATTTGATTGGATGAAGAAAGCGTGCCTTGCCGCAACCGTGATGTTCTCTAGACTTTTGATTGGCTGACTTTTTGTCGCGACCGCGTTCGTGCCGCGTGAGCTTTTCACAGTCATTGTTTAGAACAGAAAAGGAAAGGCCGAGGATTTGAAGATGATGACTGCACTTACCGATTGTCTCTCTTCTTTCCTTGAAGTGGTCCATGAGAACAGGCATCACAACAGCATAGCACTGTGCCATACCAAACACTAGAGCAAATGAGAGACACCCAGAAAAGCACACCAACCAGGACCACGCACTGTCTGGTGTCCGGGGAGAATGGAGTAAACTACAGCATAACTTCATCTTTTCTCCCTTTCTTCTTCCGTCTTTGAACTTAGTAAAGGTGAAAGTGGAACGAATAAATTATCTGTTGGAGTTACGTTGAAGCCACTAACATGTTGCAAAACTCACTTCAGATAAAAAAATTTTTTTACTCTTCAAATTCTCGTTTTTATACTAAAATCTTCAACACTTTGAACTTAGTTAACATTTTTCTTCTTATTTTAAGGACGTTCGCGGGCATTGTTTGTGCGCATTGGTTCTGCCCATATGGCGCGAGAGTCCTATGTTTTTTCAAGATCAAACTCCGTTACGCTCGTAATTTAGTCTTCGAACGTTCGGGAATCGAACCCAATCGAATTCCAATCGTTTGATTGTTTTGGATTTGATTAGGCAGTCGATTTCAGATTTTAGATTTTCGACCGACAACGCTTTTTGAAATAGGTATACGTTACTTATCGTTGTCATATGATAAATTGAAAGCATATGTCTGTAAACTGAACAAAAGCTGAATCGAAGAATATATTATGCCTGCCTACTGTTGTGTGATTTCAATTAACTGAAATAAAACCTGCTTTTGACAATAACACGTTTCTCTATTTTATGTACTGTCTATTTTATGTAACTGTCTATTTTAAATACTTATAACTAAAAGAAATACCAACCAGCAGTGTACCACAGCCACGCTGCCACTAGACGGCCATGAAACCGCCGTGACCGCTTTGGCAAAAATATTGAAGCAAAAATCTCGTTCATAGTGCCGTAATGTATTTTTATTAAGAAAAGGCGTTAGTTTAAGTAATTGTATTTCAAAGGTTGTATGTGGTAGGCTAACTACTAGGGTTTTTCTTACCTTCTCTGCGATATTACTTGCAATGTTATTGACTCAGTCACTCTTAAATCATTCACGAGTTGTCTCAGGATATATGGAGGTCATCACCTCTTGCTTCAATTCTGGCCAATCATATCACTCAGATTTAGTCATTTTGTGAAACATGCATACTATTAATTATCGTATAAAATGCTAATATATGACAATCAGAGTTGACCCGAGAACGAACAATGAACGCTGTTTCAAGAAAGATTTATACGATTTTACAAAAGTAATTGTTATATCCTTTAGCTAGTTGTGATGTGTACCAGTGAGAAAATGTGAACACTCTTTCTCTGCAGGTTCTAAAAGGACATTGTCGCTTTACTAGTCAGCACAAGCGCTGAAAGGCCGATGATATGAAATAAAAACGCGTGACAACATGTGCCAATATTCATATTATCTTAAGTCTTTTTAGTGTTTAGCTGTCTGGTTTGACACACTGGTAATATATGGCCATGTACAGATTATCAGGTCCTTAAATCTCTTCATTCTCTTGATCTCTTTTATTCTAGTATCCTGTCATTATTGTGGTTGTATGCAAAAGTAGAGCGTGACACTTCACAGCCTCTTTAGTTTTTTTGTATGTTGGCACGAAATACAAATGAACTATATAAAGTTTACTCGATCTCAAATCAATATTGCAAGAAATGAAAGTAAAGGAAATAATACAACAAGCAAAAGGAAAAACTGAAATGGTGGCAAGCAAAATTACTAGCAGTAAGTGTCCGAAAATACTAATTCTGTCGACGTAGCTTCTACACGTGTTTGTTAATATTTAATAACTAATGGTTTGGCTACTCCATGCAGGAGCCATCAATGATGAACCGAAAGTAGTCTCAAGGTGGTGAAGAGGTTTTCCGTGATGTGCGATCTTCTTATTTTGATCGGGATCATGATTTTGCATTAGTTTCCATATGAATCATGTTTATTCATTTATCGCATTATCGGGATTCGTAAATTCCAGAAAAAAATCCCGAAAAAATTCGTGATTCAGTTGATATCCCCTCTTCACCACTCTTCACTTAGTTACTAACTGGTTACTAAGCAGTCCAAGTCAAGTCTTTTATTCTGATGCATGGTAAACAAAAAAAAAAAAAAACAAAAAAAACATGAACGCACAAAACTTAATTCACGAATGTTAAAAGCTTTTGCCAAACTAGCAGAAAACCAAAAATGTCCACTGAAAAAGGAAAAAACTTTGAACTGGAAAATTTTGTCTCGAGCTCGTTACTGATGTTCCTGACAACCTGATTGTGACATAAGTACTTTGCTGTCATGACAACAAGATTTTTCTGTTTCTATCGTCTTCGTCATTGCTACCATCCATGACTGAAAGATGTCGCAAATTAATTTTCTTCTCTAGTAACACCATCACCCTTGATGAGTTCTTGTGTCATCTTCGTGTCGTCTCCTGCACGTCTTTCATCTATCATTTCCAAAGCTACGGTTTTTTCCTTATATTGACTTTGGCTGTTGTCTTTCAAATCCGGCTCATTTTCACGGTCACTGTTCAGCTTTTGTGCTTCCTCTTGTTCCATTTCCAGTGTCCTCCATGGTTTAAAGTAATATTGTAAAAAGGGAAGGAAGAATGATAGCAGTAAAATGGCTCCAGCGGTGTAAAAGGCTGGTTTGTACGAACCAGTTTTATCGGCGATAAAACCTTTATTGAATTGGGATAAAAATATTTTTTTGAAAAATGTACAACCAACAAAAAGAGGGTAGAAGAGAATCAGGACCCAGGTCTTTGTCGTCGTTAAGATGCATGCTATTGTGAAAAGGAAATTGCAAAACGATTGACAATACTTTTTCTTTCATCATAATGCCACAAGCGAATGGAGGCAAGCAAACTAAGCAATTGTTTGACCAGCAATTTCATTGCGTTTTAATTTAAGAAATATTGCTTAAAAAATTCCGAGACCGCAAAATTTGTTGTTACATTTTTTATCATCCAAAAAGAAAAGAGGATTTGGAGGGTAAAAAAATTATAATACGTACCTATGAGGGGTGGTCCCGTCATATTACCAATGGCTGCCAACACCTCTCCAATTGGAAATGAATAGAGCCTTAGTCTTGGTTCAACTGTTCGCAATAACAGCACAACGATCGTGGTATTGAAGACTCCGATGCCAAAACCAAGGAAAATAGAAAAAAAGATGAAGAGAATATAACTAGAAGACAGTTGAAGTAGAATTGTAGCGAGTCCCATGCTGAGAGCTCCAGCCTGGTTAACATGAAATGGGTTGACGGCCTTGTGGTCCATCACCCTACCCGCTACGATACCTGCGACCAGTGAACAAACACCAATCACTGTGAAGAGTTTGGAAGCTTTCTGTGCTGTGATCCCCACCTCAAGACAATAATTGACCTAAAAGGACACAAAAATTTGGGTTACAATCAGGGTAATTCTAAGGAAGGTAATTGGGTGCCTGTCCATTCACCCCTCCCCCCGAGATTTGTGAAACAAGTTCGAACAATAGAATATTACGTGTTACCCTCACATAACAAGGACAATTTTTATTCATGCTGTTGATACCCAAGGCAATCAAGAAGGTCGTACTACAAAATTGGTGTGCCGTTTGCGCGTGGATAACTCGATCACTCAAATGATACTTGCATGCCATGACTGGGTAGAATACTGTATGGTAGTCAACTTACCAAATGGACAAACGACACAAATGCAGTCATTGCCTGCAAAGCAACAGTAATAGCTGCAACCACGTATACCGGTCTTTTCAATAGCTCAAGCACAATCATGCAGCCCTTCTCGCTGGGCTGGTTTTCTTCGTTTTCATTTTGTGTTTGTTCGGTTGCCGGGTCTTGGATATTGGGATCAAAGCTGCAAACAGCCAGTAAAACCAACACAAAAGAACCAGCCATGATCCTGTACATCGTCCTGAAGTCGTACGAATCGATAAGCAACTGGACAATTGGTCCAAGTGACAAGACTCCTATGTATGTACCACCACCAACTATGCCAATGGCAATAGCTTGTCTCTTAATGAAGTACTTAGTCGACGCAAAAATGCAAGAAATACAAAGTAACGACAAACCCAGTCCGTAGAGAATACTGTAAGAGAAGAAGACTTGGATGATGTTTGTAGTGAATGAAGTGGTTACAAGACTTGTTATGCACATTAGAGTTCCAAGTATTGCAGTGTTACGGATATTGAGGCGGGTCATCACCATGGTGGACAGTGGCAAAAAAAAAGAACACAATACCTAATGCAATGGATCCTGCCCAAGCTATAGAAAAGAGAAAACAACAAGAAATATTAGTTCTATGATCATAAGAGAGGCCCCTTTCAAGACTAATTAGGGTATCAAACTTATTTCTAGTTATCGGTCCGTCACCATTCACGAGATGGAGTCGCCAGATGGAAAGAACATGATTACACTTACCTATTTTCTCTCTGCTTGCTTTGAAGTAGAGCATAAAAACAGGCATAACAACAGCATAGCACTGTAGCATACCAAACACTAGAGCCAATGAGAGACATCCTGAAAAGCACACTAACCAGGACCACGCGCTGTCTGGTGTCCGGGGAGAACGGGGCCGACTGCGACACAGTTTCGGCATCCTTATCATTCAGTTGTTGTTCCTGAAGCATTAAAAGTTCAAACTCAAAAAAAGCAGGATTCGTAGAGGGTTTTTAAGGCAATTCTCTTATACTTAAAATGCTTTCGCCTTTTGAAATTGTTTGATTTAATTTTAGTAAAAGCGTGCAATATAAAATAGTAGATTTTATTCTCATTGTTCTATTTTGTGTTTATTTGAATATTGCACTTTAACAGTTTAACAAGCAATTTCTATTTCTCGGGTTTAATGACTTCGCTCTACAACAAAACTAAACGCTGGGGCACATGACACAGATGACATAGAGTAGTCATTACAAATTTTAGAACGTAATCATCAGAGACCACCCCAAGAGAAAACACGATCATATTACTCCAGTTTTGAAATAGCTGCACTGTCCTGCACTGGATTCCAGTTAAAGTGTTGGTGCTACATCCCAAATTCCTTTGAATTCAATACTCTTACAAGTAAGGTATAGACTATAAATAGTAAATAAATTAAGGAGTAAATAAAGTGAAATAACAAGAAACACAGGACTACAAGAAACTGTAAAAACGATCTAAAAGGAAAAACGAAGAACTTACATTTGTGTAGGACGAGATGAACGACGAGCATCAACTGACTAAAGATTAACATATGGGGCGTATATAAAGCGGTACGAACTCTGTAGGGACAACTAACAATGACGAGAAATACTAAAGAATGTGACGAATAGAACAATGACTAAGATACTTGAAAACAGAACAAAAGGACACTAAGCGAAAATGTGTAAATACTTAATTCAGATCAACATAAAGAACGCATAAAGAACGCATAGTTTTAAATTTAAGATTCTACTCAAAGCTTTAAATGGTTTAGCGCCAGTTTATATCACTAACATATTAATTAAGTAGATATGTTCCTGCTCGTCAATTAAGATCTTCTGACATGCTTTTACTTAAGGTGCCGTAACCTAACCTTAAGACGTACGGCGATAGGGCCTTTTCAATTTCTGCACCAAAATTATGGAATCAGCTGCCATATGACAAAGTAGTAGTAGTCTGAATACTTTTAAAACCAGTCTTAAAACTTCTTTTTTTAAACAAGCATATGGTTAAAAAATACTAGTTTTACTCTTGTAGATATTTTATATTGTCTTTAGGTTTTTTAACGCTATGCTTAAACTACTTACAAATACACACGCCGTACGTGGTAGACACACACTAAAAGATGTTATTGAGCGATTTTGGAACGGGTTGGTCCACATACTCAAAGAGAGAAGTCTGAGAATCTGTGAGCTATCTTTGAGAATCTATGAGCAAACTACGGTATGAGAATCGTAGAGCTAGACAAACTAGTCAAAATAGACTAAGAGAATCTATAAACTACCTAGCTATGATCAAGCTAGATCTTACCAGATCTCAGATACAAAAAAATATACTGAGACAAACTACAGAACGAGAGACAAACTACAAAACGAGTGACAAACAAAGCTTTGATGAAAGCTGACTCCAAGAACTTGTAGAAGTCAGACGAGCTGATAGTGATCTACAAGAAAGCGAACTGCCAAGACTCCTTGTTGAATATTTCCATTTATGAAAATAAAGAAAACAAAAACTGAGGGAAAAACAAATGACCAGTTAAACACATTTTGGCTAAGAATATTTACATTGATAAAACGTTTGTTTTGCAGCGAACAGTTTCGATACTGAAATAGATATGTTTATTTCATCAGCTAGTCTTGAAAGGTACTCTAGTAGGTCAAGTAGAAATCTAATACGCGTTGACAAGTCAGTAACGCAACACTAATGCCTTACTAGAATTTAAAATGTTTTTAATAAAGGGGGACTTTGAACCCAAAAGGAACACTTTGGTAAGAAATAATAGAGTATATAGGATTGGTGAGTGGGGGAGCTCTCGCACAGGCAACCCAGTGAACGCTCCAAGAGCGTCTAGTTTTCATTAGATTCGGCAAATGTGAAATTCGACGTCTAAACTGTCATATTTAGCACGAACACACTTCATTACACTTTTGAATTTTTTCGTAGTCAAGTCATTTTTTGTCTTTGATCAACTGACGTCTAAAAACAGTAAAATAATCCCCACACTTTGTTTCAAAGGTTAATGAAAACCACTCTAGGATCATCTAGGAATGTTATATATGCTATTACACTCTTTCCATCGCCGTATACAGATCATTTACCTTATAACAAAGTACTATTATAGTAGAGATATCACGCGATGAGCTCCTCAACAACAGAGGAAAACAACCCAGAACACTCGCTCTTGAAGCTTTTGATGATGCTTCGAGGCAAAAACACTGTGAAAATGTTTTCGTTTAGATGAAGTTGATGCTCAGTTGCATTAAACTTTGTTGCTGTAGAGAATATAGTTGGTGCATCGGAAGACCATAGAAGAGTGAGCTTTATTTGTCCCACATCAATGACTTGCGTCATATCTCAATCCGCCACAAACAATAGAATAACCAAAGGAAGCCCAAGAGGTAAAGACGATAATACTGATGGATAATCGAAAAAGTAGTGTGAAAATCTGGCCTTTGACATTATTTGTACATCGGCAAATCACGGTCTGTGAGCAAACCTGTATCATCGTCATACATATACTCCACGAACTATGAGGATTTCTATTTCTATATATCTTTTAGAATTTTTGTTTAATATAGCCAAAGAAATACTTATTTCTTCAATAAGATTCAACTCATCGAATAACTACGAAAATGTATTTGACATATTCATAGATAATATTATCATATTATCAGGGTTCGTGCTGGAATTCAAAACCCATTTTTAAGTGCACTTGAAAAGCCCTTGAAAATAGGAAAGTTGTTGAATACTCCTGGAAAAGCCCTTGAATATTATACCTAGTTGATTACGATCATCTGTAACCTAATTTTTGTTCACAATTCACTTATTATTTCGATTGTAACTTTGTTCCAAGAATGACAAGGTTGGTATGCTACTTTCCATCATTTAACGTCGATGTTATCAAGCTTAAATACCCTTTAACAATGACTTTTTATTGATTGTTAAAAAAAATTCCCAAACATCCAAAATTGATCCTTGATAATCGTCATTTTGGACCTTTTCACTATATTCACCATTCATTACCAATTACTATCTATTTTACTTTTTCAAAATTTAGTTTCGTAATGTTCCTTGCTGCCTGACTTTGTCCAAAATATTTCGTTTTCATGAGAACATGATTTGTCTATTTCCTTCCTCTTCATATTGTCATAGCTATCATCATTAGTAGACATCGCAGTTTTATTTTCTTGATTTTCTTCTTCGATAACTAGATTCACATTAGATGCTACATTCATGTCATCTTCTGTACGTTTTTCATCCATCATCTCCAAAGCTACATTTTCTTCTTCATCCACATTTTGACGGTTGTCCTGAACATCTTCATTTTTTGGGGATTCAGTTGTCGATATCTGTGTTGGCTGTTCTTCCATTTCCAGTGTCCTCCATGGCTTAAAGTAATATTGTAAAAAGGGAAGGAAGAATGATAGCAGTAAAATGGCTCCAGCGGTGTAAAAGGCTGGTTTGTACGAACCAGTTTTATCGGCGATAAAACCTATAAAAATTGGATTGGAAAATTTAATTTTTTGAAAAATGTATAACCAACAAAAAGAGGGTAGAAGAGAATCAGGACCCAGGTCTTTGTCGACGTTAAGGACAGGTGCATGCCATTGTGAAAAGGAAATTGCAAAACGATTGGCGATACTTTTTCTTTCATCATAATGCCACAAGCAAATGGAGGCAAGCAAACTAAGCAATTGTTTGACCAGCAATTTCATTGCGTTTTAATTTAAGAAATATTGCTTAAAAAATTCCGAGACCGCAAAATTTGTTGTTACATTTTTTTATCATCTGAAAAGAAAAGAGAATTTGGAGGGTAAAAAATCATAATACGTACCTATGAGGGGTGGTCCCGTCATATTACCAATGGCTGCCAACACCTCTCCAATTGGAAATGAATAGAGTCTTAGTCTTGGTTCAACTGTTCGCAATAACAGCACAACGATCGTGGTATTGAAGACTCCGATGCCAAAACCAAGGAAAATAGAAAAAAAGATGAAGAGAATGTAACTAGAAGACAGTTGAAGTAGAATTGTAGCGAGTCCCATGCTGAGAGCTCCAGCCTGGTTAACATGAAATGGGTTGACGGCCTTGTGGTCCATCACCCTACCCGCTACGATACTTGTGACCAGTGAACAAACACCAATCACTGTGAAGAGGTTGGAAGCTTTCTGTGCTGAGATCCCCACCTCAAGACAATAATTGACCTAAAAGGACACAAATAGATTTTTAAAATTTGGGTTACAATCAGGGTAATTCTAAGGAAGGTAATTGGGTGCCTGTCCACTCACCCCTCCCCCCGAGATTTGTGGCACAAGTTCGAACAATAGAATATTACGTGTTACCCTCACATAACAAGGACAATTTTTATTCATGCTGTTGGTATCCAAGGCAATCAAGAAGGTCGTACTACAAAATTGGTATGCCTTTTGCGCGTGGATAACTGGATCGCTCAAATGATACTTGCATGCCATGACTGGGTAGAATACTGTATGGTAGTCAACTTACCAAATGGACAAACGACACAAATGCAGTCATTGCCTGCAAAGCAACAGTAATAGCTGCAACCACGTATACCGGTCTTTTCAATAGATCAAGCACAATCATGCAGCCCTTCTCGCTGGGCTGGTTTTCTTTGTTTTCATTTTGTGTTTGTTCGGTTGCCGGGTCTTGGATATTGGGATCAAAGCTGCAAACAGCCAGTAAAACCAACACAAAAGAACCAGCCATGATCCTGTACATCGTCCTGAAGCCATACGAATCGATAAGCAACTGGACAATTGGTCCAAGTGACAAGACTCCTATGTATGTACCACCACCAACTATGCCAATGGCAATAGCTTGTCTCTTAATGAAGTACTTAGTCGACGCGACAATGCAAGAAATATAAAGTAACGACAAACCCAATCCGTAGAGAATACTGTAAGAGAAGAAGACTTGGATGATGTTTGTAGTGAATGAAGTGGTTACAAGACTTGTTATGCACATCAGAGTTCCAAGTATTGCAGTGTTACGGATATTGAGGCGGGTCATCACCATGGTGGACAGCGGCAAACAAAAGAACACAATACCTAATGCAATGGATCCTGCCCAAGCTATAGAAAAGAAAACAACAAGAAATATTAGTTCTATGATCATAAGAGAGGCCCCTTTCAAGACTAATTAGGGTATCAAACTTATTTCTAGTTAGCAGTCAGTCACCATTCACGAGATGGAGTCGCCTGATGGAAAGAACATGATTACACTTACCTATTTTCTCTCTGCTTGCTTTGAAGTAGCGCATAAAAACAGGCATAACAACAGCATAGCACTGTAGCATACCAAACACTAGAGCCAATGAGAGACATCCTGAAAAGCACACTAACCAGGACCACGCGCTGTCTGGTGTCCGGGGAGAACGGGGCCGACTGCGACACAGTTTCATCTTTATCATTCAGTTATTGTTCCTGAAGCATTAAAAGTTCAAACTCAAAAAAAGCAGGATTCGTAGAGGGTTTTTAAGGCAATTCTCTTATACTTAAAATGCTTTCGCCTTTTGAAATTGTGTGATTTAATTTTAGTAAAAGCGTGCAATATAAAATAGTAGATTTTATTCTCATTGTTCTCTTTTGTGTCTATTTGATTATTGCACTTTAACAGTTTAACAAAAAATTTCTATTTCTCAGGTTTAATGACTTCGCTCTACAACAAAACTAAACGCTGGGGCACATGACACAGATGACATAGAGTAGTCATTACAAATTTTAGAACGTAATCATCAGAGACCACCCCAAGAGAAAACACGATCATATTACTCCAGTTTTGAAATAGCTGCACTGTCCTGCACTGGATTCCAGTTAAAGTGTTGGTGCTACATCCCAAATTCCTTTGAATTCGATACTCTTACAAGTAAGGTATAGACCAGAAATAGTAAATAAACTAAGGAGTAAATAAAGTGAAATAACAAGAAACACAGGACTACAAGAAACTGTAAAAACGATCTAAAAGGAAAAACGAAGAACTTACATTTGTGTAGGACGGGATGAACGACGAGCACCAACTGACTGAAAATTAACATATGGGGCGTATATAAAGCAGTACGAACTCCGTAGGGACAACTAACAATATCGAAAAATACTAAGGAATGTGACGAATAGAACAATGACTAAGATACTTGAAAACAGAACAAAAGGACACTAAGCGAAAATGTGTAAATACTTAATTCAGATCAACATAAAGAACGCATAAAGAACGCATAGTTTTAAATTTAAGATTCTACTCATAGCATTCAAAGCTTTAAATGGTTTAGCGCCAGTTTATATCACTAACATATTAATTAAGTAGATATATTCCTGCTCGTCAATTAAGATCTTCTGACATGCTTTTACTGAAGGTGCCATCATTTAACCTTAAGATGTACAGCGATAGGGTCTTTTCAATTTTTGCACCAAAATTATGGAATCAGCTGCCATATGACAAAGTCATACTGAATACTTTTAAAACCAGTCTTAAGACTTCTTTTTTTAAACAAGCATATGGTTAAATAATACTAGTTTTACTCTTGTAGATATTTTTAGATTCGTATATATATATATATATTATATATATTTTTTTATCTTTTTAGATATACTCATATTTTTAGATATGCTATGACTAACATTTTGTTTTATATTGTTTTTGATTAACTATTTACTAATATTATACTTATAGATTTTGAAATTATATTTATAGACCTTTTATAAAGCGCCTTAGAATTTCATTATTATTATTTGTAAGATGAGACGTATAGGACTAAAGGTTAAGGTATTACTTCACGGAACCGTGGAAATTTAAATTTAATAAATATTATATTGATTTGCATAAAATCGTAAAATGTACCTAAGGCCCGCTTTAGACGTCGAGTTTCACATGTGCCGAATCTAATGCAAATGAATTCAAACAACAGGTTTTGCTCATTTTCATTAGATTCGGCAAAATTCGACGTCTAAACTGTCATATTTAGCACGAATACACTTCATTACACTTTTGAATTTTTTCGTAGACAAGTTATTTTTTGTCTTTGATCGACTGACGTCTAAAAACAGTAAAATAATCCCCACACTTTGTTTCAAAGGTTAATGAAAACCACTCTAGGATCATCTAGGAATGTTATATATGCTATTACACTCTTTTCATCGCCGTGCACAGACACATTTACCTTATAACAAAGTACTATTATAGTAGAGATATCACGCGATGAGCTCCTCAACAACAGAGGAAAACAACCCAGAACACTCGGTCTTGAAACTCTTGATGAGGCGTCTAGGGGAAAAAATGTGAAAATGTTTTCGTTTAGATGAAGTTGATGCTCAGTTGCATTAAACTTTGTTGCTGTAGAGAATATAGTTGGTGCATCGGAAGACCATAGAAGAGTGAGCTTTATTTGTCCCACATCAATGACTTGCGTCATATCTCAATCACCACAAACAATAGAATAACCAAAGGAAGCCCAAGAGGTAAAGACGATAATAAGCCAATTCACAGTTTAAGAATCGTCTTCAGTGCACATGCGATTTTATCCCGAATTTCTCGCGTTCTTTTGTTTAAACCTTCTTTATGAGAAATTCGGGATAAAATCGCATGCGCACTGAAGATGATTCTTAACTGTGAATTGGCTTATACTGATGGATAATCGAAAAAAGTAGTGTGAAAATCTGGCCTTTGACATTATTTGTACATCGGCAAATCACGGTCTGTGAGCAAACCTGTATCATCGTCATACATATACTCCACGAACTATAAGGATTTCTATTTCTATATATCTTATAGAATTTTTTCAATATAGGCAAAGAAATACTTTTTTCTTCAATAACATTCAACTCATCGAATAACTACGAAAATGTATTTGACATATTCATAGATAATATTATCATATTATCAGGGTTCGTGCTGGAATTCAAAACCCATTTTTAAGTGCACTTGAAAAGCCCTTGAAAATAGAAAAGATGTTGAATACTCCTGGAATAGCCCTTGAATATTATACCTAGTTGATTACGATCATTTGTAACCTAATTTCTGTTCACGATTCACTTGTTATTTCGATTGTAACTTTGTTCCAAGAATGACAAGGTTGGTATGCTACTTTCCATCATTTAACGTCGATGTTATCAAGCTTAAATACCCTTTAACAATGACTTTTTATTGATTGTTAAAAAAAATTCCCAAACATCCAAAATTGATCCTTGATAATCGTCATTTTGGACCTTTTCACTATATTCACCATTCATTACCAATTACTATCTATTTTACTTTTTCAAAATTTTGTTTCGTAATGTTCCTTGCTGCCTGACTTTGTCCAAAATATTTCGTTTTCATGAGAACATGATTTGTCTATTTCCTTCGTCTTTGTGGAGTTGTCCGCCATATTGTCATAGCTATCATCATCAGCAGACATCGCAGTTTTATTTTCTTGATTTTCTTCTTTGATAACTAGATTCACATAAGATGCTACATTCATGTCATGTCCTCAGTACGTTTTTCATTCATCATCTCCAAAGCTACATTTTCTTTTCATCCACATTTTGACGGTTGTCCGGAACATCTTCATTTTTTGGGGATTCAGTTGTCCCTATCTGTGTTGGCTGTCCTTCCAGTTCCGGTGTCCTCCGTGGTTTAAAGTAATATTGTAAAAAGGGAAGGAAGAATGATAGCAGTAAAATGGCTCCAGCGGTGTAAAAGGCTGGTTTGTACGAACCAGTTTTATCGGCGATAAAACCTATAAAAATTGGAAGATTCTCAAGTCAATACTTTTACCTTACATGGCGTTATGGGCTGGAATGGCAAAGGTCAGCCACAAGGATCAAGCTCTACACATTCCTCTCACATGATTCCCTATTTCCCAATGTCTGTACAGCACATGCGCAGAACTTACCAATGAGAGGAGGTCCTGTGAAGTCAGCTATGGATGAGAGCAACAGGCCAATTGGAAACGCATATTGTCTTAGTCTTGGTTCAACTGTTTTCAAGAATAAAACAACTGTTGTGGTATTCAAAATACCAATGCCAAGACCAAGGAGGGCAGAAAAGCACACGAATAGAATATAACTTGAAGACACCTGAAGTAGAATTGTAGCGAGTCCCATGCTGAGAGCTCCAGCCTGGCTAACATGGAATGGATTGACTCTTTTGTGGTCCATAATCCTCCCTGCTACGATACTTGTAATCAGTGAAGAAACGCCAATCGCTATGAAGAGATTGGAGGCTTTTTGCGCTGGAATACCGACTTCACGACAATAACTGACCTGCAAGGACAATGAGAAAAGAAATCCGCATAAAATACGAACAAACTGAAATGATACTGGCACGTCAGTGTGTGCTAAACCTATGAACGTCACGCAATACTGACTTGTATTGCTATTTGTTTTATTGTTTAGCAGTATACCAGGCCGTCGTCAGCCAATCAACAGCCAATCAGAACGTACGATTTTTAGGATAACGGTTAGGGAAAAAAATTAAAAAAGAAAGCAAAAATGACGCCGAAGCGGCGATGCGCACTAATTAGATCGAATCTTATTAGATGCTCAATGATTAGACCTACACCGCCAATTACGCAACACCAGGTAATTGTGCTAGTGTGTATCGTGGCAGTATAAGTATGACATATCTGATTTTACCCTTCACTTGACTCTGAAAATGACTTCCGCTAAGGTTGTCGAAACGTCAGTCATATCAAACAGTCCTTCTCAGGACTACATCCACCCGGATGATCATAATACAAATATTGTTTCTTCGACAAATATTGTTACTTCGATAAATATCCATTCACCTGGGTTCAGACCTTTCTTTACAATAAAAAAATTGAAGCGTTTTCCTTACCAAATGCACAAACCAGACAAAGCCACCCATAACCTGTAGATGGATAACTATCACTGCAACCACGAACATCGGTCTTTTGAATATTTCCACCACCATTGACCAGTTCAATTCACCTGGTTGATTTTCATTGCCTCTGTGCTGTCTTTCTTTATCCACTGGGTCCTTAACATTAGGATCAAAGCTGCAAACAGCCAGTAATGGTAGTACAAAAGAACCAGCTATGATCATGTACATCGTCCTGAAGCCATACGAATCGATAAGCAACTGGACAATTGGTCCAAGTGACAAGACTCCTATATTTGACGCTCCCGTAACGAAACCAAGGGCAATGGATTGTCTCTTGTTGAAATATTTCGTTGTGGTGAATATACAAGATAAGTAAACTAGCGAAAAGCCCAGTCCGTAGATAATACTGTAAGAGAAGAAGACTTGGATGATGTTTGTAGTGAATGAAGTGGTTACAAGACTTGTTATGCACATCAGAATTCCAAGTATTGCAGTGTTACGGATATTGAGGCGGGTCATCACCATGGTGGACAGCGGCATACAGAAGAAACCCAGTCCTATTGGGATGGATCCTGCCCAAGCTGTCAGTAAAACAAGAAACATTAACTTTTTGATGCTTTACAAGATTTTTGAAGTGTTAATTGTTAACAAGAGTCCTAAAATCCACGAGTGCACACCTGCTTTTTGGAAAACAAGTGAATCAGTTCCATATTTACCTGTTCTCTCTTTGTTTTCCATGAAGTAGTCCATAAGAACAGGCATAACAACCGCAAAACATTTTAGCATACCAAACACTAGAGCCAAAGAGAGACACCCAGAAAAGCACACTAACCAGGACCACGCGCTGTCTGGTGTCCTCATCCTTTTCATTTACTTTGACCTTAGTGAAGTTGAAAGCATACTTTATTGTTGATAACTATCTAATTTTGGATTTTTCGATAATAATAATAATAATAACAATAATAATAACAATAATAATAATATTAATAATAATAATAACAATAATAATAACAATAATAATAATAACACTAATTATGATAACAATAAAAAATAATAACAAGAACAATAATAATAATAATAATAATAATAATAATAATAATAATAATAACAACAACAATAAATAAAGTAATAATAATAGTAATATAATAACACTAATAATAACACTAACTTAAGTTGAACGCATGGCAGTTGAAACCTAGCACCGATAAAGTTACGAGTGGACCTCTATGTTTCACCTCTATGAATGACACGGTCCGGGCCAACCACTAATCAAAATATCTCTTTGTTTGAGTAGCCAGTGGAAGTAGAGATCTGGTTGGCACATTAATATCAATAGGTCAATGACGTCAGCTTTATTATCATTATTGGTCACGTTATAGAATCGAAGTACACAACATTGAAAGCCATTAACTTTGAACAAACTCATCGAAGAGACATTAAACATTTGTGATAAAAAGTTAAATTTTACACCGTGAAAAAAAAGAAAGATCACTTACTGACGTTTCGTACGCTAGTCCTTCGTCGGAGTAAAAGGAGATATTAACTTTGACGAAACAATTCGTTTATGGTAAGCTATACGATTGTATTGCGAAAAATAGGTTGTAAACAAGTTATAAACAAGTAATATTGCTCATTCTAAAACACAACTACTCACCGTGACCACTTGAGTACAAATCAAATTTTTAAGACAGACTCTCGTTGAAAATTGGCAAGTAAGATGGCGGAACACTGTATATAACTTAATTTAAAGAATTCGATTTTAAAGGTTGCATTTGCTTGGATATCTACTTCACTTGTATCTTCTTCTTGGTTATTTACCAGCGATATTAATATCTTGACTGATCTATCTAGGCTATCATGGTCGACTGACTGTCTACAACACGATGCATGCATTTTGTTTGAATATATTACAATTCACAACACTCCTAATGATATACAAAAGTTGAAATGATGTACAACTACTACATTCCATCGTGCTGGGGTGCTAATAAGAACGTGAATTACGTAACCCGAGGAATATAAAGCAGAGCGAGGCTCAATAACACCATTCTTGCTCAGAATTTCGAACAGCGACAGAGTGCAGGACGGCCCACCCACCCTCCCAACGATATTCGCGTGGGTCGTACCTCCTCTACGTCTAAGTCAAGCTGTTCCAGCTTGTCTTAGACCACGCTGCGAAATATTTTATCCATACCTCATTCTAACTGAGCATGAATGGGAGTGTTGTAGAATAGATTACAATCGATATTGATAACAATCAATTCTCTCTGACCACAGGGAGCCCAAACAAGCAAAATTGTAGTATTTTTTTTTGCCGCGCATTTCCCCCTATAAGCTGCTTTCTTACGTCCCATAATAAAGGACTTTGAGGGACACTTTCCATAAACACAATAGTTTTCATGTGCAGTCTAGTATAACAAGCTAGTGTATTTATGCCGGAACATGAGTGCGACTCAAAGTCGAGAATAAGAAACCAAATAATTAATAGTAAATAAAATACGATATAACTCGCCTGTTTTGTCCTATGTACCTTACAGTCACTTCAATATTGAATTTGTATATATTATTTAGCACACTATCTTAGCCTAAAACAGAACAATTCGATAAAGGGTAATTTTTCGTATACGTATTATAGTTAACAGGAAACGATATCTGGCCCATTGAAAGGGAACATATATAACAGTGTTACGTACACTTTTGGCAAAAATACTTCGTTGACACAACAATAATATGATTTAATTGTTTGTCAGTTTCATCTTTGTTGAGTCAGGCCACCGTAATATTCCCGTCACCTTCACCGTCTGCCGTGATTTTCTCATCCATCCTACCCTTTCTCACGTCATCTTCGCCACTTTGAACCTCATACTAACATCTTCTTTTTCTCGGGTCTCGGTACTCGATATCTGCGTTAGATGCCTTTCATTTCCGGTGTCCTCCACTGTTATGAAAAAACGTTTGTCAGCCCATTTGATTACATTTACGTTGCTAAAGATAATATCAATATATATTGATTAAGACCAATATATAAGAATGTAGACCAATGTTATCAAGCTTAAATACCCTGTAACGATGACTTTTTATTGATTGTTAAAAAAAATTCCCAAAAATCCAAAATTGATCCTTGATAATCGTCATTTTGGACCTTTTCACTATATTCACCATTCATTACCAATTACTATCTATTTTACTTTTTCAAAATTTTGTTTCGTAATGTTCCTCACTGCCTGACTTTGTCCAAAATATTTCGTTTTCATGAGAACATGATTTGTCTATTTCCTTCGTCTTTGTGGAGTTGTCGGCCATATTGTCATAGCTATCATCATCAGCAGACATCGTAGTTTGATTTTCTTGATTTTCTTCTTCGATAACTAGATTCACATTAAATGCTACATTCGTGTCATCTTCAGAAAGTTTTTCATTCATCATCTCCAAAGCTACATTTTCTTCTTCATCCACATTTTGACGGTTGTCCGGAACATCTTCATTTTTTGGGGATTCAGTTGTCCCTATCTGTGTTGGCTGTCCTTCCAGTTCCAGTGTCCTCCATGGTTTAAAGTAATATTGTAAAAAGGGAAGGAAGAATGATAGCAGTAAAATGGCTCCAGCGGTGTAAAAGGCTGGTTTGTACGAACCAGTTTTATCGGCGATAAAACCTATAAAAATTGGAAGATTCTCAAGTCAATACTATTGCCTTACAGGGCGTTATGGGCTGGAATGGCAAAGGGTCAAGGATCGAGGATCAAGCTTTACGCATTCCTCTCACATGATTCCCTATTTCCCAATGTCTGTACAGCACATGCGCAGAACCTACCAATGAGAGGAGATCCCGTGAAGTCAGCTATGGATGAGAACCACAGGCCAATTGGAACCGAATATTGTCTTAGTCTTGATTCAACTATTTTCAAGAATAAAACAACTGCTGTGGTATTCAAAATACCAATGCCAAGACCAAGGAGGGCAGAAAAGCATACGAAGAGAATATAACTTGAAGACACCTGAAGTAGAATTGTAGCGAGTCCCATGCTGAGAGCTCCAGCCTGGTTAACATGGAATGGATTGACTCTTTTGTGGTCCATGATCCTCCCTGCTACAATACCGGCAATCAGTGAAGAAACGCCAATCGCTATGAAGAGATTGGAGGCTTTTTGCGCCGGAATACCAACTTCTCGACAATAACTGACCTGCAAGGACAATGAGAAAAGAAATTCGTATAAAATACGAACAAACTGAAATGATACTGGCACGTCAGTGTGTGCTAAACCTATGAACGTCACGCAATACTGACTTGTATTGCTATTTGTTTTATTGTTTAGCAGGATACCAGGCCGTCGTCAGCCAATCAACAGCCAATCAGAACGTACGAATTTAAGGATAACGGTTCGGGGGAAAAATGAAAGTGTTTTCCTTACCAAATGCACAAACGAGATAAAGCCACTCATAACCTGTAGATGGATAACTATCACTGCAACCACATACATCGGTCTTTTGAATATTTCCACCACCATCGACCAGTTCCATTCACCTGGTTGGTTTTCATTATCTCTATGTTGTCTTTCTTCATCCACTGGGTCCTTAACATTAGGATCAAAATTGCAAACAGCCAGTAATGGTAGTAAAAAAGAACCAGCCATGATCCTGTACATCGTCCTGAAGCCATACAAATCGATAAGCAACTGGACAATTGGTCCAAGTGACAAGACTCCTATGTATGTACCTCCAGTAACAATACCAATGGCAATAGCTTGTCTCTTATCGAAGTACTTCGTTGAGGCGAAAATGCAAGAGGTAAAAACTAGCGAAAAGCCCAGCCCATATAGAATGCTGTAAGAGAAGAAGATTTGTATGATATTTGTAGTGAATGAAGTGGTTACAAGACTTGTTATGCACATCAAAGTTCCAAGTATTGCAGTGTTACGGATATTGAGGCGGGTCATCACCATGGTGGACAGGGGCATACAGAAGAAACCAAGTCCTGTTGGGATGGATCCTGCCCAAGCTGTCAGTAAAACAAGACACACAAGAAACGTTAACTTTTTGATGCTTTACAAGATTTTTGGAGTGTTAATTGTTAACAAGAGTCCTAAAAGCCACGAGTGCACACCTGCTTTTTGGAAAACAAGTGGATTCCATATTTACCTGTTCTCTCTTTGTTTTCCATGAAGTAGTCCATAAGAACAGGCATAACAACCCCAAAACATTTTAGCATACCAAACACTAGAGCCAAAGAGAGACACCCAGAAAAGCACACTAACCAGGACCACGCACTGTCTGGTGTCCGGGGAGAATGGGGCGGAGAACAGCATGGCGTCATCTTTTTCATTTTCTTTGACCTTAGTGAAGTTGAAAGCATACTTTATTGTTGATAACTATCTAATTTTGGATTTTTCAATAATAATAATAATAATAATAATAATAATAATAATAGTTGTGAAGTAGTTAAGTCTTTGTATGCTGTCTAAGTTAGTACAATGCCATTTAAATCTGTACATGTCAGTATGGAAATTAAGAATTTTGCTTAGAAATTATGGTATATTTCCGCAATCTTCTGTAAAAAGTGAAGTCAGACAAAAGTTGAAAACCACATAATAATAACAAAAACAATAAGAATAAAAATTATGACAATAATAACAACAACAATAATAACAACAATAAATAAAGTAATAATAATAGTAATATAATAACACTAATAATAACACTAACTTTATTTACAGAAGTTGAACGCATGGCAGTTGAAACCTAGCACCGATAAAGTTACGAGTGGACCTCTATGTTTCACCTCTATGAATGACACGGTCCGAGCCAACCACTAATCAAAATATCTCTTTGTTTGAGTAGCCAGTGGAAGTAGAGATCTGGTTGGCACATTAATATCAATAGGTCAATGACGTCAGCTTCATTATCATTATTGGTCTCGTTATAGAATCGAAGTACACAACATTGAAAGCCATTATCTTTGAACAAACTCATCGAAGAGACATTAACTTTGACGAAACTATTCGTTTATGGCAAGCTATACGATTGTATTGCGAAAAATAGGTTATAAACAAGTTATAAACAAGTAATATTGCTCATTCTAAAACACAACTACTCACCGTGACCACTTGAGCACAAAACAAATTATTAAGACAAACTCTCGTTGAAAATTGGCAAGTAAGATGGCGGAACACTGTATATAACTTAATTTAAAGAATTCGATTTTAAAGGTTGTATTTGCTTGGATATCTACTTCACTTGTATCTTCTTCTTGGTTATTTACCAGCGATATAATATCTTGACTGATCTATCTAGGGTATCATGGTCGACTGCCTAGCTACACCACGAATCATGCATTATGTTTGAATATATTACAATCGATATTGATAACAATCAATTCACTCTGACCACAGGGAGCCCAATTAAGCAAAATTATAGTATTTTTTGGGCGCACATTTTACCCTATGATTTAATTGTTTTTCAGTTTCATCTTTGTTGAGTCAGGCCACCGTAGTATTCCCGTCACCTTCACCGTCTGCCGTGATTTTCTCATCCATCCTACCTTTTCTCACGTCATCTTCGCCACTTTGATACCTCATACTAACATCTTCTTTTTCTCGGGTCTCGGTACTCGATATCTGCGTTAGATGCCTTTCATTTTCTTTGTCCTCCACTCCACTCAAGATTTAATATTGTATTGGTATGTAGACCAATATATAAGAATGAATGCCAAACGTCAATACCCTTTTATTTCCCTCTCACAAGCATGTTATAATGCGATTGGTATAAAACAGTACATGGTAACGTCAGTTGATAGGCAGTAAGATATTAACGTAAAGGATAAAGATATTCACCCGATGGCCTTCCGTAGCTTTGACAAACTGGTCGATATCGTCTGAGCTAATTGAAACTGATTAATTTTAGAATTAGTTATTGTTACGTCACGCGGTACCTCAAAATTCGTCTTCACCACCAACACCTTGATGGTTGTCATGAATATCTTCATCCAATCTCTGGTTCTCAGTAGTTCCCATGGATGTTGGCTGTCCTTCTATTTCCAGTGTCCTCCATGGTTTAAAGTAATATTGTAAAAAGGGAAGGAAGAATGATAGCAGTAAAATGGCTCCAGCGGTGTAAAAGGCTGGTTTGTACGAACCAGTTTTATCGGCGATAAAACCTAAAATATTCAAAAATACTATAATTTATTACAAATTTAGGATCGATATCCGCGTGATAAAGCTGTGAATAAAAACTATATCAGTGAAGGAGTTACGAACCCTGTATTCTAGGGTTTAGGTTAAGGTTTAGGGTCAGATTCCAGTCCTCTCTAGACAATGGCATTTTGGGCTATGGAAAAAAGTATATCTACCGAATTGGATATTCCATCTCACTGAATGGGTTTCCTTGTACTGCATGCGCATGCGCAAACCTACCAAATAGAGGATTTCCCGTGAAATCACCGATGGCTGTTACCATGACACCAATAGGAAACGAGTATATTCTGAGTCTTGGTTCAACTGTTCGCATGAGAAGTACAACAAACGCAGTTTGTAAAAACCCGATGCCAAGACCGAGGAAAACCGAAAAAAAGACGAAGTGAAGATAACTCGAAGACAGTTGAAGTACAGTTGTAGCGAGTCCGATGCTGAGGGCTGCAGCCTGGTTAACATGGAATGGATTGACTTTTTTGTAGTCGATAATCCTCCCTGCCACGATACCTGCAATCAGTGAAGAAACGCCAATCGTTATGAAGAGTTTGGAGGCCTTGTCCGCTGAAATGCCGACTTCTAGACAATAATTAACCTGCAGATACAATGTAATGGATAAGCATTGATATGTGTAGATGCCACAATAAAAAATATTCTCTTCCATTCACAAGTCAGGTTTTTTCCTCGGGTTTTCTTGATCATGAAAAATACGCACTGACCCAGTAACTGGATGAGGCATGTTTTTCTATAGTTGTCAATCAGGGAAGCGACGTTCATGACGTTCATTCCCCTTTTACGGCACACAATACGCATATCACGTGTTAATTACCTATATATATATATGAAATCAATGTTGGGTTCATGTAGGGGTGAATTGCGCATGTTCAGTTATTTGCTTGCCTCGATTCAATTGTTTTTACACACGCGTAAAACAGTTTTCAATTAGTAAAATCCTGAGAAAGGAGTAAACTAAATTAATACACAAAACACACTACTATACGGTACGCACAAGAAGCAAAATAAGCAAAATAAAGCAGATGAAAACTCACCAGTTGATGAGGCAACACACACGACGAACTACATAGCACAACACATGCACAGCGCGCAATGTTGGCCGGTTAGTAAAACACAAACGCGGAACACGGAAACATGCATTTTAGGGAATAACACTCTTGTTGAGGCAAGTATTGCCTCAACAGTTGATGATGCTCTTAAAAGGAAAGAAAATTAAATAAAACTTACCAAATGGACAAAAGAGACGAAGGCACCTATTGCCTGCAGGGTGATAGCTATAACAGCAACCACGTATACTGGCCTTTTGAAGATTTCCAGCACCATCGACCAGTTCCATTCACCTGGTTGGTTTTCATTGTCTCTATGTTGTCTTTCTTCATCCACTGGGTCCTTAACATTAGGATCAAAGCTGCAAACAGCCAGTAATGGTAGTACAAATGACCCAGCCATGATCCTGTACATTGTCCTGAAGCCATACAAATCGATAAGCAACTGGACAATTGGTCCAAGTGACAAGATTCCTATATTTGTACCTCCAGTAACGATACCAATAGCAATAGCTTGTCTCTTGTCAAAATATTTTACTGTTGCGAATATACAGGAATTATAAAGTAACGATAAACCGAGTCCGTTGAGAATACCATAGGAGAAGTAGACTTGTATGATGTTTGTAGTGAATGAAGTGGTTACAAGACTTGTTATGCACATCAGAATTCCAAGTATTGCAGTGTGACGGATATTGATGCGGGTCATCACCATGGTGGACAGCGGCAAACAGAGATAGATAAGACCATTTGCGATAGAATCTGCCCAAGCTGAAGTTAAACAAATGATCTATAGGTTAAGTTACATAAACGTAACCTTAGAACAAGTTTAATTAATTTTCGTGATCTGTGATATGCGTGTAGGGACGTAGCCAGGATTTTGCCTAGGGAGGGGGGGGGAGGGGCAAAACTTTTGACAGCCGCCAAAGTGCGTTGCCATAGAATTTTGGCTCACAAACTCAGATTATGAATAAATAAAGTCATTGAGATCAACCAAGCATAGTAATTATACCAAAAGCTATGATTTTAGCGTCCGTAAGTATATGTCGCCGAGAACAATAGAATTCTGCCCGATGACCCGTTTTCAGAACATCAACCAAAAAACGGCCAAAGAAAAATAAAAACAAAGACGATGGAGGAGGGCGGCCGGTCCCCTGGCTACACCCCTGGTATATTCTAAACGTGGATTTTCTTGAATTTGAACGTTTGATAATTTCCGTAAGTCGTGATCGTCCTTTTAAAATTCTCGTGAACCGTGCCTAGACCCCCTGTTTCTCACCAATTTTCTCTCTGTTTTCTTGAAAGTAGTCCATAAGAACTGGCATAACAATTGCAAAGCACCGTGCCATACCAACCACAAGACAAAACGATAGACACCCTGAAAAGCACACTAACCAGGACCACGCACTGTCTGGTGTCCGCGGAGAATGGGGCCGACTACAGCACAGCTCCATCAGTTCTTCTCTAAAATTATTGAAAGAAATGTCTGTTTTCTATTACCCTTGGATGCTTGGTTTATCTTTATCTTTTACGTGTTGTCTCACTAGATCAACCCACAGGAAGCCCAAGCAATGTTTTTGTACCTTATTTCAAAGGAATGTATGTGGAATTATTCAACGTAAGAATAACTGAAGTAATTCTTGTAGTTTGCTTACCAATTTTTGCCTGTATGTTGTTGCTGCTGTACTTTGTCTCTGTACGCGATTTGGAGCCAATCCGACGAGGTTTAGGCTTTTTACGGGCCTGCTATTCAACCCTAGTATCCCCCGCAGCCGTTTTTACCCAGACTGTAACGCATCTCATGCCAGCCGTTACCAAAGAATCAATATAGTACGTCCACGTCGTGGTTAATTCGTACGTGCTTTTCTGATCTCAATCACAAATTTCAATATTTTCTTTCCTTTTGTGAGTATCCTTTCATTGTTACCTTTCTGATGGGGAAACAATCTTCAGAATTTCTTTTCTAGTCTAGAAAAGTATACGTAATGCTATGAAAGAATTTGAATCTGGATGTCGAACAGCGAAGTGTGAGAAAGCAAGTCAAAAGAATTCACAATGTGAGCTTGCAGAGTATATTTGTGTTGTCAGATAATGAAAATTAAAACCTACGAAGCAATACAGTACGACGAAACTTCTATATATTGCGGTTTAGATTCTTACCGTAGCAAATGCTGACTCTTTCGTGTTTGATGTCACGCGCTTCAACCAGACGTGCGAACACAAACCCTTCGTAAAGAATGAGAATTGTGACCCATATGTTGAGGAAATTATGCTTGCACAATAACTGTCTTTATCTGACTCCTTTATATACAGTTATACAGTCAAAAGTAGTAAGGTTTGGAAGAGTGGAGCCTACAAGATATGACCCCAGTCAAGTGCAACGCGACAAAGCTGCTTGCATGATTCTTCCATCAACGTCATCCAACAACCACAGGTAGCCCAAGCAGGGTCGTCACGCAACGCTTCATTTCTTCACTGAGCTGTCCTGGTTTACAGGCCACCATTCGAATCTAAAATGTTCAGACACTTTTAATGCAAAGCACCAATGTATTTATTTAATGAAATTACACAAATCACCACATGCATTGCTTTTGCTTGTACGATATTGAAAATCCTACGTGGGGAGGGGGAAGGAGAAGTTCCCCTTCTCTTTCCCCTTGAGAGCCTATTCGCAGGCTAATCCAAGTTCGCCGTAAAAGGTTCTTCTAGACAACTTTCACGCCACACAGGGTATACGATTTCGATAGGTTAGGTCTTGGATAAGTTAGGGGTATTTAGCGTTTCCAAGTCTCAGATCAATTTTAACTTTTTCTCGAAACTGGTATTTTTCGCCACGTACACCAAAACAATTTTATTACATAACTTCTAACTGTGCCAGCATATTCAGGTAATAGAATTTTTCTTGGGTCTTGGATAGGGTTATAAGTTCATGATATTCTTGTCTTAGATAGTGTCACGGTCTTCGGGTCCCAGCGAATCATCCCTATCACTGAACCACCCCTAATACACCCCCCACCTCCTGAATATTTCTGTGTTTTCCCATTTAGAATTTTGTTTCAAAGCCATCATCTTGTATGGCTGTTTCTGATTGAAATACTTTGTTATCATGACCACATTCTATGTCAGTAGCTTTCTGACAATTGTCCTGTCGAGTAACGTCATCACCCTCGGTGGCTTCATTCACATAAGATGTTGGCATCTTCGTGTCATCTTCTGTACGTTCTTCGTCCAACATCTCCAAAGCTATAGTTTCTTCTTCATCCACATTTTGACGGTTGTCCTGAACATCTATATTTTCTGGTGATTCAGTTGTCCTTATCTCTGTTCTCTGTTCTTCCAGTTCCAGTGTCCTCCATGGTTTAAAGTAATATTGTAAAAAGGGAAGGAAGAATGATAGCAGTAAAATGGCTCCAGCGGTGTAAAAGGCTGGTTTGTACGAACCAGTTGTATCCGCGATAAAACCTTAAATATTCAAGAATATTTTATATTAAATATAATTCTATATCCCATATCTTAACTTTGACTCCCTGTACTGCACATGCGCAATACTTACCAATCAGAGGAGGTCCCGTGAAATCACCGATGGCTGTCACCATAATACCAATAGGAAACGCGTATGATCTGAGTCTTGGTTCAACTGTTCGCATTAGCAGCACGATGACCGTGGTATTAAAGACTCCGATGCCAAAACCAAAGGAAATAGAAAAAAAGATGAAGAGAAGGTAACTTGAAGACAGTTGAAGTAGAGTTGTAGCGAGTCCCATGCTGAGAGCTCCAGCCTGGTTAACATGGAATGGATTGACTCTTTTGTGGTCCACCACCCTTCCCGCTGCGATACTAGCAGTTAACGAACAAACACCAATCGCTATGAAGAGTTTGGAGGCCTTGTCCGCTGAAATGCCGACTTCTAGACAATAATTGACCTAAAAATACGGATAATGTAATGGATACTGAAACATTTCGTGCGTGTGATCAAGATTTTGATCTGTGTAGACACCACAATAGAAATAATTTGATTTGCTGTTCTCTTGGATCATGCACACGAGTTTTTCTTCTTATTCTCCGGTTTTTCTTGCAGTTCTCATTGAATATGAATTTAACATATTTCCGATGGTTTAGAGTGATATGTCCTCTTAATTACCACGATATGACGTCAAAAGTTGATCAAAATGTTATGTACTCACGAGGCGTAGCCGAGTGGGTAAATAACTAATTTTGACCAACTTTTGACTTCACATCGTGGTAAATAAGAGGACATACCACGCAAAACTATCGGAAAACATCGCCAACTCGGGCCCACAAAACACATTTTCCCTCGGTCCCAGTCAATAAGTGTTAAATAAAACCTTACCAGATGGACAAAAGAGACGAAGGCACCCATTGTCTGCAGGGTGACAGCTATAACAGCAACCACGTACACCGGCCTTTTAAATATTTCCACCACCATCAACCAGCTCCTTTCACCTGGTTGGTTTTCCTTGTGTCTATGTTGTCTTTCTTCATCCACTGGGTCCTTAACATTAGGATCAAAGCTGCAAACAGCCAGTAATGGTAGTATAAACGAACCAGCCATGATCCTGTACATCGTCCTGAAGCCATACAAATCGATAAGCAACTGGACAATTGGTCCAAGTGACAAGACTCCTATATTTGTACCTCCAGTAACGATACCAATGGCAATAGCTTGTCTCTTGTCAAAATATTTCGTTGTGGCGAATATACAGGAATTAAAAAGTAAGGATAAACCCAGCCCATATAGAATGCTGTAAGAGAAGAAGAGCTGTATGATGTTTGTAGTGAATGAAGTGGCTACAAGACTTGTTATGCACATCAGAATTCCAAGCATTGCAGTGTTACGGATATTGAGGCGAGTCATTACCATGGTAGACAGAGGCATACAAGAAAACATAAGACCTTTAGCAATAGAACTTGCCCATGCTGAAATTAAACAATTGATAGATAACCATGACTACTTGTTACCATCGAAAGACAAACACATTCCCTATTTGAGTTGTCGATCATCAGTAAAATGTCAGTCATTACCAGTAATACGTAGGAATCACTGATTAATATTTTTTTGCATTCATAAACCAAAAATATCGCCATTACTTTCTGACTGTTTGGTTGTCCATCATTTTTTTCGCCAGAATGGACCGGCTTACTTTGATGTTATTGGAAAAACGTTATTTACCGATTAAGTTAGGTGACGTATTAAAAACTACTGATCTTACACCTCGGGTATACAAACATCTTCTCAATTATGCATAAACAGAGCTTTTAAACAGGTTTAACAAAAAGTATCTATATTCAACTGAAAGCAAGAATACTCAAGGCCGTAGCAATCACTTGAGAAGTTGTCCGGTTAAGAACTCTGCCGTGATTGGGGAGTGGTGAGGTAGGGGAAGCTCCGGTTCATGATGAAAAATGATACAAAACAAAAATACAGAAAAATTGGCTCCGAAAACAGGTCCTGCTAAAACTGCAGCAACTGTATCTGTGGCAACGATTCTAAAATTTACTGTTGGCTTACTGTTAACCCCACAATCAACGTTATTCCTCCCCCCCCCCCCTTCTCTCTCTCTCTCTCTCTCTCTCTCTCTCTTTGCGGTTCCTGTTTGACTGAAATATTTATTAAATAGATGGGGGACTCCGCCTTACCAATTTTCTCTCTGCTTTCTTCAAAGTAGTTCATAAAAACAGGCATAACAACTGCGAAGCACTGTGCCATACCAAACACAAGAGAAAACGATAGAAAGGCCGCGAAACACACTAACCAGGACCACGCACTGTCTGGTGTCCGCGGAGAATGGGATCGACTACAGCACAGCTTCATTTTCTACTCTGAAATTATCGAGAGAAAAATATATATATATATAATTTAAAGTGTCTGTTTTCTATTACACTTGAATGTTTGGCCAGACAAAGATTTATTTCTTTACTACTGACATCAGTGTTGTCGATCTCACTGGATCTCAATCACATCACACCGAGCAGAGCCGGATTAAAACGTTTCTCATTCTCTTGAGAACCAGCAATTACCAACAAGAAGTTCGTCCATTCGCCTGGACGTTGGGTAATTCGTGCTCTTCTCAATAAAAGTTTCACTATTTTGCTTTAGTGAATATCCGCTTTCACTGCTACCTTTCTGATGGGGGGAATTTCTTACTAGAAAGCTTAGACATTGTTTGCCATTCAAAATTAATTAAATGTGGAAATGGAACACCCGATTATGATGGTCACGTAAGCTAAACAACTCATAATATATTCACAATATACGCTTACAGAGTTTATTCGTGCTGCCAGGCGAAGAAAACCGGTCAAAATCTAGAAAGCAGTTATTATTATTATACACACTTACCGTGAAAAAATCAGCAAATGTTGACTCTTGAGTGTTCCATCATGTCATGTCTCACGCGATCTGCTTCCAGGAACCTGCCCGGGAACATATTAGCTCACAAGCAAGCGTGACAGAGAAATGTGTTTATGGCACATTTGTTGAGATAAGGTATATCAATACAATAGTTGTCTTGATCTGGCTCCGATAGAAAGTCAAAAGTACTAGTTAATATGTGGAACATTAACTTTGTTTTGAAGATAATCCCGGCTACTGACCCCAGTCTGGCCAATACTCGACACTCCGACTTGCGTCATTACCTCCTCATACCATAACCACAGGTAGCCCAAGCCCTTGATTGATGCTTAAGCCATTTGCGTTAAAGTTCCTCGTGTTGAATTTTCACCAAATTTTCACGCATTTCATTTTCAATGCAAAGTCTTTTGAAGTTAAAATAGTTTTTTTAATTAAGTATTTACTAATGAAATTTTTGGCAATTCTGCCCATTTAGGAAACTTCAGTTATGTCACACAAATCACATGCATTGTTTTTACTTTGTATGATTTTGAAAAATCCATTAAAGACTTTATTTAGATTAAAGGGACGGCCCTCCATGTACTCCTTGGCTTAAAGCAAAATAACCTCTTCCACGCAGACAAAATGCATTGCCTTTACTTTGTATAATTTTGAAATTGTCTCTTTTTTTAAATTAAAGGGCAGGTTCCCTCTCGTATTATCACACCAACATCAATGTGCTTTCCATATTCAACTCTTTCTGTGTTTTTCTATTTAGAGTTTTGTTTCAAAGCCATCATTCTGCATGGCTGTTTCTGATTGAAATACTTTGTTATCCTGACCACATTCTATGTCAGTAGCTTTCTGACAACTGTCCTGTCGAGTAACGTCATCACCCTCGATGGCTTCATTCACATAAGATGTTGGCATCTTCGTGTCATCTTCTGTACGTTTTTCATCCATCATCTCCAAAGCTATATTTTCTTCTTCATCCACATTTTGACTGTTGTCCTGAACATCTATATTTTCTGGTGATACAGTTGTTCCTATCTCTGTTCTCTGTCCTTCCAGTTCCAGTGTCCTCCATGGTTTAAAGTAATACTGTAAAAAGGGAAGGAAGAACGATAGCAGTAAAATGGCTCCAGCGGTGTAAAAGGCTGGTTTGTACGAACCAGTTGTGTCGGCGATAAAACCTTTGAAAAAAGCATGAACAAAATCGAGAATGAGATAAACCAAAATAAAAGTAAAAAGCTAAAAATCACTTAAAAAAGGAGCAAACCATTGATAGGGGATTTGGTAACTGCCAAGAGGTGGAACAAAACGAAAACCTTGGAAAAAAAACGTTTGCATTTCTTTTACTGAATCAAGTGACTCTGGAGATTTGGATCAGTGGGTGTATTCACATGAGGCAACGGGCCTAATGGAAACGCTTAGAAAAACCGCTTCATTTCAAAAAGCCCTCTACCATTTTATACTGAAAAAATTGTTGAAGGAATGGAGATCATCTAAGTACAAAATCAAGGCAAGAAAAAAAAAACAACAAAGGTCTACCACGCATGCGTAATACGTACCAATCAGTGGAGGTCCCGTAAAATTTCCAATGGCTGATATCATCTGACCAATAGGAAACGAATATGATCTGAGTCTTGGTTCGACTGTTCGCATTAGCAACACGACGACTGTGGTACTGAAGACACCGGTGCCAAAACCAAGGAAAATAGAAAAGAAGATGAAGAAAATATAACTTGAAGACAGTTGAAGTAGAGTTGTAGCGAGTCCCATGCTGAGAGCACCAGCCTGGTTAACATGGAATGGATTGACTCTTTTGTGGTCCATGATCCTCCCTGCTACAATACCTGCAATCAGTGAAGAAACGCCAATCGCTATGAAGAGATTGGAGGCCTTGTCCGCTGAAATGCCGACTTCAAGACAATAACTAACCTGCAAAGACAAATGTAAGTTATCTGGAAGATCCTGATCCTGAATCTATCTATCCGCTATCGCGTATCTACAGTATCTTACCAAATGGACAAACGAAATAAAAGCACCCATTGCTTGCAAAGTGAGCGTTATCACAGCAACCACGTATACTGGCCTTTTGAATATTTCCAGCACCATCGACCAGTTCCATTCACCTGGTTGGTTTTCATTGTCTCTGTGTTGTCTTTCTTCATCCACTGGGTCCTTAACATTAGGATCAAAGCTGCAAACAGCCAGTAATGGTAGTACAAACGAACCAGCCATGATCCTGTACATCGTCCTGAAGCCATACAAATCGATAAGCAACTGGACAATTGGTCCAAGTGACAAGACTCCTATATTTGTACCTCCAGTAACGATACCAATAGATATAGCTTGTCTCTTGTCAAAATATTTCGTTGCGGCAAATATGCAAGAACTAAAAAGTAGCGATAAACCCATTCCGTAGAGAATACTGTAAGAGAAGAAGACTTGCATGATGTTTGTAGTGAATGAAGTAGTTACAAGACTTGTTATGCACATCAGAATTCCAAGTATTGCAGTGTTACGGATATTGAGGCGGGTCATCACCATGGTGGACAGCGGCAAACAGAAGAAAACAAGTCCCCCGCAAGTAGATCCTGCCCACGCTGTGAAATTATGGCAAATAGAAATGTTAAAGGTTTTTTAATTGCGCCAATCTCTTAAACAGAGATGACCTCAACCATAGCAATGTGCGGATCTGGGTTTCTAGGGATATGTTCGATATAGACTGGGTTGCTTGGGCGTTTGCTAGAAGAAGAGAGGGGCAAGGGCGTGAAAGACCCTTTTCTTTCTTCTCTTGTTCGTGTCACCGCATACCGCGCGCCGATTAACGCAGGCTATGCAAAGAAGAACGTGAGCTCGGGGGGTACTTGCATCATTAGTAGATCCCTTTAATATAAATATAAAAGGACTTCGATTCCTTTTTTTTATTCCTTACCAGTTGTTTCTCTGCTTTCATTGAAGTAGTCCATGAGAACAGGCATAACAACAGCATAGCACTGTAGCATACCAAACACTAGAGCCAATGAGAGACATCCTGAAAAGCACACCAACCAGGACCACGCACTGTCTCGTGTCCGGGGAGAATGGGGCGGACTACAGCATAAACTCATCTTCAGTTTTTTTTGTTAGTTCTAGATTAACAGTTGAGATGATTCATTTGAAAACCTTACTGTCAATGACACGGGGTTTGTAAGACAGCACATTCCCCAATTATGAACCCATTTAATACATTCATCTCCCATACTGGGTCTGTGAGCCAGCATTTTCCCAGACGATTATGAGCCCATTACTTGGAACACTCCCGGCATCTCCCATACTGGGTCTCTGAGTCAGTACATTCCCCAATTCAGACACCCATTACTAGGAACTTCTATCGCCCATACTGATGGGGTGTGTGAGCAAGCAAATGCATTCCTCAATCATGCAGGAACCCAAACCGTAATAACGACTTTCTAGGTAACCTTTGACCTTTGTCTGTTATACAAAATGATCCAATTTAGCTGGAACCAAATTATCCTTGAATATTTTTTGAACGTGAAAGTATTTATAACTAAACACAACAGAGTATTTACTAAACAGAAAGCTTGACTTTCTAAAACGAATTCAAAGGGGGAAAGGTTGGAGGGCTTTTCGTCACACTTTCTATGTAGTGTTTATTACACAGACTGTTACATCATGTTACATGGAAATGATAAAGGCTCTGTGTTCTGTACTGTAAAACGTTCATAATCCGAAGAAAGGTTTTCAAAATTCGACTGTGTGTGAGAAACCAAAAACAACTCTCTCTAAAAATATCTATGACTGCCTAACAGCAAATACGCAGGACCTTCGATTCGTTGTTCACATCGTCACCAATCGAGTCACACAAGAAATGTTTGCTGAAACACGAACGCTGAAACATTTCTGAGTAATACCAGCAAATGCTACAGCTACGAGAGAAAAGGTTTAAATTCCCAGAATACTAAATGCTTAATAGATTTGCAGTTGTAATACTTAGTTTTTTAGAACTGATCAACCTACCTTTACAACTGATAGTGTGAAGACGTCGGAAATCACGCGATCTTCTTTAGATAAAAAGAAAAATGTCCTCCAGATATTGTAATTACAGTCCGATAAAGCCGCCTTTTTATAACCATAAGCGTAAAAATAGAATAAATTTGGACCTCAAATGGACCTCAAATTCGCTCATCTATATGTGTGTTCGGCGCGTGCACGACACAGTTGGGTCATGCGTTGTGGAGTATCTGTCAACACAGAATATAAAACTAGACGCTCTTGGAGCGTTCACTGGGTTGCCTGTGCGAGAGCTCGCCCACTCTCCAATCCTATATACTGTATTATTTCTTACCAAAGTGTTCCTTTTGGGTTCAAAGTCCCCCTTTATAAAAAACATTTTAAATTCTAGTAAGACATTAGTGTTGCGTTACTGACTTGTCAACGCATATTATATTTCTACTTGACCTACTAGAGTACCTTTCAAGACTAGCTGATGAAATAAACATATCTATTTCAGTATCGAAACTGTTCGCTGCAAAACAAACGTTTTATCAACGTAAATACTCTTAGCCAAAATGTGTTTAACTGGTCATTTGTTTTTTCCCTCAGTTTTTGTTTTCTGTATTTTCATAAATGGAAATATTCAACAAGGAGTCTTGGCAGTTCGCTTTCTTGTAGATCACTATCAGCTCGTCTGACTTCTACAAGTTCTTGGAGTCAGCTTTCATCAAAGCTTTGTTTGTCACTCGTTTTGTAGTTTGTCTCTCGTTCTGTAGTTTGTCTCAGTATATTTTTTTGTATCTGAGATCTGGTAAGATCTAGTTTGATCATAGCTAGGTAGTTTATAGATTCTCTTAGTCTATTTTGACTAGTTTGTCTAGTTCTACGATTCTCATACCGTAGTTTGCTCATAGATTCTCAGAGATAGCTCATAGATTCTCAGACTTCTCTCTTTGAGTATGTGGACCAACCCGTTCCAAAATCGCTCATTAACATCTTTTAGTGTGTGTCTACCACGTACGGCGTGTGTGTTTGTAAGTAGTTTAAGCGTAGCGTTAAAAAACCTAAAGACAATAGTACGCAACATGCCTACAGACAAAATAGTACTTCACGAACCCTGAACGAATGAATTAATGGTGACACAACACTAAAAACTATAAATACATCGTCCTCGATGTCGTGTGGCAACTTCATTGGACATTGGACATTGTTTACACGTTCTCGACCAATCATGACGTGTGAAATTATGGTCTACCTGACGCCCGAAAAACGGATCTCATTTTAAGACTGGTTTGCTACCATAGCAACCCAGTAATAAGGAATAATATGACCGAAACCGGAAGTCTAAATTGCTAAGGAATTCCAGTTACTTTTAGCTGCTTTGCCATTTGTAAAGTAGTCCAACAACAGGCATTATCAGAAACTAAAGAATAGTGTCCTTTTTATCAGCTTTCCTTGTTTTATGTCCGTCATAGAAAAGACGTGAAAATACACCGATTTGGAATACTTAATTCCACTTTAACTACTCTTGAAAGTAACAAACTGCAATGCATGTATCTTATTTCAAATTCAAGTATTTTTGAAGAAAAATTTAAAAAAAGCTCAACCTTTTTAATGCAGGGTTGGTTTTTACTGTGCCCCATTCAATCACCAAGTTGCGATGAACATCTGAGCTAGCACACAACAATTTGTTAAAAAAAAAACATCTTTAGAAGACTAAATTTCTTTGTACATTTTTTCCTCTCATGTTTCTTTTCTGTATATTTTGCATCGTTCCAGAACTTGTAGATGAACATTGATATCCTGCATGCTGCTCCATAATAAAAATAAGATGTCATATATCTTGTGTACGTTTTTCATCAGCTATCATCTCCAAAGCTACCCGTCTCTTAACCATGCATCATCAGTGCTCACTTTCAATGCCTGTTGTCTTGAGCATCTTGTTCATATCTTTAATGACCATGGATCTTCCATGATATTAGGATCAAAGCTGAAAACAGCCAGTAATGGTAGTACAAACGAACCCGAGCCATGATCCTGTACATCGTCCTGAAATCATACAAATCGATAAGCAACTTGAGCATTGGTCCAAGTGACAAGAGTATATTTATACCTCCAGTATCGATACCGGCCAATGGCAATAGCTTGTCTCTTGTCAAGATATTTCGTTGTGGCGAAAATACAGGAATTAAAAAGTAGCGAAAAGTCCAGTCCGTAGACAATACTGTAAGAGAAGAAGACTTGGATGATGTTTGTAGTGAATGAAGTGGTTACAAGACTTGTTATGCACATCAGAATTCTAAGTACTGCAGTGTAAAGGATTTTAATTTGAGGCAAACAAGAAAACATTATCACACCAACATCATTTTGCTTTCCATATTCAACTATTTCTGTGTTTTTCCATTTAGAGTTTTGTTTCAAAGCCATCATTCTGCATGGCTGTTTCTGATTGAAATACTTTGTTATCATGACCACATTCTATGTCAGTAGCTTTCTGACAATTGTCCTGTCGAGTAACGTCATCACCCTCGGTGGCTTCATTCACATAAGATGTTGGCATCTTCGTGTCATCTTCTGTACGTTCTTCGTCCATCATCTCTAAAGCTATAGTTTCTTCTTCATCCATATTTTGACTGTTGTCCTGAACATCTATATTTTCTGGTGATTCAGTTGTCGATATCTCCGTTGGCTGTCCTTCCAGTTCCAGTGTCCTCCATGGTTTAAAGTAATATTGTAAAAAGGGAAAAAAGAATGATAGGAGTAAAATGGCTCCAGCGGTGTAAAAGGCTGGTTTGTACGAACCAGTTGTGTCGGCGATAAAACCTTTGAAAAAAAAATGAACAAAATCGAGAATGAGATAAACCAAAATAAAAGTAAAAAGCTAAAAATCACGAAAAAAAGGAGCAAAACATTGATAGGGGATTTGGTAACTGCCAAGAGGAGGAACAAAACGAGAACATTAAAGTGGGATGACAATGAAATGATCGTAGTTAATATTTCATTAGTTAAAACTATTTTGAGCTACGATAAAAGGAAGGTCCTCAAAACAAGCTTTATTTTTCGGATTTCGTTTCCCGCCATTATTCAAACGTGTCTTTTTGTGAGGTCAGTTACTCAACATTGATAATACCCAGGCCATGCATGGCTTGTTATCATATGTGGATGTTCTGTAATTGAGGTTTTTTTTCTTGAACATAATGCAAGTAAGCAGCTGTCTGGAGCAAGGATGTGGCAATAAGCACTAAACCTGGACGCTAAATGTAACTGACGTCACGGCTAGGAACCAGAAGGGTTAACGGCGCACGATTTTCTTAAACATTTCAACTCAGAATTTTAGGTATGACTTTTTTCTGCTACTCTTTTTAAACATCGCGTTTCCCTTTTTTTTAAAACTATTTCTGTAATTTTTTCATCGAAATAATATCCCTTGAAATTTATCGTCCTCCCACTTTTTAAAAGGACCAGTTTAGACGTCGAATTCCACATGCGGCTATCTAATGCTATCGGAATCTAATGCAAATGAACTCAAACGATCAGTTTTGCTCATTTGCATTACATTCGGCACATGTGAAATTCGACGTTTAAACCGGGCCTAAGAAACGTTTGCATTTCTTTAACTGAATTAAGTGACTCTCTGGAGATTTGTGTCAGTGGGTGTATTCACATGAGGCAACGGGCCTAATGGAGATTATCTAAGTATAAAATCAAGACAAGATAGGAAAAAAAGTTTTATCATGCATGCGTAATACGTACCAATCAGTGGAGGTCCCGTTATATTACCAATGGCTGTTATCATCTGACCAATAGGAAACGCGTATGATCTGAGTCTTGGTTCAACTGTTCGCATTAGCAGCACGACGACCGTGGTATTGAAGACTCCGATGCCAAAACCAAGGAAAATAGAAAAAAAGATGAAGAGAATGTAAATGGAAGACAGTTGAAGTAGAATTGTAGCGAGTCCCATGCTGAAAGCTCCAGCCTGGTTAACATGGAATGGATTGACTCTTTTGTGGTCCATGATCCTCCCTGCTACAATACCTGCAATCAGTGAAGAAACGCCAATCGCTATGAAGAGATTGGAGGCCTTGTCCGCTGAAATGCCGACTTCAAGACAATAACTAACCTGCAAAGACAAATGTAAGTTATCTGGAAGATCCTGAATCTATCTATCCACTATCGCGTATCTACAGTATCTTACCAAATGGACAAATGAAATAAAAGCACCCATTGCTTGCAAAGTGAGCGTTATCACTGCAACCACGTATACTGGCCTTTTGAATATTCCTAACATCATTAAGCAGCCCTTCTTCGCTCGTTGATTTTCAGTGTCTCTGTGCTGTCTTTGTTCAACTGCTGGGTCCTTAACATTAGGATCAAAGCTGCAAATAGCCAGTAATGGTAGTACAAACGAACCAGCCATGATCCTGTACATCGTCCTGAAGCCATACAAATCGATAAGCAACTGGACAATTGGTCCAAGTGACAAGACTCCTATATTTGTACCTCCAGTAACGATACCAATTGATATAGCTTGTCTCTTGTCAAAATATTTCGTTGCGGCAAATATGCAAGAACTAAAAAGTAGTGATAAACCCAGTCCGTAGAGAATGCTGTAAGAGAAGAAGAGCTGTATGATGTTTGTAGTGAATGAAGTGGTTACAAGACTCGTTATGCACATTAGAATTCCAAGTATTGCAGTGTTACGGATATTGATGCGGGTCATCACCATGGTGGACAGCGGCATACAGGAGAAAATAAGTCCTTGTCCAATAGATCCTGCCCACGCTGTAAAATGAAATGTTAAAGATTTTTTAATTGCGCCAATATCTTAAACAGAGATGACCACAGGGTTATCAACCATAGGGATGTGTGGATATGGGTTTTCTCGATATGTTTGCTGTAGCCGGAGTTGCTTGGCCGTTTGCGAGAAGATGAAAGGGCGAGGGGCGAGAAAGACCCTTTTCCCCCTCTCGGCCTCGTGTCACCGCAGACTGCCGAGTAACGCAGACTTTGGTCGCCGCAAAGAAGAACTTGAGCTCGGGGCACTTGCATTGGCTAATTGTACAGCATTGTTACTAGATCCCTTAAATAAAAATATGAAAATACTTCGATTCATTTTCCCAGTTTTCCTTACCAGTTGTTTCTCTGCTTTCCTTGAAGTGGTCCATGAGAACAGGCATAACAACAGCATAGCACTGTAGCATACCAAACACTAGAGCAAATGAGAGACATCCTGAAAAGCACACCAACCAGGACCACGCGCTGTCTGGTGTCCGGGGAGAATGGGGCGGACTACAGCAGAACCCCATCTTCAGTTGTTCTTGTTAGTTCTAGATTAACAGTTGAGATGATTCATTTGAAAACCTTACTGTCAATGACACGGGCAGTCTGAGACAGTAACATTCCCTAATCAGGAACTCATTTTATACTAGAAACATCCATTTCCTATACTGGGTCTGTGAGGCAGCATTTTCCCAGATCAGGAACTTTTATCTTCCATCTGGGTCTGTGAGCAAGCACATGCATTTCCCAATTTATAGGAACCCAAACCGTTATTAAAACTTTCTAGGTAACTTTTGACCTTTGTCTGTTATACAAGATGATCCATTTTAGCTGAAACCAAATTATCCTTGAATATGTCTTGAACGTGAAAGTATTCATAAACACAACAGAATATTTACTAAACAGAAAGCTAAAACGAATTCAAAGAGGGGAGGGGCTGGAGGGCTTTTCGTCACACTTTAGTTCTACGTAGTGTTTATTACACAGACTGTTACATCATGTTACATGGAAATGATGAAGGCTCTGTGTTCTGTACTGTAAAACGTTCACAACCCGAAGAAAGCTTTTCAAAATTCGACTGTGTGAGAAACCAAAAACAACTCTCTCTAAAAATATCTATGACTGCCCAACACTAAATACGCAGTACTTTCGTTTCGTTGTTTACATTGTCACCAATCGAGTCACACAAAAAATGTTTGCTGAAACACGAAATCGGAAACATTTCTGAATGATATCAGCAAAAGCTACAGCTAGGAGAGACAAGGTTTAAAAACCCAGACGATTAAATGTTTAATGGCTTTGCAGTTGTAATACTTAGGTTTTTAGAACTGATCAACCTACCTTTACAACTAAATCGGCCAGACACCCGGCAGGGAAAAGAGTGTGAAGGCAGAAATAACGCAATATTCTGTTGATAAAAAGAACGATGTCCTCCATATATTGTAATTACAGCCCGATAAAGCCGTCTCTTTCATAACCATAAGCGTAAAAATAGAATAAAATATGAATTTGGACCTCAAATGGACCGCAAAATTCGCTCATTGATATGTTTTGTGAGAGCATGAGACAGTTGGGTCATGCGTTATGGAGTATCTGTCAACACAGAATAAAAATAAGGTATAATATGACCGAAACCGGAAGTCCAAATGTAAAGAATCACAGTCGCTTTCAGTTGCTTTGCCATTTGTAAAGTAGTCCAACAACAGGCATTATCAGAAACTAAATAATAGTGTCCTTTTTATCAGCTTTCCTGGCTTTATGTCCGTCATAGAAAAGACGTTGAAAACACTCCTATTTGGAATACTTAATTTCACTTTCCAAATTTGAACTACTCTTGAAAGTAACAAACTGCCATGCACGTATCTTATTTCAAAGTGTTTTTGAAGAAAAATTTAAAAAAGGTCTCAACCTTTTAATCAATCACCAAGTTGCGATGAACATCTGAGCTAGCACACAACAATTTGTTAAAAAAAAACATCTTTAGAAGACTAAATTTCTTTGTACATTTTTTCCTCTCATGTTTCTTTTCTGTATATTTTGCATCGTTCCAGAACTTGTAAATGAACATTGATATCCTGCATGCTGCTTCATAATAAAATAAGATGTCATATATCTTGTGTACGTTTTTCATCAGCTATCATCTCCAAAGCTACCCGTCTCTTAACCATGCATCATCAGTGCTCTCTTTCAATGATGGTTGTCTTGAACATCTTGTTCATCTTTAATGACCATGGATCTTCCATGATATTAGGATCAAAGCTGGAAACAGCAAGTAATGGTAGTACAAACGAACCGGCCATGATCCTGTACATCGTCCTGAAGCCATACAAATCGATAAGCAACTGGAGCATTGGTCCAAGTGACAAGACTCCTATATTCGGTAACTCCATTAACTGAATTGCAATAGCTTAATAATTGCCCTTTGTCAAAATATTTCGTGCATAGTGGTGGCAAATATACAGGTCATTATAAAGTAACGACAAACTTCCGCGAAACATTTTGTTCATTAGATGATCATTGCGACAGAGAATAGCGAAGAAACACGGAAACCAACTTCATTCGATTAAAACAAACGAAGTTGGCGGCAAAATTAACGATGGAGCGATAATTTATGCGTGAAGTTATAACGTGACGTCAGTCATCTTCAATATGGCGCTCAATCGCATTCTAGGGTTAGCAGTTGATCCCCAGGGGGGGGGGGGGGGGGACTCCCTTATAAGAGGGGCGGGGGTCCTCGTCGTCCCTTTTAGAGTTTGAAATCAGTGTTTTGGTCCCGCTTAGGGTGATAATGACGAGAATGCCCACTAGCTAAGTTTTGTGGTCCCGCTTAGGGTGTAAGATCAGCAACAATGCTTCTTTTCAAAGATTGATTTTTATTTCAATCCCATTTTTGGATTGTGTCACTTATTGATTGGTCCCTCTTAGGGGTGAAATTTCATCACTGCCACGCCCATCATCTCAAAATACAGGTCCCTTTTAGGGGTCATTTTCAAAATTTCCGACGAGGACCCCCGCCCCCTTTTATAAGGGAGTCCCCCCCCCTTTTATAAGGGAGTCCCCCCCCCCCCCCGGGAGTTGATCTCCATCCTATCTTGTGTATACATTACTTCAGTCTTACAAAAGACGGTTCATGGTTTGTCTTGTTTGTCTATTGACGACTAGAAATGTTTCTTTGGAACACGTATGGTATTTTAGAGATGTACAACAACAGGACTAACCATTTCTAAGGGTTTCACTTGAAATAGTCGCATGATCTTTTCATACACAGCAACTTTCCTTCTTTAGGACCTTGCTAAGATTGTTATTAGCAAAGTATTAAAGTGGGAATCCCAATCCTTTTTCCTGGCCAAATTCAGGAAAATCCCAGCCTCAGAGATGAAGAATGTTTTTGAAAATTTTATAATGGCAATTGTTTACGTTAATAATGTAGTTAAATATTGACAATGATTACATCATATTGAACTGCAGCCAATCACTGTTTATTTAGTGTAATAGGATATATAGAGATAAGTCTTTCAGTTTTAGTAGCACATGGACTCGACGCGTTTTACTGTAAAGTGTAGTGATTAGAAGCATGAAACAACCGGATTTTACTGGCTAACCTGTCTTTAAATAAGTCGTCACAGAAGTAAGTACTTTAAATGAGTTTAGTTGATACACTAATCATACACTACGAACAATTAGCAATACAGATTTAGATTATTAATACAGGATTTGTGATTCATTTAGATCGAATAATATTGGATTGTAATAAAGTGCCATTATACGATTTGTGACGAGTCAATGGTGAATTCTCTATCGGAACAGCAATGTCAAATCCCAGTCACGGTGCATCAGATATCAATATTTCAATATCATTATCTATCCCTATCTATCAACCTCAAACAACCACTGAGCTGATCAAAGTCATGTCATGGCTAACTCACAGATCTAACCGAATAGGAATTTGGCTTGTTTATAGGTTGTGAAAAAGGAGAAAAATCGGAGATGCCGGAGAAAAAACCCTTGAATTAAGAAAAGACCTAACAAACTCTACTCACATGTGATGCCAAATACAGGACTGGAAACGAACCTGAGACCCCAGAGGTGAGAGGCGAGTGTATATACATACTACCACCATGTCACTCCTGATTCCCATCAGAATTCAAAGAGCTTTATATTTACAAATCGTTAAATTTTTTATGTCAAAATTGTTTAATTTCGCATTCCTATGTTTACATTTTTTTACTTTTTTAGATCATCATGTTTATAATTATATTTTAAATATAGTTTTTAACAATTAATTTTGTTTATTTTAGTTGGTGTACAGTTCTGATCATCGAGCCAATGATGCTGACGGGCATTTACCATCTGCGAAAATCATGATAAAATTTGATTATTAATTGTTATAGGAGATAATATTACATTATTGCTATGATGTGAATATATCGTTTAGCTGTGTTTAGTGAAGAAAAAAAACCCATTGTGATTCTGACGTAATATACCTCATCACGATGGCGCTCAGTTTTATGTTCAGTTTTCAGTTTTACGACGCTCATCAGTTTTATTGAGGGAATTAACGTTTTTACTATTCTTGACCTTTTCTCTTTTACCCTTCTACTCTAACTGTGGCAGAACCAAGGGGTGGTTACAGGGTACCCATGAACCCCCTTTCTTGCTTTGATTTAGTTGGTTAGTATAGCAAAAGGTGCATCTCCTAAATTTTGTGACCCCCTCCCCCTCCTACTCAAAATCCTGGATCCGTCGCAGTTTAATATTCAAACCAATGTTCACAGTCTTACCTGACTTATATTCACATATGATGCCATATTTGCTTTGACCATCTGTTGCTGTAAAAGCCCCAGGGGACCCCTCCTTGGGCGAGCCAGACATCATGGCGTACTTCCCATCATCAGAAGGTTCATTAGGCGCCCAGTACGATATCGTCAAGGGCTCACCGCTCACCCATTTCCATTTGCCTTTATTTGGATCTTTCTCTAACCCGATATACCAACCGTTGTTGTACTGATTGTAAACCAAATGTATGAGACTCTTAATGTATTTAAATTCACCCTCCGTTTCTATGGAAACGAGATTACCACTGTGGAAACCACCACAGACTTCTTGTCCTCCTTTCCAAGAAGTACCGATTAGCCTCAGCATATAGCAGGTATTTTTCCCGGTAAACTGTTCCTTAGAAGACGGCGGCCTTCCTAATAAATTAGATAAAATGTCACAGGTCAATATCTTTGTGCTCTTTACTCATATTTCAGTGGAATGGAAAAGAGCTGGTTAGGATGTTACTGACAAACACGTAAATGAGACTTGTCCCAGAGTAAGAAAAAGAGTGCAATATATAATGGACCGAGGCAATTCCCGAAGACAATGAGCTGCCAAAGCTGCCCGCCAAATTTCTCCCGCCACAGATGGAGTGAAGAAGCAACATCGCTACAGACTCGGCACAGTGGCCTTGAGAGAATTTCGGAGCTACCAGAAGTCCACCGAGCTACTGCGGATTCGAAAACTGCCGTTCCATGCAGCGCCTGGTCTGCGAAATAGCACAAGACTTCAAAACATAGTACTTTCATACCTTCTGGAGCCCTTCCAGGAGCTGGTGTGACTTCAGGAGCACCTGAAAAAATCGCCGGATTAAATATATGAAAAAATTTGCAGCACTAACTAACGGCAAGTACGTGGCATGCATACATATGGGATATATATCCGGGGGGGGGGGGACTCAGGGGGTAAAGTATCGGGTATGCTCGTCGGAAATTTCCAAAAATACCCCTAAAAGATACCGGAAGTTTTTTCAAAAGGGCGTGGCTTGGCAAATTTAAACCCCTAAGAGATACCACAAAAATAATACTATTAAAAAATAAAGGCTTTTGAAATGTTTTTCCTTGAGTAATATTCCGAGTTTACGCAGGCATACGTATTGCGTTATTATGCGATGGGCTAGTTCCTTTTTCAACACCCTAAAATATATCAGAAAGTGCTGATTTGCTAAACCTCAAATTTAAGACCCTAAAAGATACCAAATCGCTGATTTTTACCCCTAAGAGATACGACGAGCATACCCGATACTTTTTCCCCGGAGTCCCCCCCCCGGGATATATATGTACCTGTTGGTTTGCCGCCTGGAGCCTCGGTCACACCAGGAGGTCCTGCATACAAATGGAAAAATAAATATAGCATGACATTAATGCACACGTCAATGGGGATAAGGGTGGCGTAGGGAACGTCCACTCTTACCTCTGTGGTCTTGGGATCGATTCCCAGATCAGACTCGTTATCACGTGCTAGTAGAGTTTGTTAGGTCTCCCTTGATCCAAGGGTTTTACTCCTGCATGGTTCTCCGTTTTTCCCCCTCCCTCCTTCCGTGCCAGCCCTGACCTTGATAGGCCAAGAGGTTTTTTCAGGGTATCGGAAAAATTTAAATGCTGTTTTGAAAGTCAACAATGAACTAAAATATTTTAGCCCTCCCTAAAAATGACGTTTATGTGAGATATGCTTTACGGCCTGGGATCTCTGTCACACCAGGAGCGAGTAAGAAAATAGGCATGGATATTTATTAATATTATTGCTATCAGTCATATACTAACTTTCTCCTTTTCATACAAAAATGTGTCATGTACCTGTTGGTTTGGCCCCAGGGGCTTCAGTGACACCAGGAGCGCCTAAAAACAGGTTCGGGTGCAAATAACATATTACAATAAGGTAGATCACCAGTAAGCTATAATAATGTGCGGGTCTGCATTCGATATGCAACAAATTGGTCTCCCCTCTCTCACCAAAGAAGTACATGTATATTTAAGATATCAAGCATATACCTGTTGTTTGACCTCCTCCAGGGACCTCAGGAACACCAGGAGCACCTGAAAATACAATTTATATGAAGTAAGCTAAGAAATGTGGCAATGGATGTGCCGTACATTCAATTCTACATCTATCGATTAAGGCAAAAAGTTTATACAAAAGGCTAATATAGTCTAAGTGTTACACCTTCTGTTTGACCTCCTCCAGGGGCCTCAGGAACACCTGAAAATACAATTTATATGAAGTAAGCTAAGAAATGTGGCAATGGATGTGCTGTACATTCAATTGTACATCTATCGATTAAGGCAACAAGTTTATACAAAAGGCTAATATAGTCTAAGTGTTACACCTTCTGTTTGACCTCCTCCAGGGGCCTCAGGAACACCTGAAAATACAATTTATATGAAGTAAGCTAAGAAATGTGGCAATGGATGTGCCGTACATTCAATTGTACATCTATCGATTAAGGCAACAAGTTTATACAAAAGGCTAATATAGTCTAAGTGTTACACCTTCTGTTTGACCTCCTCCAGGGGCCTCAGGAACACCAGGAGCACCTGAAAATACAATTTATATGAAGTAAGCTAAGAAATGTGGCAATGGATGTGCCGTACATTCAATTGTACATCTATCGATTAAGGCAAAAAGTTTATACAAAAGGCTAATATAGTCTAAGTGTTACACCTTCTGTTTGACCTCCTCCAGGGGCTTCAGTAACACCAGGAGCGCCTGGAAAATGCAATTAAAAAAAATATAATAGTAAACTGAAAAGTCTGGCCATGTGTTTGCCCTAATTTCATTAACAGTAAGGACATCCATTCAACAAAAATCTAATAGTCTCAATGCTTTACCTGGTGTTGTTTTGGCACCCGGTGCTTTAGTGGGAGCGGCGGCTCCTAGGAGAAGAGAAAACAAGTAAATGTTGTAAATGAGACAAATTAAGAATGGACCCTGGAAGTTTCCATCTGATGCACCTTCATCTCTTTATAAGCAGTACTAATACGGAGGATTAAGGGGAGGCCCATCGTAATAAATAACAACAGCTTTCAGGCTTGTTTTATTCACAACCTCGATACTGCAACTATATGTTGATTTACGAGGGATCATGCGAACACTCCTCTAGCATGCGATTTCTTCAAAAATATGGGAAACAACATCTTTAAAAACTGTTTCTCGGATGAAATTCGGTCTCAACTTAAAACCCTAGATTTGTGCTTGTGTTTGGTGGTTTTAGCGCATGCGCTCTTGATCATCATTTTTTATTGTATACAAAAGTGACCCACCTCCTTTACGAACGAAGCACCATTTTCTGCCTTCTGCTCCGAAGAAATCTACACTGGGTTCGGACATGAACATATCATCGTAGCAACAGCCAGCGCTCAGGCATTCCTCAGGGGTCACGAATGGGGCCTTCAGGTCTCCGTTGCAATCTTCACGTTCAGATGAACGGATATCACATGCTGGTTCTGAGTTCACAAAGTGTAAAGAAAATATTCTTAAAATTCATAAAATCGTCCCTAGTATTCTCTGTTAAATGAAGATGGGTTGAGTAATATGGAAAGTTTCTACCGTGTATACCCACCTGGGTCTTTACGTGGTAAGACATTTTTTGGAGCCAGTTCAAAATAATCCACATTAGCATGTGAGGCAGGTGCATAATGTGCTGTGACGTATGTTCCATCGTCTGGCTTGAGGTTCAACCCACAGCCTATTTTGGTCTCTCCTTTCCATACTACAGCCATGAAGTGACCAACCGCCTGACCATTCCCTTTCCCTGTAGCATAGTTATAATCATTCTTGATCTCAGAGTACCAGCCCCTAGTGGCACCAGGAATGGCTCCTTCCATCTTCTCCATCCCTTCCCATCCCCAACCTTTCCATGAGATGCTCTCAGTAAATTTATCCGTCCATTCTGAATGGTGCATGTTGCCTGCTCGTGCTTGTTCATCTGTCCATTCTTGGGCTGATTTGGCCAGTTCTGGATCACACGACATGGGCGGTGCATCGTGCAGTTTTCGATAGTAATTATGCATTGCAACACAAAGAGCTTGGCAGTCAGGACCACAAGCTGAAACGAAGAAGGAAAATATGGCTTAAAATTGGCGAACTTACTGAAAAGAGTGCAAGGTAACCTCCGTGGAACTCCATGCAACATGGGACAAACAAAGTGCTGTTGCTTGTTCTTTCTCTCCCGTACTACAAGTGTTTCTACGTTTTTCCTCACTCCATAGACATAAACTTTAATTCTAATTGTATTCTGTGGAAAAATGGCCACTGTTAAGCCACAGTTATTTCATTTATTATGCGATTTATATCATAAACGGTGCCTTGATAATGATACTTGATACTTACTGAGTCCTGCTCCACACGAGGCGTCTCTCTTTGCTAAAAGTGTCGAGTGATTGCCGGCTATAAAAAGCACATAAAACAAACAAGATACTTCAAACTGACTAAACCAAACGAGAAGAACAAAAAGAAACACCAAATTAAATTTTTTTAAATACGAGAATCGTAATTTATTTATTGGAATTGAGATGAAATCTGGTAAAGGATTTTTTTTGCCTCGCCGGTCTACATCTTCAAACAGGATAAGCAAAACGAGAAGAACAAAAATATACATAAAGTAAAGACGTCTTTTATATGAGAATGTTAAAACTATTGGACTCGAAATAAAATATTTGTTCCGGTTTCGTGCCTGTACTTACCGGATAGTGTAATCCGACACAAACAGGTTATCAAGAAAATGATCCAAATATAACTCCATGATAATAACGCCATTATCACCTCCGTGAACTATAAATAAAAAAAACGATTATAAATAACATCATGCGTACAAACCAAGCCTACTAAAGCTTAACTACTCTCACATTTTTTAAAAGGAAAATTTGGGAGGAAAAAAAGTTAATTAACAAGATAGTAAAAACAAGATTGCCAAAATAGTTGTAATAAATAAAATGAGGTTGCCCATATACCAACTGGGCAAATGCATGCTGGATGGTCTGAACGGGGTTTCGTAGATCTCTTACCTTACGGAATTAAACGAAAAGGAATTGGCAGTTTTTTTGTTATTGTTAACTAAATAGGATAGGTTAAAGCTGCTTCAGTAAATCACCTCATATGAATGCCGCGTACAAGAAAAGATGACAGGTTGTTTAATGTTATTTTACTAACGGATATTAGATTGTGTTGGGTCAGTGATTAACAGTACTTCAACCTGGTTTCAGTACCGTTAAACATGGCTAACGATACAAATTTAAAATTTTGATAGACCATAGCCTAAATTAGATTGGATGAGTGCTGAAGTGGGTCGCTCTCAGCTCGCACTTTCTCGCTGTGTCGTGTATTTGACATGCAATAGACCTTTGTTAAAAAAATTATCAACACCTGCAAAAACTCATTCTTAAGATTTTTCAAATGATTCAATCAACAGTTCATTCTTTTGTAAATATGAGAAAAACATGATGACAGAAGATTCACTTTAGATAAAACCGTTCGATAAGAAACAGTTGGAACTTTGATTTTAGCACACAGTGCCGCCATTAAATGACCATAGGGTGCAACAAAACGTATCAACACTGAACTCCTTCTTGTGAATTTTATAAGAAAAGAAGTGATATTCACAAATAATTCACCATTTCATAAGAAACATATTTCAGCACCTGTATGTACTCTTAGGGTGCAACAAAACTCATCAACTCCTTGAGTTTTCTATAAGAAAAAAAAGATGTATTATATACAAATGATTCACGTAACATAAAAACCCTTTAATAAGCAACTACAGCTGAATGAACTTACATGATTTCAGCACGCGTCATTGAAGCCTTGGGGTGCAACAAATGTCATTAAGAAATTCAACGACTCATTCTTATTAATTTCAATTTTGATATTTGATCTTGTCCGACATTTGTGAAGGCAAATAAGAATTGACTTCTCTGATGAGGAACTATTCCTATTAATTTTGTATAATAAAATCATTAGATAAGGTGTAACTTACATGATTTCAGTACCTGGATACACTGTAGAGTGCAAAAAAATATCAACAATGACGATATTGTTTGGGGAAATCAAATGACACAAATGATAAAATTTACGATAATTGAAAAAAAAAAGTCAAATATCAAACAAACAAATAAAAGATCAAGTAAATAAAATGACAAGATAAAATAACAAAAATAAATATCATGAAATTAACTTGAAACTTTATTCTTCGCTTCAAAGTAAATAAAGCAACATAAAGGACATGTTCTTATTTGTCCCAAGAAAGTTGTGCAAAATAAATACAAAATAGTTTTTACATAAAAATAACCATAAAAAAAAATCAAAATCAGAAAAAAAATATATTGTGAAATTTTAAGAAGAAACGTCAACTTTCGTGATCAACCTCTTCTTACGTCGTATCCAACATGGCTGCCATGTCATTTACTAAGATTGGAATTGATTAGATAGCATATACATTTATTTACTGCAATTAATTACTGTAAGTGCGTCGATAGCTTTGCCGCTCCCAGCTTGATATTTTCTCAGCATTAAACAGTTAATATTCAATAAAACTGCAATAATTTTAAAATTGGACCCAAGAGTACCGGACAAACGTAGAAAGCTGGCCAAAATCTTTAGTTATTATGCTTGCGTTGAATTGGCCTTCTTTAAGAACATTGACAATAAGTATGTATGCAAAACGTACCGCAACGTTTCTATCAAATTAAAATAAAATAGCTAGTTTTTTATCTTCTTTTGTCGGAGGGATCGGACAGACAGACAGTATATTCCCCTCCCCCATGCAGCAGTTTATCAAGCTATAGTTTATCAAGTGATATCTCAGATAAAAGATCTGAGCCAATTTTAGACAAGACTGAGTTCCTTAAGTAGTTTGAATTCAGTTCTAGCTAAGCAATTTTATAAATATTTTCGTGCCTTTACAAAAATGTATGCAAACTACAGAAGCATCAAGTGGGGAGCTTGACCTTTATAGACCTTAGTCCAAAATGGCGCACATTATTGGAAACGAGTCATCCAGGGCCAAATGCAAAGAAACACTATGGTGCAAAGTATACACTTGTTCTGTCTTTCTTTCTTTCTTACATTCAGGAACACAACAATTTTGCGGCATCAAATTATAAGAAAACACTGTTAATTTGTAAATTTGGCCCTGGATGCATCGTTGTCATGCCTGTAACTCGGGTGCAATTTGTGCGTTTATTTCATATTTAAAAAATTTAAAAATAAGAAATAAACGCACAAATGGAATTACAATCTATTATACATAACTGACTGTGATTATTTATCGGGCGAGGTTGTTGTCCTGTCTCCTTTTCCATGCAACGCAGACTTTCTTACTAAATCCCCTCCCACGTACACGTACACCTTGTCTGCATACATTTTACACACTTTTCTGTTTCCATATCTCCTGAATGCAACTGAAGGATCTCTCCAATAACCTGTCCACGAATCCTTCTTCTTTTAGTGAGTTAAAATTCTATAAATAAAATAAGTCTTCCTATTCTACATATACATCTGTACATATCAAATAATATTTATAATTTTCTATTGCACCTTGCGCTTTTTTGCGGAAGATTTAAAAAAATTCGAAAATAAATCAAATAACTTTCGTAATCTAACCTACCCATATGTGATAGTACCTATCTATACATATACATTATATAGAGGATATTACATGGGCGCTCGGAGATACGAATTTTATCTTCGAGTGTTGAAAAGATCCCTCACGAGTGAGCACAGCGAATTTTCAACACGAGAAGATAAAATTCGTATCTCCAAGCGCCCATGTAATATTCTGTTTATTATATGATTATCAATGAAAAAGAAAAGAAAGCTTTTTCGAGCTTTTTTCTGCTATAAGAAGTAGGTAACCATAGTGACGATATTTTCACATGTGAAAATAACATGTTATCTTTACATGTGAAAATAACAAATTTTTGATATTTCATTGATAATCATATAATAAAATCACTATTCGAAAATGTAGTTTTGATAATACTAAATAAATATTGAATAGCAAACTCTACAGAGTCCCTTTAGGAAAGAAATGTCTGCTAGGTCAGCCGGCACTAGGTGCCAAATACTTGCTGGGGCTGTACTGAGTACAGTACTACGCGCACATGTAATTATACCGAAATTAGGACGATTAATTTTGTACTTCGTAAAAGCATTGAGACTTTGTAGAATGCTCCTCATAAAGTATTATTATTATTATTATTATTGTTATTATTATTATTATTATTGTTATTATTATTATTATTATTATTATTGTTATTGTTATTGTTATTATTATTATTATTATTATTATTGTTATTATTATTATTATTATTATTATTATTATTATTATTGTTATTATTATTATCGCAGTAAATAACATCTGTTAATATATACAATGATACTCTAATAGACCACTGGCTGCAAATCATATTAATAATAATAATAATAATAATAAAATTATTATTATCATGAATAATAATTATCATATATCAACATAATTATATCATTCATTATATCATTAAGATATATGTCATGTAGCTTTCAAGATTTGATTCCATTCATTTGATGAATTGATTAAAACAAAGCTATCAGACTAAGCACCTATTCCTCTTGATTCAGTCGGTTATATTCCTTGCTGGTCTCAAGAAACGAGACTACATAGCCAACATAATCAACAAAAACACCTTTACGCTTTCGATTCTATTTCAGGTCCAGGTCTTCTCTCACGTGGGCTATGTTCCATGATAGTCGTACCAGGACTGAACCATGGATAAGGCTGGTCTTCTGTATGTTGTTGCATCAGTTGGGAGTTTTCGTCTATCCCTGTATACGGGGGAGGGGGGCCTTGAGGTGTGAGCGTGGCCATTAACTCTTCCTCTGGGAGGATGTCTTCTTGTTCATCCCTTTCGTTCGCCATTCTTTGCATGACCTGATCGTGTTGTCTTTTCATGACCTGATCGTGTTGTCTTTTCCGCCTTTTACATCGATAAAGACCAAATGCGATACAAGCAAGAAGAAGGCAGCCTGCTCCAATCAGAACACCTATGACAGTCCATGAGAGAAGTTTCCGAGGAGGGGAAGAAGGAACTAGAAAGGAAAAAGAAATGTCGCTTAATAGGGCTTCAGAGTGGACTCATTAGTTGTTATTTTAATTAAAATAGAAATACGTGTGGATAGAAATTATATTTTCACTTTCAAAAGAATAAAGGTTCCTCAAGTAAATGATCAAAGTGCTTCTCTACCCTCCTAAACCTTTATACTTACTAATCGCGATCGGCACTACATCATAACTGATCGAGAAGCCATAATTCCCGGTGTACAGAGGTGTGGATACAAAAGTTATGTTCACACTTTTTGCTTCACCAGAATAAACAACAGAAGGATCACCAGTAGCCTTGCAGTATCTCTGTACTTTTCCATTACCAAAGTCAAGCTTAGAAGACAAAAATAAAATAAAATAAAATAAAGAAATGTGCTGAATTTAATCATAGACATAAATACCTAAATGATTCAGATGAGTTGATTACATCTCATTCCTCAGTTATACGACAAAAAGCACACAATTGTGTGTATGTTAATTATGTATAGAAATACTGACTACGCCACCCAGTACTGAGGATGCAGGTATCTCATGGAGAATGGGAGTATTTCCGGTACCCACCATCTTCATGCATGTCATCAAAATAGGGTCCAAACTTTGGACCACTGTCCATGAATAAATTATCCACAAGATACAGCAGCACATAAGCTACCTTAACATGATGGGAGTATTTCCAGTACCCACCATCTTCACGCATGTCATCAAAATAGGGTCCAAACTTTGGACCACTGTCCATGAATAAATTATGCAAAAGATACAGCAGCACATAAGCTACCTTAACATGATGGGGGTATTTCCAGTACCCACCACCTAGCTCCATGTTTATCAACAAAATAGGGTCCCTATTTTGAACCACTGTTACAGCAGAAGGCAACAACTTACCTGAACATGATCTTGGGCACAATCCTTGTCATATCCATCGGAGAAGCCAAATTTGAGAAATTTCATTTTAATTTGTTCTTTCTCAGTTACATTAGTTGGTCGAATTATCCATCTGCATAACATCCCAGGGGGGTAGGGGAAGTTATCTACAAAAACATTTGAAGTGATATAACCTTCACGAGTAGTCCTTATGAGGTTGGCATTTCTTTCTGGACTATTGTACTCTGAGCAATGCTGTGAATCTAAAGGAAAAAGAAATCATACACAAGATAAAACTCTGGGTTACAATGATGATATGGGTGGATGGTGGGTTTGTCTTTAAAATAATGCTTTTGAATTTGAAAGTAAATAAAAAAAAGTTTCAAACAGATTTTAAAATCTGAAATGCTGTTATAATAGTATTGATATTATAAAGGAGGAAATTCTACTCAAGGGAATTTATATAATAAAAGTGTTTTTTAAAAAACCTGGGCTGATCTAAGTCAGGGCATGGCTACTCACAGCTGATGGCACCCTGAAACAACCTCTGGGCTGATCTAAGTCAGGGCACAGCTAACTCACAGAGAGAACCCTGAAACAACCTCCGAGCTGATCAAAGTCAGGGCACAGCTAACTCACAGATAGAACCCTGAAACAACCTCTGGGCTTATCAAAGTAAGGGAGTGGCTAGGTGTTAACTCAGAATTGGAATTGAGCATGTTAGGTTTTATGGTGTTATTTTCCATGTGATTTAGACCCTAGAGTGGCGCACGTGTGAGGCTAGTGCAATATCACTACACCACCCTTGAATATTCCTGACTCACTGATTGCCCTGATAAGGTCCCCCTCCCCCCTCAACCCTTTTATTACATTACCTAGGGCTCTAGGTAGTCCAGCTGGCTGAAAAGAGATACTAAATCCATACAAGTGACTGGCAGCTTCTGTTTGGACCTTGATCAATGCTTGTCCACTGTAGATGACAATATTAGGCCTTCCAAATAATAATGGTGTTTCACAGAATTTGGCCCTCAGTTTGGATTTGCTGGAATTTTTATGTAATTCGAACAGTTGTACACTGTTATTTTTGCATCCATGTGGTAATTTAAGATAGTTTATATTAAAAAACAAAGGACCTGAAGGATTACTGAATTTCCTCTGGCATTGAGTCCTTGACAACTTGTGTTTTCCTGTTAACCTATTTTTCGTCATATATATATTATTTCCTCTCTTAATGCAATCATCCTCTGGAAAAAAGTAGGATAAAAATATAAAAGTAAACCTTGATTAGTGAAATAAAATAAACACAGAAAATCACTTAAATCTAAAAAGTAAAAAAAAATCTTGTATGGATGGTTTGCATTATTCCCAACAAAATCAAATGATAAAGACAAGCTAAGCACATAGCACGTTTACGGCATGATGCGGACACGGCACAGAATGTCAAATGTTTTCATACACAGCCTGGCACTGACACGGTTATGGCAAGGCGTGGCCCATGCCGTTAGTTATTCATATCATAGTCATATTCATATCATTATATGATTGCAACCAATGATGTTCTTTTTTTCATGAAAACAACTTACCATTTGCATGGATTTGAAGAACAGAGTTGAAATTTGAAGACTTCAATTGAAAAGACAACCCAACATCAGAGGTAAATGATGATCCTCCTCCTGGTTCTTGGCAAAGATTATGTTTCAGCTTACCAGCTGAGCCATAAGGCCCATTAAAGATAGAAACACTTCCTGTTCTACAGAACAGGTTATTTTCTATGTTCAGTGTGATATTCATTAGTATACCCTTTATGCTAGGTGTTATTTTCCATGTGCAATCTACTGGAGATGGCAAGTCTGCTCCAGTCGTCAACAGAAATGGAGGAGTTAAGAGGATGTTGTTATTCTCATCATCAGAGCTATTTGCAGAACAGGACTTGCCTATAAGGGAAAGAAAAACATTTATTTAATATCAGGTGGGGGTGCAGATGAAGGCTGGGATTTACTTAATTGGCAACCCATTGAGAAATCTGAACCCCCCTCTCAGTTACTGGATAGAAAAGTGGCCCCTCCCTTGTTATAAAATTGCTGTGCAAATCTGAGTTTTGTGTGTGCAATGCAGCTTGAGTCTTGTTTTAATAACTCCCCATCCCTACCCTACAGAACTGCACAATTACACACCAATTCCACCCCAACCCCTCCCAGGCAAAAAATAAATGGTCCATAGATATTTTAAACACTTTCCAAAATGTTACCTGATTTTATGTAGCTGTATGAGATACGAAAACGCATGCTACCAGTAGCTTCTCCTAACCCTTTTTTCAAATAGAGAGAGATCTTTTGTCCAGATGAATAAATAAAAGGCACAGAACTATTAGATTCATCTAGTTTTGATTCTCCAGCAGTGATGTTGATGATAAGTGGACTAGAAGCTTTTGCACCATCATGGATTTCAAGGTATGAGTGGTTGTTGCTGGAGTTATTGAACATTACTTCATTAAAGTACAACTTTATGAGTCTTCCTGGTGGGCAGGTGAGAATCCAGATGCATGAAGAATTTTCTGGGATCCTGTCTGGATAGTTAGGGCTGGTGAGATTCCCAGATGATGATGTATTGGTCATAGTGATTTCAATTCCAGTTTCATTACATCCTAGTGGATAAAATCAGCATTAATTATGTAACAAGCTTACACACACACACACACATGTACACACACACACATCCACGTGCACACAAGATAACAATAACAACAACAACAACAACAACAACAACTGTCAGGCAGATGCCCCCAACCAATTAGAAAACGACGTGTATAACAGTATTAATGTTATGATGTTACAAGATGTACAAGCTACTGACCTGCAACATTTGATGCTATTGTAAGTGAGACACTTACTGTTGAGGAATAAGAATGCAATATTCAGTCATAGTTAGAAAATTTTCTCCTTTTGTTTTAAATGAACTACAGTAAAACATTGCCAATTCTTAAATTCCTCAATAAAAAAACTTTAATTTGGCGAAGGTCTACATCCTGTATGGTTCCATTACTGTAAAATTGCGCTGTTTTCAGTGTTAACATTCTGTATGAATTCGTATATGTGAAGATATCGTAGTTTATTTATAACTAATGCATTTTTCGAAGCGATAAAAATCGAGGTAGCCAATATGAGGATTGAATAAGATAGAAAAACCTAAAAGTAGACATGACAACGATTCGAACACATGCATCGAGCAAGGTCCTTCCTTATCATTACGAGTAAAAGACAGGAGAAAAAATATTCCTGTACTTACATAGAAGACTCAGAAACACAGCAACATTCCAGTTAGTCCATATTTTAGACTGAGCCATCGCTTTTAACCGACATAAAACACTAAACCATCAACCACCAGCTGTGTTATGTCGACGCCATGTTTTGAATGAGGCGCGGACTCTTGCATGGTCGAAGTGCGCGGGAAAAGCGGGAACGGTCCCGAAAACTGCGGGATCGTGCGGAAAGCGTTGAAGAAAATGTATCCACAGGAAGCCCAAGCAATGTCTTTGTAAAAAGAAAATAAAAATACAGAAACTCAATTAACATTTAGTGAAACACATTTTAATGACTATTTGTACGACTCTGTAATATAACCTTCCCAAAATGGTCGCAGAAAATTCAAATGAGTTAGAATTAAAAACGAATACCAGCACTAGAAATTAAAGAGTACCTTAACTTTAGAAGAACTACGAAGATTCATTATGTCAGGTGTTATGTTGGCTGAGAAAATGGTTTTTGAAAATCAACAAATTTACAGATGTTTGACCCCCAACCATACAAATTAACATCTATAAATTTGTCAATTTTCAAAATAAGTTTTCTCCGCTAATGAACACCTGACATAATTAATAAACCTTCGTAGGGTTACTAAAATAAAGGTTTTTTTTTTTTTCTAATTTGTTTTTTCTAATTTGTTTTTTCTAATTTGTTTTTTCACTCAGTTGAATTATTTTAACTTATTTAAATTTTCAGCCAACATTTTGGAGAAGGGTCTATTGATGCTTCACATGATTTTTCACAGAAAGTCGTTCTTAAGCGATTTTTTGCTATTTCTGTTATTTACTTGGCTTATCATCCTCGGGAACCCAGGGGTAAAATTCTGTCACTCGTTTCTCACTACCAGAAGAAATACCCCTGTGCATGAAGTCTGTTGGAACTTGTTCCGGAAGTCAAATTAGAAATTTTCTGATTGGTCGACAACAACAGATCGACCAATCAGCTTGAAGTATAGTTAGACAAAGGATACAATGTTGTTACAGCTAGTGCAACGTGCCTAACCGAGAAACGAGCAAGAGAATTTTACCCCTGGGTTCCCGAGGATGTGGCCTTACTTGCATAAAAGAGAACATATGTTCTTTTTTATGCCTTTTTATGACTTTCAACCATTATTTTAATTTTTCCCTCGACACCATTTCAAAACACTTTCATTCGAGCTGTGCAGCACCTACTATACTGGTACTTTTATATACACAATCTTTATAAGGCCCATAGTAATATTAATATTTCTCATTTAATTATGAGTACAATATATATAGTATAATACATAATAGTATAATATATAATTTGCATATAATATATATTATGGTACGAAAGAGGCATCAGGGAGGTGATCCACATCTGAATTAAGAACCAAGATTTGAATCGAGATGGAGTGCGACACCACCTCAGCCTCACGTGTGGGACAATCTACTGCAGTCACGTGGTCCAAAAGCCTAACTGATATGTATATTTTAAATAAGATATGAGATGCAATCAGATTTGTTGTTTTATTTTCTTTAAGATAATCATATTTTTGATTTTTAAAACTGCCCCTGGACATGCTTTACTATGTATGTTAGTTTAGAAACGCTCGACTTAGTTAATATATAATCAATATAGCCACACTTTTATGTACACACGCTTTGCTCAGTAATTCGATATCTTGATTCATTGTATAACTATCAATTCTACGTTTCTACCTAACTACACGTGCTATTCAGCTCAAAATCTATCTCAAATTATCTACCAATCCTACTGCGTATACTAAATTCGAACCACATTACATCAATCAAGTCTATAATCATCTTCAAACAACTTTCAATCTACGAATAAACAACATAATAGACTCACGTGCGTTCGAATTGGTTTATATCTAAGCTACGCGAATTACACTCTACAATGTATATATAATTCCATATTAGAGTGATTACAATAAACCCGTTCAACAAAATCTGTTAGTCAAAGTCTACGACTATCTGCTAGCGTTTATTAGTGTGTATTGGCCTAGTGTAACTAGCTCATGTGTGAAGACTACAACTTTATTGGTTAAATTTAGCAAGACGAAATAACGGTCTCATTCTACTGAAAAACAATACGAGTTATTGCTTTACAAATTTTAAACCGGCTGTAAATAAGTAATTCATTCCGTGTAAAAGATTGAATTAAAGCTTTGCCGTGTTGCCTTCTACAATCTTTCCAGTTATCCGACTTAAAAATTGAAATACATATGGATGTCAATAAACATGTATATAGACTACATTCATTTGTTGTCTGTTTAATAATTTTTGTTTTAGTTAGACTATTTGTAGTCTACTTAGAGTCTATTAGCTATTACTTGTGATTAATAGTGTGTGTTAGTCTAGTAATTGTTGAACGGGTTTATTGCAATCACTCTATTTCCATATTATTACTATATATTATCATATATTACTATATGTGTACTTTATCTATCTATCATTTCGGATCCAGTTCTTCTCTCACATGGACTGTGTTTCAGGATTTGACTTCTGTAGGTTGTTAAATGCATCAGGTCAGACGGTATGGGGGCTCATTCATTGCATGACCTGTTCGTGTTGTTTTCCATCTTTTCCACCAATAAATGCCGAATGCAATACCAGCAACAAGAAGGCAGCCCACTCCGATCAGAACACCTTTGACAGTTCATGAGAGACCTTGAGATGGGGAAGAAGGGACTAGCTAGAAAAAAGGAAAAGTCACTTAAATAGGGTTTCAGCCCAAATCCTTGTACGCCGAATTTCTATTTCAGATCATGTGTTATTCCCTAGAGTATAACTTCTTTGCTTAATATTTGTGCATGAGAAGACATTTGAATACGGTAGCACCTAATTTTATGAGGATTTTATAAGGCCCATAGTAAATTCTTACAATTTTCTCAATTTTTAATATTTCTCATTTAATTATAATAAAAATAACTTTATTGAGAACCAACTAGCAAACCCTCAAGGGCTTGAAAGACGTGATATTACAAAAAATATGTCAGATTTACAGTACATGATTATGATTGATGCGTATAGATAAAATAGTCAGTATGCAGTGTACATGAGCTATATGTTGTCCCAGTTGCTAACGCACTAAGGAATAAAACTGTTTTTGAAACGATCAGTTCTGCATTTGAATAAATTAGTGCGTGGATTACGCAAATAGTACTTGTGTGATCTGACTTCATGAAGAAGATCTCTTATTTTGTTGGCACTTTTCCGGTGGACGTTCTTGTAAAATGATTGGTATGGATTTTCTCTTCGCTGATGTAATGTAGGAAGGTTGTCGTGAAATCCAGTGAGGCAGCATATGGTTGTGGAAAGGCAATCTTTAATGTGCGATGTTGGATATGCTCAATTTGGTTACATAACAATTGTGGAAGGGAGAAGTGCCATATTTGGCAAACATATTCTAGCACTGGGCGAATAAATGCGCAATGAAACCGATAGATATTGAGATATACCATATATTATACAGAATATCTAACTATCATTTCGGGTCCAGTTCTTCTCTCACGTGGGTTATGTTTCATGATTGTCGTACCAGGACAAAACCATGGATAGGGCTGATCTTCTGTAGGTTGTTAAATTCATCAGGTCAGGAGGGGATGGAGTTCATAAGCTGCATGACCTGTTCGTAATGTTTTCCACTTTTTCCATTGATAAATGTTGAATGTAATACCAGCAACAAGAAGGCAGCCCACTCCAATCAGAACGCCTATGTAAGTCCATGAGAGACGTCGAGATGGGGAAGAAACTAGAATAAAGGAAAAGTCGCTTAATAAGGTTTCAGCCTAATTCCTTGTACGTTCTATTTCCATTTCAGACCATTTGTCATTCCCTAGAGTATCATTTCTTTGTTTAATGTGAATATGGATACAACGAGAACAAAGAAAGAATGGCACGTAGTCTGGCATGGAAAAACAGTGCACCCAAACACGCCCCCTACACCAAAACACACCCCTTACACCCAAACACACCCCTTACACCCAAACACACCCCTTACACCCAAACACATCCCTTACACCTAAACACATCCCTTACCCAAATACATTTGCCAAGATCCCATAACAGCAGCAATGGCGGAGGGCAGGAAATTTGTCTATTTTACAATGACTAAAAGTGCTAAAAAAGGAATTGAGGCACTTCCAACCTCCCCCTCCCAAAGAAAATGTTATTTCTTACCAATCGGAACTACTTCATAAATGATTGAGAAACCATCATTCCCAGTGTACAGAGGTGTGGATGCAAAAGTTACGTTCACGCGTTTTGCATCACCGGAATAAATGACAGAAGGATCACCAGTAGCCTTGCAGTATCTCTGTACTCTTCCATTACCGAAGTCAAGCTTAGAAGAAAATAAACAAAAAAAGATTTGTTGCAGTGGCATAGCTAATTGAATCAAAATGATAGGATTATTATTCGGATTAGTTGATTACATCTGTCCTCGGTTATGGCATGCGAAAAACAAGACATCGTGTGCATGCAACCAGGAATGTTTTTCAGTAGTTACTGTCAAAATATAAGGTTTATTAATTAAGGCAAGTTCGACTAGGTTTAACATTTTTATTTTTTGCAGAGCTTTCAGACATATTGTTCATCTTCAGGGCGGCAATGATGGAATAAAACAAAGTAACTTGTGTGAGCTATTTGTACATGAATTAGTTCAACAAAAAAAACAAAAAAACAAAAAAAAAACCCAAGCTAATGGAAGATGCTCGAGCAGTCTAACTGCATGAACTATGAGCCTGTATGATAAATCATAGTAAAAATATATGAATAGCTAATTCAAATAACTGGATATATGAATGAATAAATGAATGAATGCATGAATACAATGCTTATTCCTTCCTTCCTTCCTTCCTTCCTTCCTTCCTTCCTTCCTTCCTTCCTTCCTTCCTTCCTTCCTTCATATCAAAAAAAGATACAGCAGCACAGAACCTACCTGAACATGATCTTGGACACAATCCTTGTCATATCCTTTGGAGAAGCCAAATTTGTAAAATCTAATTTTTATCTGTTCTTTCTCAGCTACGTTGGTAGGTCGAATTAGCCACCTGCATAACATCCCAGGGGGGTAGGGATAGCTACCATCTGATGGACTAGTACCAGGGGAACCCATATGACCTTCACGAGCAGTCCTTATGAGGTTTGCATTTTGTTCTGGGCTATTGTACTCTGAGCAATGCTGTGAATCTAAAGGAAAAGGAAATCATATACAAGGTAACATTCATTTTTATATGTGGGTCACAATGGGTGGATGCATGGTAGGTGGGACAGTGGGTTTGTCTTTACAATTATGCTTTTAAATTTGAAAGCGTCTTCCAGGGTCATTGTTGGGTACACTTCAGGTGTGCTAGATGGTGGTATCAGGGGATGGTCGGGGCATCCTGCTGTTTTGTCACCGGTTTTTGTTATTCAATGTTGGATTTCTGGTAGGTTTTTAAATAGTTTAATCAATTAGTATTCATATATATCATATTTATTTATCTATTTATTAATTTTTTCTTATTTTTTGTCTAAATTTTTCTTTGGATTCTTTCTTCTTATTTAGGGCCTAGATGAAAATTATGTTATGTAATTCTAGTTACCCTGTTTAAATAAAGTGTGTTATCGTTAACTTAAAAAAGGAAACACATTTAATTCTGATATTGATGTTTTAAAGAAAAAAATTATACTCAAGGGAATGAAATATGGTTGAAAATGGTGATTAAAACCTGCAAATTTTATCAAACCCTGAAACAACCTCTGGGCTGATCAAAGTCAGGGAATGGCTAACTCACAGATCAAACTCTGAAACAACCTTTGGGCTGATCAAAGTCAGGGCACAGCTAACTCACAGATCAAACTCTGAAACAACCTCTGGGCTGATCAAAGTCAGGGCATGGCTAACTCACAGATTGAACCCTGAAACAACCTCTGGGCTGATCAAAGTCAGGGCATGGCTAACTCACAGATTGAACCCTGAAACAACCTCTGGGCTGATCAAAGTCAGGTAATGGCTAATACTACAGTTTTCAGTTGAATTTGGAGCAACAGACATTTTTTCATAAAGTTTTGACATCTAGCTCCCAATGTTTCTAAGGTTTCACTTCTTAAATATTTCAGCTCAAATTAATCCATCCAATCAGAAGTGATCATTCTCATGGTCTATTGTGGCAGTTGCCTTTAGAAACTTTGTGAGCTAGACGTTGAAACTTTATGATAAAACTTTTGTTGCTCCAAACTAAACTGAGAACCATATATAGTAACTCATAGATTGAATTGTATTTTAGGTTTTGTAGAGGGAGGTAGACCAAACAACCAAGAAAAAAACCCTCAAATCAAGGGAGAAACCCAACAAAGTCTTACTCACATGTGATGCTGAGTCTAGGAATTGAACCCAAGACCCCAGAGGTGAGATGTAAGTGCAAATTGTTACGTATACTGCTACACTACCATTGATCCCCTAATTCCCTGATAAGCTCCTCCCCTCAACCCTTTTATAATTTTTTTATCTTGTTGTACCTTCAGGTGGTTCAGCTGGGTAAAAATATGTAAAAAATCCATGAGAGTCAATGGTAGCTTCTGTCTGGACCCTGATAAATGCTTGTCCACTGTAGATGACAATCTTAGGCCATATGGATGGTACTCCACAGAATTTGGCCCTCAGTGTCGATTTGTTGGAATGTTTGTGTAATTCAAACAGTTGTACACTGTTATTTTCACATCCAGGTGGTAAATGAAGATAGGTTATATGAATAAGCAAAGAACCTGAAGGATTGCCGAATTTCCTCTGGCATTGAGTCCTTGACAAGGGTTGTTCTGTTTTAATGAAATCTTTCGTCATGTATCTATTATTGCCTCTTTTAATGCAATCATCCTCTGCACAAAAATGGGACAATAAATATATGAGTAAATTGTCATGAAGCCTGTGAAAAATTGCTCCAGTGCTTTATATTCAGACATGTCAAATTTAAACCCACACAATTCAAAGGCAAAAGTAATGCAAAAATTATCACCCTCATCTTCTCTCTTCACATAATTGCAGTGGCAGCTTGCTTTTTTTACAAAAATATACTGATTTCCCTAAAGCTCTTTCATCTCTCTGATAAAGATTGTGACCCCTACTTGACCAATGATGTTTGTTATTTCACCCCAACAACTTACCACTTGCTTGAATTTGAAGAACAGAACTGAAATTTGAAGACTTCAATTGAAAAGACAACCCAACGTCAGAGGTAAATGATGATCCTCCTCCTGGTTCTTGGCAAAGATTATGTTTCAGCTTACTAGCTGAGCCATAAGGCCCATTAAAGATAGAAACACTTCCTGTTCTACAGAAAAGGTTATTTTTTATGTTCAGTGTGATATTCATTAGGATACCCTTTATGCTAGGTGTTATTTTCCAAGTGCAATCTACTTCAGACGGCAAGTCTGCTCCAGTCGTCAACAGAAATGGAGTTGTCAAGAGGATGTTGTTATTCTCATCATCAGAGTTATTTGCCGAACAGGACTTCCCTAAGTGAAAGAAAAACATTTAATTAATATCGGACTGGGTTGGGTGAAGGGTGGGATTTGCTTAGCAACCCATACAAGAAATCTGATCCCCCCTCTCTGTTGTTGAATAACAAATGGCCCCTTCCTTGTTGTATAAATGCTGTGTGACTCAGATTTTTAATGTGTACCCCTTGAGCCTGTTGACCTCCCGCCCCCCCCCCCCCCCACCACAAATGCCACACCCCCTCCCCAGCAAAAAATGAATGGTCCTGAAATATTTTGAACACTTTCCAAAATGTCATGATCATTCATATTACCTGGTTTGATGTAGCTGTATGAAATACGAAAATGCATGCTACCAGTAGCTTCTCCTAACCCTTTTTTCAAATAGAGAGAGATCTTTTGTCCAGATGAATAAATAAAAGGTACAGAATTATTTTCTTTTAGTTTTGATTCTCCAGCAGTGACGTTGATGATGAGTGGACTAGAAGCTTTTGCACCATCATGGATTTCAAGGTATGAGTGGTTGTTGGTGGAGTTATTGAACATTGCTTCATTAAAGTACAACTTGATAAGTCTTCCTGGTGGACAGGTGAGAATCCAGATGCATGAAGAATTTGCTGGGATCCAGTCTGGATAGTTAGGGCTGGTGAGATTCCCAGATGATGTTGTATTGTGCATAGTGATTTCAATTCCAGTGTCATTACATCCTAGTGGATAAAAATTAATCAGCATTAAATTCTGGAACAAGCTTCCTGGAAATTAATCCATTCCTCTCTTCCTCAACACACACATACACACATCCATGTACACACAAGATAACAACAACAACAACAACAACAAAAACAAAAACTGTCAGGCAGATGCCCCCAACCAATCAGAAAGCAACGTTTATGACAGTAATGTTATGATATTACATTTGAACAAGATGTACAAGCTACGTATACTGACCTGCAACATTTGATGCTATTGTAAGTGAGACACTTGCTGTTGAGGAATAAGAATACAATATTCAGTCATAGTTAGAAAATTGTCTCCTTTCGTTTTAAATGAACTACAGTAAAACATTGCCAATTCTTAAATTCCTCAATAAAAAAACTTTAATTTGGCGAAGATCTACATCCTGTATGGTTCCATTACTGTAAAATGGCGCTGTTTTCAGTGTTAACATTCTGTATGAATTCGTATATGTGAAGATATCGTAGTTTATTTATAACTAATGCATTTTTCGAAGCGATAAAAATCGAGGTAGCCAATATGAGGATTGAATAAGATAGAAAAACCTAAAAGTAGACATGACAACGATTCGAACACAGGGGCATGCATCGAGCAAGGTCCTTCCTTATCATTACGAGTAAAAGACAGGAGAAAAAATATTCCTGTACTTACATAGAAGACTCAGAAACACAGCAACATTCCAGTTAGTCCATATTTTACACTGAGCCATCGCTTTTAACCGACATAAAACACTAAACCATCACCCACCAGCTGTGTTATGTCGACGCCATGTTTTGAATGATGAAGAGTTCTCTACCGGCCATTAGGGCCTGGACACTAATTAGATACCGCTGACCGGCTCAGTAGGAGCGGCCATTTTGTTTTACGATAAGGTTACGTTTGTAGTAGAGGAATAAATCTAGGACTTCTCAATACCATCACCTTATTACTCGGGGTTCCTGTGGAACCACCGAGTCTTAAAATGCAGGCCGTTCTTCGTCGTATTTGGTCGCCAAAAGGGCGGTCATAGTCCCAGGCGTTCCTAGCTGAGTCGCTGGGAACTGGGGGTGAGAATCATAACCGCATGCTAATGATCTCCTTCTGCTTCGGTTCGTCGTACTATAAACTTTACGGAATTCTGTGTCGTATGAAGATATCTTTGGAAAGTGCTATGTCATATAATACGATCATCCCACATACAAATGGACTCGCCATTCGTGGTAGGCCCACACTAAAAGATGTAGAGGCTTTTCGGAACGGGTCGGTCCACGAATCTTATAGCTCGAAAGCGTTGAAATCTCTGAAAAGAAATGAACTATATTTGAGCACAAACCTCGAAAAGACTGACAAAACTATGACTAGTGAGCTTAACTCAACAGAAAACTATGACGCTGAAATCAACTTCTCGGAAGTTGAGAAAAACGAAAATCTCCTTGAGCAGAACTTCGAAGATGAAGCAAACAACAAGCAAATCGCCATATTGGATAAAGAGTATACTCAGCGAAGTGATTTGGAAAGTAAATATCTAAGTTTAATTTTCTTGTTAAATATCCTGATTCATTTGTTTGTTTTTGTTTTATTCAATAGTCGTAAAATACGATTTGATTTTGCACAAATAATCATTTGTATTATCGTACAAGCGATTGTGAATATTGGTTTGTACTACATATGGACTTGCACGTGCTTAGTAGAAAACGTGGTAAATACTCTTGGTGACTGTGACATACTAGAAAAAGTTACTCATTTTACAAATGTACATGAACATAATGATGTTTTAGTGTCAATAAAGGTACAAGAATTCAGATCTCGTTATGCAAAGTATGTATTTCATAATTGTAGTCGTGTTGTATGTGATTGTCATGGCTTTCGACGTGATCGTGAACCAAGCAGGATACCAGTGAACAGATTAAAACGTGTCTTTCAGAAAAACAGAAAACTACGGACTTATGTATGCAGAAGTTTAAGTAAAAACACGCCTAAGTCATCGAAAGTTCATCGTGTTATTAAAAATATTGCAACGAGAAAGAAAAGTACACAGTACAAAACAGGTATCCGATTCGTACAAAAAATGAGAAGGAAACCAATATTTAGAACAAGAAAAGTTAACTCTTCAATGAGATATGTTTACAATTCCAGTACAGATAAATATAGGAATAAATATCTCAAATACGTAAGGTGGTTTTCGTGTAATTTCTCATATAGCGAGTATAAGGGTTTAGATCATAAAAGCAACTGTGCAAATTACAAGCTTTGTAATGATATAGAGAAAAACCCAGGTCCTGTCACCCACCATGTTGATGCTAGTAAAACAGTAAGTGCAGCATATAGTCAAGGGGATGTTGTTATATTTGGACAAAATGCAGGGCAACAATGTGTGGCAATGAGTTTATGTGCTTTAATATATCACCAAATGAAAGGGATAACCAACCCTGATGACTTGAAAGAAATCATGCATATTGGGAATCAATTGTATAGCAGTTTGTCACAGCTTGCACGACAATCGTTTTTACTGCTAACAGAATTACCAGCAATGCTTACAGTGTCAGAGGAAAATTACCAGCTAGATTACAGTGAAAGTTATACTGGTGATGTTCATGGTGAGTCTACCATTGAAGGATATCAATACTGCATGGGCATGAAAAGAGCTTTTGAATCATTGCTAACAGAACAATACAGCTCATTTATTCTAACAGTTGGTTGTATTGCTGTCAGTATTATTTACTGTACTGATAATGGCCATTTTAAAGTGTTTGACTCTCATGCTAGAGATGTTTATGGTAAGAGTCATCCTCAAGGGACATGTGTATTATTAGATATATCATCTATAGAGAATTTAGTGCAATACTTTCAAGGTTTATATGGAGCAACTGATCTTTATGAATTAAAAGGTCTAAAAATTACAAAATATGACATTGCAACAAGCAACAGTGTAAAAGACATAAGTACACCAGATCAACACAACTGTTCCAAAGAGCAATGTTTTGCAACAGCTCTTTATTCAATATGTTACTCAATCATTTCACCTTGTAGTTACTGGAACTCAAATACTTTAGATGCAATCATTAAAAATGGATCTCAGCTTCACAATACAATAGATAATGAAACTTGTTTAACACCTGTTGAACTTGACAGTGTTAACATTTTTGGCACTAACATAAATGTAAACATTAATGAGATAAGTCACAGAGAACTACATAATTCAACTGAAAGCAGGATATCTTTACAGACCTTGATTTTAAGGAACCACAGTGGAAAAACAGGATTTTTATGATGGACTTCAAGTTGTTACTGTATAATTTGTATTTATCAACAAAATAAAAATAAAAGTCTCGCGTACCACAAAGGAAATGGGCTTCCAACCATCGAAATTATGTATGATTAACAGCTTCACGCCTGCATGCAGTGAACTGGATTCTCTGTGCTTTGACGTTTTTGTCCACAGGGAGCCCAACTTACATAATAGTAAAAATATGAACGCTACTGATATCTGACACTAAGCTGCCCCCGCTTTGATTTATTACCTTTTAAACATGCTGGAAAATACGTTTACTTGTCTTAAATAGAGACTGAGATGAAATATTAGAGAAGGAAAGTATACCCTCTTCAGTCAGTTACCAAATACCGACATCCTTTCCCTTCTCCCTCCCCACTTCCCTTCTTCTCCGGTAAGCTGATAAAAATGATGTAATTATAATATACAGTAGAGAAAAAAATCGAAAATTTATTTTATCTCCATTGGCCGTTTTACTATCGGGGACGCTTTAAAATTTGAACAAAAGATTTTGCTACGGAAAAAAAACATTCTTCATACAGCGTTACCAAAAATTTTAAAAACATCACAGCCCATCGCCACCACGCAAATCACGTGGTCCCTTAACGAAACCCGAGTTAACGCTTCATTAGCGTCTAGTTCATGTAAGTTTACTAGTGATTATAATGTTTAGTTATTTATCAGACATTTATCCATATAACTTCAGTTTGTAACGCGATTAATTTAGCTTAGATTCGCTATATTTGTATTGTAGGATTCTTACATCGTTGTAGAATTAAATACCCAATCTGACATCGAGAAGCGTCTTTCTTCAAATGAGGCGCGGACTCTTGCATGATCCGAAGTGCGCGGGAAAAGCGGGAACGGTCCCGAAAACTGCGGGATCGTACGGGAAGCGTTGAAGTTAAGAATAAAATATATCCACAGGAAGCCCAAGCAATGTCTTTGTAAAAGTAAAGTTTTCAAATATAGGAAAACTCGAAAAAGAAAATAAAAATACAGAAACTCAATTAATATTTAGTGAAACACATTTTAATGACTATTTGTACGACTCTGTAATATAACCTTCCCAAAATAGTCGCAGAAAATTCAAATGAGTTAGAATTAAAAACGAATACCAGCACTAGAAAGAGCACCTTAACTTTAGTAACCCTACGAAGATTCATTATGTCAGGTGTTATGTTGGCTGAGAAAATGTTTTTTGAAAATAAACAAATTTACAGATGTTTGACCCCCAACCATACAAATTAACGTCTATAAATTTGTCAATTTTCAAAATAAGTTTTCTCCGCTAATAAAACACCTGACAATAATTAATGAACCTTCGCAGGGTTACTAAAATAAAGGTGCTCTTTTTTTTTCTAATTTGTTTTTTCACTCAGTTGAATTATTTTAACTCATTTGAATTTTCAGCCACCATTTTGGAGAAGGGGCTTTTAATGCTTCATATGATTTTTCACATAAAGTCGTTCTTAAGCGATTTTTTGCTATTTCTGTTATTTACTGGCCTTATCATCCTTGGGAACCCTGGGGTAAAATTCTGTCGCTCGTTTCTCGCTACGAGAAGAAATACCCCTGCGCATGAAGTCTGTTGGAACTTGTTCCGGAAGTCAAATTAAAAATTTTCTGATTGGTTGACCCCAGCAGATCGACCAATCAGCATGAAGTATAGTTAGACAAAGGAAACAATGTTGTTACAGTGTGACGTGCCTAACCGAGAAACAAGCAAGAGAATTTCAACCCTGGGTTCCCGAGGATGTGTCCTTATTTGCATAAAAGAGAACACATGTTCTCTTGAGACTTTCAAACATGATTTTAATTTTCCCCCTCACCATTTCAAAACACTTTCATTAATTTTACACAATTTTTAATATTTCTCATTTTAAATTATACATATATGAGTACAATATATATAACGGTAGTAAAATACATATAGTATAATATATACAGCGACATGCAGAAATTATGATCCTTTTGATATATATACAAGTATATCAAAATTATATCAGAAATTATGGGATATCATCGCTGAAATTTTGGTTTCAAGTTGCGTATCACTAGGGCATTCTGAAAAAATATCAGAGATGACATCCCATAATTTCTGATATAATTTTGATATACTTGTATATATATCAAAAGGATCATAATTTCTGCATATCGCTGTAATTTGCATATAATATATGTCATATGTAATATATATAACTTCACGGCAAACTGTCCAATAAAATCTCGCGATATATAATAATTTATAATCGACCAATAATGTGTAATAAACATCAGAAATTATGGAAGTCGTCGTCCGTTTCTGTTTTCAAAAAATTGCTTAAGACACATTTATTCAAACAAGCTTTTAATTTATAAAGTCTTTTACCTAATTATTTCTTGTTTTATTTTTTTAACTATATTTATTTGCATTAATTTTTCTTGTTCATAGTCTTATTGTTAATAGCTATATTTTTATTAATTTTACTTGTATATATTATATGTATTAGTCAGCGCTTTGGACATTTAGTGGAATTAAGGCGCTATATAAATATAATAAATTAAATTAATTAAATGTAACCGCGTGGCCAGGGATTCTGGGTGGTTGCAAAACTATTTTATTACCTAACCCTGCCTTTCCTCATATGGAAACGGGACCAACCAGCATTATTCTAAAATACAAGATAAATGATACAAAACATGAGCTATTAAACCTTATACCCTATAATAGGCACTACTAGATAATTATAATTTAAGACCTTGAGGCTAAAATCTATATGAAAGTCCATGATCTAATGCATGGATTATATGTAATTCAGAAAAGGATGATTACATATCCTATAGCCTTGTAAACTTATACTTGGAATGACTACATAAATAGTGAAAAATCTAAAAAGAAGTATCTTACCAAATAGAAAAAAAAGAGAATAAGAGATGCTCTTGAACATAATAAACTACACAACCAGTTGTAAATAGAACCGGAAGTGATATCACACCACGGGCATGAGGAGGCTCATGGGTAATGTTTATCTATGTATATCTAGCACATGGCATGGCACACGAAGCGAAAACGAAGTGAGCTTCTAGTATATTTTTATGGCAATTACTTGCTCTAAATGCCAAGAAATGCTACCCTAACGAGGTTTACCAATTGAAAGGTGAGCATAGCTAGTCTAGTTCTTCTCTCACATGGGCTGTGTTTCAGGATTTGACTTCTGTAGGTTGTTATAATTTAATTAAATGCATCAGGTCAGATGGTATGCATATGGGGGCTCATTCATTGCATGACCTGTTCTTGTTGTTTTCCATCTTTTCCACCGATAAATGCCAAATGCAATACCAGCAACAAGAAGGCAGCCCACTCCGATCAGAACACCTTTGACAACCCATGAGAGACCTGGAGATGGGGAAGGAACTAGAAAAAAGGAAAAGTCACTTAAATAGGGCTTCCTTGTATGCCAAATTTCCATTTCAGATCATGTGTTATTCCTAGAGTATAACTTTGTTTAATATTTGTGCATGAGAAGATATTTGAATATGGATACATACAACTCAAACAAAAAAGAATGGCATATAGTCTGAAATGCAAAAATACTGCATCTAATTTCGTCCCTTACGATAAACACACTAATTACACCCCAAACATACCCCTTATGAACAAACACACCCCTACACCCAAACACACCCCTTACACCAAAACACACCCTTACACCCAAACACACCCCTTACACTCAAACACACCCCTTACATCCAAACACACCCCTTACACTCAAACACACCCCTTACACCCAAACACACCCCTTACACCCAAACACACCCCTTACATCCAAACACACCCCTTACACTCAAACACACCCCTTACATCCAAACACACCCCTTACACTCAAACACACCCCTTACACTCAAACACACCTCTTAAACCCAAACACACCCCTACACCCAAACACACCCCTTACACCCAAACACACCCCTTACACCCAAACACACCCCTTACACTCAAACACATCCCTTACATCCAAACACACCCCTTACACTCAAACACACCCCTTACACCCAAACACACCCCTTACACCCAAACACACCCCTTACATCCAAACACACCCCTTACACTCAAACACACCCCTTACACCCAAACACACCCCTTACACCCAAACACACCCCTTACATCCAAACACACCCCTTACACCCAAACACACCCCTTACACCCAAACACACCCCTTACACCCAAACATACCCCTTACACCCAAACACACCCCTTACACACAAACACACCTCTTAAACCCAAACACACCTCTTAAACCCAAACACACCTCTTAAACCCAAACACACCCCTTACACTCAAACACACCCCTTACATCCAAACATACCCCTTACACCCAAACACACCCCTTACATCCAAACATACCCCTTACACCCAAACATACCCCTTACACCCAAACACACCCCTTACACCCAAACATACCCCTTACACCCAAACACACCCCTTACACCCAAACACACCCCTACACCCAAAATCACCCCTAACACCGTACCCAAACACACCCCTTAAACCCAAACACACCCCTACACCCAAACACACCCCTAACACCGTAGCCAAACACATCCCTTAAACCCAAACACACCCCTACACCCAAACACACCCCTTACACCCAAACACACCCCTTACACCGTACCCAAATGCATGTTTGCCAGATTTGCCTAGATCTCATGACAGCAGCAATGGCAGGGGGCAGGAAATTTGTATATTTTACAATAACTAAAAGTGCTAAAAAAGGAATTGAGGCACTACCACCCTCCCCTCCCAAAGAAAATGTTATTTCTTACCAATCGGAACAACTTCATAATTTATCAAGAAGCCATCATTCTCGGCTTAATAGGGCTTCAGAGTGGACTTATTAAATGTTATTTTAATTAAATCAATTAGCTAAAGAAAAAAGGGTCCTCAAGTAAATGATCAAAGTGCTACTATCCCCTCCTAAACCTTTATACTTACCAATCGCGATCGGCACTACATCATAACTGATCGAGAAGCCATAATTCCCAGTGTACAGAGGTGTGGATACAAAAGTTATGTTCACACTTTTTGCTTCACCAGAATAAACAACAGAAGGATCACCAGTAGCCTTGCAGTATCTCTGTACTTTTCCATTACCAAAGTCAAGCTTAGAAGACAAAAATAAAATAAAATAAAGAAATGTGTTGCATTTAATCATAGACATAAAAACCTAAATGATTCAGATGAATTGAATCGATTGTGTGTATATCAATTATGTTCGAGCCCCAGCTCGGGCCAGATCATATGTGAGTTGAGTTTATTTGATGTGTTGTTCTCTCCTGTGCCACGAGGGTTTTCTCTGGGTACTCCAGTTTCCTCCCTCCGTAAAAATCAACATCCCAGTTGAGTTGTATACATAGAATATATAATGTAGTGGTAGTGTGTGTGAGTGACAGTGGGCCAAATTGGAAACAAGTATTAAGTAACCGAATTTGAATCCCACTATAAAAAAAATTTTATTTATTATTTATTATTATGTATAGAAATACTGACTATGCCACCCAGTACTGAGGATGCAGGTATCTCATGGAGAATGGGAGTATTTCCGGTACCCACCATCTTCACGCATGTCATCAAAATAGGGTCCAAACTTTGGACCACTGTCCATGAATAAATTATCCAAAAGATACAGCAGCACATAAGCTACCTTAACATGATGGGGGTATTTCCAGTACCCACCACCTAGCTCCATGTTTATCAACAAAATAGGGTCCCTATTTTGAACCACTGTTACAGCAGAAGGCAACTTACCTGAACATGATCTTGGGCACAATCCTTGTCATATCCATCGGAGAAGCCAAATTTGAGAAATTTCATTTTAATTTGTTCTTTCTCAGTTACATTGGTTGGTCGAATTATCCATCTGCATATCATCCCAGGGGGGTAGGGGAAGTTATCTATAAAAGCAATTACTGAAGTGATATAACCTTCACGAGCAGTCCTTATAAGGTTTGCATTTCGTTCTGGACTATTGTACTCTGAGCAATGCTGTGAATCTAAAGGAAAAAGAAATCATACACAAGATAAAACTGTGGGTTACAATGATGATATGAACCCTGAAACAACCTCTGAGCTGATCTAAGTCAGGGCACAGCTAACTCACAGATAGAACCCTGAAACAACCTCTGGGCTGATCTAAGTCAGGGCACAGCTAACTCACAGAGAGAACCCTGAAACAACCTCTGAGCTGATCAAAGTCAGGGCACAGCTAACTCACAGATAGAACCCTGAAACAACCTCTGGGCTTATCAAAGTAAGGGAGTGGCTAGGTGTTAACTCAGAGATTGGAATTTAGCATGTTGGGTTTTATGGTGTTATTTTCCATGTGATTTAGACCCTAGAGTGGCACGTGTGATGTTAGTGCAATATCACTACACCACCCTTGAATTCCTGACTCACTGATTGCCCTGATAAGGTCCCCCTCCCCCCTCAACCCTTTTATTACATTACCTAGGGCTCTAGGTAGTCCAGCTGGCTGAAAAGAGATACTAAATCCATACAAGTGACTGGCAGCTTCTGTTTGGACCTTGATCAATGCTTGTCCACTGTAGATGACAATATTAGGCCTTCCAAATAATAATGGTGTTTCACAGAATTTGGCCCTCAGTTTGGATTTGCTGGAATTTTTATGTAATTCGAACAGTTGTACACTGTTATTTTTGCATCCATGTGGTAATTTAAGATAGTATATATTAAAAAACAAAGGACCTGAAGGATTACTGAATTTCCTCTGGCATTGAGTCCTTGACAACTTGTGTTTTCCTGTTAACCTATTTTTCGTCATATATATATTATTTCCTCTCTTAATGCAATCATCCTCTGGAAAAAAGTAGGATAAAAATATAAAAGTAAACCTTGATTAGTGAAATAAAATAAACACAGAAAATCACTTAAATCTAAAAAGTAAAAAAAAATCTTGTATGGATGGTTTGCATTATTCCCAACAAAATCAAATGATAAAGACAAGCTAAGCACATGTAGCACGTTTACGGCATGACGCTGACACGACACAGAATGTCGAATGTTTTATACACAGCCTGGCACTGACACGGTTATGGTAAGGCGTGGCCCATGCCGTTAGTTATTCATATCATAGTCATATTCATATCATTATATACCATTACCATTTGCATGGATTTGAAGAACAGAGTTGAAATTTGAAGACTTCAATTGAAAAGACAACCCAACATCAGAGGTAAATGATGATCCTCCTGGAACTCCTCCTGGTTCTTGGCAAAGATTATGTTTCAGCTTACCAGCTGAGCCATAAGGCCCATCAAAGATAGAAACACTTCCCGTTCTACAGAACAGGTTATTTTCTATGTTCAGTGTGATATTCATTAGGATACCCTTTATGCTAGGTGTTATTTTCCATGTGCAATCTACTGGAGATGGCAAGTCTGCTCCAGTGGTCAACAGAAATGGAGGAGTTAAGAGGATGTTGTTATTCTCATCATTAGAGTTATTTGCAGAACAGGACTTGCCTAAGGGAAAGAAAAACATTTATTTAATATCAGGTGGGGGTGCAGGTGAAGGCTGGGATTTACTTAGTTGGTAACCCATTGACAAATCTGAACCCCCCTCTCAGTTACTGGATAGAAAAGTGGCCCCTCCCTTGTTATAAAATTGCTGTGCAAATCTGAGTTTTGTGTGTGCAATGCAGCTTGAGTCTTTTTTTAATAACTCCCCATCCCTACCCTACAGAACCACACAATTACACACCAATTCCACCCCAACCCCTCCCAGGCAAAAAATATGGTCCATAGATATTTTAAACACTTTCCAAAATGTTACCTGATTTTATGTAGCTGTATGAGATACGAAAACGCATGCTACCAGTAGCTTCTCCTAACCCTTTTTTCAAATAGAGAGAGATCTTTTGTCCAGATGAATAAATAAAAGGCACAGAACTATTAGATTCATCTAGTTTTGATTCTCCAGCAGTGATGTTGATGATAAGTGGACTAGAAGCCTTTGCACCATCACGGATTTCAAGGTATGAGTGGTTGTTGGTGGAGTTATTGAACATTACTTCATTAAAGTACAACTTGATAAGTCTTCCTGGTGGGCAGGTGAGAATCCAGATGCATGAAGAATTTGCTGGGATCCTGTCTGGATAGTTAGGGCTGGTGAGATTCCCAGATGATGATGTATTGGTCATAGTGATTTGAATTCCAACGCCATTACATCCTAGTGGATAAAATCAGCATTAATTCTGTAATGGATTTTCTGGAAATTAATCCAGAATTCCCCTGGCCCCTCCTCTGCCTCAACATGCACATTCACACAAGTGGAAAAAATACCCACATCCACATGTACAGTGAATACAGACATAAAGCTGTAGGGATTAGAAGAACATAAGAGAAATAAGTGTTACAGCTAATTTACGTCACATGTGACCAGTAACTTGAATGTTTTGATTGGAGTTTTGGCGGCTTCGTTTGAAATTCCAAATCTCAGTGCCAACTACGATCAAAACAATGGCAACTCAAAATATTTATATTTTTAAAATAAATATTTTGAAGCTGATACTTAGCGATGTGGTTGTCAAGTGAATTATCTTTGAAAATATTTTACAATCATTCACCATGATGCATATGGCGGGTCCAAAATCTAATTTTTAACTTAATTTTTTTTTTGAATATCGGAGCCATTGATCGGAGATTTGAAATGTTAATATGAAGTCTTAAAAACTACATTTGAATTCTCGGATTTACTGGTCACACCTGATGTAAATTAGCTGTAAGAGAAGTGTTCAAGAAGCACAGCATATATAGCAGAGAGCTTCTCAATACCAACTACCAACTACGTATATGTGAAGATATCGTAGTTTATTTATAACTAATGCATTTTTCGAAGCGATAAAAATCGAAGTAGCAAATATGAGGATTGAATAAGATAGAAAAACCAAAAAGTAGATATGACAACGATTAGAACACTAGTACTGAGACCATTGCTTAACCAACCTTCTTATATGCCGCATTTTGTTCCAGGGTATCCCAAGGTCAGACTTCATTGCAAGGCCTTCATCAGGTGGAACTTCCAAGCTCAATCCAGCCTGAGGAATTTATAGACAAATAAACTTTATTAAGCATGCCTATCTCTTTGCAACTGCTGATTTAATTTGTAATACCTACCTCTTGAACAATTTGTTGCCTTTCCTCTCGACCAACTCTTCTCAATTCAGACATTTGTTGAACCGCAAAGTCTTCATCGGATCCACCACTAATAGCACGTCTTACTTTCTCTGTTGCAGAAGCCCTCCGCTGAACTGTTTTTAGACTTGCCTCTGAACTGTTTTTGCGAACAGAGCTTATGATAGAAAGCTTGAGGGGCTAAAAGCAATAATATTGAAAATGATCCAGCATTATGAAAGAAATGTTAGTCAGAATTGAGAAAATTCATTTATATTTTTGGATTGGGGGAGGATTGTGGTTTTGGGTAACATGTGTCAAAAATTTTACATAACCCCCTTTGTTTACACATTTTTTAAACCTGACCCCTCTCTACATATATATACTTTTCACTTGACCCCTCCCCCTCAAAAATGGCAGTGCATTACTGTTGTTACTGAGAATTATGAATTTTATAAAACGATGAAAAAAACCCTGAGAATAATTGGGTCATAAGTTTTCTATTTTTAAGATAGTACTGGTTTATAGAGCTCTAATTTGTGACGTGTCTGAATCGAATTATTCGTGAGAGTGACTAATTATTCTAGGCCTATATAATGTAGTGGTAATCTTAACTCTACCCACCGTTCCTCCTGTTTTCAGAACAACTTGAGATGACTTTGCCAGTTGAAGTTTTCTTTTCATTAAATGTGTAGTTACTGTCTCTTCAATAGTTGAAAGGGGTGTGGTAATAGGGGTATCAAGAACTTGGGTCAGGGGGATGCTGCATGGCTGGGCGACATAATTGCTACACTGGTTTTCGTGGGACTCTAATCGATCAAGGGGAACTGCAGACTTGCACGACACGCACATTACACAGAGTGAACCCAAAATGCTCAAGAAAACTCTAGGAACTTTGGAAAGGGTCGATGCTGTAATTACTTGAGTACAAACGGGACACTTGGAACTTTCACCTGTGTGTTCCAGCCAGGCACGTATGCAGTTGTAACAAAAGTAATGTTGGCAACTTGACTGTACAGGCCGCTCAAAAATTTCTTTGCATATACAACATACAAGGTCTGCAGGTGGATTTAAGAATCGATTGATTTCCGGCATGACGCTGATTATAGGAATTGGCACGATTGCACTAGATATGTTTATAACATTGACGGTTTCTGCATGATTCGGCATGGTAGATTTCTTTGGTCTGCCCCTTCCCATAGTACCTTTCCGTTTCCTCCCTCCACGTTGGTCCTTGTGGAATTTCTCACATGTACAACAGTAATGATCTTCATGTTTTTTCCAATTGAATGCTTCCATGATGGTATTGTAAGCTGGATCTCTTTGGCCTTTCATGCATTTTGCATAACAGTTGTTGCAAAGTTTTGTAGGGTGGATATTGGGATCGTCATTCCCAACATCCACCCCAAAAACTTGCAAAACTTTATTTCCTAGGTCGTTATCATTCAGGTTATATTTGTACTCGGTGCATTTCTCTCCCTGGTAAACACCACAAACTCTACACGTTTTTTCGAGGCAAGCCAGGTGAAAAGCCAATGTTGACATTTTCTGAAGTATTATAATTGAAACAATAGAAAAAGGGTTTGAAAAAGTGCTTATAAGTTGTTGAGAAAAATAGTTAGCTCTAAAATATTGGCAAATACTTAAAATACATCATCATTAATTAACGGAAAAGCCTTACCGTTTATCAGAAAAAGTTCCGGTGGTTATCTAGAGGGCGCTTCAAATTGCCGGTTTTAGGGAAAAAAGTGAAAAGACGTAAGACGATCGTCTGAAGTATCGGACGTATTTCTGAAATTTTACATATTGTTATTGAAAAAAAACTGATTGAACGAGGAAATATTTCGTATATGAAGGTTCATAAGGGTCTTTTTTGATTACTTGTAAAGTGAAGTGGCTAATTTAAGCATAAATTAACCAAAAAAAATATTTCAAGTTTGCCGCCATCTTGGTTGCTACGGCTTCATTTTTGCATAGCAACGAAATATAACCGCGCGGTAGCCTGGAACCTAATGTCCATCGTGAAACATACGTGTTGTTTTGAATGAGGCGCGGACTCTTGCATGATCGAAGTGCGCGGGAAAAGCGGGAACGGTCGGGAAAACTGCGGGATCGTGCGGGAAGCGATGAAGAAAATATATCTCAACCAACCATTATTACTGGGTTGCCTGTGGCAAACCAGTCTTTAAATACGTTTATCATTCAAATTATTTTCTCCGTCATTTTGATTGGCCGAGAGAACTGCAAATAACTGCCTACAAATAACGGTCTGTTCATGCGCATTACGGTGCAAAGCCATTTTGCTGCAAATAACGGTCTGCTCATGCGTAGTAATGTTGCATTTGACAATGGCTCGCTTCCCTGAAAAAATGAACTGACTTCTTCCAGGTTTGTTATTGTTTGACTCGTGCGCACTGCCCCTCAAAGATTAGAAAAAATAATTTGAATGATAAAACAATTATTGAACTCGGTTATCGTAAAATATCGAGATTTGTTAGTGCCTTGCAAGCAATTATTTGCCTCTGCCTTCGGCATCGGCAAATAACTGCTTGCTCGCCATATTTTGCTCAACCTTGTCCAATAATTGCTTATTATTTGTTTGCTTTTTCTTTTTCTTACACTTGCCTATTAGTTATAAAAAAAAGAATTTGTCTATAGGAGGAGTTCTGTGAACATGTTATTCTTATTTCGGATGCCTCCGAAGGCAACGTTGCCTATTAGACCTTTCCCGATCGACTTGGTCGCGAAGTTGGAATTGATAAAATACGGTAAATGTATGAACACGTAAACATTGAGTCCAACCTGACTCAAGTCCTCAAGCGAATTTCCATACATTATACCTTGATATCCTTAATCATGAGAGTGGCATGCTAGTTACTTCAAAGCTATAAGCCCTCTCTGTGCCCCCCCCCCCCCCCCCCTGGGTATTAACGAAACCCAGGCGAAAAATTGTGTACTTTTTGCCGCTCGTTTATTTTCTTTCTGTCTTTTTTTCCCCAGCCCACTTTTATCAAATTGAATTACCAAGATGCCATAAAGGTCCTCTATGGTCTATGCGATTAACCTGGGAGTTGGCGATGACGAGTAAGAATGGTATGAAGGAACACCCAAGATTCCAGTCATTATTGAATACAGGGAAGTGGGTGGAATACAGGGACCCAAATTTAGATAAAAATGCCCTAGTGCCTCTTTTATGGATTTTTTTGCTCGTTCGTGTTTTAGAGGAGATTATCTTGACCTTGAATTAAAAAATTATTATTTAACTTTAATCTAAATTGGGCTCCCTGTGGGTGGAACTAAGGTGGTAAATACCTCTTTTTCTTACAATTAAGACGTTCATTATCTATAAATATCAAAATTCACATATATATATATTATTTCTGAGATTATTTAGATTTCCGTTTATGGGTATCCCTAACTCTATTGGTGGAGTGGAATAGGGACTAAAAACAGCTCTGGCTAAAAATTTAATAAATATAATTTGAAAATAGAGATAGACAGAAAAGAGTAGACAGTAGTTGCAGCACTTCGAATTCTTTTATTTATTTATCTACAACAATATCGTTTCTTTACAAGAAACCTTCCGCATTATCGACTATAATAAGCACATATGATTCTATACTACAAAACTAGGCGTTTTGAACTTCTCTCTTTTTTTGGCAGTAAAATATTATTACTGCATGTTGTCGGGAATCTAAGCCAACCAGACAGTATCTTCTCCTCCCTCCCCTCCCCCATCATATCAGATTTCCATTTCGGGGTTTCGCGCGCCCGCGATATTCTCCACCGTGCGTTCGAAACCGACTGCTGGAAATCTGCTCCTAATATTACTCGGAGTTCTATGAGTTTTTTTGATTCAGTACTAGCTGAGCAATAGACCCTTTTCGAATATGGCGTCTATGACGTCAAACGAGGAGTCCGAGAATGACCCGGATGTTATGAGTGATAATGATTGTGTTTTGAAATCCAGGGCATTCCAGTCCTGGATGCTGCTAGTGGAAATCATTGGGTTTCGACATCCGGGACATTCTCAGAATCCTCGTTTGAAGTAACAGACGCCCTATTTGAAAAGGGTCTATTTTATAAATATTTTTGTACCCTTATCAAAAGGTATAGAAACTACAGCAGCATATTCAAATGAGGGTTTGACCCCTATAAAATATGTACATAAACGGCACTAATGGAAAATATATCCTGTGATACAAAACGACAGCCATATACGATAAATACAGTAGTGAATTTTAACAGTCGGTTAAGCCTAAAATACTAGTTATTTGGGCAAGTTTTCCGAACCTCGCCCTCTCCTTTGCTCGAATCAGACTTTCTAACTAAATCTCTTCCACACCCTGCGACGTTCCTTCTAAGATTATTCTCGTTTTAGTGAATTGCATTGCTTGCTCCAAGTCAACTTGGTCTGTCCTGTGCTGTCCTCATAAACCATGAAACAAAGCTCATTCTACGCATTTCGCCTCTGTTCAATACGCCAACTTGTTTCACAAAGTTTGGCAAAGTTTGGCAAAGTCACCGGAAGATTTTGAGTGCATCTGCGATATTTGAAGTGGGAATCGGGTAGTGGGCTGCCTGTGGTAAGTTGACAGCTTTTGAAACACTCTATATGACGTATACTGTACGCATTATTTGACGATACTACTCTCATGTAATACTATCGAACTAGGATTTGACGTCTGCTAGGATTTCGCAATGTCGAATAAGAAGAATTGCAGTTAAACACTTCGTTCCCTTCAGCTACCAGGAACAAAAGTTTTTTATTTCTTGTAAAACTACTCGAAACCTTTACTTTTCCTTTTACTTGGTTTAAACCACGCATACTCTTCTTCGCTCAAGTTATTCTTAATATTCCCTTCGTCGTTAAGGAGTGTTTCCATAGCAACTGGTCTTGGTGCATAATTGACACTGTAGTCATTGGGCGTGGCGTTATTATGGGGTATCTCGGTTCCGTTGCTAAGCAATGGATTGTCTGGTGTTTCGACTTGCCTGGAATCAATTGTCCCATGGCCATCGTCATAATCCTCTAGGTCATCTTCTAGATCTTTACTTCTCTTTTTCTTGATCTTGCAGTAAATGAGAATGGCGATCAATACTAGAACAATGGCTCCAATAGCAATGCCTACAGCGATGAACCGATTAAAAGCTGGAAAAAAGGTCAAAAAAGTAATTTAGGTCGTTTGATGGTAAGTATGAGTGATGTTTGTGTGCTGTTTGTGTTGTCTTCACTGGTAAGAGCCTAGTTTTGATCCCATTCTCGATCCCATTCTATGTGTATAGTTTGTAGATGCTATTTTTTTATTCTTCTCCCTTCACTCTTTCTGATCATCCGCAAAGATAAGCGCAGTTAAAGCGCAGGGTAACTTCTCAATATCGGACACCGCACAGCATGACACCTTTATATACAATTCTTTTCAAATTCATGACAAGATCAATCAAAATCACAGCTGTACCGTGCCGTGGCCAATTTACTGGAAGACAATGGTAACCCATTTCAATGTCACGGCATGTCGTAACGTTTACGAGAGCCGTAAGTCAGTACCGTACGTTTCCCATTTATGCGAAAACCGCTCTACTAACTCATAATACTCCAATATATTTCAATATATAAATAATTATTACTAATAATCCATAACGTTTTAAACTTACGCTTGCTAACGGCTGCATATCTGGCCTTAAACCCATGGCTTGTACCACTAGCATCTGAAACAAACTGCAACCTTATACTTGACCCTGTCGAGTAGATCTCCCCAGGGTTTTTATTTCCACAGTATTTATCACCAAGCATCGGGCTTGAAGTATCCAAACCATCTCGTACCTCCAAGTAGTCACCATGGCAACCACGTTGGTCGTCAATCCAGAAGTCGTCAAACTCAATACGAATTCTTTTGCCATTTGGAACAGTGATTTTCCAGGTACAGCTCATGCTGTCAGGGTACTGGGAGGGGTAGAGGGGGCTTAGGACAACACCAGATGATCCAGACAGTTCTAAGTTGTTATTAACAGTCGAGGTGTAATCTGGGGAACACACACCTGGTTGGACCCATGGAGTTGTGATGACTTTAGGTACTTTAAGAAATATAAAGGAAAGAAGAAAATGATCAAAATAAAACATATGTACGATTAATAAGGAAGTAAAATAAATAATAATAATAACAACAACAAAATATAGGTAAATAGACATTAATGGCTTGGGTCTAATCCTATTACAGACCACATGTCATTCTCTTAAGAATAAGATTCTTTGCTTGAGTTGTATCAATTTTTACATGTGTCTGATGTGCAACTGTTAAACAAAGAAATCGCACTCTAGGGAATGGCATGTGATCTGAAATTATTTAAAAACAATTTTAGTAGAACATGAAATTATATGGCACAAACCTTCAGTTGTAGCTTCAAAGACAGCAAGAAATCCTTTCCCACTTGAAGCATAATTGCTCCTAAAACTCACATACATGTGCCTGCCCTTTGAGATTAATACAGGAGGAAGAGATGACCCACAGAACTTATTCTTTAGCTGGCTTGTTGATGAGTCTCCATCCCTTACTTCTACAAAATCTGATTTACAACTTCCACTGGATTCTAGTTGAAATTTTAGAAATTTAAGCTGGATGTTGAACCCAGATGGGACAGAAAGATGCCATAAACATTCCTTGTTGTTTGGGTATTCTCCTGGATAGCCTGGACTAAAAATACTTCCAGCAATTCCATCCATTCTAACAAGACTACTTGGTCGATCCATCTGGTGACAGGAGCCATTCACCTCTAAAAAAATTTTAATGAATTATATAAGACATTTTTTACTTTTTTCATAAGTTAAAAAATGCACTACAGAAATATAAAATTTTGAAACTAAACAACTCTTTGCAAGCTATGTCATTGGTGCCATGTTTGTGGTATTCGACGAAAGATTTCTCATTCTTTGATACCACCAACATGGCTGCCATGTCTTTGTCTTCTAACTCTCTTGTGAATAATTGAAAATAATTTAATTTGTGATGGTCTTACTTTGTTGAATTGATCTGAAGTCCATCTCAAAATCAATAGCACTCTCAGGATTCTTTGCTCTCCAGCGAAGGGACATATACCTTCCAGCAGAATATATAACAGGCAATACTGAACTCTCACAAAAGACACCTAGTTGAGCACCATGGCCACTGCCAAATCGACCATTATAAACCTCTAAAGCCGCATCACTGCATGCAACTTGCTTTTTGGGTTTGAATGAATTGAATGACATGTTTATTCCATTTTTTGGAGGGAGTGTAATCTTCCATGTGCAGTCTATTGCCTTTGAAAAGGAGTCAGTGAATTGTGGTGTTACAATGCGGCCTGAAGATGCATCCAGTAGAATGTTGGTATTTTCATCAAAGGAGTTGTGCTCTGAGCATGCTGTTCCTGGAAATCAAAACAACAAAAATCTTTGAAGGCAATGACACAATATATTTAATGTTGCATCATGTAAAGTTGCTTGAGAAATGGAAGGTTTTACACTTTATCTATCCTTGAGACACTGCTTGAAACATAGCCAAAGACCATAAAAAAGTAATATTAAATAGGACATTTAAAGTCGACCACATACGTACTGTGATCGATCTTCTTCACAAGCAATTATGTCACACTGTGTACTCTCCATGCCCTTTCCATAAAATTAGCTATTTGTTTGTACTAAATATTTACCTGGTTGTATTGCAGCATATTTAGCCACAAATCCTTCAGCCGATGCCCTGAAAGTATTCTTGAATTCTACCCTCAAGCTCCCTCCACTGGAATATATAGTTTGAGGAGGCTGATTTCCACAAAAACTTCCAACAACTTGAGCATTTCCTTGCTTGTCTTGCTCTGTAACCTTGACGTATGCGTAAGGACAATCTCTTGAGTTTGAAGCCGAAGGTGAATATATAGAAAATGAACTAAAGATCAGTTTCACTAGCTTCCCGACAGGTGCAGTGAGTACCCATATGCAGTAACTGTAAGTTGGGTAGTTTGCTGGGTAATTTGGGCTGCTAAAGTTCTGTAGTACTGTTGTTGATGAATTAAGGACGAAAAAGTTTTGACTTCTGTTGCAAATAGGTAAGTTAGTGTCTGTTTCTGGGGGAAAAAGAAAAGAAAAACATCATTATAGGAAAATATAGTTGCTATTGTCTACAAAACCCAAAATGCTAAATTCCAATGATGTGCCCTGACTGCATGATCAGCTCAGATGTTGTTTCAGGGTTTGATATAAAATAGATATTTTGATGTTAATTGGGTTGAAGACATAAGTCACAGCCACATTTATAAAAAGTATTATAATATACATTAAATATAACAGTACCTTGAGCGACAACCTCATACTGTAAAACACTTTGAGCAAATACAAAAAGAACAGCTGAGAAGAAAAAAGGGAAACCTTGAGTCAATGTAACTATATGAGCATTATATTACTGAATACATGTGTTATATAAAGAAAGTTTGAACATTAAACTGGTTCTCAATGTTCTCAATATTTCATTAAGTTTCATCAACATTACGCACTTCTAAGATATCTATTTAAGGGTGTGCATGACATCATAGCAGCATGCAATGTAAGTTAGCAAAAAAGTTGGGCTTTGCTAAATATCTGTCATATGTCAACCAAATTTGCAGCCACGACTTTGTGCTTTTTTGAGTGCACACTACTTATCATTCAGCACAATAAACATAGTATATATATAGCTGCTTTGGTTTTTATTAAGGTCATGAGGTCTGGTGACCCTAGGACTAGGGCTACAAGGACTAGCTATTAGTGTTCTTGAAGCACTAATTGGGCGGGTCATCCTATATACTTTCATTAATTTTACAAGATCCTCATTAAAATTATTCTAATTTGCTTACAGTACCTTTTTTTATCCAAAAGCTTTTTGCTTGTAGATATATAATTTTTATCACATTAAAATAGATCAAGCCATTACCATTATTTTGGTTTATCATGGCTATTGTTTAGCATATAGCATGTACTTTATTATGACTACAAATATTACATCCACATGGAAATCCTAATTACGCTAACATCAAATATACCATGAATCATACATAACTTTTAATAAATAAATAAAAACAGCTAGTGATAATCAAGAAAACTTAAAATAATTTTTTAAACTATAAAATTTGATTATTAGAAGTCTCAAAATTTATAAATTTATGACGCTATAAAGTTTAATAATTAAGCTTATAAAGTAAGCAAATCAATTATTCTACTGTAAAATGTAATGTAAGCACAACTGTCTTAATAATTATTTTTCCAATCAGTCCTTTAAGATAGGAAATGTTTAGAATACATATATGGGGTTTATATCCCGTTAGTCAACTGTTTATGATTGATCAACATAAGCTTCATTGATCATGATTTAATCAAATGTTTTATAGTTTTGAATAAAATATTTGTCGTATTTTATCAGGAATTCATATTCCGTAAAGACATCTCCTAAGTCTGACGTCCAGAAAAATTCAAGCGTAAAAAGGTCAAGTCATACAAAATTAAATAGTTTATTGGAACTAACCACTAGAATATTTATTCGGGTTTGGGACTGTCACTACCCGCCATGCTCACTAAGAAAAACCTGACATCAAACTCACCGATTACGATAAAATAACGAGAAACCCAACATATCCCTTCCGAACACTTCATCTTCTTGGCTTCGTCAGTCAAAGAGAGGTTCTGATCACTCGAAAGGTATTTTCTCCACTCCTATCAAACAACCTCTGTCATCGTGTTGAAGATGAGTTTGGAATGTTTTTAAGAGCCGACGGTATTCTACTGGTTTGCGGTGCACGTGAAGGGATTCTGCGCGCTTCCTGACGGATTTCCGGTATTTCTTCTTCACAAGAGATTATTTTTTTCTTTTATTAAAGAACAGGGAGTAGTATTCCCGAAACAAAGAGTTCTTAGTTTTGACCATCAGCAAGTTTTTGGAATTTTCAGGAAATACATGAGTGATACTAGGATTACACAGGGAGCCCAAATGCTTTGAATGAAGCCATTGGATCATAACACAGAAATCAGTATTAGAACTACAGGTACCATAAAACTTTTAGGCAAATTCTAGTCCAGCTTTCAATATTATGCTAGGAAACTATGAAAATCATGTTAATAGTCTTTAAAAAAGCTAAGAAAAACGCGAGAAATAATTTGAAATTAATCAACCATAAATGATTGACAGATCTTTTTAAGCTTTATAAGGAAGAAGATTAACAAAGTACGTAAGAAGGCACAAAAAACGTCTGGTACTGTATATATCGATGAGTTTGAAGATGTTTTCAATTCTGTTTGGTGAGTATTGTTTTAACATATATTGAAGCTTAAAACATATTCTTTTTGTCCAAGCTGTGTTGAATACGTTTTGAAATAGCGACAATTCTCCACTGACAGCACAAACGATGGAGAACCAAGTCTTGAAGTGTTTCAGCCTTGAGTAAGCTTATGTTGTGTGTTTTTTGGTGTCAAAAGAGAAAGAAAAAAAAACAAACAAACAAACAAGAAATAGAATGTTATATTGGAGAGTTATCTAAACGGTGTCATAGAAAAAAGATTCTGAACAAGCGTCTTTAAGCTAGCAGATGTGAGACCCTAGCAGGCACTACTGAAAATGCTCAACTGCATTCAGCTATATCCTGCGTATATTGGTATATTTTTCAACATTTTTCGCTATTTTATACGTTATTTCCGAGGCATACACTTAAAACAAGTCAAGTAGTCTTTCATTTGATATTTATTATGAAGTTATGGATGATATTTGTATTTTATTTATCGTTTGGGTTTCAATCGTTATATTTATTACGTCATATTTTCAAAGGGACGTGATCGATATGATGATGTAATCCTCGTTCCAAGTTGAGTCTTGCTATATTTTGTCTCAAAAGTCTGTTTTCAAAAAGAAACTTCTTCAAAAATAACAAACAGACTCTAACAAACAGATTAAAGCTAAGGTTGAGGAACTTAATCTTTAGTAATTTAGTATAGTATTTTAAGCTTGATAACATTGACATAAAATGATGGAAAGTAGCATCGGGAGGGGGGGGGGGGGTACTTCGGGTCGTTTCATACGGGGATGCTCCGCCCAGACTCTCAACCCCAAATTTCAGCTAAAAGTTACCCCTTTTTTATGGCTTTTTGCCTGAAAAGGCACCCCTTTCATATACTTTTGAAGAAAATCTACCCCTTTTCATACCAAAACTCACAAATTTCCACCCCTTTTCTATACGTGCAGCTTGAAAAAAGTACACCTTTCGGGCGGCGCATCCCCGTATAGTCTATTATAGGGAGTACCACCCCCCCCCCCTGGGAGTAGCATACCAACCTTGTCATTTTTGGAACAAAGACCTTACAATAATTGAAATAATAACAAGTGAATTGTGAACAAAAATTAGGTTACAGTTGATCATAATAAACTAGGTATAGAGGGCTTTTCAAGGGCTATTCCAGGAGTATTCAACAGCTTTTCTATTTTCAAGGGCTTTTCAAGTGCAATTGAAAATGGGTTTTGAATTCCAGGGCTTTTCAAGGATTTCAAGGAGTATCTAAAAAAGTTGATAAAAATCTTACAATACATTTTTTTTTGTTACAGCCCTGTTTCTGGCATTCTTTTGTGTTTCTGTAACAACAGCACAATGTAAGTAAAGGGACGTTGCATATGATAGTTGTATGGGTATTGTGGTTCAGGTAACCTCTAAGAAATCCCTACCTTCGAACTCTATGCGTCTGAATACTCCAGTTTCACATTCGATGGAAACCGCTGTTTTTGAAGACCACAGACTCATTTGTACAGGCTTAGCCTCGTTTATAAGTCATCTATTCAAAGGCACCATTAAAAGTCCGTGGGATTGGTATTATTCAACTTGCACATTCTTTACATTACAGTTGGCTGTTGCTAATGATTTGCATAAGTCAACCGTAATGTAAAGAATGTGTAAGTTGAACAATACCAATGTTTTGAAATCCCACAGACTTTTAATGATGTCGTTGAATAGCTGACTTATAAGCGAGGCTAAGCCTGTACAAATGAGTCTGTGGTCTTCAAAAACAGCGGTTTCCATCGAATGTGAAACTGGAGTATTAAAAAGGGGCGGGAGAGGTATAGTCTGAGGAGGGCCGATATTACGTAACTGTACGATAGACCTCTTTATCTTAGGTATGATGCTTTCCCATTTCAGACCATGTTTCATTCCTAGAGTATCATTTCTTTGTTTAATGGTTGCACATGAGGAGACACATAAACGTGGATATACAACTCAAACAAAGTCTTATCCACAAGAAAATACCATATGTGGTGTGGAATGGGAAAAACATTACACCCAAGCTTAGAGGTCCATTTATTTAATATAAAACCATAGGGGTAATAGACACACAATTCAATACAATTCAGTTTGGATAGAATGCTGCATGACCAGATCCTATATATTCAGCATTTAAAATTTCAAAGTAACAGCTATATCTAATACCCCATTCACATCAAAACCTGTTTAGTTAAACTGAGTTTTTATTAGTAAATATTAGTAAATAATTTTCTAAACATGTTTAGTTAAACTACTTTAAAACATGTTTAAGCTATAGTGTGAATGGGGTATAAGACTTGAAAACGTTGGTTAGTTCATTAGCTATTTTTCTTTATATTCATAATAAGATACATCCTAAATCTTTCTAGATGCTTATCATGCATAATTAGCAGAAGTCTGCATAATTTCATTGTTTCTTCTTTTATTAGCTTGTGGCACAAAATACCGTAGTGCACTGCTATTTTATACTAATGACCTCACAAGTCCGTATTATCCTTATAACTACCCTTCATCAACTACCTGTGAGTGGATTATCACAGCACCTTCAGGCTACAGGGTGGAGCTGAGTTTTGTCACATTTAATACTGAAGGTTTCTATAGCTCAGGATCATGCACCAGCTATAGTAGTGATATTCTTGAAGTCTATGACGGAAGTTACCGTTTTAGTAGTAAACTACGTGGCAAGTATTGCAAAAATTACCTGCCTGCAAATGTGTACTCCTCTGACACATCTTTGTACCTGAGATTCATGAGTGACAGTTCTTCACAGAGAAAAGGCTTCAAAATAAAATACCAAGCAGTGATACCAAGTATGTACTCTTAGTTACTATATTCATTTAATATACAATATATGTTTAGTATATGGTTGGAGTTTGCTTTTTCCTTTTGTTCAGGGGCATATGCATTCACTTTATATATAATAGCACTAGAAAGTATCCATAAACCCTTTGTTGAAGAAATCAGTGCTGAAAGAGCCCCTTATGGAGAGAAATAAATAGAGGATATTACATGAGCGAGCGGAGATACAAATTTTATCTTCGAGTGTGGAAAAGATCTCTTATGAGTGAGCACAGCGAACAAGTTAGAGATTTTCAACATGAGAAGATAAAATTCGTATCTCCAAGTGCCCATATAATATTTTGTTTATTATATAATTATCAATGAAAAAGAAAAGAAAGATTTTTCAAGCTTTTTTCTGCTATAAAAAGTATGTTACAATGGTGATGATATTTTCACATGTGAAAATAACATGTTATTTTCACATGTGAAAATATCAATTTTTTGAAATAAAGAAATATAGGTATACGTATTTCATTGGTAATCATATGTTAATTCTTGAGGATGACAACATTCACGTCATTAGTGGTTCACAGAAGGGATGTAAAATACTGGACAGGTATAGAGTAGATTTCGTATACATGTGAAAAGTCACAGCATGCAGCAGGGTTACAGTGCGACACAGACACAGCAAGGCACTCTCCTTGTCGTAAGTTTTTCATAGTCATACGAAAACTGCTCTAATGTTTATATCACTCTGTAATTTCAGGGTTTGTATTGTCTCCTGGGTGATAGTCAAAGTGGAAGTCTACTAATAATAGGACTGTGCATATAATTTTACATGTATATGCTTTATTACTTTCCAGAACCAGATAGCACAATCTGCAGTCCTTATAATACCGATTCTCAAAACAACAACATTCAGCTTTCTGGATCATCAGGTTATATTGAAAGTCCCTTGTATGGAACCAAGTACCCAAGCAACATGCAGTGCACCTGGGTTATAACAGTTCCAGATGGAAAGAAAATCAAGCTAACATTTTCTGATTTTACAGTTGGGGAAAACTCTTATTGCACTGCTTATTATTCAAATGATGATGAACTTCAAATAAAGGATGGACAATATTCCTTTAGCACTTCTCTGAAAACTCTCTGTGGACAAAGTTTGCCATCTCCAGTCTACTCCAGTGGAAGATACTTGTGGATACGGTTCAAGTCTAACAGTAACAACTACAATACTAGGAGTACTACTGGATTTAAAGCCAAATATGAAACTGTGTCAAGTGAGTAGAACATCGAAATTTAATTAGTAAAAAAAAAGGAATAACTTCAGAATTGCAGTTATTAATTATTTCAAAGTATTCTGTTTGGTATCATAATTATTAATCAATATTAATGAATTCTCTGTTTGTATTCAAATTCAGATAATAATGTTGGTTTAGTGGTTGGCATCGTAATTGCTGTGTGTATAGTCATTTTTCTGGTGTGTATTTGTGTTTGCATTGCACACCGAAAAAGAACTCCTGGTCATGTCACTGTTCAAGCCCCAACAGGGACACAAACAACATCAGTCCAAGACATCCAAAACCCAGCAGTTACTACATGTCAATATCCACAACAGACACAAGGTGGATTTGTGCCCCCTCCAAATGTTGGATACTCTTCAGCACCCCAAAGTAGTTATCCTCCACCATCAACTGGGTATCCTCAACCTCCTCAAGGCAGCTACCAATATCCTCCATCTGGTAGCTACCCAATGTCAACTACTGGTGGTGGTACCTCAGCTCCTGGCTACCCACCTCAGTCTTCAGTCCCAATGATGCCGTATCCTCAGCAGGCAATTCCTAATGATCCTCCCCCAGCATATCCAGGTCCACCAGCATATCCTCCACAAGCTTTTACAGGACAGCCAGCTCCCAGCAATCCCAATCCATCTTATCCACCACCTCAGGGTGCAGAAACACAACAGTCTTCTCCACCATATCCTCCAGCACAGGACACAAATCAGGCAACTGCGCCTCCTCCATTCTGAGTATTTGTTGCCCTAGGTTTAAAAACAGTAGAGTTTGTTACTTTAATAGAACAAGCTCTTACAGCTGTGCGACGCGCCTTACCGTAGCCACCTAACAAACTTTTGTACAAGAACGATAAATCACTTCTTGCAAAGAATTTCCACATGAAAAAGACTGCCTACGAAAGTATTAAGTGTTAGCAAGTCAAAAGAGCAAAACTGGTATTAGAGATAGAGATTTTTAAGCATTTTCTTCAAGTTCTTGCTCTGAAGTTCAAATATTTGCGGTAACAACAAAGCAAGTTCACATGCAAATTTACAGATTCTCGCTTTCTGATTGGCTAACTTGTAAAAAAGTTTGTTGGGTGGCTATGGTAAGGCACGTTGCACTGTAATAGATAGTGTTAGGGTTCTTTTTTGAACACCCATACTCAATCATCTACATCTACATCTACATTTATTAAGTTGGTAAAGTCATGAGACATCACACCAACTATAAAAACCAATAAAGCTCCAAATATCTAAACATATAAGCAATATAAAATTTAAAAATGCTATACACCCCTTGCGCCACATGATACTCAATAAATAATTGTTTCATATTGCACACACCTTACACCACTACTCATTTTGCTCTGTGCACTTCTGGGTTCAATCCCTGGATGGACAAGGAAAATAAAGACCTTCAAGTCCTCTTGGATAAGGCCATTTAATATTTAGGCAGTCTGTCTCCGAATTTGCATATGGGGGACATTAAAGAACCTGTTGAATCATTCACATAGAGTAGGAGTTTGCCTCCTGGTTCAACAGCATACATGGTAGTACTAGTGTATTCATATCATGCTGCTCTTTGCACAATTTTTTTATATTTGTAGAGAGGTCTATAGCTAGGTAAGACCAAAATCCCTAGGCACCACAAAAAGAAAACAGAGTTGAAATTGAACAAGATTTGTATTTAATAATTACGATAAGGCTTCTTCTGCATTAACTATTTAATTTCTTAACAGCCTTTCGGCCATTAGCTGCCATCTTCAGGGTATGAAAGTGAGATTTTTAAGATTTGCTTGAGTTGTATCCTCATTCATGTACTCTCTTGTGCAACCAACAAGGAAAATTATACTTTAGGGAATGATATGTGGTCTGAAATGGGAAGGCAGAAGATTAACTAACAACCCTGTGTACTGGCTTGTGTCAAGTTAACATTTTTTATCATCTGACATCTGCTTGATAAATTATTTATGTACTGATTTGTACATTAGCTCATGTATGTAATTACATTGAATTCGTTTGTATCTAATGTAACTAAATTAATAATTTACACATTAGTAAATAAATGCTCTTGAAGTGCAGAGGAAAAGAGTTTTCTCTTAGTTTTCCTATTCCCTTAGAAGCTTAGACTCTCCCCTGTCCTAGTACTTAGGGCTTCTACAGGTACTGGGGGGATGAGGTTAGCCCCTCATTTTTACCCAAAAATGATTTTCTGTTACAAGTTGGCTAATGCTTTGACATGAGTTTATGTTGCAATTGCCCCCAAACAATGGAAATTGCATTTCTAAGATCCTCAATTTCAAAATATTCAGGGAGTGATTCCCGCCTGCACGAACCTAGACCCCTCAGCTTAGCCCTACCCTACTCAAAGCTATGCTCTACTGTCCCTGTTCTACACCTCAGGAAACATCACCATCTTGCGAAACACACTGTTTCCCTTGGTCCCAGTCAAGAAGAATAGATGTGGTCATGGCTGATTCTACGCATGCGCATAGATCTTGATTTTGCGCATGCGCTTTAGCAATTCGAGGGCGATTTGTGCCCGGGGGGTACTCCCTATAATAGACTATATGGGGATGCTCCGCCCAAAAGGGGTACTTTTTTCAGGCTGCAGGTAAAGAAAAGGGGTGGAAATTTGTGAGTTTTGGTATAAAAAGGGGTAGGTTTTCTTCAAAGGTATGTGAAAGGGGTACCTTTTCAGGCAAAAAGGTATATAAAAGGGGTACTTTTTTGCTGAAATTTGGTATAGAAAAGGGTGAGGGGTCGAGAGTCCAGGCGGAGCATCCCCGTATGAAACGACCCGAAGTATCCTGCCCCCGGGGATTTGTGACTGACGGCAAAGAAAAGGAAAAAAAAGAAAAATAACAAAGCCCAATTTATACCTCGGACATTCCTATGGAAGCCCGAGTAAAAAGTTAAGAAAAACACGAGAAATAATTTGTCAACCATAAATGATTGACAGATCTTTTAACTCATTACAGTGCTAATCGAAAAACCGTGGGCACCCAGAAATAATATAATATTAACTAGACGCATGGCTGCATGAACTCGGGCTTCCTATGTTGCAGCTCTGGGGTTTTCTTTGTGAACCTCAATACATAATCTTTTGCCATTGTCCACGATACTAAGCAATGTGTTTGAATTCCAGTAACCACATGGTTTCATTATAGAATAGCAGAGAGAGTACATAGCTACAACTTAGATTCAATTTTCTGGTTTCATTATGTGCATAGTTCTGAGGATGAATGCTATTTTGAACTGCATTAATTTGCACTCCCTTCACCTGAAATATATCATTGTTATGTATACTCTGGAAATAATGTACTAAACTATTCACTGATGATACGTCAAGCAGCACACATGTACCTTGAGGATGGCTTCTACCATATAAATCCCTTGCATGAGAATCAAATATTTTGAACCCCATATTACTATTACGATATGTAGCAATAGCTGTGCGCGCAACCAACTGTTAATACAAAATTGGTGTAGTTTTTTCAGACATAAGTGATTCAAAGGCTCTTTGTAAAGAAGTATACAGTACTGATATCCTTCTATTGTAGTCTCTTGACGTACAGTACCAGTGTAGCTTTCACTGTATTGAAGTTGATAGTCAGTATCAAACACATTTAACATTGGTGGTAATTCTGTCTGCATTAAAAAGGACTGTCTGGCTAATTGAGACAAACCTGAATGCAACTGATTTCCAATATTCATTATTAATACAAGGTCATTGGCAAAATTGATTCCTGAATCTTGTCAAAATACCAACTCATTACCTTGGCTATATGGTGCCGTTATTGTTTTGTTAGGGTCAATATACATTGGAGTAGGACCGAATAGCTCTATATTTTAACTTCATCATCCCTTGATAAACCCTCCTACAACAATTAAGCAAAAGCTTCTTTTCATGTTCTGTGATTTTATTCAAGCTCATTCTCTTTGTATTAAGCTTACATTCATTCTTTGTAAGTTTTCTAACCTTCACATATCAATGCAGCTTGGAGGATTTCGGTATACTTTGACAAATCAAATACGTTTGTAGACAAACTCCTTCAGCTTTCTGCTCCTGTTCCTCATACGTTGCTCATAAATATCTCTCATGAAGTTCCGAAAACGCTCGACATCTTTTAGTGTGGGTCTACCGCGAAAAGTGTGTGCTTTTGTATGTGTTTTGAGCGTGTTAGACTCCATATTATTCTCGGTTTTCACTGATCACGTGACTAAATTGAAAATCTTCGTTTAGCTTAAATCTAAAGTAAAATATCAATTACTGTTAACAGTCTTGAAGAATATCTAGAAACTAACAATCATACAAAGTTTTATGCTTAAAGATGGTTTGGCGGCCGAATTATGAGCGAGTGAAAATGTTGTAATTTTAGTAAGAATGTATGCGACGAACTTGAGATTTTGCATACGGATATTACTGTTCTTAGAGCTTTATAGAATGTCTAAACAAAATAACATGTCCAAAACCTTGTAAAGAGATTAAAAGCCTACAATTTGGCCAATTTTGAAGAAAGCAGGACGTTTGGCTTTCGAGTTATGAGTAAACAAATATGAGGCCGTATTTGGTAAAAATATATGGGAGACACCATGCTGGTGTACAAGAGTTGTGCACCAACATGGCCGACAGAATTCGGGTATCGTGAATTGAGTTAAAACTCAGTCCTGTGTTAGAAATTGTGGCTATTTTTTAATTAACTTCAAGGTTTAAACATGATTAAAGTAAAATTTTAGATTTCTTTTAAGTTATCAGCAAGTTTTGCTTCGATTTTAAATACGTGACGTGGATTGCGTGACATAATTCAAGACGCTGTAACTCGCCCGGTAAAAATATTTTTGGTTTAAAACTTTCAGCCAAGACTTATATCACAGATGTCTACAACATACTACAGAAATGCTTTTATAGGGAATATTTATGGTGGGTCAGGATTCCGATGACGTCACATGAAAACCGAGAAATTACTTGAAACAGCGACGCCATTGCTCAAGCCGTCAATTTATCCCTGGCGATGTATGACACCCTCCCGCGATCCAATTTTATCGTGTCAGCGGTTGTGTAATCTAATTATATACGTAAATAAAATTTATTATCATATGACCGTATTTCACTGTACGCGTGATTCTAAAAAAAACCTTTGGGGAAAATGTCGTCAGCAAAAAAAGTACGCTTTTCCGAAAAGTGTAATAATTTCCCGTTCGGACTCGCCGTTCGGACTCGCTGCCGTCAATCATGTAAAAACTACGCATTTTGATTCGCATTTATTAAAAACGCTTTGAAATCGATTTTTTATATGTGGTCATATGATAAAATGCTTATTGACTGAGTTAAGGTCGGTCCGAACGGGAAAATATTTGGCTCTCGGTCCTTGGCACGGAACTCGCTGCGCTCGTTCCGTACTTCAGGACCTCGAGCCAAATATTTTCCCGTTCGGACCTCCCACTCAGTCAATAAGTACATAATAACTAACTTAAGGTTACCGGAGACCTTCGCGGGTAAAATGTTTCTAAAAAAAAATTATTTCACTAATTCAAAATTGTTATATTAATCTTTCTTTTTGAACAAAAATTGTTTCGAAATTTTTGAAAGTTTGTTAGTTATTTAAAAAAAACATGATTTGAAGGGAAAATAAATTAAAACCGAAGGCGTCGTGATCCTTGTTAATCCTATTATACTTGAGTCGATTACTCTTTCGATTTTCCCGCGTGATGAAATTCGTGTCCTACCACGCTTCGAAACTCTGGCGCTTTCTGATTTCTTTTTCGTTTTGAATACGCTATACTTTCGATACCTTTGTGAATTCTACATTCGTTTTGTGTCCTTATTAAAAGTTTACCAGAGAAACGAAGTGTTTGATTTTTAGATGATTTCCCGCGTAGTTCGAAGTGTTTGTCAAATCAAACAAATAAAAAAATCAAAAAACCCTCACACCTTTTTGTAGTTTATCTTTCGCTAATTCACCTAGTGAAGTTCTTTTGGATATACGCGCTAACGCCATGTCCATTAATTCACATCTACGGAACGTACCCGTTTTGTGTTTAAGGCCCCGGCATCGTTTCAAATTAATATATTGCTTTCAAAAAAAAAATTGTCGTAATCTTTATCATATGAGCTTTAAAACGATATATAGTTTTATAGGGTTTTGTTTAAAGTGTTGCGTAGAGATAGTTTTAAACGAAAGATACCCCTGAAGGTCTCCAGTAACCTAAATTGATTTGCGAAATCCATATTCAGTCTAAAATGTCTCAGTCTTCGCACTCTTCGGAGCTTATATTTCATTTGCATGAATATTGAAGGGAGGGAAACTTTTTCTATGGGTTCATTGAAGTAAATAATGAAGAAAAAGAGAATTTTTTAGAGAGTTTTATGTCCTTAAACTCCGCGTGTTTTGTTCGATCGCATGCTAACGACAAAGATAAAGGTCACAAATGGTTTTCGAGTACAGTTAAAATAATTAATCAAAGTAATATACGTTATAACTCTTCTAAAGAAAAACAATGTGGACAATATTTTCACGCAAGCTGCATTGGGCTTGAATTTTCTAAAGTCCTGTCAAGACCGTTTTTTCACTGTCCATAATGTATATTTTTTTACCTAGAGGTTTTTTTTTTGTACAGACTGATTTAATCAAAACATTCTACATAATGATTTTCATACAAGGTAACGAAAAAAATACTCATAACCAGTCATAGTTAATTTTCAAAACAATTAAAAATATTTGGGGTACAGCTATAGAATACCCCGCCACTCTACATATATACTTGTAGCCTGTGGCTACGGCTACGGGTTATGATACACAGGGATCCCATAACAGTATTCAGTACACAGGGATACCATATGTAGCACCCGTAGCCGCGTAGCCACTTCATAGAGATACTTCGTTCTATTATATTAATTTTGACCTGTAGCACCCGTAGCCGCGTAGCCACTTCATAGAGATACTTCGTTCTACTAAAACACTTCATAGAGATACTTCGTTCTACTATATTAATTTTGACCTGTAGCACCCGTAGCCGCGTAGCCACTTCATAGAGATACTTCGTTCTACTATATTAATTTTGACCTGTAGCACCCGTAGCCGCGTAGCCACTTCATAGATATACTTCGTTCTACTATATTAATTTTGACCTGTATCACACGTAGCCGCGTAGCCACTTCATAGAGATACTTCGTTCTATTATATTAATTTTGACCTGTAGCACCCGTAGCCGCGTAGCCACTTCATAGAGATACTTCGTTCTACTAAAACACTTCATAGAGATACTTCGTTCTACTATATTAATTTTGACCTGTAGCACCCGTAGCCGCGTAGCCACTTCATAGAGATACTTCGTTCTACTAAGACACAGGGAGATCAATATATTACTTTTGACCTGTAGCCGTAGCCACTGGCTTCGAATGTAGCATATGCGTGGATTCTCAAAAAAGCATAAGTGAAAAGTTAACAATTTCAGCTGAGCAGGTAATACCACGGGATGCAATTTAGATTTTATAAAGGGTTCAACTGGACTCAAAAATAATAATCTCTCCCTCTATAGAAAAAAAAAAGATTCTGAGTACTCAAGTGTAATAAATTCTAGCGTGACCCAGGCATTGCATTACGTATGTATCATGCAGTGTAGTGTAGTGGTTAACACGTCGGACTGGTATACCGAAACCGTGGGTTCGAGTCCTGCCAAGGGCATATGATATTTTTCTCTTAATTCTTTATGTATCATGCATATAATTAGATTACACAACCGCTGACACGATAAAATTGGATCGCGGGAGGGTGTCATACATCGCCAGGGATAAATTGAGGACGGCTAACAAAGTCGAGAGCGTAGCAATGAAATCGGTGGTAAAACTACCATAAAAAAGCAAATTCTAGTCCAGCTTTCAATATTATGCTAGGAAACTATGAAAATCAAGCTAACAATCTTAAAAAAGCTAAGAAAAACACGAGAAATAATCTTAAATATATCAACCATAAATGATATTGACAGATCTTTTCTCATTAATAATAATTAATATTAATGAGCCAGTTCCAAGAAGGAAGAAGACTAACTACGTACGTAAGAAGGCACAAAAAAATGTCTGGGCTTCGATGAGCTTGAAGATGCTTTCGATTCTGCTTGGTGAGTATTGTTTCTTTACTAACAGATATTGAAGTTAAAAACATATTCTTTTTGTCCAACTATTTGACCTTTTTGAAATAGCGACAATTCTGCACTGACATGTATGTACAGAGCTGATCACAAACGATAAGCTTATATGGAGGACCAAGTCTTGAAGTGTTTAAACTTTGAGTATATGCTTATGTTGAGTGTTTTTAGTGTCGAAAAAGCGAGGAAAAAAACAAGAAATAAAATGATGTATCGGAGAGTTATCTTAGCGTTGTCATAGAGAAAGCATTTTGAACAAGCTTCTAGTTCTTTAAGCTCGCAGATGTATTAAGCTTACTTTCACTGAAACACGTAGCTATTAGATAGCTGATGCCAGGGAACAAACACAAGCTCACACCCTGCATTCAGCTGTTAGTGTATGCTATGTATATTGATATATTTTCATGGTTCGAAATTCCGATAAGACAATAAATTGGCATGGCTAAATGCGAGTTGAAGATTACAAATATCGAGTGAAAAAAATTGAACTCACAAAATTTTTCTAGCTATATGTTTCTAGTTCTCTTTTAAGAAAATAATGATATGCAACCCGGAAAATAAAGTCTTTGCGTTTACATTCAATCCATTTATCTTGTAGCTGCTCAATGCAAAAGATAAGTTGAATTATCTTGTCATAAAGTAAACATCAATTTTGTGGAATTTCATAAAAATCCATACCTAATATAGAAGAACATTTGGCACTCCTGATTAAAAAATTATCAATGAAAGTTTTTGAAAGTCCCATGATCAATTTGGGCATTTTTGCAAAACACTTGCCAAGCACCAACATAACTGGATTGAAGTTTTCTGAGGCTCTCTAAAAAAATACCAAAGCTGTACTATTGATATCAATCCATGAATAATTAACTAAATGACTATTATATATGTAGATGAACAAATTAAAATTTGATTTATTATTTTATTGATTATTGATAAAATTGTTACATTAGTTGTGAAAAAATATTACTCTCACTTGCTAATAATAAACTGTGGAAAAAGTTGATTTTTCATTTAAAAAAAAACATTACAATATTTTGTTTTGTTACAGCCCTGTTTCTGGCATTCTTTTGTGTTTCTGTTTCACAATGTAAGTAAAGGGACGTTGCATATGATAGAGTTGTATGGGTATTGAGGTTCAGGTAACCTCTAAGAAATCCATGCCTTCAAACTCTATGCCTCTGAATAAAAAGGGGGGGGGAGGTATAGTCTAAGGAGGGCCGGTATACATAACTGTACGATGGACCTCTTATCCTCAATAAGATAATGACACCTGTGAAATGGAGAAACAATTCCCAAGATAATTATATACAGAGGTCTATTAATATAAAATCATGGGTTTAAGAAAAAATTAAGAGCAATAAACACACAATTAAGGAGGCTCGCAGTTATATCTATCAGGCATCGATATGCAGATATGCTTTTGCTATAAAAGGATTTCTCTTAAAGCTCCAAATACCTGTAAACTCTAGGGAGCCTCTTAAATACAATTCAGTTTGGATAGAATGTTGACCAGATCCTGTATATCTAGCATTTAAATTACAGCTATATCTAGACTTGAAAACATTGATATTCCATGATGTTATAGCTATTTTGCTTTATATTTATGATAAGATACATTCTAAGTACAGTCTTTCTAATGATTCTTGTCATAATTAACAGAAGTCTGCATCATTTCATTGTTTCTTCTTTTATTAGCTTGTGGCACAAAATATCGTAGCGCATCGCTATTTTATACTTATGACCTCACAAGTCCGTATTACCCTTCTAACTACCCTTCATCAACTACCTGTGAGTGGATTATCACAGCACCTTCAGGCTACAGGGTGGAGCTGAGTTTTGTCACATTTAATACCGAAGGTTACTATAGCTCAGGATCATGCTCCAGCTATAGTGATACACTTGAAGTTTATGATGGGAGATACTATTCTAGTAGTAAACTACGTGGCAAGTATTGCAACAATTACCTGCCTGCAAATGTGTACTCCTCTGGCACATCTTTGTACCTGAGATTCAAGAGTGACAGTTTTTCACAGAGAAAAGGCTTCAAAATAAAATACAAAGCAGTGATACCAAGTATGTACTCTTAGTTACTATATTCATTTAATATACAATTTGTTTAGTATATGGTTGGAGTTTGCTATTTCCTTTTGTTCAGGGGCATTATAATGCATTCACTTTATAATTATATAATAGCACTAGAAAGTATCCATTATTACTAGATTAGGATCCTAGACAGGATTTTATCAAGGATTCGGATCCTATTCAGGATCTTATGTAGGATTAGGATCCTATCCAGTATATCGTGTCTAGGATTAAATTCTTATTCATGATCAGTATCCTGTATATCTGGCAATCCTGGATAGGATCTTAGGTAGGATCCTAACATGATATGCCTAGGATCCCAACAGGATTCTGCCTAGGATCCCAACAGGATTCGGCCTAGGATCCCAACAGGATTCTGCCTAGGATCCAAACAGGATCCTGCCTAGGATCCAAACAGGATTCTGCCTAGGATCCAAACAGGATCCTGCCTAGGATCCCAACAGGATTCTGCCTAGGATCCTAACAGGATTCTGCCTAGGATCCCAACAGAATTCTGCCTAGGATCCTAACAGGATTCTGCCTAGCTAGGATCCCAACAGGATTCTGCCTATAGGTTCCCAACAGGATCCTACTTTAATTTGGTTCCTAACAGGATTCTGCCTAGCTAGGATCCCAACATCCTTAATTTACGAGATCATGCAGGATCCTACACAGAATCATGTACTAGGATGCTAAACAAAATCCTAGAGACATTCAGGATCTTCAATCGGATCTTAGACTGATTCTGTAGGGTACTGGCCTAATCCTGTAAGATCCTAAACTATTCCTGTAGGATCCTAGGCTAACCCTGTAGGGATCCAGTCATGGAATTGAAAGTCATTAATAAAATGCAAATGTATGGTGATTCTTTTGATAATTCTTTAATGGCCAAGTTGGTAAAGTGTTGGTTTTGTAATTAAGCCAAAGGTTGGAGGTTCAAGCCCTTGCCTGCCGAGGTAAAAAATAATTATTATAACAATAACTAGTAAAACAGAGTGGGGAGGGGTGCCAGAGTAGAAGGGGGTTGGGTAATAGAATAGAAGAGAACAAGGGAGAGGAGGGTGAGGATAAGGCAACAATTTGTTTTTGATTTCTACTAGCTTTCATTCTTTTTTTTATTTCTTATTTTTATAAGAACCTTTTTAAAATATTGCCAATTAGAAAACTACATGAGGAGCCGGAGCTGGATTTGAGCTGTAAGTTCCTGCAGGTTGCTATGCAGGTTGTTGACTTAATCCAGTTAAACCAAATATTTGTGGTTTTAATACTGAGCTGAGATGAAAGATTTCTTATTTTCTGAGATGAATAATAGGAATCACATGTCAGTTTAGCCAACCCAATGAATTTAACTTTACAGAGCGGATTTTTAGTTCGTATCTGCGCTCCTCAAAGGAATATGTTTTCTACCGAGTACAAGCAGCTAATTTACTACCTGATAAATGCAAAAGAAATGTGAAACTACAAAAGAGCGTTGACAGATACAACGAATGCAACCATTTCTCTAGGCAAAGAGTAGTTCTAGAATAGATGTGTTAATTGTATTATGCTCATTTGCATACAAAATATTCCAAGAATGTAGTTTTCAAAATTACAATCAGATTGGTCGTCAAGGGCTCCGGCTCCTCATGTCCTGCAATGTATACAGGATTAGTCTAGGATCCTATCAGGATTAGTCTAGGATTCTGACTGCAGGATCCTGTTAGGATCCTACATGACCCAGCTGTTAGAATTGGCTTACACTACTTTGTGGAACGAAACGAAACGAAATGGAATGTTGGAGTCTACTTTGTGGAACGAAACGAAACGAAATGGAATGTTGGAGTCTACTTTGTGGAACGAAACAATACGAAATGGAATGTTGGAGTCTACTTTGTGGAACGAAACGATACGAAATGGAATGTTGGAGTCTACTTTGCAGAACGAAACGAAATATTCATCTTAATTGAATTCATAATAATATATTTTGTAAAGTAGTGTAAGCAGTTAGGATCCTACAGGATCTTAACGAGATCCTGCAAGATCCTGTTAGTATTAATGTTCCTGTAGGATCCTGCAGGATCTTGTTAAGGATAATATACAGGATCTTGGCCAGGATCCTGCAGGATCCTGTTAGGATCCTGGTTAGGATCCTGGCTAAGATTTGCACCAGGGTACGTAGAGAAAGACAAATGTTTTCATACACAGCACAGGACTGACATGGTCATTGCAAGGCACAGTCTGTGCCATAAGTTTTTCATAGTCATATGAAAACTGCTCTTAATATTTATATCTGTAGTTTCAGGGTTTGTGTCCTGGGTGGTAGACAAAGTGGAAGTCTACTAGATCGAGAAACAATATATTTGTGAAATACAAATTGCAGATTTGTAAAACTTTGTACAAATTTATACAAATTTGTACATGTTGAAGTGTGAAGAACCACTAAATTTGATAAGACTATATAGTCTAGACTAGAGTGCAAACAATATATCCCTGAAACATTAGTTATATAATTATATACTAAATAGTACAAAATTAATTTATTTTCTTTTTCCTATTCAAAATTCCTAAACACTTCCAAAATTCCCTCTTTCTGTTTCCTTAAATCCAGTTTTCACATCTCTCCTTGTTTACTTTGAGTTAATTTTTCACCTAGACTATTAATTTGCAGTTCAGTGATTACACTAAATTGCTTTCACTAAATTGGCAAATTTGACTATTCACAAATTTGTGCAATTTTGTTTTGCCTAATGTTTCATGGATATACTGTTTGCACTCTATAGGACTGTGCATATAATTTTACATGTATATGCTTTATTACTTTCCAGAACCAGATAGCACAATCTGCAGTCCTTATAATACCGATTCTCAAAACGACAACATTCAGCTTTCTGGATCATCAGGTTACATTGAAAGCCCCTTGTATGGAACCAAGTACCCAAGCAACATGCAGTGCACCTGGGTTATAACAGTTCCAGATGAAAAGAAAATCAAGCTAACATTTACTAATTTTACAGTTGGGGAAAACTCCTATTGCACTGCTTCTCATTTAACTGATGACCAACTTCAAATAAGGGATGGACAATATTCCTTTAGCACTTCTCTGAAAACTCTCTGTGGAAAACATTTGCCATCTCCAGTCAATTCCAGTGGAAGATACTTGTGGATACGGTTCAAGTCTAACAGTGACAACTACAATACTAGGAATACTATTGGATTTAAAGCCAAATACGAAACTGTATCAAGTAAGTAAAATATCGAAATTTAATTAGTAAAAAAAAAAGGGAAAATAACTTCAGAATTGCCGTTATTTTTTCAAAGTATTCTGTTTGAAATTACATGTTTATTAATCAATGTTAATTAATAATCATTATTCTAATTGCGCTGAGTGGAGTGCAATTTGGTCCGAAATCAAACGAGTGATTACGAAATCGCACGGCCGCATAGCGGGAGTGCAATTTGTTAATCACAAGTTTGATTTGAGACCAAAATTGCATTACACGAAGCTTGAACCCATGACCTCCCCCATGAATCATGCAGAACTGGCAGAAGTCTACATAATTTCATTGTTAATTCTTTTATTAGCTTGTGGCACAAAATATCGTAGCGCATCGCTATTTTATACTAATGACCTCACAAGTCCGTATTATCCTTATAACTACCCTGCATCAACTACCTGTGAGTGGATTATCACAGCACCTTCAGGCTATGTGGTGGAGCTGAGTTTTGTCACATTTAATACTGAAGGTTCCTATAGCTCAGGATCATGCTCCAGCTATAGTGATACACTTGAAGTTTATGATGGGAGATACTATTCTAGTAGTAAACTACGTGGCAAGTATTGCAACAATTACCTGCCTGCAAATGTGTACTCCTCTGGGACATCTTTGTACCTGAGATTCAAGAGTGACAGCTCTTCACAGAGAAAAGGCTTCAAAATAAAATACAAAGCAGTGAAATCAAGTATGTACTCTTAGTTACTATATTTATTTAATATACAATTTGTTTGGTATATGGTTGGATAATTTTGTTATTTCCTTTTGTTCAATGATGTACATTATATGCAATCACTATAGCACCTGAAAGTTTCCATAAACTCTTTGTTGAAGGAATCAGTGCTGAACTGAGAGCCCCTTACTGAGAGGGATGGATAAATTCATGACACATGGCAAGGTTACGGCACAGCACAGACACAACACTGAATCATTGACAAATGTTTTCATACAGAGCATGGCACTGACATGCTCACAGCAAGGCGCAGTCTGTGCCATAAGTTTTTCATAGTCATATGAAAACTGCTCTAATGCTTATACCTGCAATTTCAGGGTTGATCTCCTGGGTAATAGTCAAAGTGGAAGTCTACTAATAACAGGACTGTGCATATAATTTTACATGTATATGCTTTATTACTTCCCAGAACCAGATAGCTCCATCTGCAGTCCTTTCAATACCTATTCTCAAAACAACAACATTCAGCTTTCTGGATCATCAGGTTATATTGAAAGTCCCTTGTATGGAACCAAGTACCCAAGCAACATGCAGTGCACCTGGGTTATAACAGTTCCTGATGGAAAGAAAATTAAGCTAACATTTTCTGATTTTATTGTTGGTCAAGACTACTATTGCAGTACTTATTCAACTGATGATAAACTTGAAATAAAGGATGGACTATATTCCTTTAGCAGTTCTCTGAAAAAACTCTGTGGAAATAGTTTGCCATCTTCAGTCTACTCCAGTGGAAGATACTTGTGGATACAGTTCAAGTCTAACAGTGACAACTACAATACTAGGTATACAACTGGATTTAAAGCCAAATACGAAACTGTGTCAAGTAAGTAAAACATCGAAATTTAATTAGTAAAAAAAAAAGAAGGAATAACTTCAGAATTACAGTTATTATTTCAAAGTATTCTGTTTGGTATCATAATTATTAATCAATATTAATGAATTCTCTGTTTGTATTCAAATTCAGATAATAATGTTGGTTTAGTGGTTGGCATCGTAATTGCTGTGTGTATAGTCATTTTTCTGGTGTGTATTTGTGTTTGCATTGCACACCGAAAAAGAACTCCTGGTCATGTCACTGTTCAAGCCCCAACAGGGACACAAACAACAACAGTCCAAGGCATCCAAAACCCAGCAGTTACTACATGTCAATATCCACAACAGACACAAGGTGGATTTGTACTTCCTCCATATGTTGGATACTCTTCAGCACCCAAAAGTAGCTATCCTCCACCATCAACTGGGTATCCTCAACCTCCTCAAGGCAGCTACCAATATCCTCCATCCGGTAGCTACCCAATGTCAACTACTGGTGGTGGTACCTCAGCTCCTGGCTACCCACCTCAGTCTTCAGTCCCAATGATGCCGTATCCTCAGCAGGCAATTCCAAATGATCCTCCTCCAGCATATCCAGGTCCACCAGCATATCCTCCACAAGCTTTTACAGGACAGCCAGCTCCCAGCAATCCCAATCCATCTTATCCACCACCTCAGGGTGCAGAAACACAACAGTCTTCTCCACCATATCCTCCAGCACAGGACACAAATCAGGCAACTGCGCCTCCTCCATTCTGAGTATTTGTTGCCCTAGATTTAAAAACAGTAGAGTTTGTTACTTTAATAGAACAAGCTCTTACAGCTGTGCGATGCGCCTTACCGTAGCCACCTAACAAACTTTTGTACAAGAACGATAAATCACTTCTTGCAAAGAATTTCCACATGAAAAAGACTGCCTACGAAAGTATTAAGTGTTAGCAAGTCAAAAGAGCAAAACTGGTATTAGAGATAGAGATTTTTAAGCATTTTCTTCAAGTTCTTGCTCTGAAGTTCAAATATTTGCGGTAACAACAAAGCAAGTTCACATGCAAATTTACAGATTATCACTTTCTGATTGGCTAACTTGTAAAATAGTTTGTTGGGTGGCTATGGTAAGGCGTGTCGCACTGTAATAGATAGTGTTAGGGTTCTTTTTTGAACACCCATGCTCAATCATCTACATCTACATCTACATTTATTAAGTTGGTAAAGTCATGAGACATCACACCAACTATAAAAACCAATAAAGCTCCAAATATCTAAACATATAAGCAATATAAAATTTAAAAATGCTATACACCCCTTGCGCCACATGATACTCAATAAATAATTGTTTCATATTGCACACACCTTACACCACTACTCATTTTGCTCTGTGCACTTCTGGGTTCAATCCCTGGATGGACAAGGAAAATAAAGACCTTCAAGTCCTCTTGGATAAGGCCATTTAATATTTAGGCAGTCTGTCTCCCAATTTGCATATGGGGGACATTAAAGAACCTGTTGAATCATTCACATAGAGTAGGAGTTTGCCTCCTGGTTCAACAGCATACATGGTAGTAGTAGTGTTTTCATATCATGCTGCTCTTTGCAAAATTTTTTTACATTTGTAGAGAGGTCTATAGCTAGGTAAGACCAAAATCTCTAGGCACCACAAAAAGAAAACAGAGTTGAAATTGAACAAGATTCGTATTTAATAATTACGATAAGGCTTCTTCTGCATTTACTATTTAATTTCTTAACAGCCTTTCGGCCAAATAGCTGCCATCTTCAGGGTATGAAAGTGAGATTTTTAAGATTTGCTTGAGTTGTATCCTCATTCATGTACTCTCTTGTGCAACCAACAAGGAAAATTATACTTTAGGGAATGATATGTGGTCTGAAATGGGAAGGCAGAAGATTAACTAACAACCCTGTGTACTGGCTTGTGTCAAGTTAACATTTTTTATCATCTGACATCTGCTTGATAAATTATTTATGTACTGATTTGTACATTAGCTCATGTATGTAATTACATTGAATTCGTTTGCATTAAAAAGGACTGTCTGGCTAATTGAGACAAACCTGAATACAACTGATTTCCAATATTCATTATTAATACAAGGTCATTGGCCGAATTGATTCCTTGTTTGTTATTGTAAATCAAAGAGCACAATTAACTCATTGCAACACATTGTTGTCCTGAATTTTGTCAAAATACCAACTCATTACCTTGGCTATATGGTGCTGTTATTGTTTTGTTAGGGTCAATATACATTGGAGTAGGACCGAATAGCTCTATATTTTAACTTCATTATCCCTTGATAAACCCTCCTACAACAATTAAGCAAAAGCTTCTTTTCATGTTCTGTGATTTCATTCAAGCTCATTCTCTTTGTATTAAGCCTACATTCATTCTTTGTAAGTTTTCTAACCTTCACATATCAATGCAGCTTGGAGGATTTCGGTATACTTTGACAAATCAAATACGTTTGTAGACAAACTCCTTCAGCTTTCTGCTCCTGTTCCTCATACGTTGCTCATAAATATCTCTCATGAAGTTCTCTCATGGGTCTACCGCGAAAAGTGTGTGCTTTTGTATGTGTTTTGAGCGTGTTAGACTCCATATTATTCATTACTTGAAACAGCGACGAGTCCTTCCCCATATCCGCCATTGCTCAAGCATGGTGCTTATGGCTGATCCTACGCATGCGCATAGACTTTGAATTTACGCATGCGCTTTAGCGCTTCGAGGGCGATTTGTGACTGAAGACAAATAATTACAACGAAGCCCAATTTATACCTCGGGCATTCCTTTGGAAGCCCGAGTAATGAGCAGTTCCAAGAAGGAAGAAGGCTAACTACGTACGTAAGAAGGCACAAAAAACGTCTGGGCTTCGATGAGTTTGAAGATGTTTTCTATTCTGCTTGGTGAGTATTGTTTCTTTACTAACAGATATTGAAGTTAAAAACATTCTTTTTGTCCAACTATTTGACCTTTTTGAAATAGCGACAATTCTGCACTGACATGTACAGCTGATCACAAACGATAAGCTTATAAGCCACTTCACGGTTTCGTCCGCCATCTTGAAATTGGGGCAAACGCGGCAAAATATATAGAAATCTGGATCACTTTGACTTTCCGTAACTTCGCTCATTTTTAATGGATTTTCAAAATTTAAACTTCAATTATCAGCAGCCATGTACACCAGTTGTCGGACTGAAAATAAAACCAATGTAGGTCTTTTAACTAGTTTTGCGACTCATCATATTTTTACAATTTTTTCATATTCACGTGCCCATCGTTTTATTATGAAAACAAACATCTTATTTTCTCAATTTAAAGCTTTCCATTTTCCATCATATTTAGAGGTATAAGTAACAAAGAAAATATCTTTTCAAAAAAGTTTAAATCTTAAAAATCCATTAAGATTGAGCGGAGTTACGGGAAGTCAAAGTGATCCAGATTTCTATATATTGAAAGGAAGTCATCTTCAGATTGAGTCAAGTGAAGGATATTTAAGTCAGATAGGTCATATTTAGGATTCTGCAGCGCGGAATCCAACGCTTTCAAAGCTGAATTCAATGAAAGATCAGGGATCCCTCAAAAAAAAATTTTGCTTTTGTCTTATTATCACTTGATTTTCTTAATGTATAACATTAAAAAACAATCAAAAAAAGAAGATTAGTTTGCAAAGAATATAAATGGAAATAGTTAACTTTGTTAAAAAGCGAATTTTACTATAAAAACGAAGAATGTTTGATAGCAGTCTGAAAAGATGAATTCAATGAAAAAAATCAGGAAGCCCGCGTTTTCTTTTTCTTTTTCTTGCTTTTTATCCTCATCCGAGTCGCTGTTAGAGCAATTATTTTGTGATATGGGATTCAAGAAAAATTCATTGTCTGACTCGGGAATTCCACGATGAATTTCACTCGAAAAAACCAAGCGACGATCGAGTGCAATATCGTTTTTTCGAGTGAAATTCATCGTGGAATTCCCGAGTCATCCAATGAATTTTTCTATAAAATTGTTACATTAGTTGCTCACTTGCTAATAGTAAACTGTGGAAAAAGTTGATTTTTCATTTAAAAAACCTTACAATATATTTTTTTGTTACAGCCCTGTTTTCGGCATTCTTTTGTGTTTCTGTAACGACAGCACAATGTAAGTAATGGGTTGTTGCATATGATAGAGTTGTATGGGTATTGAGGTTCAGGTAACCTCTAAGAAATCCCTACATTTGAACTCTATGCCTCTCTGAATACAAAAGGTGAGGGGGTATAGTCTGAGGAGGGGTATACATAACTGTACGATAGACCTCTTTAGCTTGGGTATAATGCTTTCCTATTTCAGATTATTTTTACATTACCTAGAGTATCATTTCTTTGTTTAATGGTTGCAAACGAGAAGACACATAAATGTGGATACAACTCAAACAAAGTCTTATCCTCATCAAGATAATGACACCTGTGAAATGGGGAAACATTACTCCCAAGCTGATTAGATGTCTATTAAATAAATATAAAATCATGGGTTTAAGAAAAAATTAAGAGCAATATATATTAACACACAATTAAATACAATTCAGTTTGGAAAGAGTGTTGACCAGATCCTATATATCTAGCATTTAAATTACAGCTATACCTAGACTTGAAAACATTGAATATTCCATGATGTTATAGCTATTTTGCTTTATATTTATGATAAGATACATTCTAAGTCTTTCTAATGATTCTTGTCATAATTAACAGAAGTCTGCATCATTTCATTGTTTCTTCTTTTATTAGCTTGTGACACAAGATACCGTAACGCATCGATATTTTATACTTATGTCCTCACAAGTCCGTATTATCCTTCTGACTACCCTTCATCAACTACCTGTGAGTGGATTATCACAGCACCTCCAGGCTACAGGGTGGAGCTGAATTTTGTCACATTTGATACCAAAGGTTCCTATATATCAGGCTTATGCTCTAGCGATTATGATATTCTTGAAGTCTATGATGGGAGTTACCGTTCTAGTAGTAAACTACATGGCAGGTATTGCAACAATTACCTGCCTGCAAATGTGTACTCCTCTGGCACATCTTTGTACCTGAGATTCGTGAGTCACAGTTTTTTACAGAGAAAAGGCTTCAAAATAAAATACAAAGCAGTGAAACCAAGTATGTGCTCAAGATTAGCTTAATTAGTTACTGTATTTAAAAAAAATTTGTTTAGTATATGGTTGGATTTTGTTATTTCCTTTTGTTCAATGATGTACATATGCAATCACTATAGCAACTGAAAGTTTCCATAAACCCTTTGTTGAAGGAATCAGTGCTGAACTGAGAGCCCCTTACTGAGAGGGATGAATAAATTCATGACACATGGCAAGGTTACGGCACAGCACAGACACAACACTGAATCATTGACAAATGTTTTCATACAGATCGAGGCACTGACATGCTCACAGCAAGGCGCAGTCTGTGCCATAAGTTTTTCATAGTCATATGAAAACTGCTCTAATGCTTATACCTGCAATTTCAGGGTTGATCTCCTGGGTAATAGTCAAAGTGGAAGTCTACTAATAACAGGACTGTGCATATAATTTTACATGTACATGCTTTATTACTTCCCAGAACCAGATAGCTCCATCTGCAGTCCTTTCAATACCTATTCTCAAAACAACAACATTCAGCTTTCTGGATCATCAGGTTATATTGAAAGTCCCTTGTATGGAACCAAGTACCCAAGCAACATGCAGTGTACCTGGGTTATAACAGTTCCAGATAGAAAGAAAATTAAGCTAACATTTTCTGATTTTATTGTTGGTCCAGACTACTATTGCAGTGCTTATTCAACTGATGATAAACTTGAAATAAAGGATGGACAATATTCGTTTAGCAATTCTCTGAAAAAACTCTGTGGAAATAGTTTGCCATCTCCAGTCTACTCCAGTGGAAGATACTTGTGGATACGGTTCAAGTCTAACAGCTGTGACAACTACAATACTATATCTAGGAATACTACTGGATTTAAAGCCAAATACGAAACTGTGTCAAGTAAGTAAAACATCAAAATTTAATTAGTAAAAAAAAAGAAGGAATAACTTCAGAATTGCAGTTATTAATTATTTCAAAGTATTCTGTTTGGTATCATAATTATTAATCAATATTAATGAATTAAGATACATCCTAAGTCTTTCTAATGATTCTTGTCATAATTAACAGAACTCTGCATAATTTTATCGTTTCTTCTTTTATTAGCTTGTGGCACAAAATTCCGTGACATACAGCTATTTGATACTTATGACCTCACAATTATAAGTCCAAATTACCCTTCTGACTACCCTCCATCAACTACCTGTGTGTGGATTATCACAGCACCTTCAGGCTATGTGGTGGAGCTGAGTTTTGTCACATTTAATACAGAAGGTTCCTACGAATACTATAGCTTAGGATCATGCAACAGCTATAGTGATACACTTGAAGTTTATGATGGGAATGACTATTCTAGTAGTATACGTAAACTACGTGGCAAGTATTGCAACAATTACCTGCCTGCAAATGTGTACTCCTCTGGCACATCTTTGTACCTGAGATTCGTGAGTCACAGTTCTTCACAGAGAAAAGGCTTCAAAATAAAATACAAAGCAGTGATACCAAGTATGTACTCTTATAGTTACTGTATTTATTTAATATACAATTTGTTTAGTATATGGTTGGAATTTGCTATTTCTTTTTGTTCAGGGGCATATAATTATATGCATTCACTTATATATAATAGTACTAGAAATTATCCATTAACCCTTTGTTGAAGGAATCAGTGCTTAAGGAGTGCGTGCCCCTTTATATGAAGAGGGATGGAAAAATTCACAGCACATATATAGCAAGGTTACTGCACAGCACAGACACGACACTGCCCTGATGTAAATCTTGGCCAGGATCCTGTAAGATCCTGCAAGATCCTGTAAGATGCTACAGGATCCTGTCTAGGATTAGGATCCTATTCAAGATCTTGCCTAGCATTCGGATCCTATGCATGCCATAAGTTTTTTATAGTCATATGAAAACTGCTCTAATATTTATATCTGTAATTTCAGGGTTTGTCTCCTGGGTGGTAGACAAAGTGGAAGTCTAGTAGAGTGCAAACTGTCAATATATCCGTGAAATAAAATGCAAATTGCAGATTTGTAAGACTTTGTACAATTTTGTACAATTTTGTTGAAAAATTGTTGAAGTGTGAAGAACCACTAAATTGACTCAAAAGAATTTGATAAGACTAGTCTAGACTATAGAGTGCAAACAGTATATCCGTGAAACATTATTTATATATATATATATATACTAAATAGTACAAAAATTAATTTATTTTCTTTTTCCTATTCAAAATTCCTAAACACTTCCAAATTTCCTTATTTCTGTTTCCTTAAATCCAGTTTTCACATCTGTCCTTGTTTACTTTGACATAATTTTCACCTAGACTATTTGCAGTTCAGTGATTACTTTAAATAGTGCTTTCCACATATATATGATGTCACAATGATGCATCATGGGATTGAAATGCGGACAAGCCAAGCCAAAAACACATGCTAATATGCTGCAACAATGTTTTCTTGTCTTGTCGTTTCTAATTCTTGATTCCCTTGATACCACTTCTACAGAATCCTGTTCGTAGTTCCTTTCGTTGGCCTAGTTAAGACCATTAATTATCTTGCCACTTCCAAAGGAGTTAAAACATTTGAATAAGAAAAATGATTCAAAGAAGATTCTAGTGGTAGTGGTATCAAGGAGTAATAAGGGGAATGGTAAATTCGTGGAAAAACCATAGTTTTTCAACTGATATTGTTCTCCTTTTCCATGCTGAAGAAAGTTTGTCCGCATTTTAATTTCAATCCCACAAGCCTTTGCGATAAATCTATTTTAGTAACCGTAGAAAATGCTATGTTTGCTTTCACTAAATTGGCAAATTTGACTATTTACAAATTTGTGCAATTTTGTTTCGCCTAATGTTTCATGAATATACTGTTTGCACTCTATAGGACTGTGCATATAATTTTACATGTATGTGCTTTATTACTTTCCAGTATCAAATCTCACAATCTGCAGTCCTTATAATACCTATTCTCAAAACAACAACATTCAGCTTTCTGGATCATCAGGTTATATTGAAAGTCCCTTGTATGGAACCAAGTACCCAAGCAACATGCAGTGCACCTGGGTTATAACAGTTCCTGATGGAAAGAAAATCAAGCTGACATTTTCTGATTTTATTGTTGGGGAAGACTCCTCTTGCAGTACTTATTATTCAAATGATGATAATCTTAAAATAAAGGATGGACAATATTCGTTTAACACTTCTCTGAAAACACTCTGTGGAAATAGTTTGCCATCTCCAGTCTACTCCAGTGGAAGATACTTGTGGATACAGTTCAAGTCTAAAAGTAACAACTACAATACTAAGAATAATACTGGATTTAAAGCCAAATATGAAACTCAATCAAGTAAGTAAAATATAGAAATTTAATTAGTAAAAAAAAAGAAGGGAAAAAAACTTCAGAATTGTCGTTATTTTTTAGTAGTAGAATATCAAGAAAGTTGTATGCTAAATAATTGAAAATCTAAGTTAAATAATAAAACCCAGTATTATTTTACTTGTATTTTATTACTTCCCAGAACCAGATAGCTCCATCTGCAGTCCTCTCAATACCTATTCTCAAAACAACAACATTCAACTTTCTGGGTCATCAGGTTATATTGAAAGTCCCTTGTATGGAACCAAGTACCCAAGCAACATGCAGTGCACCTGGGTTATAACAGTTCCAGATGGAAAGATAATCAAGCTGACATTTTCTAATTTTACAGTTGGGGAAAGCTATACTTGCTCTGCTTCTCATTTAACTGATGACCAACTTCAAATAAGGGATGGACAATATTCGTTTAGCACGTCTCTGAAAACTCTCTGTGAAAAAGGTTTGCCATCTCCAGTCTACTCCAGTGGAAGATACTTGTGGATACGGTTCAAGTCTAACAGTGACAACTACAATACTAGGAATAATACTGGATTTAAAGCCAAATACGAAACTCAATCAAGTAAGTAAAATATAGAAATTTATTTAGTAAAAAAAAGAAGGGAAAAAAACTTCAGAATTGTCGTTATTTTTTAGTAGTAGAATATCAAGAAAGTTGTATACTAAATAACTGAAAATCTAAATTAAATAATAAAACCCAGTATTATTTTACTTGTATTTTATTGCTTCCCAGAACCAGATAGCTCCATCTGCAGTCCTTTCAATACCTATTCTCAAAACAACAACATTCAGCTTTCTGGGTCATCAGGTTATATTGAAAGTCCCTTGTATGGAACCAAGTACCCAAGCAACATGCAGTGCACCTGGGTTATAACAGTTCCAGAGGGAAGGAAGATCAAGCTAACATTCCTATATTTCAATGTAGGACAAAACTTTTACATTTGCTCAGAAAAACATGACTATGTAGAAATAAGGGATGGACTATTTGAAACAAGTAAACGGATTGGTCAATACTGTTCGAGTTCTAAACCTTCACCTATTCACTCAAGTGGAAGACATATGTGGATTCGTTTCAAATCTAACAGTGATAATTATCTTGATGAAAGTGGGAAGAATACAAATGGATTCAGAGCTAGATATGAAGATGAAAATATGTCAAGTAAGTAAATCATAACATACCATATAACTACAGTACAGCAACTTGAGTTGTTAATTCATGCATATAAGTTTGCATATTTTGCAAATCACAGGACTGTGAATGTTAAACGTGATCAATTATATTATTCATTCTTTTAAATCGATTTAGTTTCAAAGCAAACCTTTAAATCTGATGCTGATGAACCAATGAAATGCATTAATAAAATTGTTGAAAATTGGAAATGACTTGAAACTTGGTTAAACTTATCTATATGGCCCCAATAGTAGCCAAGCAACATATTTTCTTCACAGTCAAAAGGGCCGGATAAAAATCATCAATTTTTTTCAGCTTATGACTAAATGAAATCATACATTCAACCCTATTTTTCTTTTAGTTTTTAAATCAAATTTCTCAACTGCAAGTGGCTCCTGAGCTAAGATTTTTGCCAATCTGGTTTTGTAATAATAATTGAGTCATACTATCCTCAAATATTTGAATTATTCGGACTTTCATCCAAGTGCCCCTATTATGAGCAATGAGAAAGTAGGGTTTAAAGAAAACTTCACTTTACATAACTGATATTTATATTCAACTATTTTAGTTGCAGTTGGAGCAATAATTGGTATTGTCATTGGTGTAGTTGTAGTGACCATCCTCATTTTGGTTTGTCTCCGAAGAAGAAGAAGAAGAAGAAGAAGCCTCCCAAATCGTGCTCAAATGAGACAAACGACACTCACCTACAACAATCAAAACCCTACACGTGCCCCATCTTATCCAACTGTTCACTACTCTCCAACACCCCAAAGTAGCTATCCTCCCCCATCAAGTGGGCACCCTTCACCTCAAGTGAGCTATCAACATCCTGCACCTGGTAGCACTGGTGATGCTGTATATACTCCCCAACCTTCTGCACCAATTAATGACCATCCTTCAGGTACATTTCTGAATGACCCTCCTCCTACCTACTCAGAGGTAGTTCCAGATGTACCTCCTCCTCCTTATCCAGGAATATCTCCGAATCCGGATCCCGATCCGGAGGTCCGGATCCCGAATCACGCAATATTTTTTCCCTAAATCCCGCATCCCGCGACATTTTACCATGCTTTCCCGAATCCCGCGAATACCCTTCCGGACCCTGATTTTATTGTTAGGGAGATTTCATGGAATCTTTTTTTGACTTCACAACCTCGATCGCGCTATGCAAATTATTTAGTCTTTTTTACTTGAAATGGGATTAATAAACAAAAACTCAAAGCGTCAAATATCACTTCTCTCTTGCTAGTAATGAAGACAAAGATGATCAAAGTGTAAAATGTAGTAAAAACAACAAAAAACAACCCAATTCAAGTATTTCTGTCCAAATATCTCGATATCTCAAAATGGCTACCCTCTTTTGTATTACCGTATCGAGAGTTTTACGCACTTTTGTGTCAATTTTTTTAGGAAATCTTAGTTAACATCAATGAATGTACCTTCTATGAAGTGTTTTCTATGGAACTGAAGGACTATTTTTGCAGTGCAATCAAGTTTTTCTGGTCTTTAGGTCACTTCTTCTCAGAGCTACAACCACAAAATCTTCTTTTGGTGAAGACGAAAAATTGATTTGGTTAACTTAAAGACAGACATGACTTCTGTGCTTTCAGTGATAGCTCAAACGTGCTTTTTTTTTTTTTTCGAAAATAATAAAATAAAAACCACACAAGTATTTTAAACTTATGTTTTTTTGCAAAATTCTATAGACTTTACAAGAACAAATTTGCCGTCTTTTGCAACCAGGACTGATAAGATTTGACGGCCAGCTTCTATTTGCCACCGGAAATACGTACGTCGCGTGAAACCTCCCCACCGGAGAGAATCGCCAAACTCGTCGTCAATTTATCCCTGGCGATGTATGACACCCTCCCGCGATCAAATTTTATCGTGTCAGCGGTTGTGTAATCTAATTATATGCATAATACATATGAAATGCAATGCCTGGGTCACGCTAGAATTTATTACACTTGAGTACTCAGAATCTTTTTTTTTTTTCTATAGAGGGAGAGATTATTATTTTTGAGTCCAGTTGAACCCTTTATAAAATCTAAATTGCATCCCGTGGTATTACCTGCTCAGCTGAAATTGTTAACTTTTCACTTATGCTTTTTTGAGAATAAACATTATTTAATTACTGAATTAACTCAAATTCGTTGCATATTTTCTAAAGAAAAGATCTAGAAATATTATTGAAATACTATTGAGACCAAATCAGTAAAACCAAATATTTTTAATTGTTTTGAAAATTAACTATGACTGGTTATGAGTATTTGTTTCGTTACCTTGTATGAAAATCATTATGTAGAATGTTTTGATTAAATCAGTCTGTACAAAAAAAAACCTCTAGGTAAAAAAATATACATTATGGACAGTGAAAAAACGGTCTTGACAGGACTTTAGAAAATTCAAGCCCAATGCAGCTTGCGTGAAAATATTGTCCACATTGTTTTTCTTTAGAAGAGTTATAACGTATATTACTTTGATTAATTATTTTAACTGTACTCGAAAACCATTTGTGACCTTTATCTTTGTCGTGAGCATGCGATCGAACAAAACACGCGGAGTTTAAGGACATAAAACTCTCTAAAAAATTCTCTTTTTCTTCATTATTTACTTCAATGAACCCATAGCAAAAGTTTCCCTCCCTTCAATATTCATGCAAACGCAACACTTTAAACAAAACCCTATAAAACTATATATCGTTTTAAAGCTCATATGATAAAGATTACGACAAATTTTTTTTTGAAAGCAATATATTAATTTGAAACGATGCCGGGGCCTTAAACACAAAACGGGTACGTTCCGTAGATGTGAATTAATGGACATGGCGTTAGCGAAAGATAAACTACAAAAAGGTGTGAGGGTTTTTTGATTTTTTGATTTGTTAAAAAGATATTAAATATTTAAGTTGGAGTGTTAGCGAAATATTTCCATGTCGGCTGACGTTTTACCGCATAAAAGACGTAATAATCAAAATATCAAAAATCGCTCACACACTTTTGTTTATCCATACTTATTCATACTTTTTGCCAAATTTTATTGAAATTGAACAAAACTATATAGCCTATTAATTCATTTAAAGATAGGGAAATGTTGTAAAATCGATCATGGAGATTTTAAGCTCTAAAGATTTGGGCAGGTTTCACACCTCGTTAAGACATCTGTCAACAGAGAGATACCACCAGCCAACCAAAAACAAGGAACAAGGTACGGGACCAACGGAGTGTTGACAAACACTTCGAACTATGCGGGAAATCATCTAAAAATCAAACACTTCGTTTCTCTGGTAAACTTTTAATAAGGACACAAAACGATATAGAATTCACAAAGGTATCGAAAGTATAGCGTATTCAAAACGAAAAAGAAATCAGAAAGCGCCAGAGTTTGGAAGCGTGGTAGGACACGAATTTCATCACGCGGGAAAATCGAAAGAGTAATCGACTCCAGTATAATAGGATTAACAAGGATCACGACGCCTTCGGTTGTAAATTATTTTCCCTTCAAATCATGTTTTTTTTAAATAACTAACAAACTTTCAAAAATTTCGAAACAATTTTTGTTCAAAAAGAAAGATTAATATAACAATTTTGAATTAGTGAAATAATTTTTTTTTAGAAACATTTTACCCGCGAAGGTCTCCAGTAACCTTAAGTTAGTTATAAATTTTATTTCAGTGTCATCTGGAAAATGAAGGGGAGCGTGACCACTATATCATCTATTGCATTACGTATATAATTAGATTACACAACCGCTGACACGATAAAATTGGATCGAGGGAGGGTGTCATACATCGCCAGGGATATTTCACTAATTCAAAATTGTTATATTAATCTTTCTTTTTGAACAAAAATTGTTTCGAAATTTTTGAAAGTTTGTTAGTTATTTAAAAAAAACATGATTTGAAGGGAAAATAAATTAAAACCGAAGGCGTCGTGATCCTTGTTAATCCTATTATACTTGAGTCGGTTACTCTTTCGATTTTCCCGCGTGATGAAATTCGTGTCCTACCACGCTTCGAAACTCTTGCGCTTTCCCGGGGGGGGGGGGGGGGGGGGGACTCCGGGGAAAAAGTATCGGGTATGCTCGTCGTATCCCTTAGGGGTAAAAATCAGCGATTTGGTATCTTTTAGGGTCTTAAATTTGAGGATTAGCAAATCAGCACTTTCTGGTATATTTTAGGGTGTTGAAAAAGGAACTAGCCCATCGCATAATAACGCAACTCGGAATATTACTCAAGGAAAAACATTTCAAAAGCCTTTATTTTTTAATAGTATTATTTTGGTGGTATCTCTTAGGGGTTAAAATTTGCCAAGCCACGCCCTTTTGAAAAAACTTCCGGTATCTTTTAGGGGTATTTTTGGAAATTTCCGACGAGCATACCCGATACTTTACCCCCTGAGTCCCCCCCCCCCCCCCTCCCCCCGGGGCGCTTTCTGATTTCTTTTTCGTTTTGAATACGCTATACTTTCGATACCTTTGTGAATTCTACATTCGTTTTGTGTCCTTATTAAAAGTTTACCAGAGAAACGAAGTATACGACCGTGCGGGTACTCGCACAACAAAGTCGAGAGCGTAGCAATGAAATCGGTGGGAAAACTACCATAAAAAAGCAAATTCTAGTCCAGCTTTCAATATTATGCTAGGAAACTATTAAAATCAAACTAACAATCTTAAAAAAGCTAAGAAAAACACGAGAAATAATCTTAAATATATCAACCATAAATGATATTGACAGATCTTTTCTCAATAATAATTAATATTAATGAGCCAGTTCCAAGAAGGAAGAAGACTAACTACGTACGTAAGAAGGCACAAAAAAAAAAGTCTGGGCTTCGATGAGCTTGAAGATGTTTTCGATTCTGCTTGGTGAGTATTGTTTCTTTACTAACAGATATTAAAGTTAAAAACATATTCTTTTTGTCCAACTATTTGACCTTTTTGAAATAGCGACAATTCTGCACTGACATGTATGTACAGAGCTGATCACAAACGATATAGTCCAGGCATTTTATGATTTGACCTAAAACTATCTGCAACAGAAGCTTTCTTTGTATATTATAGTCAGGAAGACCGCCCAGATGAACATACTAAAAATCTTCCTCGATTGAAGAACGGGAAATAGACTTTTTAAAAATGGCTAGCATGGAAACGAGGCTCTTCACCGGAAGTGACTATTTAAACCCCTGAAATGAGCCATACTCAATTGATTTCATTACAGAATTGCTAAACCTATAACATTTAGCCAAATTGTGAGTTACTTTGGTGTTTCGTTGAATATAAACCTCAAAATGGAAAGAAATAACTGCACTGATCAGAAGTTCTATTTAACTTTGATAGCGTTGTTTCTTTACTCGATTTTTCTTTCTTTTGATATTAAACTCGACTCTCACTTGTTAATGTTATATGCAGCTATTTCAAAGACAGCAAATATATTTATAAATTTACAACCATATCATACATCGTGCATAAGCTCCTGTTTAGAGTTCGTACAAGATGAACCCTTTCAATGCCCACATGCTATGGAGCAGTCTAGGTTGCATGTGCTTACGGCAAGTACATGTCATAGTAGTGCAGTTTGTAGCACAGTTGCAGCGGATAAGAAAGGAAGATCATATATAAGGAAGATCAGTCATCACAGGCGGTTACCTGTCCATCAGTCACTTTCCATCATCCCCAATCCTCAATTGTCATACCTGCATCCTCTCGGCTTTCCGTGATTTTATTTATAGGAAGACTATTTGGCTGGGTTTCGTTGCGGCTTCTGAGGTGGATTGAAGGCTTTACAACTAAAGCAAAATCCGTGGTTTTGCAAAGAATCAATCAAAAAACGCGAAGCGAAGTTGTGGTGTAGTTGAACGGCTACTCCTGATTAGTTGTAATGGTGCTATTACAGCGTGAGGACGTGCTGATTGTATAATGGCTTGACCAATTCAATTGATGCTATTTTCAGTTAAGATATTTTCTTAAGTATGCAACGTGTCTTCAAGCAGCAGTTTTAACGATTCTGGAAGAAACTTAACGCATTCTTTGACTTCAGTGACAATGAGAGGATAATAGTCATTGCATGATTTGATCTTCTTTATGGCAGTTTTGATTATATAATTAACTTCTTAAACGAGTCGTTTCTGTATCAGCATCTTGTTGGCCAGATATATAGATGTCGTGCAATATACTTTGTGCAGTTCTTTTAAGTGTAACGACGTTTGTCTTTCCGTCCATTTCAGTTAAGAGCATTTGTTCTCCAAAGTGTTCTTGTAGCTTCATTTTCATATGGGGGTAGCTATGGGCCTTTTTTCTGAAGTTTCTAAATACTCCTCCATCTTCGCACGTAAATCTACATTTTTACTATTATTCCTATACACATATTACTTTTAAAACACTTTTCCAACATTTTGGAGTTTGGATAAACCAGTATTCGGCTCTTAATACAAGAACTCTGGTCGAGCCTCGTTTCCATGCACGTCTTGACAGTCGTTCAACAGTCACTCTAAAAATCGTTTTTTTGAGGACGTTCCCGTATAAAGATTTTTTGAGACTTTTGATATATATGTTATAAAGGATAGCTGTGTAAGTCTAAATCCGTTGAAAAACCTACTGTTGCAATTAGTTTTAGGTTAAGACTTATTTCGTCATAAAATGCCTGGACTAGATGTATTAAGCTTACTTTCACTGAAACACGTAGCTATTAGATAGCTGATGCCAGGGAACAAATACAAGCTCACACCCTGCATTCAGCTGTTAGTGTATGCTATGTATATTGATATATTTTCATGGTTCGAAATTCCGATAAGACAATAAATTGGCATGGCTAAATGCGAGTTGAAGATTACAAATATCGAGTGAAAAAAATTGAACTCACAACATTTTTCTAGCTATATGTTTCTAGTTCTCTTTTAAGAAAATAATGATATGCAACCCGGAAAATAAAGTCTTTGCGTTTACATTCAATCCATTTATCTTGTAGCTGCTCAATGCACAAGATAAGTTGAATTATCTTGTCATAAAGTAAACATCAATTTTGTGGAATTTTATAAAAATCCATACCTAATATAGAAGAACATTTGGCACTCCTGATTAAAAATTTATCAATGAAAGTTTTTGAAAGTCCCATGATCAATTTGGGCATTTTTCCAAAACACTTGCCAAGCACCAACATAACTGGATTGAAGTTTTCTGAGGCTCTCTAAAAAAATACCAAAGCTGTACTATTGATATCAATCCATGAATAATTAACTAGATGACTATTATATATGTAGATGAACAAATTAAAATTTGATTTATTATTTTATTGATTATGGATAAAATTGTTACATTAGTTGTGAAAAAATATTACTCTCACTTGCTAATAATAAATTGTGGAAAAAGTTTTTTCAAAAGATTTTTCATTTAAAAAAAAACCTTACAATATTTTGTTTTGTTACAGCCCTGTTTTCAGCATTCTTTTGTGTTTCTGTAACGACAGTACAATGTAAGTAAAGGGACGTTGCATATGATAGAGTTGTATGGGTATTGAGGTTCAGGTAACCTCTAAGAAATCCATGCCTTCAAACTCTATGCCTCTGAATACAAAGGGGGGGGGGGTATAGTCTGAGGAGGCCGGTATACATAACTGTACGATAGACCTCTTATCCTCAATAAGATAATGACACCTGTGAAATGGAGAAACAATTCCCAAGCTAATTATATACAGAGGTCTATTAATATAAAATCATGGGTTTAAGAAAAAATTAAGAGCAATAAACACACAATTAAGGAGGCTCGCAGTTATATCTATCAGGCATCGATATGCAGATATGCTTTTGCTATAAAAGGATTTCTCTTATAGCTCCAAATACCTGTAAACTCTAGGGAGCCTCCTTAAATACAATTCAGTTTGGATAGAATGTTGACCAGATCCTGTATATCTAGCATTTAAATTACAGCTATATCTAGACTTGAAAACATTGAATATTCCATGTTATAGCTATTTTGCTTTATATTTATGATAAGATACATTCTAAGTCTTTCTAATGATTCTTGTCATAATAATTTACAGAAGTCTGCATAATTTTATCGTTTCTTCTTTTATTAGCTCGTGGCACAAAATACCGTAGCATACAGCTATTTAATACTTATGACCTCACAAGTCCAAATTACCCTTCTAACTACCCTGCATCAACTACCTGTGTGTGGATTATCACAGCACCTCCAGGCTATGTGGTGGAGCTGAGTTTTGTCACATTTAATACTGAAGGTTCCTATAGCTCAGGATCATGCTCCAGCTATAGTGATAGACTTGAAGTTTATGATGGGAGATACTATCTTAGTAGTAAACTACGTGGCAAGTATTGCAACAATTACCTGCCTGCAAATGTGTACTCCTCTGGCACATCTTTGTACCTGAGATTCGTGAGTCACAGTTCTTCACAGAGAAAAGGCTTCAAAATAAAATACAAAGCAGTGATACCAAGTATGTACTCTTATTAGTTACTATATTTATTTAATATACAATTTGTTTAGTATATGGTTGGAGTTTGCTATTTCCTTTTGTTCAGGGGCATTATAATGCATTCACTTTATATATAATAGCACTAGAAAGTATCCATAAACCATTTGTTGAAGGAATCAGCGTTGAAGAGGGATGGAAAAATTTACAGCACATGGCAAGGTTATAGCATAGCAAGACACGACACTACCCTGGTGTAAATCTTGGCCAGGATCCTGCAAGATTCTGTAAGATCCTACAGGATCCTGTCTAGGATCCTAATCCTAGACAGGATTTTATCAAGGATTCGGATCCTATCCAGTATATCGTGTATAGGATTAAATTCTTATTCATGATCAGTATCCTGTATATCTGGCAATCCTGGATAGGATCTTAGGTAGGATCCAAACATGATATGCCTAGGATCCCAACAGGATTCTGCCTAGGATCCTAACAGGATTCGGCCTAGGATCCCAACAGGATTCTGCCTAGGATCCTAACAGGATTCTGCCTAGCTAGGATCCCAACAGGATTCTGCCTATAGGTTCCCAACAGGATCCTACTTTAATTTGGTTCCTAACAGGATTCTGCCTAGCTAGGATCCCAACATCCTTAATTTACGAGATCATGCAGGATCCTGTTAGGATCCTACATGACCCTGTTAGAATCGGCTTACACTACTTTGCGGAACGAAACAAAACAAAATGGAATGTTGGAGTCTACTTACTTGTAATAGTCAGGTGGCTTAGCAATTTGATCGTGACACAAGTGATACAAGCATGAAATTTCGCACATAAATTGCTTTTACCTTACTAATCAATATTAGAAGGGGTGCCCAAGTCAAACTGGCCAGGGGTCTGGTTAAGGGGGATTTTAAAATTTGACCAAAATCAAGATTTGGGCTACCTGTGATGTAAATATGTTTTACCGCTCTGGTTGCTCATATTGATTTTTGATCCAGCAAAACTGAAGTGCCATTTGCTTATAAGTGCCTCTTATACATTACCAATCCGTCTGCTTCGAAAAAGCCACCATTAAACATAAGATATTAAAGGAAAACTGAAAAAGACTTGGACCCATGCCCCGCTCGGTCTTCCAAGATGGCGGCTTCCATGCTAGTCTAGTCTAACTGTAAGTATCCAAGAAAACTGAGCAGAAATCGCCGGAAAAAGGCAAGATACACTAGAAAACTTGAAGAGAAAGTAAAACAGATATGTTTTGTTATTGACTGGATTGGTTTAGCAATATTTTATTAGTAAGAATCATGGTTTATGAGGACTCGAGTCTGTGATTAGCATCATCATGGCTATACATCATCGGTAAGTATCAGATGCAATCGTCTTTCAGAGATTTCCTTGTACTCCCCTTATGTCTTTAGACCTTTTCTACATACATTATGTTATTCTTTTACAGGTAGGACTAGAGGGAGTCTAAAGTGCCATTTTGCTGTCATATTTAGCTTAGTCTAACGTATTGGTAAGTACAAAAATCAGTGCAAAAACCTTTAGCATTTATAATATCATTTTCATAATTTGCCTACTAGCAGAAAACATGATATTTAAAATAAAAATGATATATAAAAATGATATACGTTGAAGCTAAAAGTGAGCATTTGTTGTTCTTCTAGAACATGGAATGCCATGTCATTTGATTGGAAGAAGTGCATAATTTGCCAAGAGTCGACCAATGAGGTTCTAAAGTGCCCCTTGAATGGAAATGGTTCCCCTGAAAGTAACCGCCAAGCTTATGCGGCTTTTCTTGAGAACGTTGGCACCTTTCGGGAAGCAAATCTTTCACCTGTAACGCTTCAATTGGGTAATGATGTGGATATGGAATGTCTTTGTCGGAATCAGGCCTCTTGGCATAAGTCTTGCCGTCTCAAGTTCAGTCTTTCCAAGTTAAAGAAAGCTCAGGAGCGTGTTAATCAAAAGCGAGATGCCATACCAGCGGCGGAAGAAACACCCATTGCAAAATGTAGGAAACATCAATTTGTCAATGAAGAGCGCATGGAGTGTCTATTTTGCAGAAAAGAAGGAGACGGGAATGGTAGGCTTCGGTGTTTTTCAGCGTTAGAAACTGACAGAAACGTTCGACAGATGGCCCTTGAACTTGGAAACTTTGAATTAATGGGACGCATGTCAGAGGGTGATTTAATCGCAATTGAGGCGAAATATCACTTGAAATGTTTGATATCATTGAGAAATCAGTATAGGGCATTTTGTAGGCAGAAAATGCGGGATTCGAGTGATGGACTGGACGACGTAAAACTGGACGAATCTGTAGCTTTTGTGGAGCTGGTAGAATACGTTGATCAATGCGTAGACGATGGTACTCATATGTTTAAGCTTTCAGAGCTTTCGTCATTGTATGTACAGAGACTAGAAGATCTGGGCATTGAAAAGTCTATAAACAAAACAAGGTTAAAGAAGGCCTTACTGGAACATTACAATGGAGCTTTATACAAGAACAGAGTGATGGTAAAAACACTATTCTTGTTTTTGGGGAGGCAATAAGCAACCTTCTGAAGAGTGCTTTGAAACGTGACTTTTCTGAGGAAGCAGAGACTCTAGCGAGAACTGCAGCAATTGTAAGGAAGGATATATTTAGTCATGAAAATTTTACATTTTCAGGGTGCTTCCCAATGAATTGCCAGTCCAGCTATTTACCATCTAGCCTAAGGTCTTTAATTTCTATGATTCTAAATGGGCTTGATATTAAGGCACAAGAGAAGACAGATAGTCAAGCATGCCTAACAGTCTGTGAGACAATAATCTTTAATACCAAGAAAAGGTTGTACAAGACTAAAACTATTCAATCTCGTCACGTGGCATCGCGTGAGCCACCTCTACCACTTTATACCTGACATCCATGGTGTCAGCTTTCGTGTGGTCTATCAACAAAGCACTATACATAACATCTGGTAAGTGATCGGTTATAGTGAATTCACACTTTGCAGTCAACATACAAGTAAGCAAAACACGGCCTCGACAAGCTCTTACTACTGCAATAACATTGTGATTAAGTTGCCAATAACATACAATCTTAAATTTTGTTATTTGCTTAGCCACAATATTTCAACCGAAATAAAAAAGCGTGTTCATTTGGTTTATTTTCTTGTTTGTTTTGAAGGGCGATAGTAGAAGTCTTGTGTCGGGGCAGATGTTACCTGCGGCAAGCATGATCCACATACATTGGGTCATCACTAGCTTGCTCTATTATTCAGAGAGTGTTTTAAATACTTATTTTCTCCTTTTTTAGGAACGTCTGTGGTATCGCTTGGTTCCGAACCCATGGGCCAGTGCAACCATGAAGAAGCGGATACCCGCATTGTTGTACATGTGCGTCACGCTTTGGAAAGAATTCTAGTCAGGACTGTTGACACTGACGTAATAGTGATCCTTGTTGGAAAGCTCCATGACCTCCTGGCCTACAATACGCGGGCTAAAGTGTGGGTGGCATTTGGCATGGGACGCCATTTCTCGTTTATCAACATCAACCGAATCTGTTCTAACCTTGGAGAGGCAAGAGCGAGAGCGTTGCCTGTGTTCCATGCGTTCACTGGATGCGACTGCACATCACAATTCTTTGGTATCGGGAAGGTGACAGCGTGGAAGGCATGGGAAGTGAACCCTCAAGTGACTCCTACATTAGAGCACATTTCAAGAAACCCCTTTGAAGCGATCAGCATCAACTCAGAGAGTTTCAAGAGCCTAGAAAGAATGACAATCATAATGTATGACAAGTCAAGTCCTTTAGAGTCAGTCAATGAGGCTAGAATGAGTCTATTCACAAAGCGAAACAGAGACCTTGACAATGTTCCTCCAACACAGGTAAAGTATGATGTTAGCTATAGAATTATTAAAAATACAGCTGTTTTTTCACAATCGTCATCGTTATTAGTGTTGTTCTTAATTCACTTATCTATTTATTTCTTGCTCGTTCATCTGTTGTTAATTGATTTATTTGATTTTTTTTATACAAGGATGCACTTCTTCAACATGCTCGAAGGGCAGTATACCAGGCAGGCATTTGGACGTCATCAGACGTAGCATTACAGAATGTTCCTTCCCCGTCAGATTACTCCTGGTTCAAAGCAGAAAATGGGCAGTGGCATCCAGTTTGGATGACCATCCCTAAAGTGTCTGCAGTGTGCAGGGAGTTAATCAAGTGCACTTGCAAACTGCGCTGCTCACGATGCAAGTGTGTTAAAGAAAAACTGAAGTGCACGCCGTTGTGTAAATGTTTATGTCCTGAGAGCAGATCCTAAATCAAAAGGGGGCATTCATAAGGTTTTGATAAGGCACATAGAGCATTCAAATATACGGTAGCATATGAAAGAGGTACCGCGAATTTCTTAGCACTTTGGTAGCTTTTATTGACCCGAATTGTTTTTAAACACATTATGACCGAGTGGAGATTGGGTACTAGTTATGCTATCTAGCTTCTCATAGTTGCCTTCTATAAGCAAACAATGCAATGTCGTGTACAAAAGGTTTATAGTTAAAGATAAGAACGATATAGGACGATATTTGTGATTGTTAAGGAGCGAAAACCATTTGTTAAATAACAAACCACAGGTAGCCCAAATCTTGATTTTGGTCAAATTTTAAAATCCCCCTTAACCAGACCCCTGGCCAGTTTGACTTGGGCACCCCTTCTAATATTGATTAGTAGGGTAAAAGCAATTTATGTGCGAAATTTCATGCTTGTATCACTTGTGTCACGATCGAGGCCAAATTCTGTGATAAGCCACCTGACTATAAGCAGTTAGGATCCTACAGGATCTTAACGAGATCCTGCAAGATCCTGTTAGTTTATGTTCCTGTAGGATCCTGCAGGATCTTGTTAAGGATAATAAACAGGATCTTGGCCAGGATCCTGGCTAAGATTTGCACCAGGGTACGTAGAGAAAGACAAATGTTTTCATACACAGCACAGGACTGACATGGTCATTGCAAGGCACAGTCTGTGCCATAAGTTTTTCATAGTCATATGAAAACTGCTCTTAATATTTATATCTGTAGTTTCAAGGTTTGTGTCCTGGGTGGTAGACAAAGTGGAAGTCTACTAGATCGAATGAAACAATATATTTGTGAAATACAAATTGCAGATTTGTAAAACTTTGTACTGTGAAATTTATACAAATTTGTACATGTTGAAGTGTGAAGAACCACTAAATTTAATAAGACTATATAGTCTAGACTAGAGTGCAAACAATATATCCCTGAAACATTACTTATATAATTATATACTAAATAGTACAAAATTAATTTATTTTCTTTTTCCTATTCAAAATTCCTAAACACTTCCAGAATTCCTTATTTCTGTTTCCTTAAATCTAGTTTTCACGTCTCTCATTGTTTACTTTGAGTTAATTTTTCACCTAGATTATTTGCAGTTCAGTGATTACTTTAAAATAGTGCTTTCCACATATATATGACGTCACAATGATGCATCATGGGATTGAAATGCGGACAAGCCAAGCCAAAAACACATGCTAATATTCTGCAACAATGTTTTCTTGTCTTGTCGTTTCTAATTCTTGATTCCCCTTAATACCCTTGATACCACTTCTACAGAATCCTGTTCGTAGTTCCTTTCGTTGGCCTAGTTAAGACCATTAATTATCTTGCCACTTCCAAAGGAGTTAAAACATTTGAATAAGAAAAATGATTCAAAGAAGATTCTAGTGGTAGTGGTATCAAGGAGTAATAAGGGGAATGGTAAATTCGTGGAAAAACCATAGTTTTTCAACTGATATTGTTCTCCTTTTCCATGCCGAAGAAAGTTTGTCCGCATTTTAATTTCAATCCCACAAGCCTTTGCGATAAATCTATTTTTAGTAACCGTAGAAAATGCTATGTTTGCTTTCACTAAATTGGCAAATTTGACTATTCACAAATTTGTGCAATTTTGTTTTGCCTAATGTTTCATGAATATACTGTTTGCACTCTATAGGACTGTGCATATAATTTTACATGTATGTGCTTTATTACTTTCCAGTATCAAATCTCACAATCTGCAGTCCTTATAATACCGATTCTCAAAACAACAACATTCAGCTTTCTGGATCATCAGGTTATATTGAAAGTCCCTTGTATGGAACCAAGTACCCAAGCAACATGCAGTGCACCTGGGTTATAACAGTTCCTGATGGAAACAAAATCAAGCTGACATTTTCTGATTTTATTGTTGGGGAAGACTCCTATTGCACTGCTTATTATTCAAATGATGATAATCTTGAAATAAAGGATGGACAATATTCGTTTAACACTTCTCTGAAAACTCTCTGTGGAAATAGTTTGCCATCTCCAGTCTACTCCAGTGGAAGATACTTGTGGATACAGTTCAAGTCTAACAGTAACAACTACAATACTAGAAATAATACTGGATTTAAAGCCAAATACGAAACTCAATCAAGTAAGTAAAATATAGAAATTTAATTAATAAGAAAAAGAAGGGGAAAAAACTTCAGAATCGTTGTTATTTTTTAGTACGTAGTAGAATATCAAGAAAGTTGTATACTAAATAATTGAAAATCTAAGTTAAGTGATAAAACTCAGTATAATTTTACTTGTATTTTATTACTTCCCAGAAGCAGAAAGCTCCAGCTGCAGTCCTTTCAAGACCGATTCTCAAAACAACAACATTCAGGTTTCTGGATCATCAGGTTATATTGAAAGTCCCTTGTATGGAACCAAGTACCCAAGCAACATGCAGTGCACCTGGGTTATAACAGTTCCAGATGGAAAGATAATCAAGCTGACATTTTTTAATTTTACAGTTGGGGAAAGTTACAATTGCACTGCTTATTCAACTAATGATAAACTTGAAATAAAGGATGGACAATATATCTTTAGCACTTCTCTGAAAACACTCTGTGGAAAAAATTTGCCATCTCCAGTCAATTCCAGTGGAAGATACTTGTGGATACGGTTCAAGTCTAACAGTGACAACTACAATACTAGGAATAATACTGGATTTAAAGCCAAATACGAAACTATATCAGGTAAGTAAAATATCGAAATTTAATTAGTAAAAAGAAAAAGGAAAAATAACTTCAGAATTGCCGTTATTTTTTCAAAGTATTCTGTTTGAAATTACATGTTTATTAATCAATGTTAATTAATAATCATTATTGTAATTGCGCTGAGTGGAGTGCAATTTGGTCTGAAATCAAACGAGTGATTACGAAATTGCACGACCGCATAGCGGGAGTACAATTTGTTAATCACAAGTTTGATTTTAGACCAAAATTGCATTACACGAAGCTTGAACCCATGACCTCCCCCACGAAAGTCTGGTGCTCAACCAACTGGGTGGTGGTTTGCATTGCACACAGGAAAAGAACTCCTGGTCATGTCACTGTTCAAGCCCCAACAGGGACATGTACACAAACAACAGTCCAAGGCATCCAAATCCCAGCAGTTACTACATGTCATTATCCACAACAGACACAAGGTGGATTTGTACCCCCTCCATATGTTGGATACTCTTCAGTACCACACACAATTCAATACTATTGAGTTTGGATAGAGTGCTCACCAGATTCTATACATCCAGCATTTAAAAAAATTTAAATTACAGCTATATCTAGACTTGAAAGCATTGAAAAGTCCATATTGTTATAGCTATTTTGCTTTATATTTATGATAAGATACATTGTGACGTTGTCACGGTATTGTAATCTTGTATGTATATCAGTCTATATTTTTCGGTTTCGTGATCGTTGTTCTACATGTCAATCAACAATAACTGATAAGGTTAGGATACAGGAGTATAAGCTAAGATAGTTTAAATCACGATCAGTTAGCCTTTAGAAGTCACAGAGTCAACAACGTATTACATTTTGGAGCAATTATCTTGAAGATTTTCTAGCTTGGAGTCAGGACCGAACGTAGGTTACCATTTCTCTATATTTCATTATTTGATCATTTCTTAATATTCTTATTTCATAATATTCCTCGCCCTGACATAAGTCTATATGTAATCATTTCTAGTTTTCACCGCTTCGTTTCGCACCAAATACAATAAAGTCCTTATTCATCGCGTGAGCTGCGAAGTGGTTTAACTTCTCGATCTCCGTTCCCCTACACCCCGTGTCAGTGGATCGGGTACGCGACATACATCCTAAGTCTTTCTAGATGCTTAAATCATGCAGAACTGGCAGAAGTCTACATAATTTCATTGTTAATTCTTTTATTAGCTTGTGGCACAAAATATCGTAGCGCATCGCTATTTTATACTAATGACCTCACAAGTCCGTATTATCCTTCTGACTACCCTTCATCAACTACCTGTGAGTGGATTATCACAGCACCTTCAGGCTATGTGGTGGAGCTGAGTTTTGTCACATTTAATACCGAAGGTTACTATAGCTTAGGATCATGCAACTTCTATAGTGATAGACTTAAAGTTTATGATGGGAGATACTATTCTAGTAGTAAACTACATGGCAAGTATTGCGACAATTACCTGCCTGCAAATGTGTACTCCTCTGTCACATCTTTGTACCTGAGATTCAAGAGTGACAGCTCTTCACAGAGAAAAGGCTTCAAAATAAAATACAGAGCAGTGAAACCAAGTATGTACTCTTAGTTACTATATTTATTTAATATACAATTTGTTTGGTATATGGTTGGATAATTTTGTTATTTCCTTTTGTTCAATGATGTACATATGCAATCACTATAGCAACTGAAAGTTTCCATAAACCCTTTGTTGAAGGAATCAGTGCTGAACTGAGAGCCCCTTACTGAGAGGGATGGATAAATTCATGACACATGGCAAGGTTACGGCACAGCACAGACACAACACTGAATCATTGACAAATGTTTTCATACAGAGCATGGCACTGACATGCTCACAGCAAGGCACAGTCTGTGCCATAAGTTTTTCATAGTCATGTGAAAACTGCTCTAATGCTTATACCTGCAATTTCAGGGTTGATCTCCTGGGTGATAGTCAAAGTGCGTGGAAGTCTACGTATAATAGGAATGTTCATATAATTTTACATGTATATACTTTATTACTTCCCAGAACCAGATAGCTCCATCTGCAGTCCGTTCAATACCTATTCTCAAAACAACAACATTCAGCTTTCTGGATCATCAGGTTATATTGAAAGTCCCTTGTATGGAACAAAGTACCCAAGCAACATGCAGTGCACCTGGGTTATAACAGTTCCTGATGGAAAGAAAATTAAGCTAACATTTTCTGATTTTATTGTTGGTCAAGACTACTATTGCAGTACTTATTCAAATGATAAACTTGAAATAAAGGATGGACAATATTCCTTTAGCACTTCTCTGAAAAAACTCTGTGGAAATAGTTTGCCATCTCCAGTCTACTCCAGTGGAAGATACTTGTGGATACGGTTCAAGTCTAACAGTGACAACTACAATACTAGGTATAATACTGGATTTAAAGCCAAATACGAAACTGTGTCAGGTAGGTAAAACATCGAAATTTAATTAGTAAAAAAAAAGAAGGAATAACTTCAGAATTACAGTTATTATTTCAAAGTATTCTGTTTGGTATCATAATTATTAATCAATATTAATGAATTCTCTGTTTGTATTCAAATTCAGATAATGTTGATTTAGTGGTTGGCATCGTAATTGCTGTGTTTATAGTCATTTTTCTGGTGTGTATTTGTGTTGTTTGCATTGCACACCGAAAAAGAACTCCTGGTCATGTCACTGTTCAAGCCCCAACAGGGACACAAACAACAACAGTCCAAGACATCCAAAACCCAGCAGTTACTGCATGTCAATATCCACAACAGACACAAGGTGGATTTGTGCCCCCTCCAAATGTTGGATACTCTTCAGCACCCCAAAGTAGTTATCCTCCACCATCAACTGGGTATCCTCAATCTCCTCAAGGCAGCTACCAATATCCTCCATCCGGTAGCTACCCAATGTCAACTACTGGTGGTGGTACCTCAGCTCCTGGCTACCCACCTCAGTCTTCAGTCCCAATGATGCCGTATCCTCAGCAGGCAATTCCAAATGATCCTCCCCCACCATATCCAGGTCCACCAGCATATCCAGGTCCACCAGCATATCCAGGTCCACCAGCATATCCAGGTCCACCAGCATATCCAGGTCCACCAGCATATCCAGGTCCACCAGCATATCCAGGTCCACCAGCATATCCTCCACAAGGTTTTACAGGACAGCCAGCTCCCAGCAATCCCAATCCATCTTATCCACCACCTCAGGGTGCAGAAACACAACAGTCTTCTCCACCATATCCTCCAGCACAGGACACAATACAGACAACTGCGCCTCCTCCATTCTGAGTATTTGTTGCCCTAAGTTTAAAAACAGTAGAGTTTGTTACTTTAATAGAACAAGCTCTTAATAGATAGTGTTAGGGCTCTTTTTTGAATACCCATACTCAATCATCTACATCTACATCTACATTTTATAAAGTTGGTAAAGTCATGAGACATCACACCAACTATAAAAACCAATAAAGCAACAAATATCTAAATATATAAGCAATATAAAATTTAAAAATGCTATACACCCCTTGCAGCACGTCATACTTAATAAATAATTGCTTCATATTGTACACACCTTACACCACTACTCCTTTTGCTCTGTGCACTTCTGGGTTCAATCCCTGGATGGACAAGGAAAATTAAGACCTTCAAGTCCTCTTGGATAAGGCCATTTAATACTTAGGCACAGTCTGTCTCCCAATTTGCATATGGGGGACATTAAAGAACCTGTTGAATCATTCACATAGAGTAGGAGTTTGCCTCCTGGTTCAACAGCATACATGGTAGTGTATTCATATCATGCTGCTCTTTGCACAATTTTTTTACATTTGTAGAAGTCTATAGCTAGGTAAGACCAAAATCTCTAGGCACCACAAATAGAAAACAGAATTGAAACTGAATAACAGACACAATTGTGTGTTTGTATCAAGTGTGTTTATGGTTTAAGCATGATCAGAACATCATTATTATGTTCAAATAAACTTTCAGACCATATCATTCTCTTGAGAACAAGATTTGTATTTAATAATTACTATAAGGCTTCTTCTGCATTTACTATTTAATTTATTTATTTAATAATTAATTAATTATTTATAAGGCTCCTGCATAATTTACAATTTAATTTATTTATTTAATAATTAATTAATTATTTATAAGGCTCCTGCATAATTTACAATTTAATTTCTAACCAAGCTTTCGGTCATTAGCAGCCATCACTTCAGGGTATGAAAGTGAAATTTTAAAGATTTGTATGAGTTGTATCCTCATTCATGTACTCTGTTATGCAACCAGCAAGGAAAGTTATACTTTAGGGAATGATATGTGGTCTGAAATGGGAAGGCAGAAGATTAACCAACAACCCTGTGTACTGGCTTGTGTCAAGTTAACATCTTTTATCATCGGACATCAACTTGGTAAATTATTTACCGGTATGTACTGATTAGTACATTAGCTCGTGTAATTACATTGAATTCGTTTGTATCTAATGTAAATAAATGAATAATTTGCACATTAGTTAATAAATGCTCTTGAAGTGCAGAGGAAAAGAGTTCTCTCTTAGTTTTCCTATTCCCTTAGAAGCTTAGACTCTCCCCTGTCCTAGTACTTAGGGCTTCTACAGGGACTGTGGAGGTGGGGAGCTTAGCCCCGCCTTTTTACCCAAAAATTATTTTCTGTTACAATTTGGCTATTGCTTTGACATGAGTTTATGTTCCAATTGCCCCCCAAACACTGGAAATTGCATTTCTGAGATCCTCAATTTCAAAATATTCAGGGAGTGATTGATCCCGCCTACACAAACCTAGACCCCTCAGATTAGCCCCCCCTCCCCCACTCAAAGCTATACTCCACTGTCCCTGTTCTACGCCACAGGAAACATCACCATCTCGCGAAACACACTGTTTCCCTTGGTCCCAGTCAAGAAGAATAGTTAAAACTATTCTTTTTCAAGATTTGAAGATGTGGGAATTTTGAAGATCAACAGATAGTAACTTTGTGCGAGTAAAATAAGAATACAAGTGGCAGCAATGAATTTGCTACACTCCCATATGTAGTATTGCATTTGATCATTATTATATGTATGGATATTTGTACTCTATAAATATTATTAAATATTTAAATATTATCTGAATTAAGGATAAACAATGGGAGAGAGCAGCATGTCAGATATGAGTAATAAAAATTATAACTCAGCCAGAAACAATGCTAACAAAAAACCAGAGTTCACACTCACCGGGGAAAATAAAATTCCCTGACATCTCCCGGACCAAAAGATATTTTCACTGGGCACTTATTTAACGAAAAATTATGTTTATATGGTAGTTCATCCAAAGGAAGGCCAACTAAGAAAATTGCGAAAATTCACTGACCAAATTAAAATCGAAATTCCCTGACCTTGAAAAATATTTAGAATTCACTGGCTTTATTTTCCATGACCGTGGGAAGCTTGCTTTGGAAACTACCCTCTTTTATCATTCTAGGAAGTTGGCGAACTTTTTTCCAGGTATTTTGGCTGGAAAAATCTGCTTGCAAACGACCCTGTTGTATGTTTCAAGGAAAGTGGCGAACTTTTTTCCAGGGTTTTCTTGCTGCAAAAATCGTTGCAAACGACCCTCTTTTATGGATTAAGGTAGCTGGCGTATTTTTTTCCAGGGTTTTTTTTTGCTGGAAAAATCGTTGCAAACGAATTTATCTCTTCTATGGTTTTAGCAATCTGGCTAACTTTCTGCGGGGAAAGCAGAAAGAGCTCAAGTTTGCCATTGCAGGAGAATTAATACAAACTTGGGGAAATGTAAAATCTGAACAAAGAGACAAATCTGAGACAAACTGAAACAGTAAAATGAAACGAAACAAAGCAGACGCAAAACAGAAGAAAAATAGAACAAACAAAAACGTAGCCTCAAAGAATAAGGCGAGCCACCCAATTCTGCTGCTTTCAGGCGCGTCACCCAAGAAAGCACTAGGAAAGGTTTACATTTTTGAAATCACCAAACGTACAAACGACAAACGGCATGCAAATACTGGTCATGATATATACTTCTACACTCAGTAACTTAATTTCGTGACAACTATAGAACAGGCTATAAATATATCAATACTATATTGCATTGATGTCCACTCTTGGCTTTGTGCAAACAAACTTTCTCTTAATATAGATAAATCAAACTTCGAAATCTTTCATCCGCCGCAAAAGAAACTATCTTATGACCTGCATGTATATATCAATAACAAATATCTTAAACAAGAGACTAACATTAAATATTTAGGCGTTGTTTTAGATAATCACCTTAGTTGGAAATCCCACATTGCTCTTGTTTGCAGAAAAATCAAAAGGAGCATTGGGATTATCAGTAAGGCTCGTCATTATCTAAATATAGCCATTCTGTGCACCTTGTATTATTCTCTAGTTTATCCCTACCTTATTTACGGCATTGTTGTATGGGGTCACACTTACGAATCTACCATTAAACCACTTCTTATCTTACAAAAGAAACTGATACGAATAATGACTTTCAGTGACTACAAGTCACATACTAACCCTATGTTTCTCAAACTAAAACTCCTGAAACTTCCAGAACTTGTTCATTTCTACACTGGTCTGTTCATGTACGATCTCCATATGGGAAATCTACCGATCTGTTTTTCTTCCTTTTTTACTCAAGTAAAGCTAAAACATAACTATAATACTAGATTGGCTTCCAAGTGTTCCTTTTCGCTTCCAAAAGTAAGAACTAACTTTGGGAAATTCAATATAAGATATTCGGGAGCTAAATGCTGGAATTCAATTGATGAAACTCTAAAAAAACAAGTAAATAGAAATAAATTTAAAGAGAGGCTGAGTGATGAATTACTCCGCTCATACTCTTGCTGAGACTCTAAGCCTATTCATATTTCTCCATTCATATTAAGTCATATCTTAGATATTTGATCCATCCTTTTCCTTTCCTTTCTTCTTCTTGTTTTCTATTACTATATACTTCTTTTTCACTATCAATCGTATTAACTATAACTTTTAATTTTATATAGACCTATGTAATCATTACATATTTTCGTAAAAAGCTATCTACCTAGGCTAGCCCTCGTGGTTATTGTAGACAGCTTGTACCTTGTATTTAAGTTTCTAATTATACTTGTAATTCTTTTTTATTTAATTATTGGTAGTTAATAAACGATTGTTGTTGTTGTTGTTTGTTGTTGAAAGAACTCATAGAAACAAAATTGCAGGAAGATAAGGAGTTTCATTTAGATCGATTTTGGCGCCAAACCCTGTACTTCGGGTCGTTTCATACGGGGATGCTCAGTCCGCCCGGACTCTCGACCCCTTACCCTTTTATATACCAAATTTCAGCAAAAGGTACCCCTTGTATATACCTTTTTGCTTGAAAAGGTACCCCATTCATATACCTTTGAAGAAAAGCTACCCCTTTTTATACCAAAACTTACAAATTTCCACTCCTTCTCTATACCTGCAGCCTGAAAAAAAGTACCCCTTTCGGGCGGAGCATCCCCGTACAGTCAATTATGGGGAGTACCCCCCCCCCCCCGGGCTTTTTGGTCGCTATTTCTTTGTCGAATTTGACGGGTCAAAGGTTTGTGCTACATATTCAGTGTTTTGCAAAACATTTGTTTACAAATACTGCTTGTTCTCTTATCACTTAAATAATTCTAAGGTGCATACTTACTACATACTTATATTGATGATCCCCAGAGAAGAACATATACGTAACCAATTGAATATTTGAAGACGAATCGAATTTGCCGCGCGAATACAAACTACAATCACAAGAATGCAAGAGATATGAAACAACTATGAAAATAATAATAATAATAATAATTTTAATAATAATAATCCATTGATAAAACTTATTAATAACAAATTACACAATCTATAACAAGACAATTTATAACAATATTCGTATCTCTAAAAGTAGCAAAAGAAACAGTACTGATAAACATCAAAACGAGGTTAGGAGTCCATGCGGAAAATATACCACTAGTTTCATCTAACCTTTTGCTTTAGATATAAGTTCAATCTTTAATATATATATATATATATATATATATATATATAATGTAAATTAAAAAATATATATAGAAATAAAAATATAAAAATAAAAGTCTAGCTCATTCGGGCAATAGCGTTATCGAGGGAGATGTCTACACTCCGGCCGGAAAAGAGCGGGGGTGCTCGTCGGAAATTTAAAAAATGACCCCTAAAAGATACCTGAGTCCTACAAAGGTGGGCGTGGCAATAAGATATTTTTACCCCTAAGAGATACCAGCTAAAATTGGACAAATTTATAGTTATTTTGTGAGTGAGTTACACGTTTATAATTGGACATAATTATACGATTAAAGTCAATTAAAATTGTCTTTGCTGCTATTATTCTTATCTAATATCTCATTATCTTTAAAAATACCCTAAAAGATACCAGCTTTGACTTCGGTGGCCCGAAAAGCTTTTAGACACCCTAAACGATACCAAACCCCTGATTTTGACCCCTAAAAGATACGACGAGCACCCCCGCCCTACGATATAAGGGAGTCCCCCCCTCCCCCCCCGGGCTTGGAGCTCCCCAGTCATACGGTCATCAAAAGCCACTCCAAGATTGACAGCTGACAGACAAAGGACAATAAATGTCCCCGCAAACTTGGATCCCCCTCAATGGAGGACAATATGTTGACAGATATTAGCTAAGGCAACCGTATGAAACCTATGCCGGTTTCTCTGGCCACAACAGTGCATACTGCAGCAATTCAATGGTTTGCGACAACCGACTTCAAATCCTCGCAGAACCAAAATGAAGAGGTTGGGGCTCGTTGCTGCTTTTAATAATTGCAAAGCGCTTCATCATGTTAATATTGTCTGGCGTTAAGTTACTCACAGCATAAAATGACGGGAAAATGACACTGAATAGGTTGTATGATAAGGTACATGTGCGCGACACCTCTCTCGATTACTCGACAAAACAAATAACGTGACCACAATTATGCAGTTTGCGACGCAATTTTTGCGTCGCCTTACCAAATTGACCGGGCCGGGGCTCGTCATGATAATATTAATGAGCATGCAGTTCAAAGAAGGAAGAAGACTAACTACGTACGTAAGAAGGCACAAAAAACGTCTGGGCTTCGATGAGTTTGAAGATGTTTTCGATTCTGCTTGGTGAGTATTGTTTCTTTACTAACAGATATTGAAGTTAAAAACATATTCTTTTTGTCCAACTATTTGACCTTTTTGAAATAGCGACAATTCTGCACTGACATGTACAGCTGATCACAAACGATAAGCTTTAATATATGGAGGACCAAGCCTTGAAGTGTTTCAGCTTTGAGTATGCTTATGTTGAGTGTTTTTAGTGTCGAAAGAGCGGGGGAAAAAACCCGAACAAACAAGGAATAAAATGATGTATCGGAGAGTTATCTTAGCGTTGTCATCTTCTAGTTCTTTAAGCTCGCAGATGTATCACTGAAACACGTAGCTAGCTGATGGCAGGGAACAATATCGAGTGAAAAGGCTAGAGGCTCTCTACAAAAATACCTGTACTATTGATATCAATCCATGAATAATTAATGACTATAATGTAGATGAACAAATTAAAATTGGATTTATTTTATTGATTATGGATAAAATTGTTACATTAGTTGTGAAAAAATATTACTCTCACTTAATTGCTAATAATAAACTGTGGAAAAAGTTGATTTTTCATTAAAAAAACCTTAATTTTTTTTGTTTTGTTACAGCCCTGTTTTCAGCATTCTTTTGTGTTTCTGTAACGACAGTACAATGTAAGTAATGGGATGTTGCATATGATATATAGTTGTATGGGTATTGAGATTCAGGTAACCTCTAAGAAATCCCTACCTTTATACTCTATAATTGCCCCTGAATTCAAGAGGGGCGGGAGAAGAATGGTCTGAGGGCCGGTATACACAACTGTATGATAGACCTCTTTAGTTTGGGTAAACATCATTGGTTTAAGAAAAAATTAAGAGCAATTAAAACACACAATTCAATACAATTCATGCAGTTTGGATAAAGTGCTGACCAGATTGTATACATCCACAAAATTCCAGTGCTCAACCAACTAAGCCAACTGGGCATGGGTGGCGGTTTGCATTGCACACAGCAAAAAAACTCCTGGTCATGTCACTGTTCATTAGTCCCAACAGTGATAGCAAGGCATCCAAAATACTACATGTCATTATCCACAACAGACACAAGGTGGATTTGTACCCACTCAACCTGTTGGCTACTCTTCAGCTCGAGATCCACACATAATGCAATACTATTGAGTTTGGATAGAGTGCTGACCAGATTCTATACATCCAGCATTTGAAATTTTTAAATTACAGCTATATCTAGTCCATGTTGTTATTAATACTAGCTTTTTTGCTTTATATTTATGATAAGATACATCCTATTAAGTCTTTCTAGATGCTTAAATCATGCATAACTGGAAGTATTCTGCATAATTTCATTGTTTCTTTTTTTATTAGCTTGTGTCGCAAAATATGGGGACCTTAGCGCATCACCATTTCATACTTATGAACTCACTTACCCTTCTGACTACCCTCCATCAACTACCTACTGTGAGTGGATTATCACAGCACCTTCAGGCTATGTGGTTGAGCTGAGTTTTGTCACATTTAATACCAAAGGTTCCTATAGCTCAGGATCATGCTCAATCTCTAGTGATACACTTGAAGTTTATGATGGGAGATACCATCCTAGTAGTAAGCTACGTGGCAAGTATTGCAACAATTACCTGCCTGCAAATGTGTACTCCTCTGTCACATCTTTGTACCTGAGATTCAAGAGTGACAGTTATTCACAGAGTAAAGGCTTCAAAATAAAATACAAAGCAGTGATACCAAGTATGTACTATTAAGTTACTGTATTCATTTGATATGAAATTTGTTTAGTATATTTTTGGAGTTTGTTATTTCCTTTTGTTCTGGGGCATAGGCATTTACTTTATATGAAGAGGGATGGAAAAATTCATGGTACATCATGGCAAGGTTACGGCACAGCACAGGCACAACACTGCAGAATGACGAATGTTTTTCATACACAGCACAGGACTGACATGCATGGTCATTGCAAGGCACAGTCTGTGCCATAAGTTTTTTTATAGTCATATAAAAACTGTAATTTCAGGGTTTGTGTCCTAGGTGGTATAGTAGACAAAGTGGAAGTCATATTACTAGAGTGCAAATAATATATCTGATAAATACAAATTACAAATTTTGTAAAACTTTGTGCAATTTTGTACAACTTTGTTGAAAAATTGTTGAAGTTTGAAGAACCACTAAATTAACTCCACAAAAGAATTTGATTATATAAGACTAGTTAGTCTAGACTACAGTGCAAACAGTACATCTGTGAAACATAAGTTATACTAAATAGTACAAATTTATTTTCTTTTTCCTATTCAAAACTCCTAAACACTTCCAGAATTCCTTATTTCTGTTTCCTTAAATCTAGTTTTCACATCTCTCATTGTTTACTTTGACTTAACTTTTCACCTAGACTATTTGCAGTTCAGTGATAACACTAAATTAGTTGCTTTCACTAAAATAGCAAATTTGACTATTCACCAATTTGTAAAAATTTGTACAAATTTGTGCAATTTTGTTTTGCCTAATGTTTCACGGATATACTATTTGCACTCTGACTATATTGGTCGCCCCTAATTTGCACACTAGGAAAAGCTTAATGAAATATTTTTGAAATATTTGAATTAAGGAAATATTTTGTCTTCACATGAAATACCATCAGTAAATTAGTAATTAACTGTGCACAGTTTCAAAGAATATATAGTGATAATTCTTTGCAGAGTTATAAGCATTTAAAATGTGCCAAAACAAAAAAATGAGGCTGGTCATGATCAGGCCATGGCTGTGTTTCACATACAAATCCTTCTAATTTTAAATTGCTGTAACTTCCCTAGTATTTGTGCTAGAGCACTCAAATTTTGCTTAAATACTATTTAATCTTAGCATATGCTTTTGAATGCTGGCTGTTATGCCTTTAGGAGCTGACCAGATCCTGAGTGCAAAAAGCCCCAAAAATACTAGTATAGCTAGTAATATTCCTCATTTATGGGTTTTGCATAAAGGTCTATATGGACTGTGCATATAATTTTACATGTATATGCTTTATTACTTTCCAGAACCAGATAGCACAATCTGCAGTCCTTTCAATACCTATTCTCAAAACAACAACATTCAGGTTTCTAGATCATCAGGTTATATTGAAAGTCCCTTGTATGGAACCAAGTACCCAAGCAATATGCAGTGCACCTGGGCTATAACAGTTCCAGAGGGAAAGAAAATCAAGCTAACATTTTCTAATTTTACAGTTGGGGAAGACTCCTATTGCACTGCTTCTCATTTAACTGATGACCAACTTCAAATAAGGGATGGACAATATTCCTTTAGCACTTCTCTGAAAACTCTCTGTGGAAAAAGTTTGCCATCTCCAGTCTACTCCAGTGGAAGATACTTGTGGATACGGTTCAATTCTAACAGTGACAACTACAATACTAGGTTTAATACTGGATTTAAAGCCAAATACGAAACTCAATCAAGTAAGTAAAATATAGAAATTTAATTAATAAGAAAAAGAAGGGGAAAAAACTTCAGAATCGTCGTTATTTTTTAGTACGTAGTAGAATATCAAGAAAGTTGTATACTAAATAATTGAAAATCTAAGTTAAGTGATAAAACTCAGTATAATTTTACTTGTATTTTATTACTTCCCAGAAGCAGAAAGCTCCAGCTGCAGTTCTCTCAAAACCTATTCTCAAAACAATGACATTCAGGTTTCTGGATCATCAGGTTATATTGAAAGTCCCTTGTATGGAACCAAGTACCCAAGCAACATGCAGTGCACCTGGGTTATAACAGTTCCAGATGGAAAGAAAATCAAGCTAACGTTTTCTAATTTTACAGTTGGGGAAGACTCCTATTGCACTGCTTCTCATTTAACTGATGACCAACTTCAAATAAGGGATGGACCATATTCCTTTAGCACTTCTCTGAAAACACTCTGTGGAAAAAGTTTGCCATTTCCAGTCTACTCCAGTGGAAGATACTTGAGGATACGGTTCAAGTCTAAAAGTAACAACTACAATACTAGGAATAATACTGGATTTAAAGCCAAATACGTAACTCAATCAAGTAAGTAAAATATAGAAATTTATTTAGTAAAAAAAAGAAGGGAAAAAAACTTCAGAATTGTCGTTATTTTTTAGTAGTAGAATATCAAGAAAATTGTATACTAAATAATTGAAAATCTAAGTTAAATGATAAAACTCAGTATAATTTTACTTGTATTTTATTACTTCCCAGAAGCAGAAAGCTCCAGCTGCAGTCCTTTCAAAACCTATTCTCAAAATAACAACATTCAGCTTTCTGGATCATCAGGTTATATTGAAAGTCCCTTGTATGGAACCAAGTACCCAAGCAACATGCAGTGCACCTGGGTTATAACAGTTCCAGAGGGAAGGAAGATCAAGCTAACATTCCTAGATTTCAGTGTAGGACAAAACTTTTACATTTGCTCAGAAAAACATGACTATGTAGAAATAAGGGATGGACTATTTGAAACAAGTAAACGCATTGGTCAATACTGTTCGAGTTCTAAACCTTCACCTATTCACTCAAGTGGAAGACACATGTGGATACGTTTCAAATCTAACAGTGATAATTATCTTGATGAAATTGGGAAGAATACAAACGGATTCAGAGCTAGATATAAAGATGAAAATATGTCAAGTAAGTAAATCATAACATACCATATAACTACAGTACAGCAACTTGAGTTGTTATTAATTCATGCATATAAGTTTGCATATTTTGCAAATCACAGTACTGATGAGCTTATGAAATGCATATTATTAATGAGCAATAAGAAAGTAGGGTTAAAGAAAACTTCAAATTTCCATAATTGATTGTTTATTCAACTGTTTTAGATGCAGTTGGAGCAATAATTGGTATCATCATTGCCATAGTTGTAGTGACCATCTTCTCTGTGGTTTGTTTTCGAAGAAGGCTTCCAAGGTGTGCTCAAATGAGACAGCCATTAACACAAACAACATTGACCTACAACAATCAAAACCCTTCAAGCGCCCTAAGCGCCCGAACTGTTCACTACTCTCCAACACCCCAAAGTAGCTATCCTCCCCCATCAAGTGGGCACCCTTCACCTCAAGTGAGCTATCAACATCCTCCACCTGGTAGCACTAGTACTGGTGATGCTGTATATACCCCCAAACCTTCTGCACCAATTAATGACCATCCTTCAGGTACATTTCTGAATGACCCTCCTCCTACCTACTCAGAGGTAGTTCCAGATGTACCTCCTCCTCCTTATCCAGGAATATCTCCGAATCCTTCACACATACCCAAGATTCATTGGTTCTAAATTTATGTTTCATGCTTTTTATTTACTTATTTACAATACAAGATGATAAATGAAAGTAATAGTATTTAAAAGAAGTCGGAATAAAACTGAATGAATAGAAAATAAATAAAAATAGTAAGCTTAACCAAATGTTGCAGAAATCTTTAAATACCTTTAATTTGCAAGGTTACAGTCAGGTGCAGTGCATGAGTAAATGGGACGCAAAAACCTTCAATTAACTCAGTGTAGTTTTACCTATTAATTTGGAACATTTTTTATGTATATCAGCAAGTGGTTGTATGTTCGGTTCAAAGAGTCTGTTATATAGTTTAATTTTTAGATTGTAATGTTTAATTTTGGTTTTCTTCAAAGCTGGTTTATATATCTTGTCTATTTTTTCGGGCTCTTCCTTGTGCACTTCCAAAAGAACTAGTACCACATAGCATTTTCACTGGCTAAATGAAAAGGTATACTTTTGTTCAGAGAGTAAACTACATGAGGCACGACAAAAAAAAATGGATCCCTCTAAAAACGGGACGGGGACAATGGGGACGGGGACGCGGCCAATGGGGACGGGGACGCGGCCAATGGGGACGGGGACGCGGCCAATGGGGACGGGGACGCGGACTCGGGGACAGGGACTCGGGGTCACTCGGGGACGTGACTGTAAAATTCAAACATTTTTAGGATGAAAAGAATATTTTACCTTCAATTTTGAAAGCCTCTTTCTCCTCAAAATGAAAAATTATGACTTATTATTTGGTTTGTTTGGCGAAGAACATGCTCGTTAGTAGACCAAATAAATTACTAAATAATCATTTGAATCTGGATATTGGATACATGGATATTAAGGGTCTTTTGGTCTCCTTTTTCCCTCTGTAAAATCAAATATCCACAGATCCTGTCGCCATGATTGTTGTTATTGATCCCGCAATTTTTTTTTTTTAATTCTATCACTCCACTTTTTAAGACAGTGCCCCCCCCCCCCCCCCAACTTTGAAATGTGCTCCACCATCCCTGAGCTGTTAACAGTCGAAAATTCTGCTCGTTCGCCTGCTGAGTTGACACAGGAAGCCCATATTTTGAATTTTAAACTAAATAACGCCCAGGAATAGCGTACGGACTGTGTCAAAAATCTGATAATATTTACGGAAAAACGAAGGGAATAATCGGTTTTTAAATATATCAGTGCTTTCAAGAGTTCTCTGTCGGGATTTACGAGGGGAAAACTATGGTTTCGCTTGGTAAATATGTACTGGGTAAGTAGAATCGATGTGATCATAAACAGCTTGTGATTTTGGTGGGACATATTAGAATACGAAAAGGCCTTTCTGTCTTTCTTCCTTTCTGTCTGTTTTGGCAATTAAACCTCGCGACATAAAACCAGTTAAGAACGTATCGTAGGTCAGTAAGAGAGGTGTATCTACAGATATCTATAAACAAACGATCGTGCTTTAAAAACCAGAGTTTAGGTCCGTAAAAATAATAATCCATACCCATGTAGTCTAGCAGTCCGTAAATTGTTTCTGTTTAATAATCTGGAGCCAAAATATTGTGTTTCATCTCCTCTCCCTCATTATTTCATCCACTTTATGTAAAGCTGATGCCTTTGGGCTAAAATTTGACCCCAGCGGCCGGGAACAAAACTAGAATTTTCTTTAGTGACACCAGCTTGTGGTCCAGTATGGGAAGAAATTTATTCATGAATGCTACTCTCCCTGCATAGTCTTTTCCCTTTTCTTACGCCCATTTTGGCTTCCATCACTCCAGAAAATATACTTAACTGATACTAGGGGTGTGTGATTATTTTCATTGTTGTCGAATAAAGACAACTAATTTTTTTTTTATTCATTTTTTCCCTATGTTCAGGTGTTCAGGTGTTAGTAATTCTTGTGGAAATTTCCAGGACAGCAGCTCAGTGTAAGTATATCATTGAGAACATTAATAACACTGAATTAGGGATTTCCTTGGACATTAAAGATAATAAAAAGGAATCAGGTGGTTTTGCTTTTCGGGCCAAACGAATTATAATTAGCCAATCAGTTTGTATTTCGTTCTTAGTATTGTAGCTGAATGTTTCCTAGTTTTGGCAGTTCTATAGGTTTTAGGCTTGATAAACAACAACTTTTATTCAAAACTTAAGAAAATATAACTCTTCCTTGGAAAGGTTTGCCAAATGTCTTTTAGAAATAGAATATTTTGTCTTTCATTTGTTTTTACATTCTTCTTATTGCCCATAATGCCTAGCTGGCATGTAGGGCAGCAACAAAGGATGACAGTTTTTACATTGGTGGATATTTAAAAATACTTCGTTATGACTTGGAAATACTTGGAAATTTTTGATGTGACAAACCTTGCATAAATATAGCCTGCATGAGTTAAAGTCAGACTCCACACTGAGGCTAGCAATGCATTGCATTGATTCCAAATCACCTGGAAAAATTGGGCAAATTAAATTTCATAAACTAAAAGAGAAAATATCCAACATTTTATCAGCAATACAATTGGTTATAATAAGCCGGCCAGCTGTGTGGATAAAATTGAGCAATTTGATTTGTCCTGTGAGTGATCCAGGCATTGTACTTGGTCAAGAATACTCTCATTTATAAAATAACTGAGTTCCAACACATGCTCTGATTGGTCGAAATGCCACACACACTCTGAATTTAAACTTTCATAGGAAAAATAAAACAGTATTTTTCGTTAATTTGTTATTTTATTTAAGACAGTTTTCCATTTTAGATGAGAACACTTGAGAAGCTAGAAACCACTTCACTACACGTCATGAATGGTTTCCTAGTATGCTTCTATTGTGTTCTCTCAGCATCCCATGGCCATGTGTTTAGATCAGAATTTATTATCCTTAAATACTCTTAAATAATATTATTATTATTATTCTCCTTATTGCCCCCAACCAATAATCCCATATTTGTATACTGGGTTTGTCTGGATTGTTTTACAATGAAAGCTGAACCACGACATAACCTAACTCCAGAATATTAATCAATCTTTTCTTTTTTCTCCCATTTTTCTCTTTTAGCATGTGACAGTTCTACTATTGAACTCAAAGCTTCTCCACATATTTCTTTATATCTCACAAGTCCATACTACCCTTTCAACTACCCACCCTCACAAAAATGTCACTGGGAAATTACAGCACCAGCTGGCCATGTGGTTGTGCTGACATTTCTAAACTTTAACATAGAAGGAAGTATTAATTTTAGAAGCAGTGGGTGTTCAAATTGGATAAGCGATCATTTAGAAATTTATGATGGACATAACGCAGAAGAAGGGAAACTTCTTGGAAGGTACTGTTCAACATACCTGCCCCCCAAAGTATTCTCCTCTGGCACATCATTGTTCTTAGAATTCAAAAGTGATGAGTTTACAGAGAGAAGAGGCTTTAAGCTGGAATACTCAGCAACAGTCCCAAGTGAGTAATATCTATATAATATATAATATATAATATATGTTTATATATATGATTAATTTTGAATGGCTAGTTTTATGAACCTTTGAAAATTCACTACTGTAGTAGAAAGTCATCAAGAAAGTTGTATGCTAAATCACTGAAAATTTAAGTTAAATGATAAAACTCAGTATAATTTTACTTGTATTTTATTACTTTCCAGAACCAGATAGCTCCATCTGCAGTCCTTTCAATACCTATCCTCAAAACAACAACATTCAGCTTTCTGGATCATCAGGTTATATTGAAAGTCCCTTGTATGGAACCAAATACCCAAGCAACATGCAGTGCACCTGGGTTATAACAGTTCCAGAGGGAAAGATAATCAAGCTAACATTCCTAGATTTCAGTGTAGGACAAAACTTTTACATTTGCACAGAAAGACATGACTATGTAGAAATAAGGGATGGACTATTTGAAACAAGTAAACGCATTGGTGGATACTGTTCGAGTTCTAAACCTTCACCTATTCACTCAAGTGGAAGACACATGTGGATACGTTTCAAATCTAACAGTGATAATTATCTTGATGAAAGTGAGAAGCTTACAAATGGATTCAGAGCTAGATATGAAGATGAAATTTCAGGTAAGTAAATCATAACATACCATATAACTACAGTACAGCAACGTGAGTTGTTAATTCATGCATATAAGTTTGCATATTTTGCAAATCACAGGACTGTGAATGTTAAACGTGATCAATTATATTATTCATTCTTTTAACTCGATTTAGTTTCAAAGCATACCTTTAAATCTGATGCTGATGAACCAATGAAATGCATTAAGTGGCACTTGAATGAAAATTGTTGAAAATTCGACATGACTTGAAACTTGGTTAAACTTATCTAGATCTATATGGCCCCAATAGTAGCCAAGCAACATATTTTCTTTGCAGTCAAAAGAGCCATATAAAAATCATCAATTTTTTTCAGTTTATGACTAAATGACATCATACATTCAACCTTATTGTTCTTTTAGTTTTTAGTAAAATTTCTCAACTGCAAGTGGCTCCTGGGCTAAAATTTTTCCCAATATGGTTTTTGTAATCATAATTGAGTCTGGATTATCCTCAAATATTTGAATTATTTGGACTTTTAATCTAAGTGCCCCTATAATGAGCAATGAGAAAGTAGGGTTTAAAGAAAACTTCACTTTTTCATAATTGATATTTATATTCAACTATTTTAGTTGCAGTTGGAGCAATAATTGGTATTGTCATTGGCATAGTTGTAGTGACCATCCTCATTGTGGTTTGTCTCCGAAGAAGAAGAAGCCTCCAAAATCGTGCTCAAATGAGACAGCCAATAACACAGACAACACTCACCTACAACAATCAAAACCCTACAAGCGCCCCATCTTATCCAACTGTTCACTACTCTCCAACACCCCAAAGTAGCTATCCTCCCCCATCTAGTGGGCACCCTTCACCTCAAGTGAGCTATCAACATCCTGCACCTGGTAGCACTGGTGATGCTGTATATACTCCCCAACCTTCTGCACCAATTAATGACCATCCTTCAGGTACATTTCTGAATGACCCTCCTCCTACCTACCCAGAGGTAGTTCCAGATGTACCTCCTCCTCCTTATCCAGGAATATCTCCGAATCCATCACACATATCCACTACACAACACCCAACTACTTCTTAATCTTATTAGGTTCTGCTTCTTAACCTAATACAACCATTAAGCCTCTAAAAATACAGAATACATGTAGACACAATGAAAACCTTACAAGTGTCCATCTTATTTATCCAACTGTTCACTACTCTCCAGCACCCCATCATAGCTATTCTCTCCCATCAAGGGAGCTATCAACAACCTCCACCTGGAGCTATCATACGTCAACTACTGACGGTGGTAATGTTATTTCTATAATTTTATACCTATCATTGATTGATTCTTTATCAATTTATACGTTCATTTCGTAAGATATAATTTATTATTGCGTGTGAATAAACTAAGAAAAGTCTACCTAAAAGGCTTTTATTTTGAAAGTTACAGTGAAGACTATGAAAAACATTGTGGCAGCGAGTAAATCTTGAACTGACAGTGAAAGGAATTATTATAGTAAGCTTAAATGTCGAGCTAGCAAGAGGTCATTTCTGCTTCAAACTTGCTGGCTTTTGTTTATAAGAGTCGACCCAAAATCTATGTTAATTAAAAGTCATATATGTCATTGTAGTTTCTTAATCACTTTTGTGTTTCTCTAACTAGTACTAAATAATTTTACTTACGATTTGCCCACTACGACATCAATCTTCGGGACTGCAGTAAGCTTAATTTCCTTCAAAGGCACATGGAAATGCGTAAAGCTGTTTTATAAATTTAATTATACTTATTAGAACAAAAACCGTACTTTTATCTAGTTTTCAAGGTTTAGAAAACAGGAAAAAATTACCTTTTCTCGTCGTCTTCGCCAATTTTAACTTTGATTCAAAAATGGCGGGAGTTTTTCCGCTTCTTTGTCATGCGCAAAGGATTCTGGGAAATTCAGGTTTTGCGAGGGACATTCTAGTACCCAGACCCTGATCAACTTTCTAATGAAAAATCGATTTTTCGTTAGAAAGCTGAGAACGGAAAAGGGTATCAGACATCAGAGAGGTCGGTTTTTTTAAGATTTATTGGTTCTAAATTTATGTTTCATGCTTTTTATTTACTTATTTACAATACAAGATGATAAGTATAGGAAATCGCACGACCTCGAGTACAATTTGGAAATTAATAGGTACGAGTAATGTTTTGAAAGTTCTTGTAATTGCACGAGCCTTTAGGCGAGTGCAATTAAAGAACTTTCAAAACATTACGAGTGCCTATTAATTCCAAATTGTACGAGAAGGTCGTGCGATTTTTTATTCATAGTTCACTCGACAAAATTTTATAAAACATGCGAAGCGAAGGCATTCATTCATCTTCATTGCCTTTGCTATAACCGACCCTTCTCCAAGAACGCTAAGTCAAGAACAGCATAGAAAGTGTTAACGTTGCTGTAAAACCATTTTAGATTAGTATTTTATGTATGATTTGAACTACAAAATACTAGAAAATAATTTTACATCTCAAGTAAAAAGCCATTTTAATGCATGTTTACAACTATTGAATGACAGTACTGACAGCTAAACAGCGAATCAAGAAGCGACTTTTCTTTGAAAACGTACTGTGTGAAAACTAAGCGAAAGTTGAGAGTTTACAGTTCGCTAATATAAGTTTTTTTCCTCTTAGCATTTGCTAATAACTGCAAAAACACAATTTCAAAATACTTTCTTTGAAAACAAGTTAGCTGGACAACATCAAAAGGGATAAAAGCGACAAATATGTCGTTCAAGTTAAAAGTTTTGAAGTACAGCTTGCCGTGAACGAGTCGCCAGCGATCAGACCATGTGCTTTGGATATTTTTCACTCCTGTAGCTTGAACAATTTCGCTGCTATTTTCTTTGAATGGTGAATTATCTGAAGATTTTATTATTTCAAGACTGGATTGATAACTTATTATCAATTAATCTGTGATAAATAGCTGAATTCGTCTCTCTACAACTACTCGACAGTTTGCCGGTAAGATTTGATCTTAACTATTTTCAAAACAAAAAACGAGCCTCTACTCGCTGTGCTTTTTCGCTAAACGGAAAGAAATTTGCTTTAAAACTATTGTTAGCTGTTTTCTACATATTGTACAATTATTGTAGTTGTGGTGTTGAATTTATTTTTCGAAAAAACCACAGAAGACAACAGGTAGTAAAACGAGAACATTCAAAACTCCAACTCAAATTGTTTGGCGAAAACTAGAAAGAAAAAACGACTTTCTACTACAAAACATGATTTATTAGGTCTTGAATTTGTCTAGTTATCATAATTTGAGGCCTTCCTATGTGTGTATTGAACAGTTTTCTGAAATTTTTCCATTTTAATCTATAAAACACTGATATTTTTGGGAATTTCACTCATTTCACTGGGGAAATTTGCCGCTTTTGGCCGTGTTTCCATAGCGACCTAATTGGTACTCCCGCGGAGTACCAATTAACGCTCTAATTGTACTCCTCTAGACCAATCAGAATCGAGTAATTTTGTCGAGTGTACTATAAATGAAAGTAATAGTATTTAAAAGAAGTCGGAATAAAACTGAATGAATAGAAAATAAATAAAAATAGTAAGCTTAACCAAATGTTGCAGAAATCTTTGCTTTAAATACCTTTTTCAGGTTCCAGTCAGGTGCAGTGCATGAGTAAATGGGACGCAAAAACCTTCAATTAATATAACAATTAATTTAGAACATTTTTTAGAACATTTTTATTTCTAGGTAGTATAACTAATATATATCAGCAAGTGGTTGCATGTCATGTGGTTTAATTTTTTGATTGTAATGTTTAATTTTCGTTTTTTTCAAAGCTGGTTTACTGTCTATTCTTTCGGGCCGGCTCTTCCTTGTGAAATTCCAAAAGAACTAGTACCACATAGCATCTTCAGACGAAATGAAAAAAAGCTATTTTTATTCAGAGAGTAAAATACATGAAACACCACAAAACAAAATTAATGGCTAAAAAGGAAGAAGAACCGTAAGAGGATATATATGCGTCACACAAGAGATCCGAGAGATAGATTGGCCTATGTTGAAGCATGTAAATCCGTTAATTCATTGATCTGCTCTTCAAAATCAGTTTACTATAGCTCCGTGATCTCAGAGAACATGGGTAACCAAAGGGCCTTGTTTAATACCATTGATAAACTTCTTCATCGCAAATCTGACAGAGCGCTGCCCATCTCTGACTCTGACCTAGACCTGGCCGAACGGTTTGCTGACTTTTTTGTCAACAAGGTTTCCTCTATCCACAAGGGTCTTGCTAAAACTTGTGTGGGACTTGATTACAGCACTTCTACCGAGACTTCCTACACAACTACGCTATCCGAATTCAAGCCTGTATCGTTGGGTGATGTTGAAGAAATCATTAAATCCTCACCATCTAAATCGTGCAGCCTAGATCCTATACCAACTACTTTATTGAAGGAATATCTTCATGTACTTTTACCGATAATAACTAAGATTGTTAACATGAGTCTGTGTTCATCGTTTCCGTCTTCGTTCAAGAAGTCCATCATTACACCAATACTGAAGAAATCGTCGTTGGATCCTGATGTTATGAAGAACTATAGACCTGTTTCCAACTTGTCATTCATCTCCAAAATCGTTGAGAAAGTTGTTGCTCGTCAACTGAATGAACATTTATTCAAGAATGACCTCCATGAAACCTACCAGTCGGCATACAAATGCTTCCACAGTACTGAGACTGCACTCTTAATGGTACAAAATGACATCCTAATGGCTCTGGATAACCGACGTGCTGTTTTCCTACTATTGCTAGATTTGTCAGCTGCTTTTGACACTATCGAACATACTACTCTATTGTCTAGGCTTGAGTCGCGCTATGGAATCATTGACCATGCTTTATATTGGATGGAATCTTACTTACGACATCGAACTCAAGCTGTTACTATAAATAATACTGTATCTTCCACCCATGATTTACTTTCCGGCGTCCCACAAGGATCAGTCCTTGGACCTGTCCTGTTCTCCCTCTACACTACGCCCATAACAGATATTATACGACGCCATGGTCTAAAGTTTCATCTCTACGCTGATGACACACAGCTCTACTTGGCATTCAACCCCGCTTGTAGCGATGACCTGTCTACAGCTAAGTCAACTATTGAAGCCTGTGTTGCAGATATTCGAATATGGATGACCTGTAACTACCTGAAACTGAATGATGATAAGTCCGAACTTCTGGTATTCCATTCACGGCATGCACCACGTCCTGACATCACGAGTGTCATTGTGGGTGAGGAGAGTATACTTCCAGCTACTTCTTGTCGCAACATTGGTGTGACCTTTGATGAGACTCTCTCCTTTGAGAAGCAAATCAATTCCATTTGTAGAACTGCGTTCTGGCATCTTAGGAACATCTGGCGTATTCGTTGTTATCTTGACAAAAAGGAACACCAAGGGATATGGAGAAAGAGCATTCTACGTTACTGCACCAAAGCTGTGGAACGAACTTCCCCTCGATTTAAGAACCACGAACAGTTTAGAACTTTTTAAGAAAAAACTCAAAACTTTTATTTTTCATAAAACGTAGTACATATTTTTAGTTTTATACATAGATATCTGTAAACAGCGCCTTTGGGCTAAAGGGAGTTAGGCGCTATATAAATTAGCTTATTATTATTATTATTATTATTATTATTATTATTATTATTATTATTATTATTATTATTATTATTATTATTATTATTATTATAAAATTGCGGTTTAGGAGAGAATAGAAAAACGAAACAATTACACTAAAATGGATCTTTAAATACCTTAAGCTTAAGATTTCCCATTCTTTTGCACAATTTTTCGTGAAGCAGGCTTTCACCAGCATTACTCAGACAGTCTGCAGCTTCTTTCATCATGTCGAACTTCAAAAATTCAACAGCCGCTGCACAAAGCATATCGTTATCTTGCTTTGTTGTAGCTTGTTGAGCCATTCTTAGGGCTTTACTTTTATTGGTCATAAGTTGATCACCAGCATTTGTAAAGCATTTTTCAGCCAAAGTCCATTCTTCTATATTAAAGTAATGAATCCCCTTGGCCCTCCACTCTGCTTCTGTTGAACTTTCTGCAAAAGCACTCCGCGTCAACGAAGCTTCATCTGTCTTCCCCCGCTGTCTCCTCTGTGTTCTGGAGAACGTTCATTCGAACGTTCATTCGAACAAGACTTGACCTTTGGAAGTACTCAAACATTGGACCACGGGTTTTAACATCTTCGTCAAAGAACCATATATTTACCCTCGCTCGAGTTACAGCAGTGTATTAAGCACCTTATGTTTCTCATAGTCGAATTTAAGGGGTCTTGATGTAGGTGCGAGGTTTCTCTCATGGATTTCCACAAGGCCAGTAGCTCCTGCTTCTGATTCTGCTGCTCTCCGAGGGCATAGCTGGTTACGACTCTCCATTTCTCTGTTGCCTGAAATTCACAAACCAAAAAAATGTCATGTTATTGACCAGTCGAGTATTAAAAGGTGAAATCGAAATGTTCGTATAGGGTAATTCTAAAATTCGGTACTAAGTGAGAAGTCGGAATAGTACGTTATAGTCGTTTCCTGGTCATCCCCAGCTGTTGGCAAAGCGGAACTTTAGCCCCCTAAATTTTGGTTGAAAAAAAATAGTGCCCTTCCCCTCCCCTCAAATTCCAGGTAGCCCAACCCATGAACAGTCCCTAACTGGAATGCATCTGTGTGCTTCTGTCAGTCTTTCATAGGTGGATACAGAAATATTTTTTCTGTTTCTTTTATGGCAATTTCAGGGATTGATTCTTTCACTCCGACTCCGAGAGAGTGCCCCCCCCCCCCCCCCCACTTTGAAATGTGCTCCACCATTCCTGAGTTTTACATGTAAATTAAAATATTTTTAATAGAAGACCTCGCTCCATGTGTTCGCAAGTGAAAACCAGGCTTTAGTGGTGATTTTTCATCATGCTTTCTTTACACATGACTGACAGATCACTCGCCAGCTGTTAACCGGTCGAAAATTCTGCTCGCTCGCCTGCTGAGTTGACACAGGAAGCCCATATTTTGAATTTTAAACTAAATAACGCCCAGGAATGGCGTACGGACTGTGTCAAAAATCTGATAATATTTACGTAAAAACGTAGGGAATAATGGGTTTTTAAATATATCAGTGCTTTCAAGAGTTCTCTGTCGGGATTTACGAGGGGAAAACTATGGTTTCGCTTGGTAAATATGTACTGGGTAAGTAGAATCGATGTGATCATAAACAGCTTGTGATTTTGGTGGGACATATTAGAATACGAAAAGGCCTTTCCAGGCTGAGACTTTTCTGTCTGTTTTGGCAATCAAACCTCGCGACATAAAACCAGTTAAGAACGTATCGTAGGTCAGTAAGAGAGCTGTATCTACAGATATCTATAATAATAATAATAATAATAATATTATAATAATAATAATAATAATACTTTATTTCTTAAAAAAGCGCATAACAAACAAGAGTCTCGATGCTCTTTACAATATAGAAAAATAGATAAAAATATAAATAGATAAGTTAAATAAGTTTAATAAGTTAGACCCGGTTTAGACGTCAAAGTCCACATGCGCCGAATCCAATGCAAACGATGTTGCTTTAAAAACCAGAGTTTAGGGCCGTAAAATTGATAATCCATACCCATATAGTCTAGCAGCCCGCAAATTGTTTCTGTTTAATAATCTGGAACCAAAATATTGTGTTTCATCTCCTCTCCCTCATTATTTCATCCACTTTATGTAAAGCTGATGCCTTTGGGCTAAAATTTGACCCAAGCGGCCGGGAACAAAACTAGAATGTTCTTTAGTGACAGCAGCTTGTGGTCCAGTATGGGAAGAAATTTATTTATGAATGCGACTCTCCCTGCATAGTCTTTTCCCTTTTCCTATGCCCATTAATTTTTGGCTTCCATCACTCCAGAAAATATACTTAACTGATAATAGGGGTGTGTGACCAGACCCAAGACTGGAAATTGAATAATGGATTCCAATGCCAAGAGTTCCATTAATTGTTGTTGGGTTTTCCTCTGGTTTTTCTCCTTCACAATTCTCAGATTTCTCATACTTAAATTTCATAATTTTTCATTTTCATAGTTGTGGGATACAGACAACTAAATCTGTTTGTTTTTCCTTCATTTTTTCATTTTCCTTCATGTTTTTAAAGTTCAGGTGTTAGTGATTCTTGTGGAAATTTCCAGGACATCAGCTAATTGTAAGTATATCATTGAGAACATTTTAATGTTAAATATTAAAATATCCCTAAATTAGGGATTTCCTTGGACATATTTAAGATAGTAAAAAGGAATCAGGTGGTTTTGCTTCTCAGGCCAAATGAATTATAATTAGCCAATCAGTTTGTATTTTGTTCTTAGTATTGTAGTTGAATGTTTCCTAGTTCTGGCAGTTCTATAGGTTTTAGGCTTGATAAACAACAGCTTTTATTCAAAACTAAAGAAAATATAACTCTTCTTTGGAAAGGTTTGCCAAATGTCTTTTAGAAATAGAATATTTTGTCATTGTTTTTACATTGGTGGATATTAAATATACTTCGTTATGACTTGGAAATACTTGGAATTTTTTGTGACAAACAGTCCATAAAATTAATATAGTCTGCATGAGTTAAAGTCAGACTGCACACTGAGGCTAGCAATGCATTGCATTGATTCCAAATCACCTGTAAGAATAATTGGGCAAATTAAATTTCATAAAGAGAAAATATCCAACATTTTATCAGCAATGCAATTGGTTATAATAAACTGGCCAGCTGTGTGGATAAAATTGAGCAATTTGATTGGTCCTCTAAGTGATCAGAAAAAAAACCTGACAATCCAGGCATTGTACTTGGTCAAGAATGCCCTCATTTATAAAATAACTGAGTTCCAACACATGCTCTGATTGGTCGAAATGCCACACAAACACTCTGAATTTGAACTTTCATAGGAAAAATAAAACAGCATTTTTTGTTAATTTGTTATTTTATTTAAGACAGTTTTCCATTTTAGATGAGAATTAACACTTGAGTAGCTGAAAACCACTCCACTACACGTTATGGTTTCATAGTGTGCTTCTCTTGTGTTCTCTCAGCATCCCATTGCCATGTGTTTAGATCAGAGTTTTATATTCCTTGAATACTCTTAAATAATAATATTATTATTATTATTAAAAATTTTTATTGCCCCCAACCAATAATCCCAGATTTTTTTACTATGGAAGCTGAACCACGACATAACCTAACTCCAGAATATTAATCAATCTTTTCTTTTTTCTCCCATTTTTCTCTTTTAGCATGTGGCAGTTCTACTATTGAACTCAAAGCTTCTCCACATATTTCTTTATATCTCACAAGTCCATCCTACCCGTTTAACTACCCACCCTCACAAAAATGTCACTGGGAAATTACAGCACCAGCTGGCCATGTTGTTGTGCTGACATTTCTAGACTTTTACTTAGAAGGACGTATTGATAATTTTAGAAGCAGTGGGTGTTCAGATTGGATAACTGTTCATTTAGAAATCTATGATGGACATAACGCAGAAGGGAAACTTCTTGGAAGGTACTGTTCATCATACCTGCCCCCCAAAGTATTCTCCTCTGGAACATCATTGTTCTTAGAATTCAAAAGTGATATGTTTACAAAGGGAAGAGGCTTTAAGCTGGAATACTCAGCAGCAGTCCCAAGTGAGTAATATCTATATAATATATAATATATGTTTATATAAATGATTAATTTTGATTGGCTAGTTTCATGAACCTTTGACAATTCACTACTGTAGTAGAAAGTCATCAAGAAAGTTGTATGCTAATTCACTGAAAATCTTAGTTAAATGATAAAACTCAGTATAATTTTACTTGTATTTTATTACTTTCCAGAACCAGATAGCTCCATCTGCAGTCCTTTCAATACCTATTCTCAAAACAATGACATTCAGGTTTCTGGATCATCAGGTTATATTGAAAGTCCCTTGTATGGAACCAAGTACCCAAGCAACATGCAGTGCACCTGGGTTATAACAGTTCCAGAGGGAAAGATAATCAAGCTGACATTCCTAGATTTCAGTGTAGGACAAAAATTTTACATTTGCACAGAAGGAAGACATGACTATCTAGAAATAAGGGATGGACGATTTGAGGCAAGTCAACAGATTGGTCAATACTGTTCGAGCTCTAAACCTTCACCTATTCACTCAAGTGGAAGACACATGTGGATACATTTCAAATCTAACAGTGACAATTATCTTGATGAAAGTGGGAATACAAATGGATTCAGAGCTAGATATGAAGATGAAATGTCAGGTAAGTAAATCATAACATACCATATAACTAAAGTACAGCAACTTGAGTTGTTAATTCATGCATATAAGTTTGCATATTTTGCAAATCACAGGACTGTGAATGTTAAACATGATCAATTATATTATTCATTCTTTTAAATCGATTTAGTTTCAAAGCAAACCTTTAAATCTGATGCTGATGAACCAATGAAATGCATTAAGGGGCACTTGAATGAAAATTGTTGAAAATTGGAAATGACTTGAAACTTGGTTAAACTTATCTATATGGCCCCAATAGTAGCCAAGCAACATATTTTCTTTGCAGTCAAAAGGGCCGGATAAAAATTATCAATTTTTTTCAGCTTATGACTAAATAACATCATACTTTCAACCCTATTGTCTTTTAGTTTTTAAACCAAAATTTCTCAACTGCAAGTGGTTCCTGGGCTAAAATTTTTCCCAATCTGGTTTTCATAATCATAATTGAGTCATATTAACCTCAAAAATTTGAATTATTCTGACTTTAAAAAAAATTGTAAGGTTTCATCCAAGTGCCCCTGTAATGAGCAATGAGAAAGTAGGGTTTAAAGAAAACTTCACTTTTTCATAATTGATATTTATGTTCAACTATTTTAGTTGCAGTTGGAGAAATAATTGGTATTGTCCTTCCCATAGTTGTAGCGACCATCATCATTGTGGTTTGTCTCCGAAGAAGAAGAAGAAGCCTCCCAAATCGTGCTCAAATGAGACAGCCAATAACACAAACAACACTCACCTACAACAATCAAAACCCTACAAGTGCCCCATCTTATCCAACTGTTCACTACTCTCCAACACCCCAAAGTAGCTATCCTCCCCCATCAAGTGGGCACCCTTCACCTCAAGTGAGCTATCAACATCCTGCACCTGGTAGCACTGGTGATGCTGTATATACTCCCCAACCTTCTGCACCAATTAATGACCATCCTTCAGGTACATTTCTGAATGACCCTCCTCCTACCTACTCAGAGGTAGTTCCAGATGTACCTCCTCCTCCTTATCCAGGAATATCTCCGAATCCTTCACACATACCCACTACACAACACCCAACTACTTCTTAATCTTATTAGGTTCTGCTTCCTAACCTAATACAACCATTAAGCCTCTAAAAATACAGAATACATGCTATTTGGTCATACACAATGAAAACCCTACAAGTTTCCATCTTATTTATCCAACTGTTCACTACTTTCCAACACCCCAACATAGCTATTCTCCCCCCATCAAGGGAGATTTCAACAACCTCCACCTGGAGCTATCATACGTCAACTACTGACGGTGGTAATGTTATTTTTATAATTTTATACCTATCATTGATTGATTCTTTATCAATTTATACGTTCACTTCGTAAGATATAATTTATTATTGCGTGTGAATAAACTAAGAAGTGTAAAGTCTACCTAAAAGGCTTTTATTTTGAAAGTTACAGCGAAGACTATGAAAAACATTCTGGCAGCAAGTAAATCTTGAACTGACAGTGAAAGGAATTTTAATTAAAACTATGTAGTAAGCTTAAATGTCGAGCTAGCAAGAGGTCATTTCTGCTTCAAACTTGCTGGCTTTTGTTTATAAGAGTGGACCCAAAATCTATGTTAATTAAAAGTCATATATGTCATTGTAGTTTCTTAATCACTTTTGTGTTTCTCTAACTAGTGGTAAATAATTTTACTTAGGATTTGCCCACTACGACATCAATCTTCGGGACTGCAGTAAGCTTAATTTCCTTCAAAGGCACATGGAAATGCGTAAAGCTGTTTTATAAACTTAATTATACTTATTAGAACAAAAACCGTACTTTTATCTAGTTTTCAAGGTTAAGAAAACAAGAAAAACTTACCTTTTCTCGTCGTCTTCTCCAATTTCAACTTTGATTCAAAAATGGCGGGAGTTTTTCCGCTTCTTTGTCATGCGCAAAGGATTCTGGGAAATTCAGGTTTTGCGAAGGACATTCTAGTACCCAGACCCTGATCAACTTTCTAATGAAAAATCGATTTTTCGTTAGAAAGCTGGGAACGGAGAAGGGTATCAAACATCAGGGAGGTCGGTTAGGATTTTGCAGTGTTTTTTTTTTTAAGATTTATGTTTCATGTTAATTTATGTTTCATGCTTTTTATTTACTTTTTTTACAATACAAGATGATAAATGAAAGTAATAGTATTTAAAAGAAGTCGGAATAAAACTGAATGAATAGAAAATGATTAAAAATAGTAAGCTTAACCAAATGTTGCAGAAATCTTTGCTTTAAATGCCTTTTGCAGGTTCCAGTCAGGTGCAGTGCATGAGTAAATGGGATGCAAAAACCTTCAATTAATTAACTTCATTAATTTAGAAAATTTTGGTTTTCTTCAAAGCTGGTTTACATATCTTGTCTATTCTTTCGGGCTCTTCCTTGTGAAATTCCAAAAGAACTAGTACCACATACCATCTTCAGACTAAATGAAAAAAGCTATTTTTATTCAGAGAGTAAAATACATGAAACACCACAAAACAAAATGAATGGCTAAAAAGGAAGAAGAACTGTAAGAGGATATATATGATAAAATTGCGGTTTAGGAGAGAATAGAAAAACGAAACAATTACACTAAAATAGATCTTTAAATACCTTAAGCTTAAGATTTCCCATTCTTTTGCACAATTTTTTGAGAAGCAGGCTTTCACCAGCTTTACTCAGACAGTCTGCAGCTTCTTTCATCATGTGGATCTTCAAAAATTCAACAGCCGCTTCACAAAGCATATCGTTATCTTGCTTTGTTGTAGCTTGTTGAGCCATTCTTAGGGCTTTACTTTTATTAGTCATAAGTTCATCACCAGCATTTGTAAAGCATTTTTCAGCCAAAGTCCATTCTTCTATATCAAAGTAATGAATCCCCTTGGCCTTCCACTGTGCTTCCGTTGAACTTTCTGCAAAAGCAGTCGGCGTCAACGAAGCTTCATCTGTCTCCTCTGTGTTCTTGAGAACGTTCATTCGAACAAGACTTGACCTTTGGAAGTACTCAAACATTGGACCACGGGTTTTAACATCTTCGTCAAAGAACCATATATTTACCCTCGCTCGAGTTATAGCAGTGTATAAGAGCTTAAACTCAGAATTAAGCACCTTATGTTGCTCATAGTCGAATTCAAGGGGTCTTGATGTAGGTGCGAGGTTCCTCTCATGGATTTCCACAAGGCCAGTAGCTCCAGCTTCTGATTGAGTGTGCTTCTGCTGCTCTTCGAGGCCATAGCTGGTCACGACTCTCCATTCCTCTGTTGCCTGAAATTCACAAACCAAAAAAATGTCATGTTATTGACCAGTCGAGTATTAAAAGGCGTAATCGAAATGGTCGTAGAGGGTAATTCTAAAATTCGGTACTAAGATAGAAGTCGGAATAGTACGTTAATTATTCCAAGGTAATCCCCAGCTGTTGGCAAAATGGAACTTACAGAACTATTGGACAGTTTGTGGCTATCTAGTAAACAGCGATTACTGAGATATTTTTTGTCTTATTACCTAATAACTTCATACCTGGGTTTATATCTAGGATTTGATTCCATGAGGAGGGTGACTCCCAACAAAATTCGACAAATATTCCCTTCCTCGGTCCACCCAAAACACAGTCATGCATACAAATGTAGTGCGGGCCATTACTTGCAGGGCAAGGGAGATCACAAGCATACTCGGGCCGCAATGCAGGCCCTGGATATATGCACCGTAATTTCTAACTGCAAATATTTACCTGAGAATCTTTGAAGAAATTGTAGATGAGGACGTCGTCAAACTCCAGACCTTTTGCTTCGTAGATAGTGAGTACCAAGCCATGTTTCAATTCTTCTGGCATGTTATCACGAGCCTCGTCAGAAACCACAAGAACAGCTTGATGGGCACCAAATTCAATTCTTGAAGTTTGCCGCTTGTTCATAGCCAAGTCTGTCACACTACAGGACTCAAGGAGGACTGGCTTGGGACCATCAAATAAGGCGGTGTCTTCTTCAAGCTTGTCGAACGACTGAGGGAAAAACCTTCCCAGCAACTTGACTACACTGGAGGCCAACTTTATTATACCGGAATGCGAACGATAGTTGTGTGTCAACTGGAAAAGACTCTCTGGAACATTTATTGCAGCGTCATACGATTTCAAATTATAAAGTAGAGTCTTAAGATCTTCAAAACGGAAAGCAATTCCTCTCATGATGCTCTGAGCTGTATCCCCAGTGAAAAACATTCTATTTTGACAGCGACAGCACCGAATGAGAAGAGATAACTCGGCTTGAGTGAAGTCTTGTGTTTCGTCTACATAGACACTGTGGATGGACCATGGCAGTTCTGGATTCTCAGAAAGACGTTTGTGGAGGTGATGGACCAGGTCGGCCTCGTCAAACATCCCCTTTGAAGTAAGAAAGCTCTGATACAACTCAAAAAGGTAATAAATCACGTCCCTGTCTCCCACGAAGTTAGGAGCTCTTTTTCGGCCGATTTCTTCATATTCATCTCGAGAGAGAAAGCCTTGAGGCGTGCTTAAAGCCTCTGCCGACCCCTTGATAAATGACCTGATTTCTGTCCATACGAGAGTTGGATGAATCTTTTTCTTTTTTTTTCTTTCCATTTTCGCCCAGAAATCGTCACTGAATACTTGATACGTGAGTTCTCTCTTAAGATTTTTAGATTTGAGAGGCTTTTGGCGACGCTGTGGATCAGTATCTTCTGCATGAGTTACCTCTTGCACTTCTCTGGTCTTCTGATCTTCGCCATTAACAGGAAGGAAGCGCATGTGTTTACTCTCTTTGCCCCATCCTATGATTTTGTTCTGCATAGTTCCATCAGGTTTTCTTTGGAAAAACGAATCCCCAGGTAACGACGCATCCAGGAGGAGCAGCCAATCACGGGAACTAACAATTAGAGGCCAGGAAGTTTCTCCCAAATCCTGAATCCGATTGGGAAGTGAATCCTCACATACCACTACTGATTTTAAGGCTGGATTAGTGTTTATTAAGCCGTTGAAATTTTTTTGGACTTCGCTGCACAAAACATCATTTTTGGTGATAAAAAGGGGATGAAAATGCTCGAGCTTCACTGAACTGTCCTCCATCGATTTGGCTCCTTCATAGAAAACAGATGATGAGGCTCCTTGACAACTCGCTGAGGTTCCTTCCCTCGTACTGCAGTTGTTCCTTGATGGAGTGTAACTTGGGAATTGTGGCCCATCTGTAGCTGCCTGCTCCCAGTATCTCTGGAACTCTGTCCAAAGACGATACAGACAACAAGTTGTTTTCCCCGTGCCACTTCGACCAAGCAGAATAATGGGACAAGGTTCACGTGGGTCTGGTTTTAGGTTAATGATGTCGTGTTCAAGCTCAGTAACTTTGAATGGGAAGTTAATGTCAGCTTTTCCATCGCCGTTCAGAAGAGCTTCGATTACAGGAAACGTGAAGGAGTAAAATTTCAGAATGTTATATTCATTTTTTTCGGAACTTGCAGGCGGAAAATATACTCTCTTGTCATCAATATTTTGCTCGGTATAAGGCCGATTGCCGCTCTCGCATTTCTGATAAAGAGAAGGATAAGTGACTCCCCTCTCTGATCCTTCCATTTTTCTTCCAATAACCTTGAGCTTAACTTTCATTGCACACTGCGATCCTCGCTCATTAGATTTGACGATGCTATCCACGACATTTTTTATTTCGTGATCTAAGTCTCCGTGATCCATCACTACATCCCAGACGCGAATTATGTCTGTGTAAATCCTTGAGTCTTTGTCTGTGCTACATCTTGGAGAGAACGCGATAGTCTTTTCCCACAGGATTCTCGCACCTTTTGTTAACTTGGACTCATACAAAAGGATTCCTTTCTGTTTCGGTTGCCCTTCTAGCCTTTTACACGAAACTGCATTCCATCGACCCTTTGCCAGCATTATTATCTTCTCCACGATTCTCCCCTTCGTTTCTTGCTGTATTTTTTTAGCTCTAAAACGCTTCTTAAACTTATCACTAAAATCCACTTCCCATGGGAGATCATCGAATATGGTTTCATCTTTTTCCTGGATTACTGCTTCGCCCTTCTCTTCACTTGCACTTTCACGAGCTAGCACTTCTTCACCAGGTCCCTTCGCAGCTTCTGGTAATTCACTTGCCTCCAGTTTGACTTCATCATCAAATTGCATGTCATTAGTTCTGTCTATGATAGTTACATTTTCAATCAGCTCTTCAAGTTCTTTTCTCACGTCTTTTTTCTTTATTTTCTTTGATACTGATTTGCTAGTTGCTGCCACGGTGGTTTTCGACGTAGAGGATAAATCTTGTTCAGTCGACTGCTGAGGGGGAGCTTGAGCCGTTACATCGTTAAACTTCGGAAGCACCATTGAAGTCGGAAAACGATCGAAATTTGCGTTCCTTTCTTTGATAAATTTTGAGATCATTTTGCTGCGGTCGTCGTTCTCCTTACAGCAACCTGTTGGTAGTTTTCCTTGTTTGTTTTTAATTGTAGGATTAACGTTTGCATTTATAAGACATCTTATGACATTACACTTTTTGACACTATATTTATCCTTCACGGCGAGATGATAAAGACTGTTTCCATTAGAGTCCTTTACATTTGTAATAGAGGGATGGTGTGAATCAAGGAAACACTTCAGCATTCTTAAATCACCTGAAAATTGAATGAGATACTTTCAGAACTTGTTAACATACGTGGTTGTACAGGATTGGAATTTGCAAAAGTAATGATGGATAACTTTATTTCAGCAGGGTGGTATTTATAGCCCTGGGTCCTGGTTAGTACCTGTTTCAATTGCTTTCTTGACTACTTTATGCACCAGTGGTTGATTATCATCTGTTCTTACACAAGGGTTCGCATTGTACTTCAAAAGAGTTCCAGCAACTTCCACTTGTCCTTTTTCAACCGCAGCTACCAGTGGGTTTGACTTTTTTAGTAGACCATTGACTGACGATCCTTGCTCCAGCAAAACTGACAATGTTTCTTGCCTTCCCTTGAATTTTGCTGATATAACATTTTCTATTGCTATTTTGCTAGCACTGACACGTCCTGTTGCAATACCTCCTTTTCCCTTTTGATGTTTTTCTGGCCCACCTCCACCCAGATAAAGTATGCGAATAAGGTTCCAGTCTTTTGAGCTAACGGCCTCTCTATGAAGACGCTTCAGCAGCTTTTCCGAAATTTGAGCAGTGAGGCCAGTTGTTTCCTCTAAAATAAAAAAGAAGCAGCAAATGGAAATACGTTAGTTAATAAAGTTTGGCAGTTCTTACGCTGCTGAAAAAAGAGGCAGAGACCGTGGAGCTATACGGGCCACCAATCTTAGTCCCCCCCCCCCCCCCACCCCCACACACACACACACTTTTAAGGGTGCTCCGCGGTCCCTGAGAGGAAAAACCAGTAGTAGCAAAGAATAAGGTACAAAATACAGAAAGGCCAAACGTTTTTCAGTACATGAACTGATTTGTCAAAATATGTCAAAAATCGAAGGCAGAGGTTTATTTTTCCCCAATCATGTATTGCAAATAGTAATTCTTTCATCAATACCTTTTGCTAAGTATTTCAGTGCATCTCCCTGGACTCTAATTATCATCACATCCGGAAATAGCAATTCTTACTAAACTTCGTTATTTTGCTAGTATACACTTACTTGGCAAATCCACCGCGACTTTGATGGCTTCTTTGAGGAATGTCCACTGCTCTTCCGAATTGCCGCGCTCTCGTATTAGACACTCGTTCAATGCAGATAACAGTTCACTGTGTCGTTGTAGCTCCTTGTAACAGGAAACTAACAAGGCATAGCCCTGCATGTGAGAGCAATAACAAAAAGTGAGAAAATGCAATGCAACAGTTTTTTAATATATGTTACAGAAAACGGTAACATTGCGGCAAACATTGACCCTTCATCAGGGGAATGTCGAACTTTGCTCTATCCAACGTACCTTCACTTCGTCAGGGTATATCGTTGTTGCCTGGATGCCACCTTGAAGAGCTTGCTGCAAATCTTTTAGATGATAGTGCGCGGAACCCCGTAGGCATACCAACTCAAAGAGCAGCGGTTTTATGTTTGGTGATGGGTCTTCTTTCTGCATAAATATTATAAAATAAAAGTAATACTGAATGTGTCGATTCTATCAATTCATTCAATGTCATAACTGAAATTAAAAAAGCCGCTCTATACAAAGTATAAAAATGAGAGGATCAGTTACTGAGTTTGAACTGAATCATTGATTGTATCTGTTTCTGTGTCGCTGAGGGTTTACCCCAACCAAGTTAATATTTCATGCAAGTCTTCTTCCCTCCATGAATCCAATAATTAAACATGAAGCTGAAATATTCAACTAAATGTTCAATCTTTACCTTTGCGTCTGGCAATTCTAAGACTTTATTACATGTACTAATGGAATTTTGATAATATCTTCTTTCAAAATAGGCCTTGGATAATGCAAGGTGAACCTCCATGCGCTCTGGAAATTCCATCTCACACTGAATTGATCTTTTAAAGGCAAATACAGCTTTTAAGAGGTCTCCAGAATCGTATGCTTCTGCTCCTTTCTTTCTCCACATGGTACCTTGAGACTGTTTGAAAGAAAAGAACGAAAAAATAATAATGAAGATGATTTATGATATATAGCACCCTTCATTCTATATGTATATAATTAAAGGCGAGAGGTGGTTAGCATGAGGTGCAGGCACTGCATGAGATTGGGCACTGCCAAGGTTTCTTTACGTCCTCATGCTCAGTGGTTCTTTTACGCCCCTCCAACATTAGTTAGTAATGATGGAGTGTGGAGAGACGGGACCGCCATTCATAGTGGTCATCCGAGCCACTTGACCGTCTAACCACTTTTAGAAAAAACCTACTAATGGTCTATCACCAATCGAGCCCTGTGATTGGCTGAGCTACTAGGGGTCTATTAGTGATAGACCTTTAGTAGCGAAAAGCGCCGGTTTTGAAAACCAAGAAAAAAAATATTTAAAGCAAAATCCAAAACTTTTTGCATCCTTTTATTAGACCGATTAGTAGGTTTTTACTAAAACAATTAGACCTCTCGCCCTCATGGCCTACGAGTCCATAGCCCATTCGGCCTTCGGCCTCATGGGCTATGGACTCGTAGACCATTCGGACTCGACGACTAATTGTTAAGTAGATGTAATTATAAAGGCCAACGACCTCTCGCATGAAAGTTCGATGCTCAACCAACTGAGCCAACCGGGGATAGTAATTATATTGTAACGTAAGGCACTAAAACTGTGGGTAAATGTGTCATATGTGAATAGTACCAGAAAGCTCTGGCTGGTTCTGGCCCTCGAAGTCCCATACAGATTTCTTTATTTCATGGCAGATAGCAAAAGGCATGAACCGGTATGCAGTTTGCAAATTAAAAAAGGGTAAATTGAAGAAAAAAGGTAGAAAACATTATTATTATTTTATACCTTTTTATATTTTTCAAATACTTTAAGTACCCCCTTGTCTTGTCTTCTATTGGCAATTTCCATCGGCGATTCGTTGCAGTCTGGTGACCCCGAGATTGGGGCACCATGTTTAAGAAGCTCGTCTAAAAACTCTGGCAAATAGTCGACGCTGTTATCTATACCCCAATCAACAACCAGTTCCAGAGGAACATCAGAGGCGTCGCAGCCAACAGCCAAGCCCCCTTTGCCATATTCATACTTGTGTGCTCCTCCTCCTCCTCCTCCTCCTCCTCCTCCTCCTCCTCCTATGAACAACAGGCGTAGTTTTGTCCAGTCTTTTTCACACAAGCATCGCTTTATCATGTCATTGACAATTTCCATTGGTACATCCAGAGTAACATCAGCAGTCCCATCTGGCAAGTAATGCAACAAGAAAAGTATAATTTTAACAAGTTACGTACAGCAAAAGCGTAGCGCCACTTCTACCCAATCGTTTTCCTTGGAATTCTGCTGGGCTGCACAACCTGAAAAAAGCTAGCAAAACTAGTTACGAAGTAAAAAAAGGTATAGTATGTCAATATACCAATCTGTTGGCAATGTATCATATCTTCTACTGAGAACTTTATTCTAGTCTGAAAATACTGAGTGATTTCGAATGGAGCTGAAATTCAAAATGAATGGTAACCACACAATATTAAAAGTGTGCTACCTAAAGGCTTATTATCATCTTCTTAAATAATATCCAGTTCATAGGCAGCTGAACTGATTAAGATAATGTAACTAACCTGCAATTTTTTCTGACACTAACAAAATTTGGAGTATGATGTTGTTTTTCTCAGGGGAGTCAGCGTAACCAAAAGCTTTACAGTAGGAATGGACAGCCTCACGGTGTCTTCCAAGATGATCAAAGATGTCTCCTAACTGCCTATGCCCCTGAAAAAAAGATGCCTTGGACTGATGTCATGTTGTCAAAGCGTTTGTACTCCTGCACATCTGTATTAAAAATTCTTTTCAGAAGATGCTTGCCTCCAATATATGTATAACCCTTTTTTGTTTTGTTATTTCCTTGAAAAACAAGCTATAAGGTTTTCATAATCAAATATAGATTAAATGACATTTTACCTTTAACCAGTTTGATTTTATTTCTAAAGATTTCTCAGCATCTTCCAGAGCTTGCTCGTAGTGATTCATCTTAACGTAGGTATTACAGCGACTGGACAAGAGCGCAAAACGTAGGTCTCCGAAGTTTTCTCCTTCTGGTGCAAATTTGATAGCCAGTGTCAAGTAACCAATGAGAAGCTCAAAGCTATCTTGTCTAAGGAATTTATCTGTTCTTTCTTTCCATCTCTCTGCTTCTTCCTAGCGGCAAAAACAATGAAAATGCTTTTTAGTACACCAAGTTTGCCACTCGATTACATGAAGCGATTTCTGAAGAACCTTGAAGGGCACGCCCAAAACCTTCAGCCGTATTTATTATATTTTAGTTACCTGTGAAGAAACTGGGTTCAATGCATAAGCTTCCTCTCCTTTTTCTAGAGCAGTTTGGTATTCATTCAGGTGAAAGCACGCAGTAGCGAGGTTTCTTAGAAGATGATATTTGGTTTCCTTGTATTGGTTCGTCGCATTTTGAAGGAGAATCAGCGATCTTTGGAAAAGGTTTTTGGCTGTTATGAAGTCTTTATCTTCTAGCGCTTTTACGCCACCTTTTTTCCAAGTAAAGACTGTTTCCTAAAAAAAATCACAAAATGCATACAAAAATTATGGCGAAAGCTGTACTGGTGTAAGAGCTGGAAATCCATTTTATCAGTCATATAGTTTCATTTACATCTTACCTCTATTATATCTGGATATATCTGAGAAGCTTCCTGGATAACCGTCATCCCCGTTGCTTGCTTACCTGACAACCATAACGCAACACCTTTGTAGAGGAGACAACGGGCTTCATCAAATAGTGTTAAGGCATGGAGAGAGGAACAAGTGAAGAATAGTTCCGCAAGTGAAGGATGACTGTCTAAGACATTATTGCCTCGAACAGTGAAATTCACGTACATAGCCTGCAACAATAATACCGTCATTTTGGTATTGTTAAAAGTGTTTTATTGATCAGAAAGGACTTACTATTTAGGTCTAGGGCTAAGCTAAGTTTGTTTAACTTCCGCATGCCATGATTTTCACATTTTAAGAACAGATTTCGAATCAGCGGACAGAAAGCTTAGGGATGGACGCCAGCGATGTAATGGCTTTTCCGACAACGTCACGGCAAAAGTTTGAGATTTTATTGCAATTTTTTGTGTGACAAGTTGCGCGTGAAATTACTTAGATTATATTTATATATTATTTTACCTTTGTGGCGTTTGCTGTTGAATTTAATCTCAGGCATTCCTTAGCATCTTCCACGGCTTTTTCATGGTGATTCATCTTAGCGTTAGCAACACTGCGACATGATAACAGAGAGCAACGCAGGCTTGCGTAATTCGCTTCTTCTGGGATCAATTTAATGGCCAGCATGCAGTACTCAATGGACAGCACAAAGTTGCCTTTAATTAGAATTCTTTCAGCTCTTTTTTTCCATCTTTCTGCCTCGCTCTAATAATTAAAAAAACTTTGCTAACATCTACACTTTCAGGAATGTTATATTGTTATTACCTAATAGAAAGTGTAAAGGTACCGACGCCCAAAAATGTTTAGTACTCACATGTGAAGAAACTGGGTTCAATGCATAAGCTTCCTCTCCTTTTTCTAGAGCAGTTTGGTATTCATTCAAGTAAAAGCACGCAGTAGCGAGGTTGCTTAGAAGACTACATTTGGTTTCCATGTGTTGGTTCGTTGCATTTTGAATAACAATCAACGATCTTTGGAAAAGGTTTTTGGCATTTGTGAAGTCTTTGTCTCCTAGTGCTTCTTGGCCGCAATCATCCCAAACAGAGACAATTTCCTGCATTGAAATAAAACAAGTTCATGCTAATTTTTGGGAACAATGATGAAATTTACTATTTACTAATGCCAGAATTCCATAACTAGATAATTTTTTTTAGAAATTTCAGTTGCCCCACACGCTGATGCTGCACACTGAGCATGTGAAGTCTAAGTCGTCTAACTTTTTGTTAATGTTATCGCAAAGACAGCCTTCTCCTCATGCAAATATTTTTAGACTCTTAGTGTTTTTCCGGCGAGGGATTGAATTGAACCCACGCCCTCTTGCATTCAAGTCCGATGATGGCTCAATCAACTGATAATGAGCCAACCGGGTGGCGGTTAACTTTTACCCGATAAAACAACTAGTTCTAGACTTCTACTAATACTGTACCTCTATTATATCAGGATGCGACTCAGAAACCTCCTTAATAAGCTTTATCCCCTCAACTTGATCTCCTGACAACCACGCTGCGACACCTTTAAAGAGATGGCATTGCGCTTGATCGTCTGATGATATGGCATAAGGAATACACCAGTCAAAGAGGAATTTAGCGAGCGAAGGAAAACTTTCTAAAACCTCATTTGCTCTATTCTTCCATGTAAAGTATATCTATAAAACATAAAATATAACTTTCAGTCACTAAGGATGCGTTTGAGTTGCGTAGATTAGCCGTTACGTAAGGGTATGCAATCATAGGCATGGATTTGGATCATTTATTACCATTGGCCATTGAAACGGATATGGAAACGCCATCATGGGCAGACCATTCGAACGAACTGCAACTAAATCCAATGAGCACTTTTCGTAGTCTCCTAAATTCCAAAACAAATTGGCCCGTTCCAAAAGAAATTGGTTGTAATATACGTTTTTCACATGTGAAGGAAGGTTTTCATGAAAAAACGTAAGCTCCAGTAATTCCTGTTCCAGTTCGGGTATCATTTGGTGGTGTGCAGTGGCTGGAATGAGTTGGTTATTTGAATCCATAGTTTACTATTCTTGACTATTCCAATCTGCAAAATGAATACATAGTACAAATTAATAAGAATATAAAAATACAACATATTATTAAATCAGGCAAATTGCACAAGATTCGAATTTTCTAGAGAACATTGAGTTATATTTCCGGTTTCACACTGCATGAAGATCAAACTATTCTATAGTTCTATAGCGGGCTTCCTGTGCCACAGGAAGCTCGAGGATTCCAAATTAGGAGATGCCTGCGGAGGAGGCTAAAAACACACATTTCAGTAGGATTCTCATCAACTTCCTTTATGGACTTCAAACTTGTTATAAATTATATTCTTTCCATTACTGATAGAATCACTTAAATAAATTCGCTCGCAGCAATTACTATGTGCAAAACAATCCTTTCTACCCACAGTGTTTACTGGAGGTCACCCGACGATCACTGGAGTGACGAGACATGTTTGAACAAAATCTTTAAGTATCAAGGCCCGTTTACACTGGCGATTCATGAAAATATAATAATTTCTTTTCTTTTGCTTCTAAAGAGACATTTGCCCAGGTAATCTTAATTTAATATTTAGATATAAATAGATTTAATATTAGATATAGATTTTAAATTTTACTACTTATTATTTTATGTTAACATATATTCACTGTTTTATATTTTTTTAGTGTCCCCAATTAGTTGTATGAACTAAATACCTAGACACGTAAATAAAGTTATTATTATTATCATTATGTCCTGAATAAAACTTTACAAGTTAATCCAATGACTAAAATCGCTGCAAAAATCGCCACTGTAAAGGGGCCTTCAATTTTTTTGATAGCGGATTGGTACTGAACTTTCCTCTCATCAATATGCTAAATATTATCCCAGAAAATATCAGACCTTAGATGTATCGGGTAAAAATTAATAAAACTGGTTTGATAAATAATTATCTATTCATTCAAGGTTAAATTTTATTTACATCCCTATGGCATACGGCCTTGGCAGATTCATAATCATTACATCACTTACCTCACTCTTGTACTGGCGCCGAAGTCAACTAGTAAGAACTTCGAAATTGGATGAAACGATAAGAGAAAAACACTTCTCGTTTAACCGTCTTCAGTGCCAGGATCTCCAGAAATAATCACATTTGGTGACATTCAGAATGGAGAAATGATGATCCCAATATATTCCAATTCTACTTGTTCGCTTGTTTCTCATGAAAGAATAGAATAATAATATTCAACATCAGTTGACATCTCTAGCTTCGTTGTCGTGATTGTTTGGATACTCTAAACTTAATTATAACATCTTAGAATCAAGCAAGACAGCTTACATTATTCTAAGATGAATCAAGTAGGCAGAGATATGAGCTTAAACTTACGATATTAAAGAATTTTAGACTATTTTTATTCTACTTCGATTCGCTTAAATAGTTACCTGTTTGATCGTGCTGTTCACGACTATTGTTTGGGGTTTTCCAAGAAATCGCAACGAGTGACGTGTATTTGTTCTGTGATGACGTCAAGCTTGTTATAAATAGACAGATCTACGGGAATACCCTATAAAAATACCGTACAAAGCTACCAAAATTCGAACTGAATGTAATAAAAATAAATGCTCCTTAGATGGATTTTAGTTTTTATTACTAACATAGTTTAAAATTTGAGATGCAAGTGATTCCAGTGGCAATCTTTCATTGGTTTCGTTTGGTGTTTTTCCGGGAATTTTTTCAACCTTTAAATACACTATGTATTTTTGAGGAAAATTTCCCCTTATTAAATATGTAATAGGGAATTTTTTCTCCTGAATTTAAGCTAAATTTCCCTCTAGATGTGTCATCGTTATTGCTATACGTCGAATAGGAAGGTGAAAAAGGACCCAGTCAAGATTGTGAAACTACACTGGGCTGCAAACCTACAAACGTATCATTGGTTAGACGCTGGCGGAACTCGAGAGATGATTTCTAATTTTTTCACAAGGAAAAGTGCCGTAGAAAACAATGTCTTGGAGGGTGAAGGAGCAAAAGTTGTTTAGAAGGGTGTTTGAATTAAAGATCATCTCTTGATTTGCACCAATCTGCATCCTTCTAAATAAAAACGACTTAAGCCTGCACACAATTTCTTTTAAAAAATCTGCTAAAAATCTATTACTGTATACATATCACTGATGTCTTAATATCAGTGCCGCCCACGCATGAACATATTGAAGTTAATATATCTTTTGACTCTTTCACATTAATTCGAAACTCTAGGGAACAAATAGTCCCCTTCACACTTCCCTGTGTCATCTTGAAAGGTAGTCGTGCGGCCTTTGCATCGAAGCGAGAAATGAGGGGCAATGATATACACATATGAATAATTGTCCAAGATGTTAAAAAAAGGTCTCTATCATGGCTAGGTCACCTTCATATCTCAGTTTGATGTAAAGGCATGGCTAGTACCTTTCCAGATGGCGCAGGGAGCTGTGAAGAGGACTATTCTTAAATGTTTGCGAATCTTCCCGGTAAAGTAAAAAATACTACTCAAACGTGCTTAAAACAACTAACTAAAAACTATAGTTGATAATTGATTTGAAGGGGCTTCTTGAAAAAGAAACTAAAGTGTTCCCATTTTCGGCGTTGTCTGCAGCAGAAAATCAATGGCAAAACTATAACTATCCCCATAGTAAGCGGCAATGCCCAATTCATGGGTATATTTCAACGCCTCTTTTTTCGATTCTTTCTTTCCTTGCTTCTCTGGCCCTGAGTCTTCTTTTGGTTTCTGACGGGCAGTATTTCCTCTAGATCCTCCTCTTCATCCTCATCAACGTAACCTTCAGCATCATCTTTCTCATCCTTCTCATCTAATTCAGTCGCAGATGACGCTTGCACTAGTGATTCAGTTTCTTGTACTTTCTCTTCAAGACTTTTTAACAATGGATTTAAAACCCAAGCGTCATTCCATTCCCGCCCACTTTCAATCTGCTTCACTTTCTCCCATAACTTCTTTTTGAGCACCTCAAGCTGTTGCATATCCAATCCGATATCACCTACATTTCGTAAGCTCCTGATTCGTCTGAGTACTTGCTCGACGCTAGATACGTACAGAAATTTGTATTTTTCAAATTGCTGTTGTCTGATATTGTGGTTTGGACTTCCGACATGGCTTGCATGAGTGTTAGTAGAATCTGCAAATGTAAAACAAACACAATCGTAAAAAATATTGATTCTTTTCAAATCTCATCAATTGCAATAAATACAGGTTATCTGAAATACGAATGACACTTAGTGATCTAAAATGGGAAAATGATCTGGGTTGGCTCACTATTAACACAAAATTGACCAATGAATCTATATGAAAACAAGAAAAAGCGAGTTTGCAATTGGCTTGAGCTAAGTTAGGAAGACATACAACAAGCATAACATCTTCATACCTTCAGAACCTTGAAAATCCACTCCGCAAATCGTACAGGCTGTAGAATCTACCTTAAACGCTGAGAAATGTTCTTCGGTTAGGTCAAGATAATCTTTTCCCTCTGCTAATTTTTTCTCTTTCAGTAGTGCCATTTTTCTTCGAATTCGTCTTTGCATCTTTATGACTGCTTGCAAAAGAACCTCTCTATCCTTTCTTTCTTTTTCTATTTCGAGGATCCTTTCTGAATCTGCTTCTGCGGTGTTCTCTTCCTCTTGTTCCTCCGGTTGTTTCTCCGGGCCAAGACCAGAGACAACTGGACGCAAAGACTCTGCCTTTGCTTTTTCCTTGATCTCTGATACATTTACATCAAACAGAAAATTGTAGTTCTCTGGGTTTGAAATCCCTTTGTCTAGTCCCAAAGGGGCATAGTTCCATCGCACATCAAATAATTTCTCACCATTCCGAGCTTTAAGCAGGTTCTTAAGGACCTTGACAGCGTCACTGATGTTGCTCACTTCACTCATCGATTGAAAGGCAGTCTTCAAGTGCTCAGGCAAAGAGGAATGAGGAATTACAGTAAAGATATAATGTAATATAACCTCCTCGCAGTCTGCATACAATACCTTGCCGCAGTTCACAAGCATCGTTAATGACAGAATGAGCGTTCTGTCGGCCACACCGGACGCAATCAGTTTGTCTAAAGACTCAGCGAAGAACGTGTCGTAAAATACGTTAAAATCGAAGGAAATAATCCCGAACATCAATTCGACGATGTAAGACTGAAGACTTTGAATTGCTCTTAAGCACTTTTGTTCTTCTTGTAATGAAGAGCATGAGCGAGCATGCCTTTCAACAGCACTGATAGTTGTGAACAGCCCCTGTCTTGCACAGTTCAGGAAATCTGTAAATTCCAGCCTTTTCAGATAACTTTCTGGGATGCAGCAACAGAAATTTCTGATTTGACCCTTTAACCTGGCAAACAATATCAGGGAGACGGTCAACTGATGCTCAAGGATCATTAACGTGTTTGCAATTGAAGGATAAAATCGGGAACGCGATTTTGCCGTGTAGGTCAGGAAACGCCTCAATGTTTCATGTAGGGACTGCACAACATCGCAGTGCACGTGGAGCATCTTTTTTCCAATCTCCCAATGGCGCAAGAAAATCTCAAATGAAACTTGCCCAGCTCTTCCTTTCAAGGTCAGCATTCCACTCTCATGAATTAACTTGTTTGGGTCCTTCTTGAGCGCCTGAATGAAAGATTGTTCTTTTTCATTGAGGTACACGTTTATTCCTTGGTCTTGTGGTATGTCCAACAGCTGCATCACTTGGGAAACCTGAAGGAAAACATCAGTTATTTGAACTCCTTTTTCTGTTTCCAAGGACTTCCACTGATCACCGCAAAACTGCATAAGTCGTGGTCTGACTGCGTGGTGTTTTCTAATCTTTCTAATCTGTTCAGCTGTGGGGTGTTGCACTTTACATCCTGCTTCTGGGAAGAGAAATTTTGTAAAGAGCTTACAGGACAGGAATCCCTCTTTTTGTTTAGGAATAACATTCTCCGCTTTAGACAGGATAGGAGAATTTCCCACTATTAGCTGTTTCAGGCGGTTATAAAACTTGACTGTTACACTGTCCAGATATATCCAATTGAATAACACTTCGAATTTCTCGTTGAACGGCATGTCAGCCAGAAGGTAGGATTCATCATTTCCTTTCAATTCGAGCTTGGTCATAAAAAACTCCTTTGCCTTTTGACTGAGATCGATTACTTTGGCAATAAGGTGATGTGAAATAGCCTGATAAGCATCCTTGACACCCACCTCCACTTGCATATTCTTGCTTTCATTCAAAAGCTCTCTTGGGGCAATTTGATGAAACCTTTCGCAGGAACTGGTTCGGCAACTTCGTATTCGCGTATCTTCGACTCTCACGAGTCCAAAGAACTGCTCACATAATGCAATCTGATCTTGCTGATTTGCCTTTAGCATTGTATACGGTTTGTGGAGGGCAATGATTAAGTCTAGGAGTCTTTCGATTGTTCTCACCGTGATTCTGTAATAGAACTGGGTAAGATTTCCACGTTTAAGCCATTCACCTACAACTTCGGATTCTCCACAAATATTGTGACACTGGTCAAATAATTTTCCAGATTCATTGATCAAATCTAGGTCATCTTTTAGGCGTCCTTGAAAAAGAAGCGCTTCAGCTTCACCGGTTTTGTCTTTGCACCGACGGTAGTACTTGATTCCATCTTCCAGTAGCTGTACAACCTCATCACGACGTTCAGGTTTCTGATTCTGGAGCAACACACGTGCCTCGTACAAGCTACAGTCACCAAGAAATTTGGAATCAATTGCATACCTTTTTGCGGCTTTAAATTTTCCATGCAGCTGCAGAAACTGGGCGGCCTCTTCTCGTCTGTTATTATCAACAAGTGCTCGAGCCGCTTCTTCGATGCATTCGTGTTTCATGAGAAAAGAAATGCGATCGTCCGCCGAGGGAAGGCGTTGCAGAACACGTTCCATGTCTTCTGTTTTGCCGTCCTTCAAATGCGTTTCCGCCAATTTGTAGCAAAGCCGTTCAATGGTTCTGTTCGGTTTAGGTCGCACGAAACCTTCCATCTCGTCAATCTTCAATGAGTTGTATCGTTCCAGCACTTCGATTGCTTTTTCATAGAGTTTAGCCTCGCAAACGATTTCGATGGCCTGGCTGTAGTTGTTCATGATTTCCATGCATTCACTGGCTTCCTCATAGTGCGCTACCAAACGGAAAAACTTGGAAGCTTCTGCAAACTGAAAAAAGAAATGTTCAAATCAACTTTACATACATGTCATTTACAGTTGCTCATCATCATCAAGGTCTTCAACATTTTTTGTAAAAATGTCTAGGGTTTTATAATTGTAAGTATTGTAGTTTAAAAAAGTCATCTTACCCTTTCCATTTTCTTGTACAGCTTCGCTAGAAGCAACCTTTCACGAGCGTTGTACAAACAGACTGCAGCTTCTTTCGCCATATCGCATTCCAGGAACTGCGTAGCAGCAAGGATGAACTTGTCCTTCATCAGACGAGGATTGCTTCGTCGATGCTTCAAGGCCTCCTGTGCTTGCTGTTGGGCCTCACATTTGCGAACCATAATTTCATCCTCGCCGAACTTGAAGCACTTCTCAGCAACCGCCCAAAGATCTTTGTCGTAGAAAAACCTTCCTTGTTCTCGCCATTCTTCTTTGGTAGAGCTCTCAGCAAACATCGACGACAGACTTGTTGCCGTTCCTTCTCCTTCATCCTCGAGTGTTATGGCACGTACGAGGTTCAATCGTCTGAAATATTCAAACATCGGGGAGCGAGATTCTTCATCTTGGTCAAAGAACCAGACATTCACTCTAGCCCTTGTGATTGCCGTGTAAAGATACTTGAATTCAGAGATAAGGACTTTGTGCTTCTCAGGTTGAAATTCAAGAGGCCTCGTCTTTAAAGTGAGGTCTTTCTCATGGAGTTCAACAAGACCTGAAGTTCCACACTGCGCTTCTTTCTGCTTTTCCTCAATATAGCTGGTTACGACTCTCCATTCCTTTTTTGCCTAAAAACAAAAAGTGAAGCATAGATTAGAATAATTTTGAGGCATTTTTTACATTTAACTACAGCATAAATTGTTGATTTTCTTTAATCTAACACTTACTTGCGAATCTTTGAAGAAATTGTAGATGAGGACGTCATCAAACTCCAGACCTTTTGCTTCGTATATAGTGAGTACCAAGCCATGTTTCAATTCCTCTGGCATGTTATCACGAGCCTCTTCAGAAACCACAAGAACAGCTTGATGGGCACCAAATTCAATTCTTGAAGTTTGCCGTTTGTTTCCTCGAAGGATCATAGCCAAGTCTGACAAACTACAAGACTCAAGGAGGACTGGCTTGGGACCATCAAATAGGCCACGGTCTTCTTCGAGCTTGTCAAAAGATTCAGGAAAGTAGTGTGATAATAGATTTACGACACTGGATGCTAACCTCAGAATGCCTGCATGGGAACGATAGTTGTGGGTAAGCTGGTAGAGGCGGTCAGGAATTCTGACAGGCTCGTCGGGTGTCGTCACGTTGAATGTGTTGATGCCATGGAACAGGGTCCTAAGATCTTCAAAACGGAAAGCAATTCCTCTCATGATGCTCTGAGCCGTATCCCCAGTGAAGAACATTCGATTTTGAAAGCGACAGCACCGGATGAGAAGAGATAACTCAGCTTGAGTGAAGTCTTGTGTTTCGTCTACATAGACACTGTGGATGGACCATGGCAGTTCTGGATTCTCAGAAAGACGTTTGTGAAGATGGTAGACCAGGTCTGCTTCATCGAACAATCCTTGACGATTGCAGATGCGTCGGTAATTTTGAAATAATTTGTAGACTGTGCTTCTGTCTCCCCTGAAGTTCGGTGCTCTTTTTCGGCCAAGTTCCTGATACTGCTGTAGCGATAGAAATCCGTGTTCTGTTTCTAAAGCTTCCACAGATCCCTTAATGAATGATCTGATTTCGGTCCAAACAAGGGTTGGATGGTAGGCTGATTTGATCGACTTGTTCATCTTGAGCCACAGCTCGTCTCTAAACACCTGGTAAGTAGTTTCTCTCTTGATGTCCTTCGCTTGAGGTTTTGATCGTTTGGTGTTGTCTTCTTCATCAACACGCTCAGCTTCTTCATCATCATCGTCATCATCAGCATCATCTCCTTCCTCTTCTTCCGGTATAAAGTGTAAGTGAGTATCCTCTTCGCCCCATCCTTCAATTTTTTTCAATAAACTGCCATCTTTTGCCCTTTTGAAGAAGGTTCTTCCTGGCAATGAAGCATCCAGCAGGAGCAGCCAATCACGAGCACCGATGAACAAAGGCCACGAAGTTTCTCCGATATCCTCTATACGAATAGGAAGAGAATCATCAGGTGCGTTCGTCATGGCTTTTGTAACTGGGCAAGCATTTCTTAGCTCTTTGAAATTCTTTTGCACTTCACTGCACAGTACAGTGTTTTTTGTAATGAACAAGGTATGAAAGTGTTCACAACGTTCTGGTGCATTCGCGGCCCTATTCTCTTCTTCGTCAGGAATATTGGGTTCGTTCGTTGAGTCATCATCACAGACATCAACATCGTCATGTTCAGCTACCGGAGTTTGCAAATTTTCCCCAGAACTCGACGCAGCAACCTGTCCTGGGGCTTCCTCTTCTTCGAGGTTTGCGTCTGCTGCAATGTACTTTGGAATATAAGGTCCAGCCGTAGAAGCATTTTCCCAGTAGTTCTGGAACTCTGTCCAAAGACGATACAGACAACAGGTTGTTTTCCCCGTGCCACTTCGACCAAGCAGAATAATGGGACATGGTGGCTTTGGCTGTAGGTTGATAATGGCATGCTCAAGCTCAGTGACTTTGAATGGAAAGTCAATCTTAGTTTTTCCATCACCATCTAACAGTGTGTTGATGACAGCTGAGGTAACGGAGTAAAACTTCAGGATATGGAATTCATTTTCTTTAGAACTTGCAGGTGGGAAGAATGTTTCTTCGTTCTCAGCAGAAGAATCCTTTTTGCTGCGTTCCATGTAATAAACTGGATTATTACTGGAGTCTGATTTACTGTTTCCGAAGCCTTTTAGATCTGCTTTAACGATGCAATGAGAACCACGCTCGTGTGATTTAACAACATTTTCTATTTGGTGTTGCAAGTCTCCATGGTCTAGTACAATGCTCCAAACCCTGATAATATCAGAGTATATTTTTCCAGTACCACCACCACTATTAGCTTTACTTTTACCACCGTTGTTCGCCCCATGTTCACTGACAGATGCCTGTAGTCTCAATGCTGGGTCATTGCTACATCTTGGAGAAAATGCAATCGTTTTCTCCCACAATATTCTTGCCCCCTTTGTTAGTTTGGACTCGTACAAAAGAATCCTATTTCTTTCTGGTTCACCTTTAATCCTCTTGCACGTCGTCTTACTCCATCGACCTTCTGCTAGCATGCGTATCTTCCCCACAATTCTCCTCTTCATATTTTCCGAAACCTTTCTGCTTTGTAGTGTTTTCCACACGTTTTCGGTGCAATCCACTTCCCATGTCAGGTTTTCAAATGGGGATTCTGAATCCAAAGCATAAATCTCTTCCTCGTCATTCTTAGCGGTTTCTGGGCCGCCCTCTTCTGCTTCGTCATCTTCGCCTACTATCTTGATGCTTTCTTCATTTTCAGGAATTTCCGTAGTTCCTTGTATGATATCATCGGTGACTTCCATTGTTTCATCGTCTATGGCTTCTTGATGGTTCATGATCAAACGGTCGGATTTTGCAATCTTTAGACGTTCTATTAAATATTCTATATACTTCCACGACACTTCCTTCTTCTCTTCGGCATACTGAGCTTTGGACTTTAAAGGCTGTCTTTCAAAAGTTAGATTTTCCATAGAGGCATTGTCCAAAGAGGCTATCTGAGGTTGCGGTTCTGCAGCAATTGGCACTTTCTCTTGATCTTCGTCCATCTTCTGATTTACTACCTTCGCCTGTTGGCTGCTGCTGTGATTGTTTGCCGCATCAGTTAGCTGCTCTTTCGCTTTTTCTGTTACAGTCGGAACATAACGCTTTATAAACTTACTCAGCATCTTATTTCGATGGTCTCTGCTCGCACAACAATCTACTGGCCTTTTACCTGTCTTGTTTTTGAGCGTTGGGTTGATATTTGCATCCATCAAAAGCCTTATGACTTTTTTCTTGTTGTCGTTTACTTTTCCACTCATTGCAAGGTGGTATAGAGTGCATCCTCTTCGATCTTGGAGGTTCTCCATATCAGCATGGCGGGTTGAAAGAAAGCACTGCAGCATTTCCAACCTCCCTGGAAAATAATTATAACATATATTTAATATCTAATACAACAACAAATAATGAATACCTTCAACAAAAAATGACAAAGTTACCTGTATCGATGGCTTTCTGGACAACGTTATGCAGTAAAGGCTGGTTATCAACTGTTTTCACACAGCATGGATTCGCCTGATGTTCCAAAAGAACTTTGGCAACCTCTACTTGTTCTTTCGAAACTGCACACTCTAGGGGATTTGAATTGCCTCTCAGTCCATTCACGTTTGCACCATGATCTAAGAATGCCGCCAATGTCTCAGGCTTGCTTGTGAAACTTGCTGATACAGCATCTTCAATAGGAACTCGTTCAGCGCGAACACGCTTCGTGGCTAACCCTCCTTTTCCCACTTGAAGTTGGTCTGGTCCACCGCCACCGAGATAGAGAACACGTAACAGTTCCCAATTGTGTGACTCAATTGCTTTGTCTTGAACTTGCTCAATGAAGGAAGTTGGTACTTCACTCGTTAGGGGTGTTGTTCCCTCTGAAATTAGACAAATCGATTGGATGCGATAACTCTTCTTCCAGCATACCTGGTATCAGGCGCAAGCTTGTTTTACAGGAAGCAGGTAGTGAGTGTGTTTTAGCATATATGGTGTCTTATAAACCCTTCTCCAAAAATATGAAACCTCAGTGATAACTTTGTGTGAAAAAGGCATGCAGGTGCGTACCATTGTGTTTTATTAACTTACTGAGGACATTCCAAATGCGACCGTTGGTACCGCCACTTATTTCATATCGTTTTTTATAATGCAATTATAAAGTATACCCCAATCGAAAATGAGAAAATTTCTAGATCTTTACTAAGTCTTGCGTTATTTCGGTGTCTGTAGCATGAAGCGAAGAGTATCACGTCTCTTGCCCCTAGCGGGTGCTCATCTATCGAGGTCACCGACTAATACATCTGATGGGAAAAATGTACCGATAGATTTAAGGGTGTTTTTTTTTTGCTTAAGGACACAATATAAGCCCACCGGCCAAGGTACAAATGGCCTTTTGCCATTCAAATCCTAAGCGCTGCCCCAAGGTTGGGCACAAATTACCTGGTAATTTAACTGCAACGTCCATGGCTTCTTCAAAATACTGCCATTTTTTATTGGAATTTGCTTCTGTCCTCAGACACTGGCTCAAAGCATATAACGTCCTGTTATCGCGGCCAAGGCTCTTGTAACAAGAAGCAAGACATTTGTACCCCTGGAATGAAATCAATACAATTAATCAAACTTCGCCTAAGGTTTAATGCACTGGTTTGTACCACAACAATCTCTTCAGTTTAGGTTCCATAAGAATGAAGAACTCTTGGCATGTAATTATTGTGGCAGCAATTAGCAAGTGCAATATCTTGAACTAGTATGTTGCGTACCTCTACATCATCAGGTTGAATCTTTGTTGCATTAACGCCATCCTCAACAGCTTGTTGGAAATCGTCTATCTCGTGATACGCAAAAGATCGTCGGCAGAGCAGCTTGTATCGGAGTTGCTTGCTGCTTGGAGGAGCGTAGTTTAGAGCCAATGTAAGGTAGTTAGGCACCTCAGAATAGATGCCTCTCCTTAAAAGGGTCTCCCCAAGCTCTTGCCATTTTTTCGCCTCTACCTGAAAGTCAAACTCATTATTTAGAGAAGTTTATTGATAAAATAAAGGGATGGAGGTATTGTAGTTGGAGGGAAGCAAGCAAGAAACCAAACAAGGGAGGAAGCAAGCAAGCAAGGGAGGGAAGGAGGGAGGAAGGAAAGAAGAAAGTAAGGAAGGAAGAAAGGAAGGAAGGAAGGCTGTAAGGAAGTTAGGAAGGAAGGAAGGGAGCAGTCAATCAAGGAAGCAAGAAAGGAAGCAAGCAAGGAAGCAAACAAGCAAGGAAGCAAGCAAACGAGCAAGCAAGCAAGTAAGCAAGCAAGGGAGGGAGGAAAGAAGAAAGGAAGGAAGGAGGTTAAAGAAGTAAGCAAGCAATCAATCAATGAAGCAAGCAAGGTAGGTAGGAACTTCAAATTTATCGATAGGAAGCAAGGAAGGAAGCAAGCGATGAAGGAGGGAAGAAAGAGAGCAATCAATCAATGAAGCAATTGCAAGCAAAGAAGCAAAGAATGTAGGAACTTCAAATTTATCGATAGGAAGCAAGGAGGGAAGCAAGCAAGCAATTCAAGCAAGCAAGGAAGAGAGAAACTTACCTCGGATTTGGTCGGTACTAGTCTTAGGCATTCATAGCCATAACTAAGGCATTCGTGATATTTTTCTGATTCGAAGCACATTTCAGACAAACATTTAAAAGCTTCAAGCTGCACATGTGGATCGTTTGCTACTTCTTGGTATTCAAGTGCAATACTGTAAAACACTTCAGCTCTCTTGGAGTTAGCATGCTTGGCCTTACGAGCCAATCGCAACCACTGGAGACCTTGAGAGCCCTATACGACAAAAAGGTGTGTTAGAAAGTAAAATCTTGACGAAATAGGAAAAAGATGAGAGTCCTTCCCCTTATTATCGTATTCAGTGCTAAAAGAAGAAAAAAATGAGTTTACTGGAAAATAGTGCTATTACATTTACATGCTCATAGGTTTCTGGCTATCTTTTCCAGTGACTTGCCGAACAAATTTCCACATGACTTACGTTTGGTTGTCGCATTGGCAACATTGTCACATTCAACGCACTCACTCCTTTGAATAACTAATGGCTTACCTCGGTTCGATCAAACATTTCGTTTGGTACAAGTATCTTCGAAGGATCAGCACCATACTGAAGAAGACGCGCTGCCATCTTGTAATCTTGCTTGTCCACAGACACTTGTAGTGGGGTTCTTGTACAGTTAGGACCACCATTGGGGGATGCTCCGTGAACTAATAGCTCTATCACAAGCATTTGTTTGTCTCTCACATCCGATTTAAGTATCATCTCCAGTGGTACGGATACCTTTGTGGCATCGTGTGCCAAAGTGCGCATGTGCGTCGTCGAACCTATTTCAATATTAAAGCCATTCATACACAACTCCTTTTAAAGAGTGTACGTTGTTGCTGCTAACAAGAATATACAAAACAATCCACTCTCTTGGCAGGGGAATGAGAAGTGTTTCTCTCTCCCTATCTCTCTCCCTCTCCCCCTCTCTCTCTCTCCCTCTCCTGTTACTTCACACTTGCATATAAATTTACTGATGATATCCCACGCAGATGAAAGGTCAACAACAAGGTCAGTTTCCTTGGTTCCACCCCGAAAAGGATACCAAAATAACAATAATAAATAAAATCAAAAAGAATCATTACTCATATTTACAAATTTACAATATTTGTAGCGAATAATCCTGCCAAATTTACCTGTTCGGTGCTGACAAGTCTTCTCGAGAAACAGGTAACGCAAGGTTTCATAATCTTCTTTTCCAACGGCTTCTTTGATTAGTTTATTGGCGATGTTAATAGGAATTGGCTGCGGTATCTTGATATCAGTACCTGTGATCAAAACGATGATGATGATCCATATATACCGATAATGCATGATGATGATGATACATGATGATAGTGGTGATGCATGATGATGATGATACATGATGATAATGGTGATACATGATGATAATGGTAATGCATGATGATGATGATGCATGATGATGATACATGATGGTGATGATGGAGATGATGATACATGACGATAATGGTGATACATGATGATGATTATGATACATGATGATAATGGTTATGCATGATGATGATAATACAAGAAGATAATGATGATGATGATGATTGACAAGGAATGACTCAAGTGCTATGGGCAAGTTTTCCCCCTCAATCGATAGGTACCAAAACCAAAGATATATGACTCCTCATTCTTTTGGGGTGGTTGCTGGAGTGCCACTCTACAATTACGTAAACAGCCCCCTTACACGATGAATATGCTCTCATAAACAGGAATTTTAGATTACCTTGCTTTTTAGCCGTAGATACTACGTCGTTGGCAAGGTCGATTTTTTCTTTGTCCGTTTGAACAGCGGACAAGCCTTTGCAGTACTGGTTTACAGCTTCTTGGTGGTTTTTTTCTGCAGCAAAGCAGGACGCCAGGCGACTGTAGCCCTGAAATACACATTTAATATTTAAGAGTGGATGTCAGGAAAAACCGAACAAAATCGAAATTTCGTGGCAACGGTCAAATTTTAGATTTCGCTCATATTTACATGTTTGGTAGAGCTATAGGTCCTATGTATCGTGGTGTAATTTGTTTGTTTAAATTCTTTATATTTTTCGAGAAAATCGGAAAAAACGATTTTTCACTTCAACGCCCCTATTTTGGCGGTAAAATATTGCCTAATTTTCAAGGCTTCGCGGTGGTTTGCAACACAAAATAAAACCGTGAAACTCTGTATATTCTTCAAATATTACCTAAAGTATCTTCCAGCCAAGTTTGAAGGTTTTTAACGGAATTTATTCAATAAAATAAAATATTTCGTCTGACCTCCTCAATGGCCTTATGAAAAGTATTGTAACTTCAAAAAATCATTTCACCCAAAACTACGCAAAAAAAAGCAACAAAATTCTGGATTTTAGAAGATGAAATGCTGTTCTTGATGCTGGTATAGAAATGTTTTTGGGTATTTTTGTTTAAACGGAATACGAGCGACTTGAATTTGAAGATTTTTTACCAAATTTGCATAGTCGGCAAAATCAAAAGAATTTGGTTTTATGAATAATTTTGCTTTCTTTCCTTAACATTTATAGTAAACTGTCAAACGAACTTGGGAAGTAAAGTTGAATAGTTTTATTGGCTTAAGAAAATAATATAACCTTTAGATGTCTTACAATTTTCAAGTTGTTTTTCTTTGCGAATCAAGCCGGCAATGCTAGTAGTTGCGTTATGATGCGTTTAGCGACTTTGTTTACATCATTAAATCCTGTTTACCGTATTTATACTAGAGACAAATTGATCATCCATGAGGAATTGTGTTTCATTTTTTGGCAGATAATTCCTGTTTTGAGGCAGGAAATCAGTCAGAGCAATAACGGTCTATTACTATTGAGAAAAGTAATACCTCGAACACAAACCCTTTTCTCTTGGAACTTGTTTCCAGCCAATATACTATATACGAGCGTTTTACTTTATCTCCAGCTTCTCTTACTCGAATAACACAGGCCCGTACCCAGGCTTTTTTTGCGGTAAGGGTCAAGACGGACCACAGTGTATGCAATATTTGACTTGGCGTAACCAAAATGTGGACCAAAATGTGGACCTTTGGGTCTTGTGGGGGGGGGGGGGGGGGGGTGCGGACGCACCCCGTGCACCCCCTAGGTACAGACTTCGAGTTAGCGCTATAATTACTAATTTGTTTTTTATTAGAACTATCATGTATCATCTTTTTGTCGTTTCCTTTTCTCTTGTTTTATGCGCTTGTCAATTTTCCTCCCAAACGGAAGTACGCGCAGAAGAGATTTTGCGTTTCAAGTGAAAATTGAGAAACAAAATCACCTTTATAAACGGGCCAAGCATTTGGCGCAAAGTAAGGCATGAAAAAACATAATCAGGGGCGGATCCAGAATTTTTAACAGGGGGGTGACTGTTACAGGGTACCTCATGCCAATACGTTGCTTTGTTTACATTAGAAAGAAAACGTTGGACTTATTAGAAAACTTACACAAATATAGTTATCAATAACGTCAACAGTCAACTGTAAGAATACAGTATGAATGGTTGAGATACTGTAATGGCTAAAACAACCAACGGCGATGGAGATGCATTCGGTCAACAAAACCGCCATTTTTTCTGCCAAGTATTGTATTTTTATATTGTCCGCTTACGTTTGGACAAATATATTTGTGTACTTTTTTGTAACAATTCAACGGTTCTTGTGAATGTAAACAAAGCAATGCATTATGGTCGACCAGGATTCTTTATATCTCACTTATGGAACAACTGCACCTATCCACCACTTCTTTAATAAGTTCTAGATATGGCTTCTTGCGTCTGACTGTGATGTGAGACACGTCTAGTTCCAAGGCGGCGCACACCTCTTTGAGCATATTAATTGAAAGTTCAGCAAGCTTGGAATTTGTAGACAATTCACAGATATTGAAAGATCCATATACGATGGGATGCTGGAGACCTATTGCACTGACTACTTTATCGGTTAACTCCTGGATATCTTGCTCATCTGTGTCTTCTAATTCATTTTCATCTTCTTCATGATCTTCTTCAGTGTTGTCTTCATTGTGAGCTATTTCATCAGAGCAGAGAACTTTCTTTTTAGCTTGTCGTGAAAAGAAACCTGAGATCTGCTGAGGCGTGAGAAAAAGATCTTTATGAAACATTCGACTACCGTCGGGGTTTTTTGCCTTCCGCATTGCTTTGGAGACTTCTGCTGGATTCGCCTTATGACCTGTAACTTGTCCATTCATGAACACATCAATCAGGTATTTCCTCTGTGTTACAGTGAACCGCTTTTTCTTAGCCGCAGTCTTCAAAGCCCAACCCATCGAAAGCACAGACCCGGCAGAACTGTTTGCAGATTCATGCGTCAAATCTTGATCTACAGCTGTAACATTGCTTGTCCCTTCGTCGAGCTTTGCTGCGTAGAGCGCCATAGACTTGTCATATAGAGTCATGTTCTCAAGGGAATACTTGTGGCGTTGACATTCCAGATGTTTTTCGAATGAGGAGTATCGCTGAAATGATTTTATGCAGCCCTCCTCTGGGCAAAAGAACAACTTTTCATTGCCATTATTTCTGTCAGTATCACAGTTATCGTGTTCAATGTCCTGATCTTCATCTTCACTTGATTCGGCTTCAGTTTCTTGGTTTAACCCTTCCGAAGACCTTTTTCTTGGTTTTACAGACAGACACAAAAGAAATTTCTGGGTTTTCATTTTGTTTTTTGTCCAGGTGGGGTAAGGTGGTGGGCAGACTAAGGTCACTCCAGCTCATGACTTTTCCTTCGCCAATTTTAAAAGCTTTCCATGCGGTTATCCCTTCCTCGCTATAATCAATGTTGTTAATGAAGCTAACACCATCTAGTTTACAAGGCGATACGTCATCAGTTACCAGTGGGGAACATACAGCTACGCGTACACCTGGAATACCACCTGATGACTCCATAGCGCATTTCATTTGATCTGGAGTTTCTACATCATGGCCAGAGTGCAAATACCTTTTCATGTGATTCTTTATCGTCGCAGCCTTCCTGTCGCAAGACCCTTTCCCGCCTTGAGGGTCGGAGAAATCGAGACGGGCAAGCTTTACTCCATGCCCCGTAGCAATTTGATGTATAGCCAGCATAGCTAAGGCAGAGTGGTAGCAGCCTGCATTGTCTTGCTTCATGTAAACGGATGCGAGTTCGGGTAAAGCTGTCTTGAGCTGTTTTAGCACGTCATCAAAAATAGCAACAACTGCTGGACCATCTTGAGTGCATTTTTCGAAAATATGCACAATAGTTAACATTTGAATGTCATTGTCACTACATTTCCTTATTGCAACGGTAATGTGCCAAGGAATACCTCGCTTTCCGAACCAGTCTCTCTGGCTCTCCCTGTATTTTCTTGGCAAGTACTTCATGGCCCAATCAGAAACCAAAAGGACGGAGTTCTCATCAATGCTTTCTAAGATTTCATGTCTAGCCGAGTCTTGGTTAATAGATCTGAGAAGATGGGCTTTCCAACTTTCTATGTTCTTAACTGATTGGCTGATGATATATTCCATCTCCTCTCTTTCTTCTACAGAGCACTTCACATCCTTGAGAACTGAACAGATCTCACGTAGAGTACTAGGGAAAATATCACACCTGTCACACTTTGTTGTATGTTCATGATCACATGTTTTTTTGTAGTCGGGATCATCTGGATCACTTAGAGCATACACTCTGCAGTGATCTGCAACCGTTGAACTGGTGGACACGTGTACCTGCCATAGAAAAAAAGTACTGATATTATCGAATCCGCTCTTTATGACGACATTTATATCAGTAAGGTGTCCTATATCTATAGACCCCTTGCAGCACCTCGGAATGCAGCTCAATTCCTTGGAGGATAAAGCAATAGGTTTCTAAGTTTTATGAGATGGAAATTCTTTTGTTTTGTCCTCCAAATTTAGCTGCTTTGACAATGACCTCCTTCGATGATTGATCATCCTCCCGTCCATGCCAAGACACCTCTAAACAGCCATGCATATAAAACGCCGTTAGAGGTTTAGCTACCATTTGTTGGCTAAGCAATGATCGGCGATACAAGGCTGTTTCATGAACAAACTGTATTTATTGTAATTTATGACCTTACCTTATAATCACCCTTCAAATAGCGTTTTGCCTTTTTCAGCTTCTCAGTGATTTCTTTTGCCCACTTGAGCCCTCTGCCATATTCATCTCCAAGGTTCTCTACTAAATTCTCAAGGTCGTCGAAGGCTGTGGCTCCATTTGCTGATAAATAATCCAAGCCCTGAAGAGATTTCCTCACCGACGCGGAACAAACGCTAAGAATTCTGCACAATGTGCTTCTACTAGCTGGTTCGAAACCAGTGTCTTTACAGTATCCTTGGTACTGACGAACTATTTGCTCTGGGATTAAAGTGCGTACAACGTTCGGGATTCTTATTTGCTCGCGTGAAGATAGTTTGAGGATTTTTTCACCAAAAGGCAAGTCTTGAACGATATGCGTGCTGGTGATGAACGTGAGGAAGTGGTCTAATTTCCCGGGGTGGACATACATGCGGGTATTTCTTTCTGTCGGCAATACAGAGCCTCTTCCATGCAGTAATGTGTGATGACGCGCTATGTTAAAGCGGTACCTCGTGAGGTCAGGTATCCACTCTTTCAATTCCTTGAAGCTCACTTTGTCTGCTATGATGGATAGAATTTGTCTTCTTGTACTCCAATGACTGCTATTATGATAACACTCACAGAGAGCATCAACTAAAGAGTAATCAGTGGTACTATTGCGCTTGTCTTTAACCAAACAATCGAGTAGCGTATTGGACTCTCCAGGTACAATTTCCTCTAGACAGGTGTGAACTACTTCTCGTCCCTTACGAACATAATAGCGCTTTGTGCGTTCCGACGCCTCCTCCCATGGGACTGTAAGTGTGTGACGGACCGGACTAATGTCTCTTGACGCTAGATATGCGTTTAATTTTTCCACAGGTGCAGGATCTATAACAAAGGACTCGTCATCTACTTCAAAGGATGTCCACAAGGTCTTTGATTTTTCACTATATGGTGTATCTAATTCTCCTGTTGTCAAAAGTGACTCATCTGGGTTTGGTTTGAACGTTACTTCTTCATCCATTTCTCGTCCGTCTTCATTCTCTGCCTTAATTAAAGTCGGGAAACAATAATGATAATGAAAATAACGTTTTCCGAACCTTTTTCACAGAAGGATATCAAACGTGCCCATTTTTGCTGACCACGCCCTTTCGCTCTATAGCGACATTTCGTGTCGTTTGATTTATTTTATTTTATTCAAATGTATTGTTTGAAACGGTTCAAAGAAAGGAAATTTGAAATGGCTTTGAAAAGCTATTCATGCAAAATGAGCACCGATTCTTTAAATGTTTACATTTAATTTTTATCGATTTCTTAACAGGGACGGCGCAGACGGGGGGCTAGGGGGCGGGGCTGCCCCCCCCCCAGCTTTTTCAAAAAGTTGTAAGCCCCCCCCCCCCCCAGATAAAAAAACCCTGCGCCGCCCCTGCCGTATAATTTTTTCCAGGATTCCTGTGATGCTGTTAAGACATGTGCACTTAGTGATCAATCATTTGTATTTTTTATAACAGACATACTACAATAGTATTCGAAAAGTGAAAGAATACCAGTCTTCCTGAAAGGTGCTTATCAATTTAACACAGGGTACCCAGAGATCTATAGATTTATTCAAATACTTTTAAAGGAAGAAATATTTACCAGGCTGAGAGTTTCCATTTTTGCTGTGAGATCGCTTTTGGAGTCTTGCAGACGTAGCAAAGTTTGTTTATCCATCTGGTCCATATCATGGAGTTTTTTCCTGCAATTAATGCAGATACCTAACATTCCAAGAATGGAAAAAAAGGTACTTAGAAAAACCGCTTGATTGTGAAAAATTGAATTCATGATAAATGAAACAAATAATTTATCTATAATACCTGATCCGACTGGAACAAAAGTTCCTGTTTTCTTCAATATGATTTGAGATTGATCTTTACTAACTCCTCTTTCGCATTTCGGCCATTTGGCTCTCGACTTGCCGTGGTTTGATAAGGAAACAGGAACTCGACATCTTGTATTTGATCCTCTCATCCATCCCAATCCAAGATTGTATCTATGATACGCGCATATTGTCAAGGTTTGGATGTCCTTTGGGTGAGCAAATATCGCTGCACGACAAAGAATCAAGTCAACTTCATTAACAGGCTCGCTGAAAGCAAACAGAGACTTGTGCGTTCCGATTTCTTTGTCGCAGGAAAGTAAAGGAACTATAATTCTCTCTCCGCTCTCCTGGCATCTCTTCTTCTCTTTATCTGTCCGTTTACATCCACAAAGACCACCGACAATTGCTTGAAAAGAGCAGTTGACTTCCATTCAGTGCTAAAATCGACTAAATAACAATAAACTACATGCTTTCTTGACGCATATTAACAGTCTGTTTTGGATTTAATACTTCTAATTATAAGTTGTCGATTTCACTGTCAGATTGTTTATTGTTTTTTTTTGTTATTACCAACAGATGTGCCAAAAACCAATGAGAATGGCCAATGTGTTTCTATCAATAAACAAATATACGTATTGAGGATTTAAAAACAACGAAAAAAATATTTTTTTATATATACAAGACCACAAAAGTTTAAGAAAAACGGAGTTGAATATAGTTGAACAAGATGTAAACAAAGCCGATACTGAAGGCTCCGACACACGGTGCAACCTTGCGTGTACCATCACACTATAAAATTTGAATGCTTGTTTTATTTTGTTTAAGTCATTGCTAATATCCTCGTAAATTAATCGGAAAAATCGAGATTTTCCCTGTTTTGGCTGCTGAAATAGTATTGTATTCATAATCGGTTGCAAGGAATGTTGCACCGTGTATCTGAGCCTTTTAAAAATATCGGCTTCAGTTTATTTGCAAAGAAAAAACAACTTGAAAATTGTAAGACATCTAAAGGTTATATTATTTTCTTAAGCCAATAAAACTATTCAACTTTACTTCCCAAGTTCGTTTGACAGTTTACTATAAATGTTAAGGAAAGAAAGCAAAATTATTCATAAAACCAAATTCTTTTGATTTTGCCGACTATGCAAATTTGGTAAAAAATCTTCAAATTCAAGTCGCTCGTATTCCGTTTAAACAAAAATACCCAAAAACATTTCTATACCAGCATCAAGAACAGCATTTCATCTTCTAAAATCCAGAATTTTGTTGCTTTTTTTTGCGTAGTTTTGGGTGAAATGATTTTTTGAAGTTACAATACTTTTCATAAGGCCATTGAGGAGGTCAGACGAAATATTTTATTTTATTGAATAAATTCCGTTAAAAACCTTCAAACTTGGCTGGAAGATACTTTAGGTAATATTTGAAGAATATACAGAGTTTCACGGTTTTATTTTGTGTTGCAAACCAACGCGAAGCCTTGAAAATTAGGCAATATTTTACCGCCAAAATAGGGGCGTTGAAGTGAAAAATCGTTTTTTCCGATTTTCTCGAAAAATATAAAGAATTTAAACAAACAAATTACACCACGATACATAGGACCTATAGCTCTACCAAACATGTAAATATGAGCGAAATCTAAAATTTGACCGTTGCCACGAAATGTTCGATTTTTCGTGACATCCACTCTTAAAGGGTTGGGAAAAAAACTTACAAAGCAGTGTGAAAACGTGGTAGGACGCTCAAATAGCTTCTGTTATATGATTGGATGGGGTACATTTTGATCCTTTTTTGGATTGGTTCATCGTAGAAGCCATTTCAGAGTCAAGACACTTGGGTCAGGGGAAATCTGTTTTACTTCCCATGACTTAAAAACTTATAAATTGAAATTGAAGTAACAGCAGATTTTTTGGACCATAACTGCAGTTACGTGGACTGAATTATTCACTTGGAAAAGTAAGTATTCTTACCCTGAACCATGTCCTGCGATTCAAAATGCACAGATTAGCATCGTTTTTTGCTTTTGCAATCAAGTTTTTGTTCAAGAAAGCCATACTTCTGTTGCTCAGGATAGCAGCACGCATATCAGGGTCTCCCTCTGGGGCATAGTTCAAAGCTAAGGTGTAACATTCTGTCATGAGCTCGTATTTCCTTCCGCCAAGCAAATCGTTTCCACGTTTCTTCCACTTCTCGGCAATTACCTTCAAGGTGAAAGAAAAATTGTCGTAATATTCTCAACACAACAGTCCAAAAAATTAGCTCAAAACAAGCAATTATATCAAGACGGCATAATTTCCTTAAAAACCAAGAGAAAATTTTCTGAACTGATTTATAAACTCGATCATTGTACCTTTGATTCCAAAGGCCTCAGATTGTACAATTTATTTGCATGTTCAATGGATTTTCGATACTCGTGGGTTATGTAGCAGGCTTCTGACAGTGCATCATAGGTTTCTGTTTGGTCTTGGGTGGATAGATAACACTTGGTAGCAGTGGTTAGGAAACGTATAGCTTGTCCATATCCTTCTGAACGGAGTGCTTCTAAGCCTTTGTCTTTCCAGTATTTGCCTTGAGTCTGTTTAAACACAACAATACATTACTAGCTATCGTTACCCGTAGTTTTCTTGGTTTCTAGAACGCCAGATTTTCACAATTTAGTTTATTTGGGTAAGAAGTACTTCCTTAAGCTTTTCTCTTGTCTGTGAGAGAATTAAATTGAATTAGGAAATCCAAAGGAAATTTGGAGAAAAACCCTTCAATCAAGGAAGAGACTTTAATCAAGAGCGAGAAACAACAAACTCTACTTTTGATGTTATTTTTGATGTTCTCGCTAATCACCACCTCAAGTACAGCAGTGGCGCAGCTCAACGGGGTTGAACTGAAAGCATGTGAAGGCGCCTCTGGCAGCCGCTATACAGTCGATGTATGTCCCCGGAGCACAGCTCCAACCAGTTTGAATTAGTTAGGGTCGGTTTGGAAGGAGGGAGGGAAAACCGGAGAAACCCTCGGAGTCAGAAAGAGAACCAACCAACTCAGCTCACATAGGGGGACTGGGGAACGAATCCTGTACCTCAGAGGTGAGAGGCGAGCGTTTTACCACCCCGCCATCCTGACTCCCCTCTAGTCGCATGTGATGCCGAGACCATACAGGAATCAAACCCTAGACCCCATGCAGAGGTAAGAGGCGAGTGCACTATCACTTTACTACCACTGATTCCCTATCTACATTAAAATACTAGTTACCTTGTCGTATTTTGACAACACTTCTTGCAGTTCACTATTTCTTCGCCTAGCAGCAATTTGAAGAGGCGATTCATCGCATTCCTGGGATCCCAGTACTGGTGCACCACGTTTGAGAAGCTCCCCGATAAAACTGGCCAGGAAGTGCACATTGTTGCTTATACCCCAATCAACAATCAGTTCCAGCGGGACTTGTGATACGTCACAGTCAAGACCAGTTGCCAAACCACCTTCACCAAACCGGTGGTGTGGGGTTCCTGCGCCTCCCATAAACAGGAGATAAAGTTTTTTCCACTCTTTCTCGTCAGTAACACGCTTGATCAATTCTTGGACTAGCACTTTTGGCATATTCAATGATTCCCTGGAGATGCCGTCTGAAAAAAAGAGGAAATTCCATAGAAGCAGTTTGTGAGAGAAGAACATAGAAGAGGACACGACAGAACTAGGGAGGGGAGGGGAGAGAGGGATCCATATCGTATAACAAGGCATGCAAAGGGTCCGCCTCGAGCATGCGTACCTTCAAGTTTTTCACCCACTGACAAGATCTGAAGCGCAATGTCTTTTGTTTCCGAAGTGTCAGCAACTTTAAAAGCTCTGCAAAAATATGCGAGTGCCTCTTGGTGTCTTCCGAGACCAAGTAGACTGGACCCCAAGCGATATTGACCCTGTAGAATATAATACAGAGTATATGAGCATGGCTGGTTACCCAAACGATATTGACCGATTAGGACGTAATACTGAGCATGAGCATGGCTGGGCACCCAAACGATATTCACCCATTAGGACGTAATACAGAGTATGAGCATGTCTGGGTACCCAAATGATATTGACCCATTAGAACGTAATACTGAGTATGAGCATGTCTGGGTACCCAATTGATATTGACCCATTAGAACGTAATACTGAGTATGAGCATGGCTGGGTACCCAAACGGTATTGACCCAGTAGAATTACCTGTTAATGTGTAATAGTCAAATATAAAAGAAAAAAATTCAAAAGAAAACAATGGAATTAATAATTAATAATAAGGGGCTCATACGCGAGGCTAGCTCCACATGAATTATCACTACATTCAATATTCATAACACACAACTCTCGGCAATCCACATGTTGATTTTTCACGAGGGAGCAATCGAACTGGTCTGCTTTGCAGCCGTTCTTAGTGTCGGTCTCACTAGTGGGGAGGGATTTCGAGACCGACACTAAGAACGGCTGCAAAGGAGACTACAATCGAACCCGCGACCCCAGGGTTGAACTGCACAGCAGCCACCCACAAAGGATCCTCAACTTCAAGCGGAAATACATACCTTTGACCAACTTGGGTTAATTCTAACACATTCTTTGGCATCTGCTAGAGCTTCTTGGTACATTCTCGTTTTATTGTAAGCAATACTTCGATTAGACAAAAGCATGGAACGAAGTTCGAGAAAGTTCTCTTCCGGTGAAGTGAATTTAATGGCTAGCGAGTAATATTCTATGAGAAGAGGGAAATTTTTTTCTTTAAAAAGCGTCTTTCCTCTTTCTTTCCACCTTTCTGCTTCGTCCTGAAAAAAAGGAATATTTTGTTGGAAATCTTTCGAATTGAAATTGAATTGAATAAAATGGTTCATTAGGACAATGATGTAAACGCGGTGATTGGATGACGAGTCAGTTTCAAGGCTTTTTATCATAATTGGATCAAATCGAAAGCCATTTGAGTAGCCTGCATTGATGGCGTTCCTGGTTGGTTCTGTTCGGGAATGCAGGCCCGTAGCAGGGGGATGGGCCTGGGGCTTCTCTCTGATCTGCCTCAATCTTCCCTGTCCCCTACCAGGAACGCCTGCAATGCAGGATTCCGTTTAAGAGCCGTTACTTTCCTCCCGAAACCAAGTGAAAATTTAGCGTATAACGTAAGTTATACGCTAGACAGCAAGTTTTCCACGCAATTCATTTTCTTATTTATTTGCTGCGTATCTAAATAGCGCTGCAGTTGCATTGACAGGGGATTCAAAATATTTCATGAAAGTCGTCATATATGCGGAAAAAAAGGGATGGGGGCAGCAAGTCAATTACCCGCCTTCGAATACAATTGGCTGTCCAAACAAATCATTGTAAGACAAGTTTCAGAAGGGGAGTTAAATTTGACTTTTTAAGAATTGCTGTGAAAATAAAAAAAATCGATCCATTTTCTCGCAACGATTGCGAAACTCCTAAAAAAGTTTGCGAGACAAGTTCTACTATTTTGGCTTACAGCAGTCAATTCTTCGCCCACACCTTCCTCGTAGCAAATGAAAATTGCGAGATAAGTAGAAAGGAACATCGCTGAATATAACCTCGTATTACTCGCTCAATTCTCATCACTTTTTATACTTACTTTAGAAGGAACGTTTTTAGTCCGAAATGAATGTTCTCCGGCATTTAGAGCAAGCTGGTATTCTTTCAAGTTAAAGTGAACCGTAGCAAGATGGCTGAGGACCGAGCGTCGAGTCTCAGAATGCATACCATCTTCTGGTGTCACTATTAGTGCTCTTTGTAAAAGTTGCCTCGATTTTTGGTAATTTCTCATCTTGAATTCACGAATCCCATTCGACTTCCATTCGTTGCTGGTTTTCTGAATGGCGAACACAAACACACAGTTATTTTCATTGACAGATAGATAATTCACGGTTCATTAGATTTAATATCATGGTAAATTTTTCTCCCTCTGCCAAACCCAATTGCTTACTATCAATCACGTGACTTTTCTGGATTTGACTGGGGGGCAACCAATGGTTGACTGGGGGGCAACTAGCGATTCTTAAATCAAATCATGTCAAAATAACTTCTCAAAGTATTTTATCTGACTATTTGTACAACATGAAACCAGAAAACAAGATAAACATACAACCTCCAAGCCAGTGAAAACGGAGATACTACCGGAAGTGACGTCTATTGATAGTAAGCAATACGTTAATTATAAATTAGTTCGATTGCATGATGACGAGGGAAACTGGTAGTGGTAGTCAATGACGTCATAATGCAAATGTCACTCGATCTTCGAAGTACTGTGCCCTGACTTCCATCAGCCCAGAAGTTATAAACTATTTTTAGGGTTTGATTTAATATTGATAGTTAACATACATTTTACATATAAAAATTTGGATTAAAAAGCTTTAATTAAAAGCCTGCCAAATATAGAAATCATAAACTTGGTTAAGCCTTGATTTTAAATATATAATTTTTTCGATGAGATCTATTTTTTGTTATGTTTTAGATAATACGATATATCGAAAGAGTACTGGTCAGGGGAGACAATGGCTAGGACAGGGGGGTGTCGTCACGATACCTCCAAAATATTCATGTCAATTCGCTTTCCTTGACTGATCAACGCCAATCCTTTCCGTTCGTCAAAGGACCATGTTGCTATACCTTCCATCACAAGGCACCTTGCTTCCTCTGTTGGAGTTTTACAGTACATTTTACACAAGTTAAAGAAGGCTGCAGCCAGAGAAATTCCACTGTCCAGTAAGTACTCAGCTCTACCCATCCACTTCTTATACTCCTCCTACAAGAGAGGTGGTTTTAAATCGTTTTAAAAGACTTAATTGATGTATCGATAATGACAGCCAGTAAAAAAGGGTAATATGCATCCTTACTGGTCATGTGATCTTATTAATGGTCACGTGAACTATTCACGTGATCTTATTTCTAATGGTCACGAGAACTGATTCATTTTCTGATTCATGAGATCTCACTACTCATGTGACTGCTGACGTGATCTTACTACTGGTCACGTGATCTGTACACGTGATCACATCATCATCAATATTATTATACAGGATTCCTAACACGTAGGTTCACCTCTGGTTTTCTGTTCAAAGGGCAAAACGTTCTACTCACCATAGTCTCAAAGAGACTAATCACTGGCAAACCAACCGTAAATGCATTACGCATGTCTTGTAGACACAGTTCATATTTTCTCAACTGCCATAAACATTCAGCATGGATTTGAAGAAATGGACCGGTCCAGTGAGGCCTGGCTCCAGATATTTGGAGACCAATATTGATGTTGTACAGGGCGTCCTCATAATGACTATGGTGTATTGCTATAGTTGCAGTTCTCATGAGCTCTTCCAACCTAGCATCCAATGACTGTATGGAAACAACAAATAAGTAGAAAGAAAAAAATATAAGTAATGACAGACAAACAGACGCTGGGATGGACAGGGAGACAGACGGAGGGACGGACAGAAAGACAGACAGACAAACAGACGGACGGACGGACGGACGGAGTATCAGACAAAACAACGCGAACAGATACCCATCTAACTTACTAGACAGATAGTCGAAAATTTGTAATCTTCACCTAACTGAACAAAGTAAGCACCTTTTTATAATCAAAAACACTCGAAACAAGTGAGTGAATTTTCTGACTTTCGTCCCAATTTCCTAGTCGTTTGCAAAGCGTCCACACCAGACATCAAAATATGTTTTATAAAGTGGAGCCTAAAACTTGTATGTTTGGTGGCTAAGGGTCAACGTTTGACGGTCTCGTTTAAAATCTACAAATGTTAACTTTTTAGCAACAAAACATAAAAGTTTCAGGCTCCACTTAGGACATGTTTTGATGCCTGTGTTCACGCTTAGATGCAAACGACTGTAATGGGCAGTTTTTTTTTTTTTGCTTTAACAATATCTAAAGACCCCGGCTGTTGCGTGAGCCCTGGAAACGTAGGAATCAAGAGTCCTCATAAATAGTGTAAAACACGAATTGTGCTTGGGACGCGTTAGAACCAGTCTGGTTTAGGCGCTATCCCGTCGTTTTCATACTGGGCTTCCTGTAGGCTTGAGGCTACGCAGGGATATTTGGGAATATCGTAATTCTTTCTTTGAATATTCCATTTAGCGTAGTATAGCTTTACTGTGATTCCCAATATTCTGCGAACTCGGTAGTTGCTAGTTGCCCGTTGGAATAAAAGCTACCGACTGATTAGTTTTGATTGACGGCAGCGAAAAACCAATTTCACAACAAGCCGTTGGAATATCTGAGTTCGCAGAATATTGAAAATCGCAGTAAATGTTTCAGGTTGTGGAGTTCAATGCAATGAAATAAGATTTCTTAATGAAATTTACGGGTCAGTAGTCATAAACTTATCAAAATCAAAGCTTGAGATATATTACTTCCTGATAGTGACTCACCCACCCCTCCCCTCCCCTCCAAAATCAAAACTGTTTTATTAGATATAAAAAAGTAATAAGAGGTTGCGAGGTGGTTATACTAATTTACGATAATATTGGAGCAACATTTAGAACTAAAACATTTAGTAAAGGAAGCGACATCATTCCACTTTCAGCACCCGTGTCTTCGAGAATGCACGAGGTGACTATCACTCACTTGGTCACTCATTAATAAGCTTACATTATATATCTCACCCTCTAAATTAACCCTCATATCAAACTACAAAACAAAACACACTCAGAATACACCCCAATACAAGATAAACAAGTAACAGATCGTTGAAGCAAGCTTGTAGTTGGAACTGGAATCTTGTCTTTGACTAAGAAACTTGCAATGTCAACAAACGATTTCTAATACTGTAGTTCTTTTCTTCGTCGACAACAAACTTTGAATTCATTTGTCTGGATTCTACTGACTTACCGCCATGTCTCCTGTTCTTCCGTAAGCTATCCTTTGCTCAGGATGCTTCAGAATCTACTAAAATTCTTCTGCTGTCTTGTTCTTGGAGTGAGAGTGCAGTTTGCAAGCCATCATTTCCGACTTCAACGTCTTCTCTATCAATGCCAAACACTCTGCAGTTTTCTCTTCAAATTCATGAAATGATTGCTCTAGATCTAGTTAGTCAGTTCATACTTCAAAGTAAGAAACCCTTAACTCTTTACATTATAATAATGTAAATTTAAGAACTGTTAAAGCTTGGAATTTACAAAAACCTACATCAAAACAAAGTGAAAGTAGAAGTGAATATGATATGCAAATTAGATCCTGGGTATTCAGATTTGCCTTATCCAATCATATTGCTTTGTTTGGACTGAATTCCAGGTATTGTCGAAAATGTCTGATCTTTGACATCGAACATGTCTGTTTTCCAAGAGTAATCAGAATATAATTATACATTTTCAAAATACATTTATATAATATTGTAAATCATATCTCGCCTTACTAGTTAAGAGACTCATATCTAATTTTTAAACTGATTCGAAACATGTAAAAATTGATTTAAAAAAAATGTGATTTCATGGAATTTTGTGAAATACCATGTTGTTTTCAGTATATCGGTGAAGCGAATACAAAGTGGAACGAACACAAACAGGGTGGCACAGGAGGGGGTATCGATCACGAATATTCGAGAACAATCTTCTCATATAGATTCACGAATCACCAAAAAACAATTAATGAATAACCTTGATACAAGGATTTAGTTTGTAATACCAATTTTCCGCGTCGAATCGGTCTTCAAAATAAGCAGATTATGCATCACGCGGGGATTGAAATTAAGGAATCACGAACTTATTTTTGTGAATTTCACGAATCACGGTCCAATCGGGCGTCACGCGTAATTAACCCCTGTGCCAACCTTGGCCCTTGTCTCATGTTTAGTCAAGAAAAGCATACCAAGTCAGCGGCAGGCACCGCGGAGGGGTTTTTCTCTTTTCCCATACTAGTCTCTTATATTTTCCAATCTTAGCCCCACCTCTTTTTCCCATACTTATAGCCCCACCACTTTAAAGGTGTTCGATCCGCGGTCCCTGAGCGAAGTCCTGAAGGGTAGTAATGTAGTCTGGAGTTGACTTCAAAATAAAAATACTCAACCAATAATAACTATATAGTTATAGACTGAACAAATGATTCCGTTCCTATCAAGACCATGGTCTCTCGTTCCCTATGTCTTTCTTCATCCGTTTTGCTGATATCAATATTAATTTACCAGACTTTCGTGTACTTTACGAGTTTGAATTCAAATCTAAGGAAAGGTAAACGGGATTTCTTTTATTTTCTATTTTATTTTTAAATTTAACAACTTTTTTAGATGTAGAAATAGCCGAGTGGGCTTGGTCATCTTCAAGGCCAATACCGCCTCTTTTGCAAGTGAATAAGTGACGCTCTCCCCAATCTGCCGCCTTTTAAATTCCCTAGCTGGTTCAGTGTTCCCTGTCTTACATATCATATTAGCGAATGACTTGTGTACCTTTCCGATCAAAGTCCTCTAAGTTCAACGTAGTCTTACTCTAGATAAAAACAAATGCGTATATGAAGTCTAACTAATATTATAATAAAATCTACAACTGAGCTTGGCGTCTTCGAGCTCGTTGTAAAGTTTCGGACGCCATCGCTCTTCGTTTTTCCATTGCTTCTACCGACAAAACACCGCTTCCTTTGGAACTGTAACTACATATTGACCTCTCATCATCAGATGAGAAAAAATCAACCTTTTTGTTGTCGTTAGGATCTTGGCGTCTACCTGTGAACAGCTTTCTCGTTGCTCTAGACATTGCAGGGCGCTCGTGCTCTTTAAGGTAAGAAATCTCTTCTTCACCAGATGCCTCTATGTTTGATAAAGATATATCTGATCGCGAATCCGATTCAATGAGAGTAGCAGAAGAGCTTGATACACCATAAGGTGGGATAACCAATCCACGCGCGGGCTTATATTCGGGCCACGCCTGGCGCCTCTGTAGGTGCTCCCTTTGGTTGTCGGGCGAGCTCTCAAGGGTCGTAGTCGATGCTATGGTGCTCTCATGAGAGACTGTATCGATAGAATGAGTTTTCTTCAATGATGGGCCGGGAAGAGCGAGTTCTCTATTCCATAGGCACTTGTCTATTCCGTCATCAGTATTTTCCGAAGCAGGTTTCATGTAAGCTAGCTGTCTGTCTGTCTTGGTGGACGGGTTTTCAGGTGGACGCATGATGATATTTTCAGAGTGGACGGTTTGTGAGGGTTTTGATACTGTTGTTAGTAATGGTGGTGATTGGGCTTTAGTCTTAGGCGGTCCATCTTGCGTTTGATGTTTTGCCCTCTCGTCTTCCTCTTGTTGTCTTCTTTGGTCATCTTTGGGTGGGACAGTCAAATCTTCAGCATTTGGTTGCCGAACCTCACGCTGCAGAGGACTCCTAGGAGCAGCTTTAGATGGTGTTCCTGTCCGCTTGCCTGGGTTCTCTTGAGCATCATCTGGTTCCACTAAGAGACCATTTTCTTTAAGGTTCTTCAGTAAGCTGATATAATAAGACCCTTCTCTTGCACGAGCTTTGTAAATGCGCACCTTTTCACGTAACTCTATCACCTGGATAAACAAATACAAAGTATGTGAGATAGATGTCTACACAGAGTCGTAGCCAGAATTTAGTCGTAGCCAAAAATAAAAAAGGCCGACAAAATAAACGGCCAACCAAAAATAAGGAAAATACGATGGAGGAGGGGGCCTAGGCCTCCTGGCTACGCCCCTGCTACATATAAGTGTGGCGTATTACACGACACGGTACTGACACGATAACGACAAGGGGCGGTACGTGCCGTAAGTTTTTCATAGTCATAAGAAAACTGCTCTTTATTGTCACGGTCACGGCGTAGCAGTAACGTCTTTCACAGACATACAGGATCTGCTTTAGTAAAAGAATGAAGAAGAAAAAATTTTTTTTGGATGCATCTAGTATACTGTCAGATAAAGCCATTGAATAGTATGCCACTCACCTGTTGATACCATGGATGGATACTTGTAGGTTCTTGCTTGCTCTCGCTTTCTGAAACCTGTAAAAAATCCATGTTTGTCAACAAGATAAAAGTGGATTGATGGAGGGTCTAAATGGAACTTCAAATGACAAAAGTGTGAATGTATGCTACATGATAGCTATTGAATGGAGGTCATTACACCCATTTTAATCATTAAATTATCCCAGTTTTAAGCTTCCGTCAATCAAATTTCCAACAGTCTGAGTTAGTGTTTTTTAATCGAAGGGAACCAAAAACCCAGAGGTCTTGGGCTGAGGTTTGGGTAGCAGTGAGAGTGCTTGCTTCTCACCAATTAATGCGACCTGGCCAGGTTTGAATCCTGGGCTCAGTGTCGTATGTGAGTAGAGTTGCTTGTTGGTTCTCTCCTGTGCTTCAGGGTTTTTTTTTACCAGGTTCTCTGGTTTTTCTCCCTCCATAAAAATCAACTACTAAATACTAATTTGATGTGGCATCGAAAGCTTAAACAGGAGCTGACGTAAAATACAAGTATATTATTTTTTGTTACTGACCTTATCAGGATGGGGAATATGAGGATGGTCAGCTCCTACCCATGCTCCTTTGACATACTCATACTTTATAGGAGACTTGAAATTAGAACGGTATTCACTTTGGAACCTGGTATGGCATAAGGAATATTTAACAATTAGTCCTCAAGTCCGAATGGTCTACGAGAGGTCTAATTGTTTTAGTAAAAACCTACTAATCGGTCCAATAAAAGGATGCAAAAAGTTTTGGATTTTGCTTTAAATATATATTTTTTGGTTTTCAAAACCGGCGCTTTTCGCTACTAGAGGTCTATCACTAATAGACCCCTAGTAGCTCAGCCAATCACAGGGCTCGATTGGTGATAGACCATTAGTAGGTTTTTTCTAAATAGCAATAACAGTAAGTCTAGAGGTATCTAATCATGTTATTTACCATGATATACATGAAAAAATTAAGCTTACGTCATAGTTTTCCTTGGAACAGATGGTGAAGACTGTGCTGGTTTACTTGATGGCTTTCCTGCAGGGACACTAGAATCTTTCCATTCTAACATTGCAATAGATAAAAAATGAATTTTAACAGACAGAATCAGTAGTCATAGTGTACAATAGTCTTGTTACATGGTGGGCTTATCCAACACAAGAAAATCTTAGTGAATGATGAGAAGAAAAGTGAAATGTCATAAATTGAAAAGTAGACAACACATCTCTTTCTGATTTGCATTATTTCCATATAGTATAAGATAAACAGACTTATGAAATCTCTAGAAAATGAGATGTGCAAATTAATACAGTAGAGTCCTGTTATGTTGAACATGGATATCTCAAACTTTTCTGGTATCTTGAACTTGAAGGTCTTGTCTGACAGACTTCTGACAGTCAGTATAAAAGTTCAATTTTATCATTAATATCTCAACCCCAGTTATTTCAAACCTTTTCCAAAGCCCCAGCTAGGAGGTTCAAGATAATGGAACTCTGTGCACTGTACATTCATAACATGGTTGCCACAATAATTAAATTACAAAATTTCCTGACTTTTTCCTGACTTTTCCCTGAATAAAGTAAGATTTTGCCTGACCCGATAATACTCCAGTTTCACATTCGATGGAAACCGCTGTTTTTGAAGACCACAGACTCATTTGTACAGGCTTAGCCTCGCTTATAAGTCAGCTATTCAACGACATCATTAAAAGTCCGTGGGATTTCAAAACATTGGTATTGTTCAACTTACACATTCTTTACATTACGGTTGACTTATGCAAATCATTAGCAACAGCCAACTGTAATGTAAAGAATGTGCAAGTTGAATAATACCAATCCCACGGACTTTTAATGGTGCCTTTGAATAGATGACTTATAAACGAGGCTAAGCCTGTACAAATGAGTCTGTGGTCTTCAAAAACAGCGGTTTCCATCGAATGTGAAACTGGAGTATTCAGATATTCTACATTTTCAATCTAGCCTACATAGCCAGGCTAAGAACACATTTACTCATTTAATATACATATTATCTAACTTACATTTATTTATATGTCTGTCCTCAAGGGAAGTGCCTAGCATGGGACTTCGAGTCCCATTCGCGCTTTTCCTATTGGGTATTTTTACTTATCTACTTTTCTTTAAACTATTTTCATAGTGTACTATATTAACAGCTATTGCCCAATAAAAATTGTAAAATAAAATAAAATAAAATAAAATAAAATAAAATTCCTTCTGTGTATCCTATCTTGAGCAGAACTTCAAGTATGGTGTGAACCATAAAATTCCCTGACTTTTCCCTTACCTTTGCTCAAAATCTATTTTTTTTCCTGACTGAAAGTAGAATTCCCTGACCTTGAAAAACAAAATTTTCCTGACTTTACCTTGACCTGTTGCAACCATGTCATATAGCTTACATTAAATATACCAATCAAAGTTTTCATGTCTATACCAATTAGGTGCTTGTTTAATAACTCCTTTCTTGCCTCAGGTGAAGATAGTATTGGGTGTTTTACAAACTGTAACTGATACTCTGTTTTCTTTGGTATCTTGACTTTACTTGCTTTAACTGGATGCTCATCCCCATGTACTCCATAAATCATCTTTTCAGCTGAGAGAATAGGAGCTTCTTGTTCTAAGGGCTTCTTCCAGTCAAACTGTTTCTTGTATTCTGATTGATAGCGTAGTCTGTCACGGGTTTTCATGGGTGGAGCCAGGCCAGCTTTGTATTGTAGAGCCCGATTCTCCTTTTGGTGAAAAAGCCACAATCAATATGATATGGTATATATCTCTAGCCTTTTCAGAAATGATTCTGACACAAGCTAATTATGAGTGCACACAGCACAATATGTGCACTTTCTAATCAATGGTATAAATACATTCTGGACTCACATGCATGTACATAACATGTGTGTATGTGTAAATAAAACAAAGATGTTAGCTGAAAATATATATACCTTCCTTGATGGCTTAGAAGGTTTCAGTAAATCCTCTTTTTTCTCTAAACCTTTTTGAGGTATTTCTCCACCATCTTGTTGGATTTGTGGTTTTGGTTGTCTTGATAAAACAGGAGTCACTTCGTGTGGTATGAAATTTGCTTTGTACTCACTCTCAAACTAGAACAAAATAAGCAGAATTTAGAATTAATTAGTTGACAAAAATAATAATAATAATGAGCATCTCATAACCATAGAAATATAAAAATTACTTATTTAATCAATAAAAATGAAATCAAATTCAAATTATAACTTGGATCTCAAGTCAGATGGGGGTTTTATCTAGCCCGGAGCATACTATATTAATTCTTAAATGCTGAAGCTGTTCATAAAACGAAACTAAATTTTTGAAAATTGTTCATCTAAAGACCAGCACATCAACAAAAACTGGGTTCCCTGTGTAAAAACATCTAAAATAAAATATATAGACAAAAACCCTTTCTTCTGCCCAGGAAACAACACTTAAATACGTAAATAGTTTTGTTTTAAGTTTTAAGAGTGGATTTAGAGATAAATGTGTTAGATTAAAGCGTCAGAGAAAAGAGGAAATGACGTTGTTGTTCAAAATATTCGTTACGTAGCGAGACGACCGTGAACAAAATTATCAATTAGGTTCAAAAAACTTAATTTATTGCGATAATTACTGCAAATTCTGAATTGAAAATTCTTCCTTACCCTATTCCTGGGAGCCATGTTGAGGCAGGTTTGGTAATTTGGCGTTAAAAGAGAGTAAAATGAGGCGAACGTTAAGGCATAGTTAATCCATGTGCTGATCAGTCTAAACAAACCGTCAAACATTCCTCACGGTCAAGAGGACTGGCGTAAAGGGAGATGGTTCTTGGACTCGCACTCAGGAATACCGCATTATAAACCATCTTTTATACCTTTACTACTCACTCTACAACACGTATCCTCCGTAAACAACTCACGATCTATGTTCCTAAGGCATAAGCCGAACTTTAGGTAGCTTCAGATCTCGTCTGCAGCATTCAGATCGTCTTTTAGGTGGTTGTACGTCTGGCATGTGGGGCTGAAATGTGGGATAAGCCCTGAGTGACATAAGCTGACTGAGATGTAGCCATGATCACGCCTTGAAACCTGCTGTCCATAGGTGAATAATACACAGTTAAAAAGAGCAGTTCAATCGGTGAGTCCTTTTTAACATTTTTAATTCTCAGATCTAAAATACCCCAAGATCGAACGTTCGATCGAAAAGCTTTGAGGCCCCAATTAATTAATTTCTAAGTATGAATTTGCTTGTAATAATATTGCTCAACTCGCTAGAGATCGCGTCGTCAAACTTTGACAGAAACTTATAGTGATTCTCTTTTAGTAATTTTCTTCGAAACTCAGCTTCAATTATGGTAAAAGACCGATACTCTGAAGCGGTTCTTTGAGGTTTCTTTACCGTTAAGTGTCGCGGGTCAGTGGTTTGGCTGTTCGAGGGCTACGTATTGAAGCTAAAGTTTCGGCGGTTCTTTCGAGTGCTCACAAACATAAATATCCCTGCACGTATTTCTACGATCTCCAAATTTTCTTAAACGTGTTATTTAGTTGCTAATAATTACTAGAAAAACTAACTATTTGGCTCGATCTGTCAACTTAGGGAAATTTAGAAAGATCAGCACAATCGTATCGGAAACAATCAGATCAAAAAACCCAACCTTAATTCCTTTCCCCCGTGCTTTACTTTTCCGAGTATTTCCAATGTCAGTTATGAGCTAACAATTTTGTTTTCAAATTCCAAGCGGTTTTTCATTGTTGATTGTAAAATATCGCCTGTTGAGGGTTGAGAATTGATTTGTGTATTTAAACATCGTTTTGAAAGCCTTTATATACACAATTTAAACAATAACTGGTGAATTTGACAACATAGCTGGTATTATATTGCTTTAATTATGATGAGCTGAAACCCATTTGATCCAAAAACCACATATTTAAACTATTCTTTTACCAAGGGCTACTGTCTAAAGTGTTAAGAAGTAGAATGAACATATCTCATTCCTATTTTTCAATATTCATTATTCTTTTTACAATGTGTTTTGCAAGTTATATATATCCACGTCCCTGGGTCTATTAAATAACTCAGGTGTGCTGAAAGAGGGTGATACCTTTGATAGGTGTATCATTATTCCATCTGATATCACTTCCTCTAGCTGATAGAGTTGTCAGTTTTAGAGCCATTTATTATCTTTATTAAGCACGCAGACATAACAGAACTCCTCTCACAGACCTGGTACCAGTCGACATTCTATTCATAATGTCAAATATTCTTAGATCCATTATGCTATATTTGCAGATATGCTTCCGAGAAATAGTATTTATTCAGATTATTGATCATGATCAATCTTATGGAATTTTAGAAAGCTTTTGCATCTATAAATTTAATGGGGGAAAAAACTGAATATACTTATCCTTAATTTTTTTAATTTTATCTAAAACTTCTTTATTGCAGATTAAATCGTGGCAGTTATGGCCAAACACAGACCAGAAAACCTCTTTTGTTCAATAATTCTTACCCTCTATTTATCGAATATATGTAATGCTTACACAGAATTGTCAACTCCTGGTGTTTTAACAAATATTATAGTTGACAATAGGACTGGCAACATTTATGTTGGAGGCAGCAACTTTGTACTAAAAGCGAGTAGTGACTTAGACATCCTGCGACAAAATAGCACAGGACCAAAGCCTGACAATCCCTTGTGTAGACCTGTTCCTCTGTCATGTAAGGAAAAGCGAGTGCCTACAGATAACCGGAATAAAATTTTAGTAATCAATGAAATGCAGCAAAAACTCTTAACATGTGGAAGTTTATACCATGGTTATTGTGAGCTACGGGATTTAGATAACCTAGATGTTGTGGATAAATCAGAAGTAGTGGTAGCATCAGCTCATCCAAATCCTGCCGTTGGATTCATCGCACCTGGGCCAATTGAACTTGGAAAATTTGGAAACGTACTTTATGTTGGTACGACTTGGTTTCCAAAAGAATCCCTTTACTCCTCTGCATTTGCTGTTGCAAGTAGAAGCTTTGATTCTTCGACATTGTTTGAACTTGCATCGGATCGAGGAAAAGTCACAGCTTTGAAGTTTAATGATTTTAGTTATGAAGTTCGTTATGTGTATGGTTTTTCTCACAATGACTTCAGTTATTTTATAACAGTTCAAGAAACTTTAGCATCTTATGACAAAAGGCAGTCTAAACCTTCAGCTGTAAAAGAATACAAAACTAAAATAGTCAGTTTGTGTCAAAAAGATAGCAGTTATGAATCATACACAGAGATTCCACTAAAATGCTTGTCGAGGGGTGGAGTGGATTTCAATATTGCTACATCGGCAGTGATAACCAAAGGAGGAGATAAACTTACCAAAAAGTTAGGTATACCTTTGAAGTCTGATTTACTTTTTGTAACATTTAGTAAGTCAGACCCTGGCTCCAGTGAACCAACACAAACCTCAGTTGTTTGTTACTATTCGATGAAAGAAATCAAGGATGGCTTTAAAGCAAACATTAAAAAGTGCTCTGAAAACCTCATACCTCTTGGTGTACCATGGACTGATCTAGGTAAGGATAAGTGTGCTCCACAAGTGTATTCTGGAGCGTGCCCTTCTAATACGAGGAACCATCCAGTTGGTGGAAGCATAAGTGTCAGTACAACAGCAATGTTAGAGAAGAACCAGTCTACTTTGTTGTCTATAAGTGCATTACCATATGAAGACTACACTGTGGTATTTCTTGGAGACAACAATGGACACTTGTTGAAGGTAAGAGAGAAATGAATATTCTATGGTATAATGTATATATGTACAGTAAATGTTACGTGGATCATCAGGCAGATTTGTTTGGAACTTAAAGCCTAGTTCACACGAGCATCATAATCGTAAGCAATACAGATAATATGCAGACTAAGTAGCGTACTAGTGCATACAGTGCTCATTAACATTTCCGACCTAAGTGATAAATGCGATATTGAGTCTGTGTATGTTGCTTACAATTATGGCACTCATGTGAACCGGGCTTAAAGAACTTCACAGCTCAGCCCAACTTCATAATGTCATCAATAACTAATATTATCAAATTCATTAATATTCATAAGGCCAAACACAATAGAAAATCACAACCATGACCAAGTTTTTAAATCGGCAAGAGATTTGTCCTGATTTGCATACAACTTTAACTAAGATTTTCTCGGCGAAAAGTGCTTTTATCTTGAAAATTTAAGTAACACATGACCTAACTATCCTAAACCTTTGATAAGTGAGATAAAACATTCGCGTCCGACCTTTATGGGGCTAAAAAGGCTTGCCTGCGGCTCTCCATTTTAAATCCCCATAAAGGTCTCCCGCTCATGTTTTATCTATCATATAAATAGTCCCAGTTTTATATCTAGATGAAACATAAGGAATTCGTGATTTAAATTTACTTTTATCTATAGTACCACACATAGTTATGTGTATTAATCATGTTACTGATCGTAGTTTTTTTGCATGATATTTATGTATATAGAAGTGGAATTTTCCTTGATATTTACAGCTAATTTACGTCACGCGTGCCCAGTAATGTTTTGATTGGAGTTTTGGTGGCTCGGCGCCAACTATGATCAAAACTCTGGCAACTCAAAATATTTTTATTAAGGCAATATTTAGCGATGTGGTTGGCAGGTAAATTCTTTTGGGAAATATTTCACAATCATTCATTATAGCAGGCCCAAAACCTGATTTTTAACTAAAATATTTTTGGAATATCGGAGCCGTTGATCAGAGATTTGAAATGTTAATATGAAGACTTGAAAACTACATTTGAATTCTCGTATTTACTGGTCACTTGTGATGTAAATTAGAAGGAGAAGCTCATCAATTCACAGAATAGAACAAATAAATACCTCTACTTACATGTATCACCACTTGATATCTAGATCTTTAGTACAATGCATTTTTCTAACATACCTTACTTGTTTTGGTTAACCTAATATTGGTATCTTTCTTATTGACAAGGTCTCGGTTGAAGACAGCAGTTCAGTGTTAACTCCTTACTACGATGAAGCCATATCTCAAGGCAAACCTCTCAAGAAAGTTGTCCTCAGTAAAGACAGACAGTCACTGTATGTGGCAAATGACCTGAAGGTAAATTAACATAGAAAAAATTTTTTGAATTCATGTAGACCTCTCTAGTGCTCTTATGTATTAAAGGTGAAATAGACTAGTTATACAATAGTTTCGAGTGGCATAACGTAGAATATCCCACGAGACACTTGATGTTTCTAGTATACACACGAGCCTTTAGGCGAGTGTGTATACAAAGAAGATACAAGTGACAAGTGGGATATCCATGGTATGCCACTCAAAACTATTGTATAACCATTTTATCCCACACCATAGAAAATACATATGCATATATTTAATGTGCAGTGCATGATGGGAAGGAAGAGTGAAGTACCGACAAATATACAGTGGCTTTCCTGCTTTCTGATTGGCTGTATTTTCTATGGTGTTGGATAAATGTGTTTCTCGATCCCAGCATATTTAGCTGAGCAAGTTCTGGCCTTATCAGGGTTTGAACCTCCTGATAACCAGTAAGAAATTAGAAAAAATTTCCGAGAAGAAATATGCTCATAGAAATACTACTTAAATTTTTAATATATGTTAAGCAGCCTATTAAATACCTCTACTCTTTCATGTAAACATTGTTTATAAGTCGCAGGACTTTGATTAGAATGAATAGTGATGCTTGCTGCACATTGCTCTGATTGTTTAAACATTGTCATTATGGATTCGTTTTTTTCTGTTGGCTAGTGTTGATGAAAACTTCATGAAATCTTCAAAAATATAAGGGATACAATATTTTCCATTACAAATTTGGAAATTCTTATGTGACTACATGTATGCTTGTACTGTTCTATGGTTACTGCTTATCAACCTCTTCAGTCCAAATATGTATTAAGAATTTTCCTGATATTTCATATTAGGTTTTCAAGGTTCCTGTGGAAGATTGTTCATCACATTCATCCTGCAAGTCCTGTACAGGTCACGGTGATCCTTTTTGTGGATGGTGTACTCTCTACAAAAAGTAACTAATAAATTTCTCGTTTTGTATTCCAACATATTTTATGGTTATCTAACCCCCATTTGTTGTGATTTTAGAATCTTGGCTACCCTTTTACTCTCTGGATTTTTTTGATACAACAATTTCGGACATTTTAACCCTCCCTTTTATGAGTCCCCCCCCGTTATGCAACCCCACCCCCCACCCCAATTATTACTGTAGACCACCAAAAACCCTTCTGAAATTGTATAAGCCCAGGGCTTATAACCAGGATTCTATGGTATGCTAAAAATGTAAAGATATGTTTTTTCAAGAATTAATTTCTTAATTCAATTTAATTCTTTTCTATTATTATAATTAGATGCAGTAGAAGAGCTCTGTGTGCAAATTCAGCTGTGCATCCACTTCGCTTTACTACAAATGCTTCCCAGTGTATTCAGTTTGTTTCCACTAAACCAGAGAGGTTTCCATATGGAAGTGTCACTCAGGTAAACTAGTCTTCCTGTTACAACCATACTACACTTCTGAGTTGAGCTTGGAATGACTAAAGTTTTGTCATAAAGGTTTGCTGCTTAAATATTTGAGAGCTAGACACTAAATTTTTATGACAAGACTTCAGTCGTTCCAAGCTCAACTGAGAAGCATAGTTTATTTACAAGCCCCATTTTTGGATAAGTTCTGTTGAACAAATCCTATGAATTCTTTTTAGAACATTTTCTTGATATTTGATGTTTGATCTTACCTAGTTTGATGCCACCATAAAGAGCATGCCTCCCCCTTTGGCTGGTGAGACGTATAAGTGCTATATCAACAAAAAAGAGAGGCCAACAGTTGTGTTCTCTAATGGTACTATACAGTGCAGTACACCTTCTGCAGGGGACTTGCCTCCAATTACCAGTGATACAGGTATGGAACTGTTACGAATCATAAAAAAAAATCAAAGAATAATACTCAAGGGAAAGAAACAGTCTGAAATAAGAAAACATGACATCCACGCTAATTTTGTGCTTTGAACAATTATTGGTACATGTATTTCAAACTCAGGACTTTTTTGTTGCTTTTTAGGTGATGTTCGTGTAGATTTATCATTGTATTCTTCTGAAACTGGCAAGACAATTCTTTCAACCAAGATACCATTTTATGACTGTACTCTGATGAAAAGGTAAAGCACAGTGTTGTTCACTACATAGTTTACTCCTCTTTCAGGGTATCAATAAGATATGGATATGGATAACTAAAACCATGGCTATATGCATAGCTCAGTTGGTTAGCATGGGTCCTTCAGAGCTAGAGGTCCACTGTTCGTTCCTTAGGATCTCCACATCTGTTGCAACTTTTCTTTAATCCTTGTAGCTTCCACTTTAAATACCCTTAAAACTGAGCACTGATGAAGAGAGGGGATAAAGTGTGCAAAGTATGCTTCCTGGGATACCAGCCATGTATAGCTGAAGGAACTACCGGCATTATAATATACTGTAGTTACTTTACCTTGACCTTTGTATTCCAGATGTGTTCTGTGTTCTGAGAGCGACTATGACTGTGATTGGTGTATTTACAAAGGGAAGTGTTATGCTGATGGAAATGCTCAATGCCCTGGGGAGATTATTTTGTCAAGTCAGGTATTTCATACAAAATACTTTTATATCGGACCAATAATATTTGCATGTACTGTACATGTGCACAAATCAGGCAACAAGAGATAGAAGTACAAGTTCAGGGGAATGTGAATGTCTTCCCTGCCACAAATGTTGCCAATAAACACTCTACCTGAATCCACTGTAATGGTTGAGCATGAGAAGACACATGAATATGGATACAACTCAAACAAAGAGTCTTATTCTCTAGAGAATAGCATGTACAGTAGTCTGAAATGGGAAAAAAACATACACACAATATGACGTTAACCATGAGATATTTTTTGTTACTCAGAAACGTACTGCTGGTGCTGTGGGCTGCCCACGTCTTGCAGAAAACCAAACCTTTCTCCTTCCAAATAAGATTTCTACCTCTATGGAAATAAAAGCCAAGAACCTTCCTGCAATAAAGGTACAGTAGACCTTGCTTTACTATATATCTTACGAATATTCCTTACACTACAATTATTTATCTAAATAATAATTAGCTGCATTAAGAAGAGACTTGACAATCACAGCAAAGCATTGGTAAATTTTTGGCCCTTTATGTTTAACTTCTGTACAATGAGACAGGACAGTACAGGACCATTTTACCTGGTTATTCAAGCCTCTGTAACATCTACTAATCATTCCCTGATTTTGGTGCCAAGAGAGCACTTCAATAAATATATGAGAATAAACAGTGGAATCCACTGAGTGGCTCTTCCTCCACTGCATTCCAATTGGAATTTAGAAGTTGATTTTTGAGGAGGGAAGAAAAACTGGAGAACCCAGAAAAACCCCTGAAGCACAGGAGAGAACCAACAAACAACTCTACTCACATATGACACCAAGCCCACCAAGCACTTTGTCATTAGTTATTTTAAGACCTGAATGTTGGTGAATGGCCAGGGATTGAACCCATGACTTAGTGCTCAACACACCATGCTCAACAAACTGCACCAGCCAAGTGGCTTGTCAATCAAATTGTAATTTAATATCACTGCATGTGCGAGCATATTAGGTTTTAAAAATCTAGCATGTATTTTTTCTTTCAGTATAAATTTCAATATGAATGTAACGTGAAGGTCGAGGGAAAGACTTTCAGGGTTGTTGGTTTAAGGGACAGTGACAGCCAAATAACTTGTCAAGCATCTGCAGTAAGTACAGTATGACAAAATGAATCTTATGTTTGTATACTATACAATAAAAAGAAGCCATATGTCTGCTTTCTTGGTGAAGACACATTTCTCTTCAAGAAGCCCTGAATCTGACATTGACACAACCTTGCAGCACAACATTATTTATTTTATACACAGCTTCAGTGTAAATAAGTTTCTTCAACTTTCTGAATTCTGTGTCAAATAAAGATATTATTATTATCAGAAAGGCCAGTACCTAGAAATATGAATAAATTTGATGTGGTCATACTTTAGTGTGTTATACTGTAACTAATATACACAATTATTTCTATTATTCTTCAGTACTCATACTCCAAAACAAGTCAATATTCACTGGCAGAGCTAACAGTGTTATGGCGAGGAGAAGATGAAATCTATAAACCTAATTCTGTAGAAGGTATTTACTTTAACACAGACAGCTATAGACCCCTTCCAGCACTTCGGAATGCAGCTCAATTTGGAGGACAAAACAATTATAGGTTTCCAATTCTCAGGAGATTGAAATTCTTTTGTTTTATTCTCCAAATTCAGCTGCTTTGACGTCACATGGAAGGGGGTCTTTTGTGTATAAGCATTACAGACTTGAATCCAGTGCAGGAAGACTGTTATTTTCTGCGTTCATGGTCATGTATCATTTCCTTTAGTATTATTTCTTTATGTAAGTAGTAACACCGTAAGTTAGATATGTGAATGAAGTATGACTTGAACCAAGAATCATACTTAAGAGAATGACACAAAATCCCAAATGGGAAGACATTGCACCCAAACTAAAGAGGTCTAATTCTGCATTAATTTCTCAGTTTCCCTCTACAAATGTGATGTGAATAGAGGGGATTGTAGCACATGTCTTGTTGCTGAAGAAAAGCTCCACTGTGGATGGTGCAAACCGTCGAGTTCCTGTCAGGTGAAAGACGCTTGCGGTACTAAAAATTGGGTTCATCGTTCACAGCCTTGCTACACTACACCAGTCATAAATAAGGTTTGTCAACCAAATATGTTTTGGTGTATGACTTCATATTCTTGAGATTCATGCACAGCACAAACACAAATACCAGCGGGGGGGGGGGGGGGACTAGGTTGTTGTTGTTGCTGCTGTGTGCTGTTGTCGTTGTTGCTGCTGTTGTTGTTGCTGCTGCTGTTGTTGTTGCTGCTGCTGCTGTTGTTGTTGCTGCTGCTGCTGTTGCTGTTGCTGCTGCTGCTGTTGCTGTTATTGCTGCTGCTATTGTAGTTGTAGTAGTTGTTGTTGTTGAAGCAAGTTCGACATACGGGGAAAAAAAAGCAAACACATGGGCATGCAACTTGTACGACAGCAATACCAGAAAAATATTCATCACTCAAAGCAAAGGCTTTAACATTCTTATTTTTTTGTTCCACAGTTCTGGCCAATGTCTGGACCACCTCGAGGAAACACAGAAATAGAAATCACTGGAGTTGACTTCGGGAAGGTCTTCCTTGACATCAAGGATTCTGTATTTATTGGCAACTACTCTTGTATTCCTGATCCAAAAAAATATGCCGTGTCCAAAAGGTATTTATTTTTGAGTGAGAAAAACGTATAGCGGCTAATATCCTACATGTAGCAAAAATCTTAAAAATCTTCAAGTTTTATCGATACCCTGAAATAACCTCTGGGCTGATCTAAGTTAGGGCACGGCTAACTCACTGATTGAACCCTGAAACAACCTCTGGGCTTATCTAAGTAAGGGCACGGCTACCTCACAGATGAAACCCTGAAACACCCTCTGGGCTGATCTAAGTCAGGGCATGGCTAACTCACAGATGAAACCCTGAAACACCCTCTGGGCTGATCTAAGTCAGGGCATAGCTAACTCACAGATCGAACCCCGCTGAAACAACCTCTGGGCTGATCAAAGTCAGGGCTCGGCTAACTCACAGATCGAATTAGAATTTAGCGTGTTAGGTTTTGCGGAGGGAGGAAAACCGGAGAACCCGGAGAAAAAACCCTCAAATCAAGGGAGATACCTAACAAGCTCTAACACATTGCAATTGTCTTTTTTCCCGACTTGACAACTGGAATGTGATACAAGTTTCCATGTTTCTGCAGGATAACATGTAACACAACTAAAAGTGGTAAAGAAATCAAAGGACCTGTAATTGTTGTGGTCAATGGTATAAGAGGCTCATCTGCAAATCTCTTTTCCTATCAGGTCAGTATCAATAGTAATACGGTACTGACTTACAGCTCGTACACGGTACGACATGTGCCATAACATTGAAATGGCTTCCCATAAGAATGGTTATCAGTCGTATGAGTGGGAAACATACGGTACTGACTTACAGCACGTACACGGTACGACATGCCGTAACATTATAATGGCTTCCCATAAGAATGGCTATCGTATGAGTGGGAAACACGGTACTGACTTACAGCACGTACACGGTACGACATGCCATAACATTGAAATGGCTTCCCATAAGAATGGTTATCGTATGAGTGGGAAACATACGGTACTGACTTACAGCACGCACACGGTACGACATGCCGTAACATTATAATGGCTTCCCATAAGAATGGTTATCGTATGAGTGGGAAATATACGGTACTAACTTACAGCACGCACACGGTACGACATACCGCAACATTATAATGGCTTCCCATGAGAATGGTTATCGTATGAGTGGGAAACATACGGTACTGACTTACAGCACGCACACGGTACGACATGCCGTAACATTATAATGGCTTCCCATAAGAATGGTTATCGTATGAGTGGGAAATATACGGTACTAACTTACAGCACGTACACGGTACGACATACCGCAACATTATAATGGCTTCCCATAAGAATGGTTATCGTATGAGTGGGAAATATACGGTACTAACTTACAGCACGTACACGGTACGACATACCGCAACATTATAATGGCTTCCCATAAGAATGGTTATCGTATGAGTGGGAAATATACGGTACTGACTTACAGCACGCGTACACGGTACGACATACCGTAACATTGAAATGGCTTCCCATTGTCTTTCAGTAATTCATCCAATCAAAACGCGTAGTTACGGCTACGGTAAGATACGGTATGGCTAAGAATTTACCATATCGTTTCTCACTGAAAACCGTTAGACTATCAGATGAAAGATTGAGTAAATGTCCTGGTAACACAGCAATTATAGAGTTTAATATAAAATTTAAATTTTGGTTTTTAATCTTCAGACTCCCGAAGTTGAAGACTTCAATCCCAAGAAAGGGCCGGAGTCTGGGGGCTCATTAATCAACATTACTGGAATCAAACTGAATACAGGAAGACGAATCGAGGCATGGCTTGGTAAAACACCCTGTGTTATCGACAGATCAAAGTAAGTATTTTTCAAATTAGAAGAAATAGAAAGACCTCAAATAAGATGATCTTAGTGATAAGAAAACTAGAAATTATTTATGTAGAATGCGTACATTTTATTAGATGAATGAGAGAGAATTATGAAAAATGGTTAATAAATGGCTTTCCTGAGTCTTCAAATGTACGTCAAAGTATCTCATCCAATCAAACATGGCAGCGAAAGAGATTGCACTACACATGTTCACAAAAGGCGGGGAAAATGGCGGACGCGCATGTAGAAAAATTCTGCAACAAAAAAATTAAATGCAACACATTTCGTCATATTTTCAAGTTTTCCAAGTGTTCCAAGTTTACTTCTACAAAATAAAAGCTCGTGTTTTGAAGTGTTTTTCTTCGGTGTTTTGGTGTTGTTGACAAATATACATTGTTTGTAAACCAATTCTGTTTCTATTTTACGACATTTTCAATCATTTCAAATTCTGTTTCAGGGTTACAGACACGAGTATTCCATGTATAACTCGAGGTGTTTCAACCAGAACAAGGAGAGCAGCGTCTAACGAGACGACATCACACGATGTCGTGGTTATGTTTGATGGTTTTCGTCCTCCCAGCCCACCAGGAAAGTTTGAGTTCACTGCTGACCCGGTGTTTATCAGTATCAATCCTGGCAGAACTTTCGCAAGGTAAGTACATATATTGAACTTGCTAATCCTAAGGTTTGCCGATTATTTCGCGCCTCGTTCAACGAGTCTTAGGATCGGACTGGGAAGGGAAACCTTCAAATTTTATCGATACCCTGAAACAACCTCTAGGCCAATCTGAGTCGGGGCAAGGCTAACTCACAGATGAACCCTGAAACAATCTGTGCGCTGATCTATGTCAGGTCACAGATCGAATTGAGATGTAGCTTGTTGGGTTTTGCGGGGGGGGGGGGGGGGGGGGGGAGGGGAACCGGAGAACCAAACAAACTCTTCTCACGTGATTCCAAGTACAGGAATCGAACCCGAGACCCCAGAGTGTGGTTCTAAGCTATCTAAACGAATTTTTAATACTCTGTAGCCGAACTATGTTTTGACTAAAGTTATGTTTCTTATTCTCTTCGTAGTGGTGGTCTGAAGTTAACCGTTACAGGCGAGAATTTTGACAGCATTCGTGTACCAAAGATATTCTTTACCAAAGCTGGTGACAAGAGTTCTGTGTCGGAACCAGAGGTAACATACAGCATAAGTCTTACTAAAGCTCACTACTTTCAAAAAAAACCGTAAGCCTTGTTGAAAATAGACCCCTTTGCAGCACGTCGGAATGCAGCTCAATTTGGAGGACAAAACAATAGGTTCCAATGCTCAGAAGATTGAAATTATTTTGTTTTGTCCTCCAAATTGAGCTGCATTCCGACGTGCTGCAAGGGGTCTATGGAAACAAGTATCTACAGTTTTGAACCAATTTGCATACACATACACAAACTTAGAGCATTCACAGACTGTCCATATCGTCACGTGTTTCTTTCCCTACAGATCTGTGACATCATCAGCAGCACAACAATGGTCTGCCCCAGTCCTAACATCACCAAGTTTGACCTTGAGCCTGGATCAAAGAATCGCTCTGAGTTAATCGTTGGTTTGGTGATGGATAGTGTACCAGGACTTGAGAATGTGACAACATTGGCACTCGTCTTGGATCCTTATTTTACGCCTTTTGATGGAGTCGAGCAAATCAACAGCGAAAGTCTTATTCTTAAGGTTTGTCTTGATTTGAAAACTTATCTTTTAAACGAAGATTCTAGATGATTCTGCTCTTAGCCATTAAAATTATCTGTCGTCAAATGGGTTACATTCACAACCAATAGAAATAAAGTAGTTTCAAATGGCTTCCTGTTTTCAAAATCGCTCTTAACCAATCAAATGGCTTGGTTTCAATATCGCACTCAACCAATCAAATGGCCTGATTTCTATATCGCCTTTACCCAAACAAGATGATTTCAAAACGAGCATTTTCTAGACTAATCACAAAGCTTGAATACCCCTGGCAGCTTGGAGTGTCATCTAACTTTGTTTTACTAGTAACATTCAATGTGGACACTCGAACCATCAACACTATTTATTTTTACATCTTTCATAACATTTTTCAGGCGTCATCCAATCACAACAAACAGCATACATTATGTGATTTAGCAGTTCATAAGTTCACATGATAAAGTTAAAAATAAACTTCTAAAGATTTTCTGTTGTTTGTTGTGATTGGATGGCGCTTAAAAAATATTTGATTCCTTTGTTTTTACGGAGAGCGCTGATTGGATAGTTATGAAAAAATGTCAAAAAACCTCGAAGTGTTTATGGTTCGAGTGTCCGCACTGTAAGAAACTTTCTTTTTCTTAGGGAAAGAATTTGGATATATTATCTAAAGAAGACGTTACCGTGACGGTGGAGGGAATACATTGTAATGTAACAACTCTTGGTGAGGTAAGTTAAAACAAGCAGTCACAGTAGCTCTTCATGTTCTTCATGAATCCGTTTTTAAGCCGTCCGAAAAGGGTTGGTTTTTACAGAGTAAATTGAAGGAAAACCAGAGAACCTGAAAAAATCTTGGAAGCACATGAAAGAACCAACATTAACGACTGTACCCTTTTTTTAACATTGGATTTTCGATTCCAACCTATGTTATGTGGAAAATAACAAATACTTTCGAGAAATTTTTCACTGATTACATTTTAGCGAACCTTGAAACAACCTCGACGCTGATCAAAGTCAGGGCATGGCCAACTCACAGATTAAATTTAGCTTGTTAGGGTTTGTGGAAGAACATCACAATCCTTGATTCGCCAACTTGCATGACAAAAAGACAGACTGAACCAAGCAAATAAAGTTTATACATTTGCAAATGTTTTCCCGCTTATTATTCTTATTATTGTGAAAAAAATGATGGATGAGTAAAGGATTTCAAGTGAAAAAAGGTGTGTCTTCTCTTACCTTGCCTTCTTCTCGTTTACCTTGCTCTTATAATCCATATTAAATTCTTCAAAAAGATTACGAAGAAAGCTGCCATCCCTAGTCAGAAAATCCTTTGTATTAAGAAATGTCATGACCTAAAATGAAACGACAAATGTAAAGGATAGTTCTAATAAGTGGCAAATGCAAAGGCAGTATTTTGACATTGAATTTTACCTTTGTTTTTTGGTACGACAGAAACAACTTGTGTGTAAAGTTCCCAAGGAGAAAGACCTACCAGAAGCTGAGAATAAAGAATATGTTGTCATCGTAAGCCACTTAATCTTCATATATTAATGTATATTAATAAATGTTGGTCGTTTAAGAGCTTGGTTTTTATCGCTTAGATACTCCTAAAACACCAAGAATTTTACAAATACCATTCATTAGTTATTTAAAGTATTTCTTATTCAATATTAACGTGGAAAAAAAACCGTCAAAGTTTTGGCACTTTTAAGAGTCAAATGGAAATAAGTCGAAAATTTTGGTCGATTTAAAAGTTTTTTTTCTTCAAATTCTATGTTCCAATGAAAAATACTCAAATATAGGTTTAGTTTTTCTTGATTTTAACCTGCTTATTCAGACAGTTTCAAGTTGGTCTTTTTATTAAAGTGTCTTTAAATGCGAATGTGGTTATGAAATAATTGAGATTGCAATCTTGATTTCCAACGTAAGATTATTAGTCCATTATGAAGATCTGTGCATGAATTTAGACCAAACCCTGGTGCAGAAACTGAAATTCAAAATACAAATGCCTTCTTTCTTTGTGTTTTGTTCATTTTGAAAGTAGCACACTTCATTTAAACTAAAATTGATACTGAAAAAAAATCGTAAAACTTTCTAACTGTACGAAAAAGGCCTTTCGTCTAGTCCATGTACTCCAACCTGCATTCTCTATCCTCAATTTTTAGGTAAAAGCAGGTTTTCTTACCTTCAACCTTGGAAAACTCAAGTACTTTGCATCAATGAATGGAGACAAGTTTCCAATGTTGTACATCTACGTTGGTGTTGGTGCTGGAGCATTCATTCTCTTGGTGGTTATAATATGTCTTTGCTGCGCCTATAGAAAGAAAAAACAACAGCAATCGAAAAGTACCAAGAAGCACGAGATGGAAATGGGGAAGTTTGAGTTAAAAGTAGCAAGAGAATGCAGAGAAGGTAGTGTTGATAGAATCTTGAATGTTTTTAGAAGTTAAACTGAATCTCCTCTTGATCTGATGTGTTCATAAAGATACTAATTTAGGGTAAAATTTGCGTACTTATTTCTTAACTTTTTGTCTTAGCGTTTGCTGAGCTGCAGACAGACATGACAGATTGGTCAAATGATTTGTCTTCGTCTCGAATACCGTTCTGGGATTTCCGTACATACGCGATGCATGTGCTCTTCCCTGGAGTTACTGATCATCCCATCCTCAAAGTGAAGGTAAAAAATCTTCCATTTATCTATCTTGTCTATCTTTTATTTTTCCATCCATCCATCCACTTATAATTCACATCAATCCATTCATCCATCCCTCCCCCTCCCCCTCCCTCCCTCATCCATCCCACCCATTTCCCATCCATCCATCCATTCAACCACCTTTCAATCCATCCCATCCATCCAACCACCCTTCTATCCATCCCTTCCATCCATCCATACCTTCCATCCATCCATCCCTTCCATCCATCCATCCCTTCCATCCATCCATCAATCTGTCTGTCTGTCTGTCTATCCTAAACTTTCACATTCATTCATTCTTTCTTTTATTTTCATTCATTCATTCTAGAGTAATCTGCCACCCAACTGGGAGAGTGGTCTTCGAAAGTTTGCTCAACTCGTCCACAACAAGGACTTCTTGTTGATATACATCAAGACCATTGAAATGCAGAGCAGCTTCAACATGAAAGACAGGTACATTATTACCATTCCCTTTACTTTATCATGTAGAAACAGCAGACCAAACTTTATATGGATACCTTAGTCACAAGAGAATTACTTCCTTCAATATAATTTCTTAACAGACAAGCGATATGGTTTAGGTTCACTTTTGTTACACTTTCTACCTTCCTGAAGAATTATTTAATGGATATTCAAAAGGTTCATTTACCAGTTCGTTTACGTTACTCAAAGTATCCGTGTTGTTGTTTTCTAGGTGTAACCTTGCTTCGCTGTTAATGGTAACTCTACAGAACAAGATGGATTATGCAACAGAGTAGGTCACGACCATGTTGACTAGAACTCGTCCCAGGATCCTTCACGGGCCGTAACGTTCGACACGCGTGCAAAGCATTCTGGGACGGACTAAATTATACTTCAAATTTTTATTTCACGCTAAGTCTTAAAATTTTCTAAAAAATTTTAATTACGTTTTATATTTTATTTCCTCAGAATACTGAAGCAGTTGCTGTGTGAGCTCATACGCAAATCTGTAGCCCAAAGTCACCCAAAACTTCTCCTTCGAAGGTAAGCGTTTGAAAAAATAAGATCTTGCGCCGGCGCTCTCAATAGGATTTGTCAGTGGTAAATGACAGGCATGCGCACCTGTGCTCTCTATGAGATTGATCCATGTTGAATAGCACTCATATCTAATGAGATATCAACTGTCTATTATTATATAATTTTAATGACGTTGAGAAAACGAGTGGTTGAGTTGCCAGGCACTTTATTGCCACATGAGGACTAGGAAGACCGTTTGAATGGACAGTTCCTTGTATGACAAGTTCTTAAGCTAAGCCTGCATAATAAAACGTGATTTTTTTTGTTCGTTTTTGTTTTATAGGACTGAATCTGTTGCGGAGAAGCTCTTGACCAACTGGTTGGCATTTTGTATGTACAACGACCTTAAGGTATTGTCGAGTGTCAAGTGTTGGTTTCAATCAACTGATGAAAGTCTTTGAATCCCATTATCTGCTCTAACTGGTCGTCAAACACTGACCATCATGTACTGTCAACCAGAAAGAATTCTATTGAAAATTTGTGATTCATAATATTAATGTTAAGGCCTTATGCGATTCATGGTGTTACAAGAGATGACGATGACGATGGATGATGCTGATGCTGCAGATGATGATGATGATGATGATGATGATGATGATGATGATCATGATCATGATCATGATCATGATGATGATCATGATGATGATCATGATGATGATCATGATGATGATCATGATGATGATCATGATGATGATCATGATGATGATGATGATGATGATGATGATGATGATGATGATGATGATCATGATGATGATGATGATGATGAAGAAGAAGAAGAAGATGAAGAAGATGAAGAAGAACAACATTCCACACGAGACAGGAAATGACGTCAAGTTAAAACCCAGCAATATGTTTATATAATTTCCAGCCAATAAACTCTGACTTCCTTTCCTTTCTCTTTACAGAAAGAGCTAGGTAAGCCACTATTCTTGTTGTTCATGGCGATCAAGTGTCAGGTAGAGAAAGGTCCTGTTGATGCTTGTACCGGAGAAGCCCGCTACTCACTCAGTGAAGACAAACTTCTACGACAAACTATTGAATACGAGGTACAAAACTTGCAGCTTCTAAATGTAACTATGACTTGATGATAGCTTCTGTTCATCCTAAGAAGCACTCTCACTTTTTCCTTCCCCGAATCCCAGTACAAGGACACTGGTTGTCCAAGGATTTTTCTGTACTTTTTCAGTCGTTGTACCCTAAAAAAACTTCTAATGAAGAAACAAAAAAACACACGCCCGAGCTGTGCAGCTATAAAGCTGCGTGTGCTGTGAGCTCTCTTAAAGCACAGTTGTTTTATAGTTCTTCCACAGAACTTTCTCTTGAAACCCGCGTAATTTTCAAAATATTATTTGCTTCTGGCACAAACCGTAAAGCATTAAACTTGCGCGTTTTGTTGTCTTGTCTTGTAGACGTTGAAGGTTTCTGTGAGCCAGGAAGATGAATCTCCAATCCAAGTCACCCTGCTGGACTGTGACACAATCACTCAAGCCAAGACAAAAATACTGGATATTTTCCACAAGGTATGTTTTCTTAGACATGTATGACCTAGAATTCCATCCCTTTATCCATCCCGTCTGTCCATCCTTTCATCCATTTTATCACATCTAATATCCATCTCATTCATCCTTTCCCTCCATCTATCCATTTTTATTATACATTCATTCACCCATCCCATCTATCCATCCCATCTATCTATCCCATCTATCCATCCCATTCCATCCGTACATTTCATCATTCATTTTTGCATCACTGACATAAAATCGATTAAACTTTTTTCTGTCTACAGCACGAGCCATATTCAAGAAGGCCAACCCCTGAGACATTCCAGCTAAGTATGTACATTCGTCTAACTTTTACCTTAACCTTTTTGCCTTAACGGTTTCAGTCGTAAGGGTGTCATTTGTACCAAACCTCCTTCTGACTGGGGAGAGGATTGTGGGTGCACTGAAAACACCACAGCTGGAAATCGAGCCCTGCCCTGCCCTGCCACTCTCCTCTGCTGCTGTTGTTTTTTGGTTTGTTTATGTTTAGAAAGGACTAAAGCTCATTCTCATTGCTTGACAACAGGTTGGGTCATGACCGATGAAACAGAAAAGGTTCTCCTAGATGATGATGGATCAAGTGTTATAGATGGACCTTGGAGAAACTTAAACACACTTGCTCATTATAAGGTAGGCCATTTGCCTCATTAACTGACGAGTGAAGAGTTTTTTCCGTGGAGGAATCCTAGTGATATGTTGTGTTCTTTGTGCCCAGGTTCCTACTGGAGCGTTTCTCAAACTGTCTGTTCATCACACACATTTCTACGGCAGTGCTGGATCAGGTAAGCACCATAGTACAGCATGATAAAGTCGATGTGGATGATGATGATGATGATGATGGTGGTGGTGATGGTGGTTGATGCTGAAGATGATCTTTTAGATCACATCTCCTGTCCCTGCTGTTGATGACGAACGATCGCTGATAATGATGACATGCATAGATTGATGATGATGATGATGACGGCGATGATGATAATGATGATGATGACACCACTGATGATGATGACATGATTAAAAGTAGAATAATACAGAGCGTGACGATAGTCTGGAAACTAATTATGAGAAAATATAAATAAAGACAACTAAGGACGACCAAAAAGAAAAAAATGAAATAAGAAAATGAAAAAATTAAGCACACTCAATGTTAGCTGAGTAATAGTAATAACGTTTAAGCAAAACTTTTTTTTTTTTTTTAATGTTGTTAGATTTACATCTGCAAAGCGTCCCAAGGACTACGTTCAAGCCTTTTAGCTATACTCCATTATCCCGAGGCAGCAGAGAAGATCTAGAGGAAGGTGGTCGCACCTGGCATTTGGTAGGTTTTTCCACAGTAACTTGTATCAGTTCATAAAACTAATTTCAAGTCTGGACGTACGTGTGTGTTACTTTCAAAAATGTGCTTTGAAAAGTTTCAGAGGGGTTTAAAATCTGAAATATTCTAGCTAATTTGTTGAGCTTGTGGGTCATAGTAACGGTAACTAAGGGGAATCTCAACTATAAATTCCAAGTGGTTTTGTGTTGTATAAAATATTCTCTCGTGAATTTTAATTGCTTGACGATTTGTATTTCAGGTAAAGCAGCTTGAGTATCCGACAGACAAGGAGGACACACGACACAGTAAGATGTTGTCAGAGATCTACCTTACAAGATTGCTGGCCACAAAGGTAAACCATCCCCTCCCCTCCCCCACATTACATTTGTAACTTTATTTCCGCTAGATTTTTAACCAATCAAAATGCAGAATTCGTATTAATTTGCACATGCCCTTATGGCATTTGCCGCTGACCCAGTAAACGAAAGAAGTGTACGGAGATGAAAATATTGAATGTCTAGAGGGTAAACGATTCCATACCTTTTCATTTCTTGTTTCTTCAGGGAACATTACAAAAGTTTGTTGATGGCCTATTTGAAGCAGTTTTCTCTGTGACTCGTCGCCCCTCAGCAGCGCCATTACCTGTCAAGTTTCTTTTTGATTTGCTGGATGAGCAAGCACAGAAGCTGAATCTGGCAGATCCCGAGGTCCTGCACACATGGAAGAATAACAGGTTAGGAAATGAAAAATGGATGGATGGGTAAATGGATGGATGAATGGGTGGGTGGATGGGTGAATGAATGAGTGGATGGATGGATAGATGGATGGATGGATGGATGGATGGATGGGTGAATGAATGAGTGGATGGATGGATGGATGGATGGATGGATGGATGGATGGATGGATGGATGGATGGATGGATAGATGGATGGATGGATGGATGGATGGATGGATGGATGGGTGAATGAATTGGTGGATGGATGGATAAATGAATGAGTGGATGGATAGATGGATGGATGGATGGATGGATAGATGGATGGATGGATGGATGGAGGAAGGGAGGAAGAGATGAATGAATGGATGATTGAAGCGATGGATGAGTGGAAGAATAAATATGATGAAAGTAAATGATGACGATTAGAATAATTGTTCTTGTTCTTTTCACAGCTTACCACTTCGGTTTTGGATCAACATCATCAAGAATCCTAATTTTATATTCGATATATTCAAGGCCAACATTGTAGACTCTTGTCTATCAGTGATTGCACAGGTTAGTTTAGTAGTTTGAGTTTCTCAACTTCTTGTTTGTCTGTCTGTCCGTCTGCATGTTCATTGTCTCGGCTATGCTACTATCCCATAACATCATTATTTCTTAACAGCTCTTCATGGATGCTTGTTCCACTTCGAAGCATGAGCTAGGAAAGGTAAATAGACCTTAGTCAGTTTATTATTGTAGCAGATCAAGTGGTACGATGGCTAGCACCTTATTCTCCTCACAAACACAAACACAGAATTTTGAACGTACATCATGGCAATATTTTCCACACTCCACACACATACACTACAAATACATATCTTTCTTGATGTTAGCACGATTACCTTTCGTATAGAATTTACGTCTGTTTTATCATTTCAGGACTCGCCTTCCAACAAACTTCTTTACTTCAAAGATATCCCGTCGTACAAGAAAAAAGTCGAGAAGTAAGACCATCATGTACAGAAGTTGATTCATTCAGCCATTAGAGCTCGAAGGAAACTGATAACAAACAAACTGCATGGAATAGCTGGGTTTCAATCAGCTGATAAAAGTTTTTGAATCTTATTATCTGCTCCAAATGGTGGTCAAACACTGACCACCATGTGCTGTCAGCCAGAAAGAATTCTATTGAAAACTTGTGATTCAGCTGATGAGCATTCCGCACGAGACAGGAAATGACGTCAAGTGAAACCCAGCTATAGACCCCTTGCATGTGACGTCAAAGCAGCTCAATTTCGAGGACAAAACAAAAGAATTTCAACCTGAGAATTGGAACCTATTGTTTTGTCCTCCAAATTGAGCTGCATTCCGACCTGCTGCAAGGGGTCTATTTTCGGCTTTGTTAAGTTTGACTTTTCTTTGATTTGGGAGAGAACTAGTTTTTGAAAGTCATTTATTCTTCCTACTTTCCTCATTTCCTTTCTCTCTTCCTTCATTCTTCCCATCCCTCTTCCCTTATATCTTCTTCCTCCCTTTCTACCATTCTTTTGTTTATTCTTTCTTTTTTCCTTAACTTTACTCTTCCTTCCTACTTCCCTTCCTTTTTTTCTTTCTTCATGATTATAATTTTTTACATCATATTTATGACAATTTTCTCGTTGTAGTTACTATAGCAACGTACGATCTCAACTATCTCCCAGCGATGACGAACTAAAGGACTTCTTAGCGGACTTGTCAGTTGTAAGTCAGCATTTTGTTATCTTTTATCACCTGATTCGTCGTCTTTTCTTGGCATTAATAATTTATTTTACCATTAATGTTTTATAGCAATATAATGGTATGTTCAACATAGACCTTGCCCTTCAAGAACTTTTCCGTTACGTTACTAAGTACCAAGACCAGGTAAGCAGCCGTATGGATATGACTGGATCAATAGACCCCTTGCACGTGACGTCAGAGCAGCTCAATTTGGAGAGCAAAACAAAAGAATCTCAATCTCCTGAGAATTGGAACCTATTGTTTTGTCCTCTAAATTGAGCTGCATTCCGACGTGCTGCAAGGGGTGTATAGAGCAGTTTTCGTATGACTATGAAAAACTTACGGTATGGACAATGCCTTGCCGTGACCGTGTCAGTGCCGTGCCATGTATGAAAACATTTGACATTCGGTGCTGTGTCCGCGTCGCGCCGTAACCGTGCCATGTGCTGTGACTCTTCACACTAATACCAAAACTGCTCTAAATGAATGGACACGTCCGTGATCCATCCATGAACTCCACATGTGATATTGACATTTATTCGCTTTCGTATTTACTGTAATACTTTCATCAAATTTCCATCGTATATTCCCTCAATTGAATAAATAAATGAATGAATGAGCAAGACCGTGAACGACTTTCCATCCACTTCCCATATTTCACTCCCTTATTTAGATGAATAAATGAATGAATGAATGAGAAAGTCAGTGAACCACTTTCCATCCACTTCCCATATTTCTTTCTTTCCAAAATAATAATTTTAACCAGCACCGAATCACATGATGTTAACTGTTCATTTTCATCTCACAGCTTCAAGAAAAACTCGAAGAGTCTGGACACCACGATCTGGCATCAAAACTCGAGCACATTGCAGCTGAAATAGAAGGCGAATATTGACTCAAGGAAAATAACCAATAGTATCTCGTGGCGTGACCCATTGCCAAGACAACCAACTTATGGTAACCTAGGAGATGATCTCGTAACTTATTGGAATATTTTTGCGAATATATATTACTAAACGCAGAAAGCTCTGTACAAGATTAGATTTCCACGCTGTCGAATTGTATTGATTAAATTACAACTATCTGTAGAATATGGCGTCATCAACGAAAGAGTAGCTTGCGTTTATCCAAAAATAAACTGCTACAAATATTTACGATTGAGAAGACAAAAATATTCACCTTTATGAAGTTCAGAGGAAGAACAAACAGTAACAAACGAATTTAGATCAGATACAAAATGTTCACGTTTGTAATAGGTCTCAAGCATGATGACGTTTTATACTTACACTCCCAGAATCCCTTTCGGTACCATCGTTTATTGTGCTAATTCTTACTATTGTCTTGGTATTCTCAAAGGAGTTTTAACATTTGAATATGAAAAGAGATTTTGAAAAGGATTGTGGTAGTTTAGGTATGAAACGTCATGAGGTTAGGGGTCTATTTCAGCCCCATAATTCTTTGCGTTGTGTATTCGTTGCCAGTCTTCCTCTAAGCTTCGGTTGAATAATTACTATGCGAACATGATGAGGAGCATCTACTGCCAGGCTCCTTCCCCTTATGACTATAAGCCATACTAGCCATAGATTCTCATAGATACAGGTTTACATGGCAAAAATGTTTTTATTTTAGGTAGGAAACTAAAGTTCCTTGATGTAATTATTTTTGCGAATCATAGACCCCTTGCAGCACGTCAGAATGCAGCTCAATTTGAAGGACAAAACAATAGGTTCCAATTCTCAGGAGGGTGAAACTCTTCTGCTTTGTCATCCAAATTGAGCTGCTTTGACGTCGCGTGAAAAGGGTCTATAGTTAAGTTACTAGTGGTAGTTACCATAGAAACGAAGAGTATTCGTTTCTTCGAATAGGTTAACGAAGTGTTTAATATTTAAGGGTATTTCAATTAGCAAATAGAAAATAGAACAAGTCTCGTTGGGACAATCGAATTCGAATGAAATGATAAGAGTTCGTTTTAGTATCATTGCGATATTTTTAATGCATGATTTCTAATTGAATAAAAGTTATTTTTGACCACGCAATCACGTGATACCCCCATCCCCCCTCCCCGTAGACTAAGACTCTTAAGACCACAAGTCACTCCTCCCACCTTCCTTACGTTACACTCTTGTTGCGTGACCGGTGTGAGGAATGGAACGAGGATGACTTTGAGGGTTTTTTGGGCCAATATTTGGACGCTGGACTTTTCGTGCACTGATTCCAATCACTTGGTTTTGGTCCATGAAAAGTTCAATGTTTATACCTACCATTATAGTCATGGAGTAGACTTCATGAGTGTGGAAGATTGAGGCACGGCTACAGTACAGAACTATTGGCCTCCATTTCCGGAACCAATCAGAATGCGCAAGATTATTTCTTATCCAATCATGTTGCTGTGCCACGGTACGTCATACTGTAATTTTTCCACATTTGTGCCAAATCTAGTCCACCTACAACCAGGTTATCGTCTCGGGGAGGTGAATTACCAAAACGACGCGCGCACGAATGTAAAATAGAATAATTTTGTAGTCGTGTATACACGATGTATTAAGACAAATAAAACAATCAAAAATAAATATCATTAACGACAAACAGTTGTATTTGAAATGGTAAACAATCTCGAAAACAAGCTATTTGTCTTTACCCAATAATTCTTTTTCGTTTCAAATTTTCTTTTTTCAAATTAGTTTTTTTTTTAAAGTTGGAAAGAGCTAGCAATGATGATAACAACTCGATCGCCTGATTTTTTGGGAAGTGGCGTTTTATTATCAAGGAATACAAGTTTATTTAAAATAAGAAATGCTAAAATCTTAACAGAATATTGAGTTCTGAAAGAAATCTTTTCACATGATCAAGACAAGCATTCGGGGCTTTTGTTAACCTTAACATGTCTTCGAGCCGATTCCCGACTAGCAGGTCTACGAAACCCTTGCTTAAATGGCGTCCCGCTCGGGGTCGACGCATGGGATTTACGACTATTTTTATGCGTATCGGCGCCGAGGGTCGCAGATGATGCTTTGTGGCCATGATGAGCGAGAGTCGATGGCATCCTGGGTTCCACAACAACGTCCATGTCCTTATATGGTAATGATGAATATACAACGACTTGGTTCTGGTTGAACTGGGGTTTTTGGAGGCTGGGTAATGAGCGATGCCTCTTCCTGGGATGGTAGTGCTTACCAAGAACGTTTTTGAGACTTTCTTCGATATTGATGGTCACAGTTTCGGCCTCTGTGTCCAATTTCTTTGCCTTGCTTGCGAGCTGCATACCAAGTCTTGTTATGCGTAATATGTGTCTAGCAACTCTGGCAGTAGGGGAATCAAGAGTACTATATCAATACTAGTACTGGGGCAGGTACAGAAGAGAGACGGAAAATACTATTCCTGACAATTAGGTCCGCCCTTGAGTTTCGTAGTTGCATCATCATTATCATCATCATCGTTATCACCATCATCATCATCGTCATCATTATCACTATCATCACCGTCATTATCATCATCATTATCCTCACCAACCGATTATGATCATCAATGCCATCGCCATCATCATCATTACCATCATCATAACCATCATCATTCCGATTGGAATTTCAATTGGTTTTTTTTTCGTGGAAATGCCACTGTTACGCTAAATTATATTGATTGATTGATTTTTGGATTGATTGATTTCTATAATCATTTCTATATTCATTTCTATATTTGTTTGTTTGTTTGTTTGTTTATTTATTTATTTGCTTATTTATATCTAATATTTACTTATTTATGTATATTTATCATTATCATCACCACCACCACCACTACATTCATCAAAACCAAAACACAGTAATCAAATACCTCCATTTTTGTGATCCTGATGTCCCTAAGCTGGCCATAGTGTCAGGCGAAGCTACACGCTGGATATCGTGGGGTATTTTCTTGGATGCCTTGATTGCTCGCCCAAGATTCCACAGTGATCTTTGACCAAACGTACCTGGAAACAAGATGTAGGATAATATAGTATCTTGAATAGATAATGATAATGGCGAGATGGAAGTGCAGAAGATCTACAAGTATACGATGAAAACGGGCAAGTGATTCACGAGAAGCTTACATTCCTCATCATCATCATCACCACCATCATTATCATCATGACCATCATCATGAGGGTCTATCATCATTACCATCATCATCATCATCATCATCATCATCATCATCACCAACATCAACATAATCATCATCATCATCATCATCATCATCATCATCATCATCATCATCATCATCATCATCATCATCATCATCATCATCATCATCATCATCATCAAGAACATAATCATAATCATCATCAACATCACCACCACCATCATCACCATCATCAACATAATCATCATCATCATCACCATCATCATCATCAACATAATCATCATCACCATTATCATCAACATAATAATAATAATAATAATAATAATAATGATAATAATCACCACCACCATCATCATCAACATAATCATCATTACGTTTAACAAGAGGGCTCACATCCCCGTAGGGTTTTTCAGTAAGGCCCTGAAACGTAAATTATTTCGTTATTTCGTTCGCCTTACCGATGTACTTTCCCTGGTACGTCCACAGACGAACGGAGCCATCAGTGGATGAAGTTACGATCAGTTTTTTCTTCTGGATAAAATCCAGGCAAGTAACGCAGCAAAGGTGAGCTCTAAACTTGAACGCCAGTGGTGGGGGCACCAGGTTGATCTGGAACAACAAATAATGAATTCAATATACATTTGTTTACTCCAATACTTTCATTATTATCATCTGATCATAAAATTGTCAGTATTGCATCAATATCGGTGGTATCTACTTGGTTATAATCAATATCATCATCAGAATTGGTAATGGTTTAGATCATCATTATCATACTTATCAACATCATGTCATCATCATCATCATCTTTGTGATGTCATTATCATCAACTTCGTGATGTCATGTCATCATCATCAACATTATGATGTCATCACTAACTTCGTGATGTCATGTCATCATCATCAACAGGTTATGATGTCATCACTAACTTTGTGATGTCATCAACATTAACATTATGTCATCATCATCAACATATATAATGATGTCATCATCAACTTCGTGATGTAATTATCATCATCATGCTGTCATCACCATCAGCCTCACGATGTCAGAGAAACATCCTGTTATAAACATTATCATCATCATCATCACCTCATCATAGAATATCATCTCCATCATCATACCATACTGAACCACCATCAACATCAACAACATCATCAACACACTAGTCAATATACTAACCTCTCTATTCAGCTGTGGGGGTTTTATTGGAACTCCCTCTTGTACAAAATTTGTAGAATCCTTCTCGACGAGTGGCGGCAGGAATGAAACCCGGCTTTCTTTCAAGCGGTTACTTAGTGTTTTCGAGTGTTCTGGTTTGTTTATGCAATATTCAGTAATATCCCATACCTAGTAATAATAACAATAACAGTATAATTATATACAAAGTATTATGACAGTCAAATAAAAAACTGACAAACCAAGAGGAATAACAGCCTTTGTAAGCAAACTTTTCTTCTCCTAACACTTCTATCGTGTTCTGCCTGCGCGTGCTATATAAGAGTACACAGCACGCTAGCGCGTTTTGTATTTCTTTGCGAGTTTTATTCATTTGAAAAATTGGGTTGAGATTTTATCTTATAAAGCGAGATTTTGTAATAAAAGGACAATAGTTCATGTCGGCTTGGGTGTAATGTTTTTCCATTTCAGACCATGTGTCATTCCCTAGAATATCATTTTCTTTGTTCAACGGTTCCGCATATGAGAACACACATGAATATGGATACAACAGCAACTCAAACAAAAAAATCTTATTCTCAAGAGAATGACACATGGTCTGAAGTGGGAAAACATTATATGCCCAAGCCGAAAAGGACAATTTGTCCAGGGTCGTGGAAACCAATATATATATATATATTATTCATATAATGCATAGTTTTTTTTCAATATTTTTACCCTTTATTCCAAGAGCCATTTGATTAGTAATCTTACCCTAACGTAACCCATTGTATCGCCTGTTATCAACATGAGCCATTTGATCACTGATCTTACCCTAACGTAACCCATTGTATCGCCTGTTATCAACATGGTGTTATTTTCATCTGTTGTTAATGCTGTAATGGACTCTCTTTCAGTATGTCCTGCCACAAACTGCCCTAGTAGTCCCCCTCCGAAGATACTCCAAGCCCTTACGACACCCCCGGACTCTCCGGTTATTAGTGTTGCCGTATCACGATGGTGCTCACGTTTCTGAAGAAACAACACCTGTGGAAAGAAAGATGTCCATCTGTCAATCATGTCTGCTTGAGAATTGTTAACCGACCGACTGAGACAAAGCCACCCACCAACTGACAGAAAAATAGTTCAGTGGTCGACGGACCCGCCAATGAGTGTAAAGAAAATATTTATTTACCAACCGACTGTTTGTCTGATTAACAAACTGACAGAGTGAGAGATAAAAAGATAGACAGACAGAAAAGTTGAATTACTGTCTCGCGGTCTGACAGACGATGTACATGCAAACGCTACAGACAGACAGACAGACAGACAGGTAGATCGACAGACCAACAGACAAACAGACCAACAGACCAACAGACCAACAGACCAACAGACCAACAGACCAACAGACCAACAAACAGATAGACAGACAGACAGACCGACAGATAGACCGACAGATAAACAGACAGAAAGACAGACAGACAGACATACTGACAGATAGACCGACAGATAGACCGACAGATAGACCGATAGATAAACAGACAGACAGACAGACAAACCGACCGACCGACAGATAGACCGACAAATAGACCGACATATAGACCGACAGATAAACAGACAGACCGACAGATAGACCGACAGATAAACAGACAGACCGACAGATAAACAGACAGACCGACATATAAAAATTATACGTACCTTATCGACAACCGAGTCGTAGTCACTGTCTTTCACTTCTATTTTATCGAACACAGGACAAATACTTCTGGCTCGTTTAGAAAGAGCATAAAGGGATGGGTCCTTGAGAATTGAGCTTTTACCGAGAGCTGATTTGTAACCTGATAGACGTCTGGGATCGATTGTAGATTCACGGCGATATTGTGTTAGATCAGCAAGTACAGCACTAAGGACTAAACAAAGGTCGGGTTAGTCATCGTCATCACATGTGAGAAGGGTTTGTTTGGTCTCTCCTTTCATTCAAGGTTTTTTTTCCGGGTTCTCCGGTTTTCTTCCCTCCAAAAATCCTAACAAGCTAAATTCCAATTCGATCTGTGAGATGAGCCTTGCCGTGCCTTGACTTGGATCATCCAGGGTATGGTTAAAATTGAACGTTTTTTCCCCACCCTTCTCTCATCAGACAACGAAAACTTACCGGCATTATTCTCGGAAACGCGTCGTTTCAGTTCTAGAGGAATGACAGGTTTGGACGTTACCGGAATATCAAAGTTATTAGCGTTCAACACGCATAATGTGTATCCAGTATCAAGATTCCAGACTTTAAGGTCCCCATTGTAGCACGATGTTGCTACTAAGTTAGGACTGTAAAATGATATTGATAGTATGTCGTCTTTGTGATGTGCTGGCCAGATGCGTGGAACGTCTTCTTCTTCTTCTCGATAGTCTCTGAAAGATAAGTTACAGGAAATCGTGAAATAAATCTACAAGTTCACAATATTCTGCTGTCAGTGTATTACTGTCTAGATGCCTGCCTGTCTGTCTATTTGTCTGTCTGTCTGTCTGTCTATTTGTCTGCCTGTCTGTCTGTCTGTTTGTCTGTATATTTGTCTGTCTGTCTGTCTGTCTGTCTATTTGTCTGTCTGTCTGTCTGTCTGTCTATTTGTCTGTCTGTCTATTTGTCTGTCTGTCGGTCTGTCTGTCTATTTGTCTGTCTGTCTGTCTGTCTATTTGTCTGTCTGTCTATTTGTCTGTCTGTCGGTCTGTCTATTTGTCTGTCTGTCGGTCTATTTAGTTGTTTTGATGTTACTTACTTATAAACGATAAGCTTTTTGCTCCATCCAACTACAACAATACTCTGCTTGAATGAGACTATTCCTGTAATCTAAAAAAAACATAAATTACTGTCATTATCTCTAAATACCTTAAGGTTGACCCGTAGTATTCGGGTTGTTTTTCCGTATTCGATTTTAACCCAGAGTATTCGCTTTTTGTGATGTCAAATGGGGGCATCACACAAAAATAATAACATCGGGCAGAATGCTGCGTCACATCCGGGACTTTCATCCGCTTGAGTAACCCGCGAAATTCAAAATTCTAATTGAATATGAGTGATAATTACAGAGAAACACAGTGAGTTACGCGCGCTTTTCATCATATTAAGGCTACTATATATCACTAAATCAAAGCTCTATAGGTGGGCTTTTGAAGAATAAGAGTTAAACTAACATATCATTCTAAATTTTTTTCAATAATCCTTCAAAAAATAGTATCCCCTGAACCTCAAACATTTGGATTTTTTGACTATTTTAAGTATGTAGCTCATTTTCAGAGAGCGCTTACGTCTCAAATATAAGACTTTTGACTTCTCTATAGGTGGGAAATCAAAGATAACATATTGAGGATACTGTGTGTTAAATTTCAAGATTATCACATAAATAAAAGTAGTATCCCGAAGAGGTTCAATATATATTTGCTTGATGCAGAGGTAAAATTGTACTTGAAGATGAAGTTTAAATGACCCGCGCAGCATGCTTGAGTGGTTAGGCTCCTCCCCCAAATTCTCTCCGAAGCATAACGAAGTTCTCTACGAGCAGGGATACTGAGCTGGCTAAAAGAATTACAAACATCAAGTTAGGTCTATGACTGTTCATCAATTTTTAACAAAGTTTAAGTTTTTTCAATTTAAATCATCCAGTTAGAGTAAAACATACATTAAGGCCGTTTTTAAGGTCTTTAAATCTAAATCATGTATAAAGTAATACTGATGATATTGAAATTCTAAACTATGCTTTATATGTATAATGATAAAAAACTAGCAAAGAAAATAGACATATTGTTTAAAATAAATAAATGCGTAAATTAAGCGAGAGCAAAAAAATTAACCAACCTCTTCATCGTCCAAAGGTTCAATGGCTCGAAGGCAACATCCGTTATTAAAGTTCCATAGTTTGACACTACCATCTCGTGCTCCTGTGATCAACCTTCTCTTGGACTGATCAAAAGTCATGGCTGTTATCTCTGAATCCCCGTGCGCATTAGCAAACTGAATGATCTTCTCACCATTCTCCAGGCTCCACACACATACCACGGAATCGTGGCAACAAGTGACAACCTAAAGTAGTATGTATACCCCTGTTAATTATTGTTATTATGACGTCATCGATTGGAATGAGAGGAAATTAAGAATATAGTCGTCTATCACAAAGCAGATTTTTCTAAGAACAAAAAATGTTGTTTATTGGCCAAGTAAACCCATCCTGACGCGTTTGCATGTGAGACATGCGCATGGTCTAAGATAGATTTCGTATGACTGTGAAACGGCACGGCACGTGACATAACTGAAGACATCTTTTGAACCAATCATCGCCCGCGAAATCAATGTTCATCCAATCAGAATGCTTGAACACGGCACGGTCACGGTGACAAGAAACAGCGCACGTATACGTACGTATCGTGTGCTGCACTAAATAGCGATGATGTGGGAATGTAAAGAATGAATTCAAGGAATTACAAGAAGTAGGATAAAACAAGGTAGTCTTATTACCTGGTCAAACAAGTCGTTATACAAAGCTCCACACAACGGCTTCGTATGGCTTGTAACTTCATGCTCTTCTGAGGGTTCCTCGTTCTTTCCTTCCAGTAAACTCAGCTACGATGAAAAACAAGACATATAAAACACACAGTAGATTAGTGCGTCGTACTGGCTGCTTTATGTAGTATATGTTATCTTAATATCTGTAGTGCGGTCAGTACTGGTCAGCGGCACCTCGAATTAGTGTATGCCCGGGGAGAAAGCCGTCTTCGTAATGATAGAAAATGATCGATAGAATAGACATTTTTCGAATATGGCGTCTATGACGTCAAACGAGGAGAATGAGAATGTCCTGGATGTCATGAGTGATAATGATCGTGTTTTGAAATCCGGGGCACCCTGGTATCAAAATGTAACAACACGAGCGATAATCTTACTTACCTGATTAGTGCCTACTAAAATACAGTGTAGTTTGGTGCTGTAGTAGAGACTCGAGATAGGATGTGGACCTGGAAGAAGAGACCTGGTTGGAACGGTCTGAACACAGCATAAATCTCGCATGTCCCAAATCTTGATAAGCTATAAAACCAAAAAAGATATGGTAAGTGATAAACCAAAAATTCATTCTTGTCAATATGCTGAAACAACCTCTAAGCTGATCAAAGTCAGGGCACGGCTAACTCATAAATCGAATTGGAATTTAGCTTGTTTGGTTTTGTTGAGGAAGGAGAAAAAAAACTCAAATTAAGGAATAGACCTAACAAACTCTAACTGAAATGTGATGCCGAGTCCGGGAATCAAGCCCGAGACCGCACAGGTGAGAGGCGAGTGCACTAACGCTACGCCACCCTTTATTCGCAACCTTGATTTACACCAGGTTGGTAAGAGCGCGTGAACGCACGAGCATCTTTGTGCAATAGGATAATTAGGTTGGTAGATATGCGCATACACTGCCAAGGTCATTTCTTTGATATTTACCATGAACGCGAACGCATGAGCATCTTTGTGCAATAGGATAATTAGGTTGATTGATATGCGCATACACTGTCAAGGTCATTTCTTTGATAACTACCATGAACGCGAACGCATGAGCATCTTTGTGCAATAGGATAATTAGGTTGATTGATATGCGCACACACTGTCAAGGTCATTTCTTTGATATTTACCATGAACGCGAACGCATGAGCATCTTTGTGCAATAGGATAATTAGGTTGATTGATATGCGCATACACTGTCAAGGTCATTTCTTTGATATTTACCATGAACGCGAACGCATGAGCATCTTTGTGCAATAGGATAATTAGGTTGATTGATATGCGCATACACTGTCAAGGTCATTTCTTTGATAACTACCATGAACGCGAACGCATGAGCATCTTTGTGCAATAGGATAATTAGGTTGGTTGATATACGCACACACTGTCAAGGTCATTTCTTTGATATTTACCATGAACGCGAACGCACGAGCATCTTTGTGCAATAGGATGATTAGGTTGGTTGATATGCGCATACACTGCCAAGGTCATTTCTTTGATAACTACCATGAACGCGAACGCATGAGCATCTTTGTGCAATAGGATAATTAGGTTGATTGATATGCGCATACACTGCCAAGGTCATTTCTTTGATAACTACCATGAACGCGAACGCATGAGCATCTTTGTGCAATAGGATAATTAGGTTGGTAGATATGCGCATACACTGCCAAGGTCATTTCTTTGATAACTACCATGAACGCGAACGCATGAGCATCTTTGTGCAATAGGATAATTAGGTTGATTGATATGCGCATACACTGTCAAGGTCATTTCTTTGATAACTACCATGAACGCGAACGCATGAGCATCTTTGTGCAATAGGATAATTAGGTTGATTGATATGCGCATACACTGCCAAGGTCATTTCTTTGATAACTACCATGAACGCGAACGCATGAGCATCTTTGTGCAATAGGATAATTAGGTTGGTAGATATGCGCATACACTGTCAAGGTCATTTCTTTGATATTTACCATGAACGCGAACGCATGAGCATCTTTGTGCAATAGGATAATTAGGTTGGTAGATATGCGCATACACTGTCAAGGTCATTTCTTTGATAACTACCATGAACGCGAACGCATGAGCATCTTTGTGCAATAGGATAATTAGGTTGGTAGATATGCGCATACACTGCCAAGGTCATTTCTTTGATAACTACCATGAACGCGAACGCATGAGCATCTTTGTGCAATAGGATAATTAGGTTGGTAGATATGCGCATACACTGTCAAGGTCATTTCTTTGATATTTACCATGAACGCGAACGCATGAGCATCTTTGTGCAATAAGATAATTAGGTTGGTAGATATGCGCATACACTGTCAAGGTCATTTCTTTGATATTTACCATGAACGCGAACGCATGAGCATCTTTGTGCAATAGGATAATTAGGTTGGTAGATATGCGCATACACTGTCAAGGTCATTTCTTTGATATTTACCATGAACGCGAACGCATGAGCATCTTTGTGCAATAGGATAATTAGGTTGGTAGATATGCGCATACACTGCCAAGGTCATTTCTTTGATAACTACCATGAACGCGAACGCATGAGCATCTTTGTGCAATAGGATAATTAGGTTGGTAGATATGCGCATACACTGTCAAGGTCATTTCTTTGATATTTACCATGAACGCGAACGCATGAGCATCTTTGTGCAATAGGATAATTAGGTTGGTAGATATGCGCATACACTGTCAAGGTCATTTCTTTGATAACTACCATGATTCTTATTCCTGCGCCTATCTTACCTTGTCTTGAGCAGCACTGATGATCTCTCCTTTTTCGCTGTTGATGAGTATGTGAGTAATGCAAGCAGAATGTCCTTTCAATATCTGGGAATAACAAACACTATCGTCAACAAAGTTCCAATAACTCTTTGATTTATTTATGGACAATTTAAGGTTCACAATTTGTCAAATTTATATTTGTCACAAGATGTATTAAGGGTAAAAAAACATATCCCGAGTGGCTTTGCGTTATACGTTCTTTTCTCGAACCCCAGACCCATGGAGCAAGATGCGTGGATGGTACGGCCGCTACACCCCCCCCCCCCCCCCCGAAAAGATGGATCTTGACATTGGGTTGAGAACTCATGTTTTGAAAAATCAAGTAGCTTAGATATATATTTCTGGTTTACTTACAGAGGTTGGTTTTGTAGGGACGTATGGATTCCATAACCTAAGGTGATGATCTAGGCCACCAGCAACTGAAATGAATACAAATAGATAAGAGATCCGATTGTGTTTTAGATGCGGTTCAACACCCTCAGCCAGGAGCTGAGCTCTGCGGTAAGATTGGATGGATATTTAAAGACATCAGTCGGCAGACTTCGCAAATTTCCTTTGGTGACTCATGCTTCTCCAAATATGGAGTCCTCTTTCAAAATTTGAAATGGTTTACGGGAAGCAAGAAGTTTTTGAGAAATTTCTCGCCAGATTCTTGGAGTCAGGTTGACCCCCCCCCCCCCCTGTTCACCTCGGTAGAGTCATATCAATAATCTCATATGGTAGTTCTCGATGTTTTCTGTCCTCAAAGGATTTGACGCGGCAAAAGTTCGATGGTACTAACCAATGACGTTCCATTCCTTGCAGTAGTCAAAAGAGTTGATGCCTTTTCGGGTATGAAACATCGATCTCCTAGAAACATGCGCAAACGTTATAGATAAATGAATAACTTTTTTATAGGGGGGACTCAATTTCAGAAAATGAATACTGGTTTCCAATTTAGCCCACTGTAACTCACACACATTACCACTACATTATATATTATATGCATACAACTCGACTCGCGTGTTAATTCTTACGGAGGGAGGAAACCGAAGTACTCGGACAAAGTGACCCTCGTGGCACAGGAGAGAACAACACATCAAACAAACTCAACTCACATATGATCCAACCCGATCAAGCCGGGGCTTGAACCCGGACCACAGCGCGCGGTGAGAGGCGAGCAGTTAACTACTACGCCACCCATACCACACGTTTTTCACTCGCGTGACGTTACTATGTAAATGACAATCAAATGATCTACCCGCGCATAGCCTCGCATTACTTACGTTTTCTTGCGATTCAAGTCACCAAGGTACATGGAGTTGTTAGAAGATGAAGCACACGAGATGAAGCACTGTAGGGTTGGATAATACCTGACCTTACGGACCCAGTCCTCGTGCAGTTCCTGACGGGATATAAAATAGAAATGTTAACAGCAGGAAATGAACCAAGTCAAATGTAGAGGATGTTGGGAATTTGCAACCGGAAGTCGTGTAAAATATAGTCTTCCTTTTTTCACTTTTGATCCTCTCTCCCTCCCTTTCCTTCTTTTATTTCTTCTCAATAACTTCGTTTTTTCATTACTTTTTCCATCATTTTTTTATTTCTGCTCTTTTTTATTCTTTTAAATTTTTTAAAAATCTTGTTGCTGTTCTTAGAGAGTTATGAAATCAAAGACGTCCAAAAGGTTGTGGAAATAAGCTTCTCACGCGCATGCGTACGTCATCCAACAACATCACTCGGACATCACTCACAGGGGCGGATCCAGGAGTCTGAGAAAAGGGGGGGGGGGGGTGCGCCGTAAGAATTCGGTTAGACGAATCTTACCGCTGACTATACCAGAGGAAGTCCAGACAAATATATCCTCCCAATGAAATTCTTGAAATAGGGTTTTCAGAAATGCTATTTCCTGCTTTCTGGAGATATTTTAGACAAAAATAAATCCCAAACTAAAAGAGGGAATCGTCGGCCCCACTTGGTCCTTCCCTTAATCCACCCCTGTTCATAACTTACATTGAACTGCATGGTTTCGACATTTGCATGTCTTCCCATGGCAATCTCAGCTAATGAAACTCGGCGACAGTTTACTGCAAAATAACAATATCATCTGAAAAAAAATTACTTTATCTTCTCGAGGGTTATATACCTCTTTACCTTGAGCATAATGTTTTCCCATTTCAGACATTCACTTGTCATTCCCTTAAGAATGAGATTCTTTGTTTGAGTTGTATCTATATTCATGTGCGTTCTCATGCGCAACCGTTAAACAAAGAATATTATTTCCTGTCAGGTGGACTTGGAATTTTCCCCCGAGCCCCTATACCAGCTAGTGTCCATTGAATAACTTTTCTATCAAGAATATTATTCTTAATGGAATAACACGTGGTCTGAAATGATAAAAGACTACGCCAAAGAGGTCTATCCTTCGTGACGTCATAGCGGCCATGTTGGAAGTATTTGACAAACGGTTTTTCAATGAATTATTTTGTTATATCTTCAAACATGGCGGCCATAGCTTTTGTTATTTTAATCCTTTGGGAATGATTGCAAACCATGAATTGAGGACATTTTTTACAGTATCGCCTTGGCGCAAAGGCCCGGTTACAATCCAAGATGGCGGCTAGAAAGAAATATTCACATTCAAAATATGACGTTCAGGACGTCTTTTCTTATCTTACCCGATGGAATTGCTTGTCCAAGACTAAGATCAAACAGATTAGTAACAGCTGCCGAGAACTTGAGGCATCTGACGGATCCACCAGCATCACCAAACAGCAACACGCTTTCGTTGAGCTTGTGAGGATTGAACCTTAAAATTCGAGAAAAGTTAAAAAATTGGTCCACGTGTATAGTAGAGCATGCGCAGTTTTCGTATGACTGTGAAAAGCTAATTTTTGAAAATGACCAAGATTGTATCGAAAAATCTCACTGAATAAAGCTGCTGTTTTATCCACGGAACGTCGACATTTTTTTGTCGTCCCAGCCTATCCGCGCATTCTAGCCCTACTTACAAGATGGCGGCCGCTATCGTGAAACCTTCTAGGGAGCGTGAAATTAAAGATCATTAAAAAAGACAAGTGCTTACCAATAGTCCATGGTGACTACACAGTACTCCAGTCCACATAACACGAACTGCTTTTCAAAGCTGTTTGCTGAACAGTCGTAAAATACTAATAAAGAAAAATATCATGTGATGTCAGTGTCATTCTTATAGTATATCCTCTGACGGACCATACTTTCATTCTTGTTTACGGTTCGAAAAATAACAAAGTCAAAGCATAAGGGCAAAATCTAATTGTTACTCCAGGGGTAGTCTATCTGTGAAATGTATGTGTCTTCGGAACCAATCAGAGCTCGAGTTTGCAGATCAGATTCGATCGATGGCGAGACTAAAAATCAGTGGTAATCGAAATATTAAGTAGATTAGATTAAGTTTATATCTGTGCTAGCTAACCTATCTCTCTGTCTGCAGAAGACACAGCAACTTTCTTAGCATTTGGTAACACAACACAGTCTGTTACCCACATAGTCCTCTGTGTGGACGATGACTTGCCTTCAAGCAACTGAAAAAGATAAACAGATGACCGCGGGCGATTGTGATTTTTACGCCATACTAGTACTCAGTCTCCCCTCACCCTTGGTTGTTCTCATCTTCGAACCGATGGTCTTTTGATGTTGTTTTTTCGGAGAGTTTTTGAATGGCTTAATTATATATTAATAATATTTTCTCATTTCTTATTAGTTTATACATTTATAGTAGTTTCAACTGATTGTAAATTTAGGTTTTTCATAGTTTATATTTCCAATTATTGCTTGTAAATTGGCCTGAAAAGCCCTATTGGGGAGTCCAATAAAATGTATGTATGTATGTACCCTTGTTTCCCTGCATATTGTTCTAGGTTAAGTAACTTACTGTATGTGACCTAAGGTTATGTAGGTCCATGCTCCAGAAATGAAGGATGCCATCTTTACTGACAGTAAGGTATCGACCACCCATGCTGTCTGAAGGGTCATCACCACCGTGGGTCATCTTTGGGTAGTACGTTATCCTATGTATTGTGTCGCGATGGCAGCTGTGTGTAATAAACAATAATCGATGAATATAGTTATAACAGTTATAATAATGCCGGAATTTTTTAAAATTTACCTTGGTATCTCGCGGGCAGGATATGGAAACTCCATCTGCAAAGAAATAATAAAATATAAACTTACATATTATGATAAAGATTGCCAATGACATAAGAAAGATGTTAACCCCGCACAAATTTCCAAACGCTTGGCCTACCAGACCTGTCTACCACGGGCGGTCGGTTTTGGTAGATTATATGTCATCGATTCAGTTACCTCTCTATCCACTCTAATTATAACATCATTAACAACATAACACCAGACAGAGACCTGTCTAACACGGGCGGTCGGTTTTGGTTGGTTATCTTACCTCTCTATACACACTGGTCATAACATCCTTAACATCATGACACCACACAGTGACCTGTCTAACACGGCCGTCCGTCCGGTTTTGGTAGGTTATCTTACCTCTCTATCCACACTGGTCATAACATCCTTAACATCATGACACCACACAGTGACCTGTCTAACACGGGCGGTCGGTTTTGGTTGGTTATCTTACCTCTCTATCCACACTGGTCATAACATCCTTCAGTTGATTCTCCATCAGCATGTACGAGCAGAATTCTTCCTGTCGTAATGAAAAATGGAGTCACATGGCAGTTGTTAGTTTATAGCACAACAAATTCCTACAATTCTTATTACTCGGGCTCCCTGTAAATTCCGAGTTCAAAATGTTGTTTTTCGTGGTTCCAAATGATTTTTGATAATTCCATCAAAAATTATCCTTTTAGGCTCTAAGGCGCATGCACTCTGTGCCGCTGAAATAAAAACGGAGGCTCATGCCTCCGAATAGTCTCCGAACGAGGCGAATTAAGTATTCGGGAGAAGATCGTGAGATATATATCGCTTGCGTCTTGCCTTGATAGTATTCAATGTATATGCAGAAATATTATTGTGTTGTTCTTACCCAGTCTACTGTGCCATCACAGTTAGCATCCACCTTCATGAATATGATTGACAGCTGGTTGTCATCAGGCTAAAAATAAACACACGACCAAGAATTGATATACTTCAGTCATTGTTTATGGAATGATTTTTGTGTGTATTGGGTATCGGTTCTTGGACTCAAACGCAAGTCAGCGCCATATTGGTAAATGCGCGAATATATATACATGGGCGCATGCGCGGATGTTATAGCGCCCCTGCAAAAAAAAAATTCAGTTAAATTTTCACGGTGTAACAGCGATTTAAGAAAAAAATAATCCTTGAATCCTTTTTACATTTGGACTCGTAAAATACTCATTATCGACTAAAACCAGGACAAGCATTTATTTAAAACAATCAACTTACTATTTCTCCTCTTCCCGCCATTGTTTTGATCATTGCTTGACGGAACTCGTCTAAGTCCAGCCCCCCTCCACCGTCCTCGTCAGCTTCCTGATTAAAAAAACAAGAACAAAACCGATCCAGATGTTGAATTTCCCTAGCAATATCAGTTACATTTAAAACACTTTCTTTCTTTCCTAGGGTTTTTTCATAAACAGAATAGGCCAAAGTATACATACCTGGAAAATCTGCTGTAACATTTCCAGGCTCTCGTTGTTCATTTGATCTTCTAATCGAATCATTGGTGCATAAGTGTGTTGACTTCCCACTGCCTATCGTGCCACAATTAGAAAATTACCGTCGATAATGACGTTCGTGACAAAAATAATTAAAATTTTTCCTCATACAGTGATAATTAATAATAATGATTATAACAATGGTTTTTTAGCAACTGTTTCTTCCTTGTCCCAAAATTAATTTTCGTTAGTTTTGCTCTTCTTTTAATGATGCTGAAAATGCTGACATTTATATTAAACATTTCAATCATTCTGCAGTTTTTTTACTTGTTTTTAACCGAATTTTTTTTTTTTGTCGGAGCCTTTGGATAAAATAGTTTACAGAGCAAATATTAAAAAGTATGTAAATCAAGAAATTTGGCAACTTGCTCTAATCTTTTTGTGTCTTATTTTTCAAGCGAGCAAAAAACCTCTTACCACACTGATCTCCGATTCCTTTCCTGTCTTCCCGCAGGGCTCCACATCTTCCTCCAACCCGCTGTCATTCTCATCGCTATATTCATCAGTACTGTAATCCATAACAAATTCACTCAATATATATTTGACAAATCACTCGATTCTAACCAAAGTCGAAAAAATTGGAAAAATAAAACGCAAAATTGTGATGTAATAATGTTGAATTCTGACGCGCATTCGATTTTCGCACGCGCGTGAAGCAAGTCATTTCCACCAGGCGTTGCTCGCTTCAATGACGTAAAAAATCTCCTGGCACAACTAGGTCTTGATATTGTTGACTTCAACTTGGATTGATCGACTGTATATGTGTTGCCTTCCTCAGAGAAAATACCCAAGGCTTTTAACTAGATATTAATTGAATGATATGTTGGCTTAGATCACGTTGGCATTCAAAGAAATCGATCAAAATATGCCAAATGTCAAATAACGAACTCCCTGTAGGTGAGTGTGTATATTTCACTACGAATTGCGACAAATGTGTACAAACATCAGTCGATATTATACCTAAGTATTCATTATTGTTATTTCATTAAATATCGGGCTGAACACAAGCACATTTTAGCCGGTAATTTCGCTGGTTTGTAGTTCACTTAGACAAGGATTGCCTTCGAAGATGAAAGATAGATCAGGCTTCGTGATCTCTAAGATTAAACGATCGTAAGCTGTCACTAGGAGAACCCGCAGCTCGAATCGAAGTGTTTTTCATTGAATCTTATTTGGTCTCAGCCAAAACGTTTGATACACAAAAACATACAAATAAATATCGTGAACTTTAGAAATTATTTACTTAACCTCGTTTTAGTTCCTCTGCTAAGGATTTTCTATAATTTATATAACAGAACTATGTTATTTTTAAATAAACTTGCTGCTAAATAGGCAGAAAAAGAATGATTTCTCCAGCGGAAGCGAACTCTAAGATGAGGATCCTTTATCTATTTGCATATACTTTCAAAATATATAGGAAACTTCTAGAAGTACTTTTGCTTTGTTCGATTTTGCCGATATGATTCATGTCCTGTATTTCTTCCGGTATTTGATAGAAAATAGCTTCATATTTTTACGTACCGTACATAATAAATCTATAGCTTTGTCTAAAACGAATAAGAAGTGCTTCTGAAACCCCTGTTCATTGATTCATTATGTTATTTTTGTGTGTTGCAAATTTCCTACTTGATCAAGCATGTAGCAGTTGATTGTCTAAGTTAATCAGTCAAAATTTAAAAAAATCTCAATACAATTTTGAATTTCATTTTTTTTCTCCAAAAAATATCGAAATAAAAGCATGAGGGAAAAACATTTTTTCTCCACCCTTCCTTCCTTCCTTCCTTCCTTTCTTCCATTATTCTCCCAGTGACATTAGATAATTTAAAATTCTCACAATGAATGAAGATCATCTATTAGATTTATCATCATAAAACTATAGTTAAGTAAGGAAGTAAACCATGTGTCTGTTGATCTAGACATATTCTGAATTCTTTCTATCTTTCCTTCTATCTTTTTTTTTTCTCTCTCGTCAAAATTTATTAAATAGATTACATATATACAGGTTTGATAGCATCAAATGGGCCAATGTTTTAATTTTCAACTTTTTTGTTTTTTTCTGTAATACCTCCCTTCATCCAAACAACTTTGTTGACATCGCTGGTCTGACGAGTTCTACAACATACTTGCTAGAGCCAAAAATGATTCCAAAAAGGTTATATTAACTGCCATTTCTTAACGTACGCTTGACCAGTAAATTTCAACTCAGACTAAGTAAAAGAAATCATGCAAAAATAAGTTTCATTCAATGTGCATACTGCAGCTTAACCAATAGACAATAATTTGGAAGCCCAACAGAGCATCTTGAAGGCTTGAATTTTTATATAGCAATAAAATTGAGGGTTTCCCTGTCTGGCAGAGTTCAGAATCCTTCATATATTAATTATTTTATAATTGTTTCATTAATCCTTGATGTTGTGTCCTGACAGAAAGATGAAATATGGATTTCATTCATAAAAGCAATACCTTTGCCATTAATATTATGCTACACTTCGCTGCACTTATTCAACAGAATGAAAGAAATATTCAGTTATGCATGACCTTAGCATCAGAGATAAATGACAATATAGATAATGTCTGGCCTTTCCAGAAAGAATGCTTGGAATAAACTGTTAATGGACTTTTTGTTTTCATTAGTAATGCAAATGTTTCAAGTTATTCAGATTATTGATTAATGTTTTTCGTTATTTTGGTTATTTTCAGTTTGTATGGTTGTATTGGGGTTTCTGTTCAATTTTAGTCAAGGTACGTAGACCAGTGTGTAACCACTGTGTTCATTGCTACGCATGGATCAATTCCAAGACAACCATCACAACAGGGAAATTCAGACAATACAATGAAGCCATCAATTAAACAAATTGTTTGGTACTTTTACATACTCTGATTGACGCAGTGTATTGCCCTGAGTTTCCCTGTCACGATGGTCATCCATATCGGCATGTGGCAATGATAACAGTGGTAATACACAATAAATAATATTTTTTTATTTCTGCAGCCATGTTCTAGGACAATAACAAATACATTATCTTTGCATAATGATATATTGTATTTCCTAAAGAAGAACATTTCTATGGTTTTGCTCCATGACATAGGCTTTTGTGTGCTTGACCAACAAAGTGCATTCTGGTCCAGCTTGGGTACAAAAAATACCATATAAGGTTTGTACCCAAGCTAGACCACAATGCACCATGGTCATTATCTCAGAAAATGCCTGTGCTTGCCATGAAATTCCTCTTTTTTTAAAACTTCAATCAACTTCAAATCTTATTGACACAGTAGCCTTAAAACATGCCCTGGACTGTTCAAAGTCGGCACAGCTCACTCACAGATCAAATTGAAATTTAGCTTTTAAGGTTTTACGAGGGAGGAATTAAACTGGAGGATAACCCTCAAATCAAGGGAGAGAGTTTATATATTTCTTTTCCATGTATTTGCCTAGCTTTTAGAAATCAAATTTATCAGTTCTGGAAGTAACCATAGCAACTGTATCCATTATGGAAGACTCTTACACCCCGCACCCCTCCCCCTTAAGTAGTACAAATATTTCCCAGGATTGCACACAGAATACTTTTGCCTATTTGCTCTGAAAATACTTGAGACTCACAATGACTTTGACATATGATTATTGTTGCAATTCAGGATGCAGAGGTGGTCCATATCCTTGTATATTAAACAGTACACAAGGCCGCATCGCCACTCCAGGGTACCCATCCTACTACCCAAATAATGCCAATATATCATGGTCAATTCAAGTCCCACATGGCTACTCTATCAAGCTTGAATTTAACGACAGCTTTCAAATTGAGTTCAAGTCTAACTGTCAGTCCGATTATTTAGTCGTACATGATGGCCTCACCACAGGAAGCCCAGTGATAGGAAAATTTTGTGGTTCAGATAAACCATCCAATCTGTTCTCATTTGGGCCAAACATATTGGTTGCTTTTATTTCTAATAATGAATATCAATCTTCTGGCTTCTCTGCTAACTACACAGCGATAAAACCAGGTAAATATTTGCATGCTTTTTTTTGCTAAATAAGCTTCCCAAACATTGAAAATTATAAAAATGTATTTTCTAGTTAGACAAATTGAATGACAGGTTATATCAATTTACTTCAATCAGCGTAAAACGTCAAAGTAATAGCGATAATTATTTGTAGACAAATACCTTGAGTTTTGCCTTTCTTCATTCCTTTTCCTCCAGCTCTACTGAGCTTTTCTTTCAGTTTTTGGGTCTGTTTTAAGCTAAATAATGATAATTTAGCTGTCAGTACCAGTATTATACGATGTCCTTTAGCAATGACAGACATTTGCTTGTCGAAGAAACATTAAATATGGTTTTATATTTGTAAAACAAACCTTTTACATGAAACAGCTGTTTTGGCCGCCATTTTGACATTCAAGTGTCAACCACAGGAATCCCATTTCAAGTATTTACGTTAATTTGCGCTTTGAACAATCTTAGTCTATTCTCCTTTTTTCTTTCAGCTTCAAATTGCTCCGTGTTGCAAACAGAAGAAGAAAATGCAAATTTAATTCTAAAAGACCCTTCAGGGAATCTTTTCGTTTATTTTAATAATACTTATAATGATACAACGAAACCTTTTCGATGTTTATGGAGGCTGCGAGCGCCGCAAGGCTATGGAATCAAAATAGCTATCAACGATTTGCAATTTGATAAAAATACGACTTGTTTCCAAAATTATTTTGCTTTATATAAGGGATATTTCGTACACGAAGACAAGTTACTTTTGAGATATTGTAAAGCTGGAACTCCAGTTGTAAAATATTTACCAAATAGAACTGCAGTGCTAAGACTTCAAATTAATCAACTGTCTTCGTGGATTGGAAGCGAGGTATTTGCTGCTAGATATGAATTTGTCAAGAAAGGTAAGATAGGAGAATTGGAGGCACTATAAGAGGTCACGTGATTATCCTCCTCTTCCCCCTTGTCCTGCCCTCTTCTCTACCATCTCCTCTGTTCTCCTTTCCCCTCCTTTGCTCTCCTTTCCTCTCCTCTCCTGTTCTCTCCTCTCCTCGCCTCACCTCTCTTCGCCTTGCCTCGCCTCACCTCTCCTCGCCTGTCTTCTCCTCTCCTCTCCTCTCCTCTCCTCTCCTCTCCTCTCCTCTCCTCTCCTCTCCTCTCCTCTCCTCTCCTCTCCTCTCCTCTCCTCTCCTCTCCTCTCCTCTCCTCTCCTCTCCTCTCCTCTCCTCTCCTCTCCTCTCCTCTCCTCTCCTCTCCTCTCCTCTCCTCTCCTCTCCTCTCCTCTCCTCTCCTCTCCTCTCCTCTCCTCTCCTCTCCTCTCCTCTCCTCTCCTCTCCTCTCCTCTCCTCTCCTCTCCTCTCCTCTCCTCTCCTCTCCTCTCCTCTCTGTGGACCCTGAAATATTTCTTTGTTGTTTCATAATATACCTGACGGATGATGATTTTTTAATTTTTTCAGATGTAAATAAGTGCTCTACGCTAAACAACGAACAAGAAAATCGTAATATCATTTTAACAGGACATAACGGCAGTTTTACAATACATACTGATAACAGTGTTCCTGACCAAGGTTTTCAGTGCTTATGGAAAATCAAACCGCCGAATGGTTATCAAATTAGACTGAGTTTTACGAAGTTTGTTCTAGAGAGCGACTGCCGGGATTCCTTCGTAGAGATTTTTGATGGAGAAAATAGCAAAGGAAAGTTCTGTGGTACATTTACTCCATGGGTTATGTTCTCCACCGGTGGATATCTCATAGTCAAGTTTGTTGCGTCTGGTAATATGAGAAATCTTTCAAGATTAAGTTTCGTTGGAGTTTATGAGGCTGTGACTTATGGTAAGTGATAGACCACTTCCTCTTTCCTGCTTCTTTCATGTTAGTCGGTCAGTCAGTCGGCCACATCAGTCGATAGGTCAGTCGGTCAGTCAGTAAGTCGGTTGGTTAGTCAGACTATCAGTCAGTCAGTCGGCCGGTCAGCCTGTCAGTCAGTCGGTCGGTCGGTCGGTCGGTCGGTCGGTCGGTCGGCCACATCAGTCGATAGGTCAGTCGGTCAGTCAGTAAGTCGGTTGGTTAGTCAGACTATCAGTCAGTCAGTCGGCCGGTCAGCCTGTCAGTCAGTCAGTCGGTCGGTCGGTCGGTCGGTCGGTCGGTCGGTCGGTCGGTCGGTCGGTCGGTCGGTCAGTCAGTCAGTCAGTCAGTCAGTCGGCCGGCCGGCCAGCCTGTCAGTCAGTTGGTTAGACAGTCAGTTAGTCAGTCAGTAGTTCAGTCAGTCAGTCAGTTAGCCTGTTTCTGTCCTGTTCGTTCATTGTTTTTTATGTGTGTTTTTGTTTGTTTGCCTTTTTTTGTCATACTGTCATTCTTATTCTCTCGCCAGCAAAAGGAACGTGTTCGACGATTAACACCAAAGAAATGAACTCAAACATCCAAATAAAAGACGACAAAGGTGTCATAATGACTCCAAACTATCCATCAAAGTATCCACCAGACTTCAAGTGCATTTGGATCATAACTGTGCCTCATGGATATCGTATTAGACTTCACTTTGTCTCGTTTAAAGTCGAAAATCATGGCTGTGTCTATGACTTCGTTGAGGTTCGTGATGGTAACAATAGTTCAGGTCTCTTGAAGACACAAGGAAACTTATGTGGCATCACCAAACCTTATGATATCTACTCCACAACGAATAACATGTGGATAATGTTTGTGTCAGATTATTCGGAGCAGATGACTGGGTTCCAGGCATTCTACAGCGCCGTATCCCCTGGTGAGTTCCAAATATACTCTTCAGAAATACGTACTGACGTTAATTTTGGATGAGGTGAAATTCTGTAGATGTTTGAGATTGCAACTTAAGAAGTAAGAATGTTTGACAATTGTTGCGAAATATGGCAGCCATGTTGGATGATGTTCGCTATGAGAATGAATGAATAAGGTTCACTATAGGCAGGTTGTAATCATTCCTATGGGAATAAAAGTGGAAGCCATTTTAGGTGATGTTCACTGTGGACCCCTTTCACGTGACGTCAAAGTAGCTCAATTTGGAGGACAAAACAAAAGAATTTCAATCTCCTGAGGTTTGGAACATATTGTTTTGTCCTCCAAATTGAGCTGCATTCCTAAGGCAGCCATGTTGGATTTTGCTAACAATTCGTTCATTCATTCATTAAGTAATGCCATTTCTCTCTCTGCAGAACCAGGAAAATGTTCCCCAGTAAACACCGACGAAGAAAACAACAACATCTTCGTCAACAACACCCCAGGCGTGCTAACAACGCCAAACTATCCTCAGCCCTACCCCCCTAACATCAAATGTACCTGGCACATCACAGTACCACGAACATTTAGGATCCATGTTCACCTACACGACTTTAAGCTGCATTCTTCTTGTAGCTTCGAGTTTCTTGAAGGGTTCGATGGTATAGATACCAAACTGGATTATAGTCTTGGTCGGTATTGTGGGAGCAGTTTGCCATTTGATTTGTTTTCTACTGGGAAGTCTATAACGTTGGTCTTTCAAAGTAGCAAGTTTCTTGGTTATCGAGGATTCAAATTGTCTCACTCCATTCTTGAGCTTGGTAAGTCCACGCGTCATTCCTTGTATTGAAATATCTTCTCAATAGTTAGAGAATAGGCAATCAAGTGTGGCATGGCAGTATTGCACTTGTGTCTCATCTCTGGGGTCTCGGGTTCGATGCCTGGACTCGCCATCACATTAGCTCTGGGGTCTCGGGTTTTCCTCCCTCCGCAAAACCTAACAACTCTGCAAGCTAAATTCCAATTCGCTCTGCGAGTAAGCCGTTTACTTTGGTCAGCCCAGAGGTTTTTTCAGAATATGGATAAAATTTTACCGCCAAATTAAGAAACATCCCGAGAAGGAAATGACACGTGATTTCAATTTGCAAGCCAAACACCACGTCCAAACTTAACCGGTCTATTGATATTGTTTCAGGTCCAGGAATATGTTCAAAAGCAAATCCTCATGATTTCAATGAAAATCTAGTCGTCAATAATACCAGAGGGTACATCACCAGTCCCAATTACCCTCTACCCTACACACGTGGAATGCTGTGCACGTGGCATGTACGTGCTCCTCTCGGCTATCACGTGGAACTAAACTTTACATCGATACAGTTTCCACTTCCTTGTGTCCGAGATCATATAGAAGTCCGTGATGGGAGTTCTTCATATAGTACGCTCAAGGGACGGTTTTGTAATTTGCAAAGCGCTATTCGGATATATTCAAGTGGCAGGGAATTATGGCTGAGGTTTGTGTCACAGCATACGGCCAGTGAAGCGTACAAGGGGTTTAGTGTCACGTATCGAATGATTAAAGCTGGTAAGTCTTGGAATACACTTTTTGCAGATGGCGTCATTGTACTACCACTACCAAAATGCTTCGCGAATTTTCTTTCTTATTCAAATTTGTATTTCCTCATGAAAATAGTAAGGTAATTGGTGCTAATGAACTGAACAAAAGAAAGTGTGCAAGGGATTCTGGTAGTGGTAGTAAATGACGCCATAATATCTTTCATAAATCATAATAAATAATTAGTTGAGCATAGGTGAATAGACCCCTTTCACGTGACGTCAAAGCAGCTCAAGTTGGAGGCCAAAACAAAAGAATTTCAATCTCCTGAGAATTGTAACCTATTGTTTTGTCCTCCAAATTGAGCCGCATTCCGAGATGCTCCAATGGGTCTATTGCTGGCTTGCTGATGCGCTGCCTCTCTCACTGTTGTGGTCTTCGTTGAAGCCACCATTATATGTGAATAGAATGGTTAAACAAACCGCTTTTGTGCTTCTGATTCAAATCCTTATATTTCGTTGCTAGGTAACTGCTCTACAGATTTCGACCAATCATGGAACACGAACCTGAATTTCGGCGAGAGCATGTCCGGTAGTCTAACAACTCCTGGATATCCAGCCCCGTACCCTTCTGACATCAAATGCACTTGGAAAATCACCGTTCCTTATGGTTCGCGAGTGCAGCTGATATTCAACCACATTACCCTACGAGAGTCGTGTGAATCTGATTATGTCGAAGTACGAGATGGTTATTATACCTTCAGTAAAAGTCTCGGCAAGTTTTGTAAGACTAAAGTATCGTCTGTTAGGGTTCTATCGACTGATAGGCGACTTCTGGTGCACTTTGAGTCGGGAAAGACTTCAGTGCTTGGTCAAGGATTCGATGCACGTTTTTCTGCCATTATTAAAGGTCAGTCAGTCATGGATTGCAGTTGCCTAATTTTTTTTCTAATTTGAATTAATCGCAATTCTTCGCGGGAATTTAATGCTTTTTTCATAAATTACTGTTGAACGTCAGAAGCGTCAGTTTTAGCGGCGACAAAGTAGGTTTCCATGGATGCGTATCTAGGCGTTTCCCTGATACTTGCCTTTGAAGACTTTGCATTTCCTGACATCGTCGGAAAGCTGCAATTTGCGCGGCGCCGGACAAAGTAGGCTTCAGTGAACGCGTCTCTAGGCGTTTCCCTGATACGTGCCCTTGAAAACTTTGTGTTTCCCGACATCGTCATGGAAACACCCTGATTGACGTCCACCAACACCTGCTTTGTCGACGAAAATATTCCGCTCCTACTTACTATTATTTTTATAGCACTGATGTTCGTATTTCACTCCTTTTTTGATAGGAACGACAAACTCCGACAATTTTACCGCTGGAGGTAAGATCTTCATTGTTAGATGTAGATAGATATGTAGTTATTCGAAGCTTATCATATCAGTAAAATTCCCTTTCTCTGAAGAGTGGCAAATATGATGAAAAGTTTTTTTAAACTTGTAGCCGTTTTAATTGCTTTGTGAACTTGGACATATTTCTTGAACGAGGGGATCTGAACTGCTCTGCGGATTTTGACCAATTAGGGAACATGAACACTGAATTTCGGCGAAAGCATATCCGATAGTCTAACAGCCCCCGGATATCCAGCCCCGTACCCTGGCCTACTAGTACCCTAACTCCCCCTTTCATTATATTAGTAAGTTAAAACCACCCAGATATGTATTATTTAAAGAAACAAAACTTTGTTCGATGCGTAGCAAAATTGGCAATTATCAATTTTGCTTGGGAAGTCTTAAAATTATTCTAGATCTATCCTTGAAGGAGTGTTATATTGATATTCGAATTTTCTCTTTTCTGTTTTCAGCAATAACTGTCTCCCTGATCGTATTCGCCGGCTTAGTTTTGCTTACATTAGCATTTATTCTCATGTACTGGTTGTTGAAAAAGAGATATCGTCGACGGCCAAACTCCCGACCACGCGATCACGACTTAGCGGTCATCTCTCCGATGCCCGTCCCTCCCTTGGACGATATCCCTGATTGCTTAATCGCAGAGGACCGTCCTCCTTCGTATACCGAGGCCGTAATCCCAGTTGACGAAGAACAGCCATCAACGAGAGAGGTTGGACGGAGAAATAGTGGCTTTACAGAGGAGACTGTTGAAGAACGGCCAAGAGAGACAGAGAGGGGAATGGATAATGAAGGATTTACGAATGATCCGCCGACATACGAGTCCCTTTATGGCGTCGATCCAACTTAACAACCTAGCCCTAAAGATCTCAGGTTTAGAATTATAATTCTCCAAAAAAACCTCATCAATATGGAGGCCGCAGAGAGCAAGATAAAAAAACGTCTCCATCTGCAAAGAAGCATGTCATTTCTGTTTTAGTGGACGCGACAGTTTCTGGCACAGCTAGCGAGAGCCAACTGTCAAGCTTTCAGAGGATTGACTCCTTTGAGAAAAATAGTAGAGAGTTATACTTGAAAAAAATCGGCTAACGCGTTGCTATGTACGTTTTGCGTGACCCAAATCTATTCTTTTGGGAATAAGATTCTTTGTCTTTTGTTTTTCGATACTGCGTGAAAATGTTTTGAAACAAACGTTTTTATTCCCACAGGTTCTGAATGGGGTCAAAACGTACATAGTAACGCGTTAGCCGATTTGGTTTATGAAACGGGAATTAATAATAGTCATGATACAAATACTCTATTTAGGTAGAAATTGCCAAGCTAAAAAAAGCAATCATGATCACACGATGTCTTGCTCGATTTCTTTGAAACTAGTTATATTGAAAATATCAGAAATCGAATAACTTTTCTGGCTGACATACCGCCTGTCATACCCCATACTTCATGGCCGAACCTAGGGACGAGATCAAAAAGCTTTGGTAAACTCGTCCATCTTGCGCCCTCAATTTGATAATTACATCTTATGCCTCAAACTTCCGTGAAGAAATTCAGAAAAGCTGATTTACCACAGCGACTGTCACAGTGTTTTGCTCCCAGCGGTTTTAGCGGTATTTTTACTTTACATTATAAGTTAGTGAATAAATTCTGTCTGTTGCTCTCCAAATCTGATTTCATACGTCCGGCCTTATTGTACAGTCCACAATCAAGATATTTATAATTATTTACTGGCAAGACAACAAAGCGTTGAATAAATAAACCTTTATTATTTTACAGAGCTGCGAAGAGTTCTATTTTAACCAATTCATGGTATTTTATTTCGAGTTTATTGATCATAAAAACTTGCTTTGGTCAAAAGGGCCTATTCAAGCCGTCCATTCCTGATTTAGATTATTTTTGTCGAGGGACGATAACCGATCGAAGAAAAACCCTCGAAGTACAAGAGAGAACCAGCAAGCAACCGTACTCACATACGACACTGAGCCAAGGAAATGAACCTGGGTCGCATTGGTGAGAGGCGGTGCATTAGCAGGGCACGCCACCCGTGCTTTCCACTGGTAATAACGAGATCCCCTTTCGAAAATCGGCTTTGCATTAACCTCACCATTCATCCTATGGGCTTGTGCAATAGTCCCCTGTGCCATCTTGAAAGGTAGCCTTTACAACGAAGCGAGACAAACGGTGGGCTTGTAATGATAGAGACCTTTTCTACCACCTTGTACAATTATTCACATACTGATGTCTCTATCATTGCAAGCTCACCGTTCGTCTCGCTTCGATGTAAGGGCTCCACGACTATTTCAAGATGGCGCAGGGAACTGTGAAAGGGACTTTGTTATTGTTTTTTTAAGCAAATTGCTTCCTAATTGAACTCGAAACCGTGTAATTAATTACCTCTGCTAAAGATGAATGAAAATAATAACAAACACAACAACACTAATGACAATAATAATAAGAAGAAGAAGAAGAAGAAGAAACAACAACACTAATAGCAATAAAAACAAATACAACAACGATAATAATAATAGTAAGAGTAGCAACAATAATGATGATAATACTAAAAGTAATAATACCATAATACCATAAGAATGAAAATAATAAGCTAATAATCATAATAATAGTAAAATAATAATTATAATCTAATAAATTAAATTACATTAACTGACACATGAAGAACTTCTACAGCAGTTTGACGCAAAAGCAGGGGAGTATCTTAGGCAACGCCCTCCGTTGTATTATACTTTATCCCTACTTTATACTCTTATTACGTGATCACAGAGTTATAATAAAATTATTAATTACATCTCATTAAAGTTAAAGTTAATTTTACGTAATAGTAGAGGTTAGAGTTAAGCTCATGCACTGAAAGTGCGTCCATTTTCTAAAGGTAGTATGAAGGTGGTATTGTTTTTATCGGAAAGGGTTCGCGCTTTTTAAAAAATAGGCAGTTTTTCTCATCCACTGAAGAGTTCACTCGTATTCCATAAAAGACAATAGGAGTACTGGTGTTATGTTTATTAGCATCCAACTCTCCTAATCTCCCAACTGACAACGTCACTGCTTTATTCTTGGCTAATTACTTCTTTCATGTTATTTCTTCTCTAAGTCGGTCATTTGGATAATTGCCTATCGATCTCAATGATCGGCGTTCCGAAACCCTGCGTAACTATATAACAGTGCGCATGCCAGAAACACCCTAACACTGACGTGGGGGTCACTGCTAGTGACGTAGGTATTAGGGTATATAAGCCTACCAGTCTTTGACTGGAGAGTTATATTTTACCTCTTCTACTCGGAGAAATATTCAGTTTTATTCTTGGTCCGGCATCAGGGAGAACTTCCAATTTTAAAGGTAAGTTTCTATATTGTAAATTATATAGACCTCGCAGACTGATGAAATTTTGTAAAAAAAAGAAGTAATGGATGAAAAGAACCAGAGTAAAAGGAGCTCAGATTTTTTAGATATTTTCTTTTTTTTTCTCTCTTTCTTTTAATAATGAAATAATTTAAAGCAATTTCCATACTTACTTTCTTTCTTTCTTCCTTCCGTTCTTCAATGCTTTCTTTCGGCCTTCGTTTCTTGATTTTAGATGGCAGAGCCTCGTCTTCCTCTCGCTGTTTTTCTAGCTCTCGTTTTGAATTTTAATGGACATGAACCACTTAATTTTACAGCTTATATCGATCTCTCTCACTAGCGGCAAAAGGGACTATGACAAGCTATGACAATGAAAAGAGGGAAGTGAGACTGAAACAATTTTGGAATAATTAGTACTAAGACTTAAGTGGAACTGAATAACGTAAGAATAACGATTAACTTAAGAACTTTCCTTAGTATAAATATAACAATAAAGTAAGGTCTTTATATCAAGTTTGCTGATACTTGTACTCGTTCGGAGGAATGATTTGATCGGTGGAAGAGAGAGCTGGTACTCGGACCTTTGCTGCTGTTAATCGGCGTTCGTGATTGTATATTAATAGCTAAACGATTCCCCAAAACCTTAGAAGAATCATGGATATAGACTCCTTGTGATTATCTAAGACTTTGCATCTTTCTGCTAGTGAAAAAAAGCAAGTAAGCCCGATTCAAGTTGAAAATGCTTCTAAATAATGAAGTTAGTGCTTTTCCGGCATGACCTGCACCCATTATTATACACAGTGAATATGGATTGATTGTTAGATCTTTTTCTCAGGTTTTAAGCTAAAATGGATACCAATTACCGAAGGATGGGAAGAGCTACGCAGTCACTTTCAGAGTATCCAGACAGAGTTGAAATGACCTGGACAGTGAATAAAACCGAGGGAGTATTTCTAAAAAGGAAACTACGAAAAACCAACTCTAATCCCGAAGAGTTTTATACCAAAAGCCCCTTAGAGAGTAAAGCGAACAAAGACGAAAGTTTTGGGAATATCCACCCTGACATGTATAAGCGCAGGGCGTCAGCATCCACGGTGGAGGTCCAACAACAATCTTTGTCGTACTTTACTTATTTGGGAGACGAGCGTAATCACCACCGAAGGCAGTTTTACGAAATCTACAACAACCTCTCGAGGAGAAATTCCATCAAGCCAAGTCAGAACTTACAGATGATCCAAGAGAATGGCAATTGGAACGGGTTGCAGCCGAAGGTGATGAACGAATCGAGTCTTGTAGACCCCGAGGCTGATGGTATTTATGTGACTGAGTATCAAGTCATGAAAGGCATAGACTGTTGTACGTGCATGTGTTGTGTCCGTGGCTTGATCTACCACTTGACCAAAGACAACGACAACGAAGGAAACTTAGAGTTGTGTTCTTGTACAGAACCAAGTATGAACTGCCTTATCCAATGGTCAATGATTGGTGCTCTCACTATTTTCATGCCATGTTTGGTGCTGTATCCCTTATTAAAGGGGGGTTTTAATATCTTTAAATATTTGAAGCGAAGTCTCAAAAAGAAACATAAATTAAAAAAGATTGTATTTCATAAAAAGTAAAATTGAATAGGTAGACTCATAACTGATCGTATTAAAGTATTGTTTTAAAATTGTAAGGTTGTTTGTGTCCATACATTCCCTGGGACAGATCCAGTTCGAAATAGAGCTGTTTTGAACACTGTAATTTTTTGACAGTTTCCCGAACAGGTCGTTGTTGAATACACGAGCTATATATATTACTGCTAATTTTTGACAGTTTCAGTCCGGAAATGGTGTGAGCTGGTCTGGATCCGCGTCTGATATCCAAGTATATATTTATTGATTGAGAAGTAAAAGGATTGTCAAGATGCTTAGCCGTACTGAAAAAGCCTTTGCTTATTCACTGCAGATAACAAACTTGTTGTTTTCTTTCCTTGATCGAATTGGAGTTTTCGTTTTTTTTCTTTTTTTCTCGTTTTTAGTCTAGAGGACAGATGGAGAAACTGGTGGAGAAAATAGTAGAGAAAATGGTGGAGAACCCGATGAAAAACTATTATTAAATAAAACTAGAATGTGCACGAGCTCAAATTTCTAGCACAAAGCATGATGGGAAACTGAGTCCTTACGATCTTTTGGCTCCTCTAAAAATTCATCTGACAATTTTTCCTCTGACATTTTGTATGGAAATGTAAGTATTTCAACCGTTGAAAAAACAGATTAATTTTTTTCTGATATTTCCTTTGACTTCGCGGTTCCTTTTTGGCAGGGTTCAGTTTCCCAGAGTGCTTTGTGAGATTTGATGCACATTGTCTATTACATGTATATTTGATCTATATAAATAATTTCTACCGATTTCTTGATTAGAAATAATATTAGCAACATTAATTAAGCCGTTAGTGTCTTATTTTAAAGGATCTAGATTAATTTTTGTCGAGCGGGACTAGAACTCGCTGGCGGGTAATCAGTTATAATTATCATAACAGTATTGATTATCAGATTAAATTGTGAGCAAAACCTGAGAAACTTCTAAGTGTAAATATAGAAACTATAATCTATATAAATATATATAACTCTTAATAAAACTATAAACGATATAACTCTTAACAAAAAAGAAATTCTATATATATAATGGGATTGTATTGAGCGTATACACCAAAGCTGAATTGCGCGCAATATAGATTATATAGGGCACCAGACCTTTCCCGAATTCGCTTGAATGACCACAGAACAATAGATTCAAGTCCAGCCTGGAGTTTTTTCAAATCCATGCATTTACTGCATTTTATCTACTATAGCCTCGCCTTGAGTCTATTGTTTTGAGGTCAGTCGAGGGAATTCGGGAAAGGTCTGTTGCTCTGGCATGCAAAAGAAGGGTCACTCTGTACTAAAAAAAAACTGTTATGCAAATTTTCACCGGTGATGTTAAACAAGCTTTAAAAACCAAGAACACAAGAGATAATAGCTAAGCTATATATACCTATAGGCTCTTGAAATCTCATGTGCATCATTCAAACCATTCAGACCAGAATTTCATAGCGATGAAAAATTGAATTGAACAGAAAAAGACTCGTCTTGTTTCATGTATGCATTTCATATCATCTATACCTGAAACAGGCATGTAGCAACAGGAGGAGTTAGTAAGACTAGATGACGTTGGGTTTGCGTCAATGCGGCGACTTGAAGGCTTTCTTTACGTAAGCGAGAGAAGACGATGACGAATGTACAGCGTTAATTTAGAAATAAATTTCATTTTTCCACCAATGAGAGCCTTCCTAGCAGAGGATGAAAGAATTTCAGTTCAAGCTTAAAGTACTTTTCATTGTTTTTCACTCTTTCCAAAAAGGCCTAAAGTCAGGTAATTCATAATTTAACTGAAATATCGAATTGTGTTTCGAAACATCCAGGTTTTTTTGGTGTTTATCAGGTCTTGCGTGCCTTTTTAATTTCAATCCAACACAACAGATTGTCTACCAGCATATTTTTCCATACATTTCTTTGTAAAGGCGGCCAACTTCGGTCGCCGACCACTTCAAACTTTCCATCCAATTTTGGTATGCTCTTTTCAAATATCATATTTTCATTTGTGTTGGATTAAAATTTAAAATGTTACGCAAGACCTGATAAACACTTATTTGAAATTTGCTTTTCGTTTTTTCTCCTTTTTGTCTTTCTAATTGAAAAAAAAAACTTCAAAAAAAATCCAGCAAGCCGACCTCAAAAAAATTCCAAAAGCCTTCGAACTATAAGGATAATTGATCTATATTTGTGAGATGCTTGGCCATGCAATTTACAGACACCTTCAAAACCAAGGGGTTTTCTTTTCTTTTCCGCCAGTTTTGCCTAAAAATGCCGAAACTGAATGGTATATTTTTTAATTCTGTTTCATTACTTTTCTAGCAAATAATAGGAACAAAATATAATAAGAAGGAAAGTCTAATTAACGGGTGTATTTTTTAGTATTTTAGATTTCAAAGCATGAATCGCTCTTCTCCACTTTCCGCAAGTTTTCTTGGTCATCATGGAAATCATTGCAGTAAGGATGAACATCCCTCACTTGAGTCCACAGACACCACGGAGCCGTTTCTCCGTTACACTGAAGATCCTCTGGCCAAGACTAAAAGTCCACGTCCACGTCCACGTCAACCAGCAAGGCTGGAGGTTTCAAAAGGAATAAAGACCAACTTACAACACGATTGCCAGATTACCAACAATAAGCCAAAATGTGGTGCCCAATTCCTTGCTCCTAATCCATACATCCACTGTAAGGGAACTGATACTGATTCTGAAAATGTAGTTGATGAAATGGCTCCTCAAAAACTAAAAGAAGACTTGATACAATACAATAGTAGTTCACTTAATGTAATTAAAAATCCAGTTTCACAGGAACCAAGGTTAACAGGATTGGAACTGTCCAAGAGATTTAACAGCAGGCAACAAGAAGTAAAAAAACTGGAAAATGTACGGACGAACGACTATTCATTAATTCCAAGATACGAAGGCAGCGATGATGAAAATGGCTCTATGGGATTTGTTATCGCAGAGTCAGTTGCGCGATACGTCAAGGATCCCCTTACAAGAAATGACGAAAGTCAAAAAATAACTGCAATAAGGCTTTTGGAGTCGCGAAAAGACACCCAGGATTTTGGTACCTTTGAACAACTGGCACCGGACCAAAAGGATGATGATATTGAAGATGTGTTTCTTGATTTCAACTCCGACTGCCAAGGTGACTCTGTCCCTGATACTAAAGCTGGTAAGAAGAACTATGTTGATTCAAATACCTCGAGTCCTTCTGTGGTGGTTTTCAGGCCAATAGAAGACACCCCATTGTCCAGCGTCATAAAAGAACCGCAATTCCTGGGTTCCTTGGAACCCTCTTCTATCATCACTTCAGAAGGAATCAGGCTCTCAAAAGAGACCAGTTCAAATGTATCAGGAAGAAGGCTGTCTTACTTTTCATACCTCGGGGACGACTTAAACAAATCATGGTCGCGATCATCAACGATCTCTTCGTTAAACAATTCAGGGATACTGCAGATGATATCAGTGTCATCCTGCACCGACTCCTCGTCCAGTAATACTTCATCTCCATCAAGCAACCCGCAGTCTCAGTGTGTAGCAGAATTTGATGGACCAGATAAGCTTGATCAAATCATTGACTATTGTTCCTGTATGTGTTGCATGAAAGCATTGTTCTACCATTGCACCAAAGACGACGATTGCGACAGTACCTACGGTGAACCATGCCAATGTCAACAGCCCAGTAATAAGTGCCTAAAGCGATGGGGATTTCTCAGCGTTTTGACGTGCTGTATGCCTTGTCTGTTGTTTTACGCACCTTTAAAAGGTCTTCAAAAGGCAGCGAAAAGAACAAAACGATTTTTTCGGCGAAAGCGCAAGTCTAAATCTTATGAATAACTCTGGTTATTAATTCTGGAGACTCTTTTTATAGCTGTTCATAGCTGCTCCATTACATAGGAGCCGATGAACAACACTGATGGAGATTGAGGAAAGATCCCTGTGATTCGATCGTAACCTTTAAAGGCCAAAGGTTAACATCCTTGACTGATTCCATCCAACCATGAATACCAAAGACAAAACAGAAGTGTAAAAGCATCCTTTATGTAAGTTTAAAAACCATGTCATCTGCTGGTGGATGACGAGACTAAAATATTCTAATCTACATTAACTTATATATTAAATCCAGAATTTCAATAAAAACTTTTACACAGGCCTTCGTAGAATCATGAATATTGTCGCAGAAAAATCAAAGTTAATGGATCTAAACGACCCGGTAAAATATCATGCAACTGCAACATATTATTTACGCCACTTGCCAAATATCAAAACCTGGGAAATCGTTTTTATATCCATGCTTGCTATACCCCTTAAATTTTTTTTTCGTCCTTCCAGCTTTATAGACATGCTCACATGAAGTATGGTAGTCAAAACAATTCGGTTGCTATAAGAATAAAACATGGAACGTCAAGTTTGCTATGGCAACAAAATGACGTGATGGTAGTCAAGGCAACAATGCCGTTGCTAAAACAAAAACAATGGTAATCAAGATACTAACGCTTCTATGGTGACAAGGTGATGAAAGTAAAACCGTTGCTATGACTACAAAAATGATCCAAATAAATTTCGATTTTAACAAGAAACGTAAGCAATATGACGTAATGGTGCCAGGGCAACAGCATTGCTATTGGTTCTCAGTGCCTTAAAGGCTCCGATACACGGTGCAATATTACGTGCAACATTGCATGCAACATCACACTAAAATATAAAAAAATGAACGTCTGTCTTATGTTATTTGTAACATCCTCGTAAATCAAACGAAAAAATCGAGATTTTCTCTGATTTGGCTGCTGAAATAATACTGTAATCATAATGTTGCAAGCAATGTTGCATGGAATGTTGCACCGTGTATCTGAGCCTTAACGGGCTTTCAAACTACCCCTTTGTTTTTCTTTAATACTTAAGGTAATTCAGTCCGTAGAAATGGATCCGAACATAGAATTTCAATAAAACTTCGCACAGTTATTACGTTAATGCTACTCATTCCAACAATAAAATAAAAAAGTGGGGTCACCGTGCTCGTTTTGGCGCTATATGACACGGGTAATTTATGGCATTTTTGGGATCGTTCGAAAGCAGTTTTCGAATCACGAGAATCGAACAAAAGGCCCTATCACTTTCAGGAATTCATTGCTAATATTGAAATATTAACGTTATTTTTTCTCTTATGCAACAAAGCATTAATTGGATACCGACAAGGGAGAGTTTACACACAAAATAAAGGCTCTCATCTCTTTCTAAATTCATACAAAACTCTCATAACAATGCCTGATAATCTTCTTTTGATGATTTCCTGGTTGTTTGTTAGTTATTTTTCTTCTGTAACAATTATTAAGTTTACTGTTTATTAACAAACTTTTCATCAGCCGGCCACCATCAGCGCAAGCTCGCGCTGGCTAAAAGCGTGCGCAGTAGAGGGTGCGCGATGCAAAGCTACGGAATTACCTTAAAGTACGGTATGTCAATCTAAACGCCCATATCTATAGTAGTAGATAGCGGATACTAGAAGCGAAGCTGCTGTTCAAAAGATATGGGTGTCATTTAGATTATGAATAATCTTAGTTAGTTTGGACCAAACAAGAAAGGTATAGCATTCTGTTTGGTTGTTTCTAACTAACGACAAATGCGAAATAAATGTCAATTTTCTGAAACTTTGCCAAATATAAAACACACAAAATAGGCCCAAAAAATACGGGATCACCGTGCAATCCTGCGAGTAAAATAACTTAGAAGTCGATTATTTCGGCACCTATTGTGAGCTACGTGACGAGTCATCAAGTGGTGGTGAAAACAATAAATAATTCAGGTCCAAAATTACAAGTTATAGGGAACAGATTAAAGGTATAAGAATGTATTTTTAACTAATAATCTGTTTTCAACACGTTTCTTTTCAATAAGGCATTACAACTAACACGCTTTTTTGAGGGACTGAAAAACAAAGTACAACTCGAACAAAACTGTCACTATGTCAAATATCCGCGAACGTCCCTAAGTAACCTACGAAAGCAGTAAATCATTTCATTGTATCTACCAAAGCCGCCATGCAGTTACTATGGAAACAATGACGTGATAATACAAAGGGCTTGGCAGTTGATTGTAATTCTTTTAACACTGACATTTTGAAAGGCGTTCCATCTGACGTCATTAATGTTAGAAAACGCTGTAAATAAACCATATCCATGGCAACTATGACGTAATAAATCTTTGTAATAACTACTCGACTTTATTATTTGGCTTGGCAAACATACATATCTGCATTCGTTGGTCGGTGGCTGGTGGAACTAGCAGGTCCGGAACTCACTCTCTCTTAAGGGTTTGTCCACCTGTGAAAAAGTTCCCTTTTTGATTTACGGATTAAGGAGCTGTGCTCTTTACTAGCCCGTGCGCTTTCTTCTTGGTTCCCCTTTGGTTGACTGGCTCAGCATTTCAGCAATGAATCTTCTCGCAACACCAACGTCAAACGAAGTCGCTCGGGTAATCCCAGTATGCCACCAAATTCAAGACGAGGCAAATTCCCAACTTTTGTCGAAGACTCAGTCCACTAAGTTTGTCCGTCCAAGGCCACCGCCGCTGTTAACCCTCCAGCCAGCGTCATCCCTTCGAGCTGATAACTCGGCCTTTTTTTCCTCGTCTGAAGTCATCCATGAAACAGAAGAGGAAGGAGGATCATCAACGAATTCAAGTAACAGAGATGGAAGGCTAACTCCCATGAGTCTGTCCGATAACCCTCATTCTCCATGCGGCTCCATTGGAAATAGGTCCTCACTCTCATATTTCTCTTACTTGGGCGAAAATTTTGTCAGGTCATCTGCAAGTAGTCCAGTAATGAATATAGGCAGTGGAGTCATCCTCTCTTGCGCGTCCAGTTCCTTTCAAGGTAGTATCCCCTCAGCTACTGCAAACTTTCCCGAAGTGTTCTTCCCAGATGACGAAACCAGAACCAACCAGATCATAGATTATTGTTCTTGTATGTGCTGTGTTAAGGCTATATTTTACCACTGCGGCAAAGGCAGCGAAGAAAAAGTCGCTAAAGAAGAGAATATATGCTCTTGCGAGGAACCTGGGGTTGCTTGTATGAAGCGGTGGGGGATTCTTAGCCTGCTTACTTGTTGCATGCCTTTGCTTTTGTTTTATGCTCCTTTGAAATGCATTCAAAAAGCTACACAAAAGTTGAAGCGACGTTTTCGTAAGACGACTGTGCATTAAGTTTATTTGAAGCGCTTTGATTTGCTGGGACAAATAGGAAGTTAAAGAACACAGATTTCAAAACGATTCTTACAATTATTTTAAAATAATTTAAAAATATATACTACGTTTTCGAATCTCGTATTATAGATGTTTGGGGCAGGACGCCAAATAAGAAAATTTAGGAAGCAGTTTGCACAATAGCTAGTATATGTTAACTACAGATTTCAAAACGATTCTTACAATTATGTAACATAATTTAAAAATATATACTACGTTTGTCGAATCTTGTATTATAGATATTTGGGGCAGGCCGCCAAATTTAGCATTTATGTAAAAGAGATTTCTATATTTAACAGATTTAAGTTTATTGTGAAGTTATTCAGTTTTTAGTACGATAGATTACGGTAGGTTAAACGTGCCTGGTGCGCAATTGTAGAATCAAATGACCTTAATAAAAGTAAAGAAAAAAAGAAAATATTATAAATTTCTTTAACAATCCTCATGAATAATTCAAAAGCCTGCATGGGTAGAGAAAAGGTTTGAAAAAATCCCTCCTTGGAGAGAGGGTTGGAAAATGTTTACTGTCGATCCAGAAAAATATTTTAGCGTCCTCTTATACTATTTCGATGTCCCGTAAAACTCTCGTTCTTCTTACCAAAATTGTTAAAAAATATACTTTGACAATTTCGTCATGATCAGAGATTATTTTTGTAAAGTAATCTCTGAAGATGTGAGTGGTAATTTTATTTTGTCCTCGGAGGTCTGAGATGAGCCTATGATGACAAGATAATGATAATAATATTAATTATATCCATTTGGAAATCACAAGCAAATCCTGTAATCTGATTGGCTCTCAGCAGTGCGATTTATTCACGAATCGCACCATTTTGAGTTTTAAATCGCACTGTTTTGAAGAGCCAATGAAATTGCAGAAAACATAAAATTTAACCAATCAGATCACAGAAAAATAAGCACAACAACATCAACAACAATAATAATAATAATAATAATAATAATAATAATAATAATAATAATAATAATAATAAAATAGCAGGGATATTATAATAGTAATAATTATTTATTCAAATATTTCCCCGTTTTTGATTCAATTCAGTGGCCCACAGCCCCCGGTTAGATTTTCATAACAAAACTGACCAAATTTGGAAAGAAACATCATTCGTCCGACAACTAAAAACTTATTGGACGATTGACGTCATCATAGCCGCCAAACAAAGATGGCTTCCCAACAGGGAAGGTTTGCAAACTTATTTGAATTGCTTTCTTAAAGATGACTGAATTGAATTTACTTTGAAAAATAATTTGAATAAATAATAAAACAATTATTGGATTCGGCTATCGTATGATATGAAAAATTATGCATACCTCGAAGAGTGTTATCCGCTTCTGCCTACTGCTTCGGCAGATAACACTCTTCTCGTTATGCATAATTTTTTCATATCACACTCAGCCTCACCCAATAATTTCTAATAGCATATGATAATAATAGTAGCCATAGTAATGAGAACAATAGTAATAATCATAATCATAGGAAGTTTTTCATGATGAACAAAGGCCTATCAAAACAAAGTAATTAAAAAAATTTCTTAATACTTGCCTTCATATCATAGTAATCAATAAATTAACACATCACTAGTCTATGAGCCAATTGTTTTTTCTTTTTTACATACATATAAGAAAACTTGTAATCAATTTCCTGCCACATTTAGACAATATCAGCGGCACTAGTTCTGTTTTCTTCAGCTTCTAGATCTTTCTCTCATTCTTTATTTATAATGTTTTCCCATGTCTGCATTAATTATGTATGTCATATTAGTTTTATTGCAAAATTCGTGAAAGTAAATTTATTGCAATTAAGGTATATCTGCTCTGAAGAATTAAACATCGGGAACAGTTAGAAATGCAATATTACAATACTTTAACAGGCTAAGAATTTTTTTACTTGGTGTTGGTAAAGAAAGGATAGATCTAGATGAATGGATGAAAGGGCGAAGGGAGGCAAAGAGGGAGGGAGGAAAATGGAAGGAAGGGAAATGAAAGAAACAAAGATTAAAGATACCTGGCAAAGATAAAGAAAAAATGCAAGAAATCTCATAACTAAAGGAAAGGGAGAAAGCACAGAGAAAGTTGGAATTTTAAAAGTGAAAACATAACAAGTGAAAACCTCCACCCTTTCTGCCCTCGATTTTTTCTAAACCCTTACTACAGTCATAATAATAATTACAATTCTTTTATGACTATATCTCCCACAGTGCTTTTACTGTTCCAAAATGCGTTGTTTTTCATAAAATAAGGTAATCCAGTCATTCCATCGAATTTTCTTCAAAAGTATGCAAACTCCCCGTGGCTAAGACTGTCTATAAACAACACATGATTCACTAACCAATATAAACCGAAATCATGGCCCAGACAAATCATGAAAAATCGAAAATCATTTAGGGAACCATTAAACAGTGTATTCCTTGTTGCATTTCAGTTGGGTTATTTGTCTAGATAACTAGACTTTGTTTCTTTCTTGGAACGGGCCACTGTTTGTCTGGATCTCCTTTTTACTCTGACTGTGAAGATACATATTCAAAGCGACGTCCATTATCTTTACAATATTATTCAAATCAAGTGAATGAATATCGAATAAAGAAATCCACTTTCTAGTCCGGAAGCCTTTCAAATTGCTCCAAAGTGTTCTACGTTACTTTCTATTCCTTTTCATTCAATTATTTTTATTTGAATTTTATTTCTATTTTTATTTTCATTTTTATTTTTATTCTTATTTTTCCTCAAACTGTTTTGGATTGCAAAACAAGGTCATCTCCATCACAACTGCTTATCCTAACACATGCATATTAAATACTTGCTATCCAGCCAAACGCTATTTTTTATGCATTTAAATTTAAACCTCTTAAAGATTAATATCATTTCTTGACACAAAATGAATAAAACAATTCTTCTCCAACGCTATGAATTCCTATTCTTCGCTTGCTTCAATCACTCAAAAAACTTTGAATCAAGAAAAATATTTGCCTTAATTTTAATAATGAATTCAAGGGGCGAATGTTAAACTAGGACAACTACGAAATACGAGAATGCTAAGATGAGCGAAAGTGAAAATAACTGATCGCTAGTGAATGCTAAAATAAAGCAAATTAGGGAAAATTTGTGTGACCTTGATGTGGACAGCTGTCATATAGTCGGCTGGATGGATCCAAACCTGAGCTTGCTTTAGAAATCTCCAGAGTTCACTGTGGCTTCATCTTAGCTTGGCCTCGAGAATGAAACTTTGCAAAATGCGAAACTCGGATCATACGATTGCAATATGTAGATCAGCTGTGATCGCGCAGTATTTCGCCCGTTATTCAAATTGAAATTCATACATAATATTATGAAAACACTACAAGAGTGATTATAAAGGTGTTTGGAGTTTTTCTTCGAGGCTGTAATTCCTTTTAACGAGGTTACAAAAGGAAAAGATGGGTAAAAATGAGGTGTTATCTGCGAGAGAATTAACCAGTTATCGGGCATTACGATTGAAAAATGGACCATGGTCAAAAATACTCAGGAATATAACAGATTCTTCAGGAAGACCGCCCGATCTACGTGCTCGGTATTGTAGCAGACTCTCTCTAGAATAACTGATTACGACAATGCAATGATCAGCCTTATTTCCTGTCTGAAAGGAAAGCATAAATTTCTTGTTGAAGACAACTGTTTTTTATATATTTCCACCTGTTAGCATATATTCAGCTGATGAATAAATACTATTAGTATTCACAGATAGTTCTGTAAATCACAATTATAAACATCAATTTCTATCTACCAGAAGATCCTCAACCTATAATTCTCCTTCCTATCTTTATTTCTCTCTTTCACGTTCTTTTTCACAGAATTCTTCAGAAAAATGAATGTATAATAAGGATAGATATATTTCTATGGTAGCGAGAGCAAACGAAAGCAGTCCTCTACGATCTGCATTATGATCACAAACCCCCATGACAGTTTTACACAAATAAGGTTTACAACTTGACTCGGTGGTCGCACATGATTAAAAACCACAAAACTAAGGCTTTCAATTTTGTTTAATATTTCAAAACGCTCGACAAAACCTCACAATCGCTGGATCAAGTCCTAATACGCTTTGTTGTTCGGCGTCGGTTCGAGTGAATGGCGTCAAGAATCGCTAGAGGCAACTCAAGAGAGATGCAAAACTTTAAATCGTTGTCTACATGACTGAAATATTTACACGAAGATCCAAAGAGACAGCGGTGTCAACAAGGACCACAAACATGGGTCAATAATTCTAAAACAGGCTAGACTGAATAAAAGTTATTTTGGCGCTATCTTTACCAATAAAATTATTTAAAATTGTATGAGCTTTGCTCCATGTTCTTTGCATATCCTGTGATCGGATATCACCAGTACAGTTACGTACAAAGTAGAATAAAGTAACTGAAGAGTAAGGAATACACGACTAATAAAAACATAGCGAAATTAAATGCATTAATCAAAGTTAAAAATTATCTAAATCAAGACGTCGAATATTTATGAATACAACTCGTGGAAAATCTCTTCTAATTCTTTGGGAATATTATTAGTGCTAGAGGACAAATTTTGCCTCGAAGATTATTTTTAAGCATCTTCAGTTTTTTAGTCATTATTTTTCTCTAAATTTAAAATTCTAGAAAATGTTTTCTTTATGCGGAAGATGGATATTTTAATTCAAATACGTGAGTTCAGTCTTCTTGCAAGCATATCATATACTCGTCAGTTCACGGAATTCAATCGTGTCACTTGTCGAGGGGATTTACCTCACAGATCCTGGGTTTTCCAAAAGCTTCATAAACGAAGGGTAACATTGGGCTCCTCGGATGAATTCTGTCTGGTTTATGGTTCCATTATTATCCACATCGAGCTTATCGAATAACTTGTTTGCAAATTTCTCCGGTGTGCTTTCATCTCGAGGCAATCTACTTACGACATCTTCGCCCGCGAGACGGAAAATGGATCGTACGATTTCCAACATCTCCTTCCTACACACTTCTCCACTGCCGTCAAAATCATACATCTCGAAGGCCCAGCGTAGTTTCATTTCCTTGCCTCCTCGCATTATTATGGAAAGCCCTTGAATAAACTCGTGAAAGTCTATAGTTCCGTCATTATTTTTGTCGAATGTACGAAACACATGCCCAGCAAATATAGTTGCATCACCTGTCTTGAATGCCTTGCAGTACAACTCACTGAATTTTGTCTGAGACATTTTTCCTTTCGGGCACTTATCTTTGAAAGCGTTGTACCATTTTTGCAGTTCGTCTTCAGTGAACTCGGTTGACTTTCGAAGCTCTAGGACCTCATCGTCGGAGAGTTTCTTCATCTTACTGCTTTTCTTCCCCATGTCTCTTCCTCCGGTAGCACTTAGCCGTCAATAGAGCTAACTACAATGATCTCACTTGTACAAACAACTAGGCCAAGTAAAGCACAAGAGATTCACCGCGATCAAATTTGAGTTTGTATGTATACATCCCTATTGATGCTATTGATTGGTTGCAAGTGAATTTGCATATCTTCGTCTGCAAACTGCCAATCATTAAATTCCCTTTTATCTTCAAAGCCAAAGCGAAAGCTATCATTTATCAGTATTTTCAATTATTAATTATTGTCATGGAATCGTCAAAGGGGATGAAGAGTTAAACGGATTTAAATTGCTTTTTAAAACTGTGTGTATGATGTGATTGTGAGTCACGAGCCGGAGTGTAGTCAGTCGACGCTGCCACCTAAAGAATCATCGTATACTTCAACGAATCACTTTCTCAAATTTCTCGAACTGTCGAAGCTGACAACAGCTTTTTAGCAAACACTTAACAGTTTTTGATAAGAAGTTAATTCATCCCTCGTTGGAAACCATTTAATATTAATGAGGGGATTTCTTTCACTTCGACCGAGTTTGAAACGAGTGAAATCTCTCGGTATGTGGGCTTCCTAGCTCAAGAGGCTTTGATGCTCAAGTTAATCCAGCATAGCTATACTTTCCGTTACCTTTATTGAGCTAAGGTGGTGTTAAACTTCCTGATATTGCGATTAGAAGGCAAAACAAATTAAGTTGATTGTAATCTGCAAGATGTTGGCCTGCAAACCTCAAAACCAGAGTCAGTTCTTTTTGAACATGGAAACTGGCACGAAATAATGATGATGTTGATCTAAGTTGCGATCAAAATTATGAATCCTAGGTCGGTGATGATTTTCGTAAAAGTTGGTAATTAAAACACCTGTCAGCTTACGAACTTAATGATCAACTACCATTTGGAACTTTTGATGTGTATATATTTATAGTCGGTGAGTGGAGAACTAGCTGTGGTTGGACGATATATATTCTATTTGCTATACACACTTTGTATGTGGTTGCTATGCCTCTCGTAAGGCAATATAAGAATGCATAACGCAGCCGCGTATCAATAAGATATCAGTCACACAACTAAGCAGTGCTTAACCACATTTCAGTGAAAATACAGCGCTCTTAGACATGATTGAGCAGAGATTTTCTAAAGCAAAGACTCCAAATAAAAACACTTTCCCCCCTACTTGATTCCAGACGCTTTGTCTTGTAAATATTTGAAGATATTTTTAGCCACACTGGAAGCTAGTATTATTATCTGTAATCAAGACTACCAAAGCTAGCTAGCACGGTTAAATGTCAGCTAATCTATGAGTTTATCATTATTAGCTTATCGAATAGGATATCAGTATCGAAATCTCGAAAATCCACAAAAATCACCTGCAAAGCGATGATCATTCACATTAAAACTCAAATGGAATGACATAAATACAGTGTCTGCATGATAAGTCATTTTTCCATTGAACATCAGTTAAAAAAATACCCCAGTGTTATTTGAGTTTAATTTTCAGGAGAAAATGGTTTAAATATCTTGTTTTAAAAACTTTACTACGAAAAATACTTTGAATTTAGCCGCAACTTTTCCAAACAACATTGAAACGTGGATTTTCGTTTTTCCCTTTTTTCGTTATTTTTTCTTCTTTGTCTTTGATTTTTTTATTTTTACTGTTGAATAGACAAGAATAGAATAATAATTTCCATCAATTTATGTAATAATTCACGAAGCTGTCCTTACTCATTAACGCTGTCGATTCAGACCGTTTTTCTTTTAAAGATTTATGCCAGAACAACAGTTGTCTCATGGCAATGGCGAAACTGGTTTTTAATTTCTCGGCTATAGGAATTCGAAACTTTAGATTAAATTAACAACAGCGATTTTCTTCAAGAAATATAACATATTTTTTGTCAGTTCTAGTTATTACTTAGTGCTCGGTACTGCAGAGGAAGTCAAAACAGATCTCGAGTAAGCAGAAACTGAAAGGAAAACAGACCTGGTCTCATTTACAGCTGTCTATACTATATATCACAGATGACTATATACCACGCCATGCATAACTTTATTTCAAGCCCTGCTTGAGGACATAAGATCCTTCCAGACACAATTTCAACACGTTTGACCGCTTCTAGTCGGTACTTTTAGTTGTAAGACTTTATGGAATAATACAATTTTGGACTGAGAATATTGGACTACCAAGCTCAAGCGTTTCCATGGCAACTGTGAATTTTTCCTTTGAAATCATCTCAGCTGGGGCTCGACCGCAATGATGGCCTTCGCATCAAACCATATTAATCTCTACCGTAAAGAATACCGTTTTTAATTATCAGAATAGAATCGCGTTCCTCATTCGCAAGATCATAGTTTTTTTGAAAACCTTAGAATTCAGAGAAAAAAGGTGAGATTTTTGGCTTGCGTCGCTACCAGCAAGGAATGCTGAAGCTAGAACGCGAGCACATCGCGTACAGAACTCGACTGTAAAGCACAGCGATAGCTATTGATCTTATTGTGGTTTGCCAATCATACAAACTTAAAAAGTTTATACTTGTGCAACTTAAGTCGAGTGCTTCTCGGAAACAAAACCCCCAAAAAAATACAAAACACAACATATCTTTATAAATATACGGACGAAAACAAATTATGGCCGACGATGAAACACATTTCGACAATAACGACCTCTTTAGAGAAATCTTGGTGAATTTTTAGAATTTTGCCCTCGGCATCCACCCCACACAACACCACTACATTCTCGAAATCTTGCCTGAAGTTTGAGGCTGTTTTTCTAACGTATTTTTCATTAACCTAGTAATAAGCGTTTCGGGGGAAAAATAATGATTAATTGATGACCTCTGGGTAAACGTGATCAATTTCCTCTCTGTGTGTTGTGCCCTTGAAGATACTGTCTCTGTCTGGTCAGGGTTATATCAATAAATCTTTCACTCTTTAGGACTCAAATCACGACTAATACTCAAAGATGAATGGCATTTCACGTCCAAATGGACGGGATAAGAGAAAAAGTTTTTCTTGTAGAAACAGTATTTATCAAGATCTGATATAGTACTTCAGATACACTTCAGATTGCTTGAGAATCGAATCCAATAACTGAAAATAATTTTTCTCTATTTGAAATAATGGCATATTCAAAACTCCATCTAGACTTGTTTCTTTCAAGGATGCATGAGTCATATTTGAAAAAGAAAACATCTCTCTTGTTATAACTACCGATGTATGAGGAAATCGTTAATTAGGATTACAAGTAATTGATGATGAAAGAGGGGAAAAATTAAAGGCTGTCATTCATTAGGGCGTGACATGTAATGGATATGCCAAGAATGTGGATAGATTGAGTTGGTGAGTCGGGTTGAGAAGAGCTTAGGCGAGTCGCGAATTCTCATTGATTACAGAATTGCTTGAAAAGTGATTCAAATGTCTTGAACAAGAAAAAGTGAAAAGTAAAAAAAAAAAAAACCCCGGAATGAAAGACAGAAAAATCAATACGTACAAGCATGATAAGATAATACTAACTTATTGAATTATGTTGATTGTTTCGTATTCCACTTCAATGACGTGATATATCCCAAGATGATATCAAAAAACAAATAAAAACTATCTGCAAAATTATTTAATGGCCAGTTCATCACGTACTTAATGATTAAGTATTTCAAAATTCCAGATAACTTCCTCAGAATCAAGGCTCCAGATCGTTTCCATTTCAGGGAAGGTTACGTGCAACTCTAAAAGCATCCTGCCAGAGATCGTGGGTGGGTATATCACAGTTTTATCTTAAAGAAACCGTAGAACATGAAACGCTTTAAATAATAACCAGTGTGGTTGGAAAACGCGGCAGACGATGGCGCCGCGTGGGTGCGATGAGTGATGATTTTACTCCCCCATTACAAACACCCAAAAACGTAAAACACTGAAACCAATAGATTCGCGATGCTTATCTTTTTCTCTCTTATTGTCCGCTAAAAAGTTAAATAAGAAGTGCAAATAAATAAATCGAGATAAGTACAATTAGATGGAATCCCAAGTGAGCTCTGTTTGTCCTTAAAATTACTGTTACATCCCAACTACCTTTGTCAAAAACACAAGATTTTGTCGTGGTTTAAGTGGTTTATGAGGGGAAAGGCAGGAAATAATTCGAGGTTTGATTCTATTTATAATTTTTGACAATAAAAGTTGAAAATGAAGAATAATCCTATATTGTTTGTGTGCCACTAAATAGTTCTTTCCATAGCTTCAACTGATGGAGTCCCTTTGGATTTGGCGGGAACTTCTGGCGCCAAAACGCGCGCGCTCATCCCCAACTCTGGGACTCTCACTTTTATGTTTGATAGTTTTAGTTTTTGTTGGTGGAGCTCAATTCTACTGAGTTTTTCTTTCGAATAATTAAATAAATGCATGAAAAAGTAATGATAAAGAGAACGTTTAGCTTTCATTTCTAAACCTGTAGTTGTACAAATAGATTGAGGTTATCATTCATGTTTTATAGGGTGTTTCATGCATGTCAAGGGGCTACTTGATTCTGATAGCTGGTTATCGAGATTATCCGTGATATCATTATATCATAGCCAAGATATCAAGAAGCTCTTGACGAAAAAAAGTAATATAATAAATCAATAAAGACAAAACTGAAACTAGCCTAAATCAATACAGAAATAGTGCTTTCCTCGTAGTAACGCCGCCTAGTTTTCAGTTGCATGAATCAAACAAAACATCAAATTGAATGAATCCTGAAACAACCAGAGAACGGCTAACTCACAGATCGAACCCTGAAACAACCTCTGGGCTGATCTAAGTCAGGGCACGGCTAACTCACAGATCGAACCCTGAAACAACCTCTGGGCTGATCTAAGCCAGGGCATGGCTAACTCACAGATCGAACCCTGAAACAACCTCTGGGCTGATCTAAGTCAGGGCATGGCTAACTCACAGATCGAACCCTGAAACAACCTCTGGGCTGATCTAAGTCAGGGCACGGCTAACTCACAGATCGAATCTGAATTTAGCGACATGTTGGGTTTCGTAAAGGAAGGAAAACCAAAGAACCCGGAGAAAAACTCTTGAATCAACGAAGAGACCTAACAAACTAAATATTACCGCAATTGAGATTTATTTAGCAGACGAGATCTGCAATTATGTGCACGTGGGATTAAGTGCAGAAACGTGGTTGTCAAGTATTAACAAAATAACTTTTTCCTCGTTTAAAACATCAAAAAATGAACCAACAACATGCCCAAGGGCATAACGGTGTCAATTCTAGCCTTTATCGTCTCCGAATCCCGCGGGAATCCTTTGGGTCTCATGGCCAATGGCTCGAATTTAAGGATCGGAGCCAAAATTTCCATATTTGTATATTAGCCAATCACTCAGAAAGCAGTAGCAGTTGCGTTTCCCCAGAGCCCTTTGTTTCTTGCCACAGGACAGAAGGAACGCGGGCTACCCTCGTGGCCTTTCTTCCAAGACGTCAAAGAGAGAGAGATTTTCAGAGTTAAAATCTAAGCTTAAATATTGGAACTTTATCGTGAGCAAAATCATTTTCCAGTCCTAAACTACTATAACTGTCTACTAACCCACAAAGTACCAATCAATGGCTTAGTCGAAAATTCACTAAATGTTAGCCTAATATGACAAAATTGAATGTATAAGAACGCTTAAAAAAAGGTCCAAATGTGAAAGCTATCTATTCATTTTCCATTAAGTATCTTCCGTGATCTTTATTGCTAAAGCTTTTATTCCTAAATACTTTTATCTTACCTTAATAGCTTGTATTAAGCTCGCGCATCAGGATATGAATGGAAAATAACTCTCTTAACCATGGAGGCGGGAGTTCATTTATACGTTAATGTTTCTTTTGAGAAACCTAAAATCAAACAGTAGAAATACTTTACAAGATAAGTGGCGTTACAGACGTCATTATCAAGAATAGCAAACACATATATTCCAAAGCCATTAATCTTTTCGACATGATTGCTTTCCTCAATTTAGCTTCGGCAGTTTTTGTCTTTAGTTCCGGCAATGAAAGATGATATATTGAACTCCCACACGTTTATACGTTTTAGGCACGATTCTAAATCCCTGCTTAAATATTAGACAACCTATATCCTAAATAGTTTACAAGACTTAAAAAAGAGAAATTTTGAAGATATTTGGCTTAAAATCCCTAAAGAAATTTCTAGAAGCTTAGAGAAGCGGAGTACAAGTCTATAATGAGCTGGAAAGTAGATTCCAGTTGACAGCTGATGAGACTTTTTGGGGGCTTGTAGGCAGTCGATCGTTAATACGACGCCTCTACGCCTTCCGCCTAAGAGGCCGGCTGAAAACGGAGAGTATCAAAGTATTAAAAGGAAATGTGGGTATTGATGCTTTTAAACTATAAGCAATAGACTCATTTAGCTTGGGCAAAATATTCCCATTTCAGACTACATGTCATTCCCTTGAGTTTTCTTTTTCTGTTCACTAAAAATGCTGGAAAATAAACATCAGTATTAGGTGAAAACAAAGAATATTATTCTCAAGGGAATGACACATGATCTGAAATAGGAAAACATTACGCCCAAGCTTAAGGGGCTATTAGAGTTTTGCATTTGCAATTCTTTTCTGGAACTTTAAGGGGAGTTTTAGCAGCGTGACTGTGAAAGGTTTAACTGAAAAATAGGTAAAAATGCTGATGGCATATAAAATGGCGGCAAAGGAAAAAATGACTGCACGCAATACTTTAGTTAGCCTGAGAAAACAGATGTCCTTTCAATCTGTAAGATCTTTAGAGTTAATAATCCGGAGTGAAAGATTGAGCATCACATTATCTACCTACATTCCATTTTTCTTACCTATAAGTTTGAAACCTGGACGGAACTGGATTAAAGAAGTAAAAACCCATTAAGATTTGCGTGATTTAGCGGTTATTTTCGAGTTTTGATAAGCTGCTTACCAGGTTATCTAAAACACTTTTATATCTTTGATTTAAGATCCAGGAAAATTATTTTTGATTTTGTGAAACTGAAAAAAATCAACTACTGAAATATCAAAAAAGTTACTTATGGGATAAGACGAATTTCAAGACGATAGAACGTTTCACATAACTCACGTCTTATATGATAAGGGAACGGTCATCATATTTATTGCCTGGAGTTCGGAGAGGAGAGGATTTCGGGGGGGTGGGAATCACAAGATTTTTAGACAACTCGAGGGGGGATCAGCTATACATTGGCAGGTATCTAGGAGGGTTACACAAAAATGAGACGGTAGCAGCCACTAGTAAGGGGGGAGGAGAGTGACGTGATCAGCTTATTATCTTTGTCGCAACAAAAATCCTAGCTCCGAACCCTTCAGACGACAAATGATGACAAATGATATGTTACTATGAGTACTGTTACCCAAAACCATTTCCCAGTCCCCGCGCGACAAATAACCCCACTCGTTTTAGTAAGGGCTATGTTATCAATACGCTCTATCAGTATACTAACTAAAATTCTTGCTTTTGGAACTGAGAAAAAGTGAACTAGAGATTTTAAACTTTGATTGTTATTTTGGAATTGCGTCATTCTGTTCTTAGTCCTGTTGTTATGACAACTAAGAGATACGCGAAAAAATTCTCTGTTCGTTAAAAAGGGTTCGAAAACAGACTAAGAGTGTTTGGTCTGTACATTTAACTTAATCGAGGCCACTATTCAGCTTAGTTGAAGAGAAAACGATTTTAACAATTGAAACGAGTTTGCACCCCCTAAAGCATTACTTAGATAACCAAAAAATAACATTGAATTTCAGTATTTCATAAAGTGCTTGCCTCCTGGTTAAAAACGATAAAAGTAATGAAAAAGAACTAATGAGAATAATGAGACCCTACACAATGTTGTATATCGAGCGAGCGCTATCACCCTTTTGGTCAAAAAAGAGAGTTTGACCACATGCAAGGTGTCTAGGTCTAGATCTGCTGCGATAGGACAGCAATTTTCTTGTGGTAAGCCGATAAAAGCAAGTTAAGATGTATATTATAACCCATTTAGCCAATAAAATGGTCAGAATCCCAAGACATTTGAGTGAGACCCAAAGAACACGATAGGCAGGTGTCTCAATTACTGCCGGTAACCATAGTTAAAACTCACAGCAAATGATTTTTAACGACTAATCTTGCAAACGATAAAAACTACCTATAAGTGAATTTATTTCACGACGTTTTGAGGATTAAATCACCCTCGGTGGGGTATAGAAGAGGAACCATGGCAGTAGTGACAAAATCTGTCCCAGCTAAGCGACATATCTGTGTTTGGACATTCCCCGAGGGTTCGACACCAGCCGTAAGGGTACTAGTCGAGGAAGGAAAGATAAAAGCAGATAATTTGATTCGAATAGCGGCAAAAACCTTAGGAATATTCGAATCTAACCTACAGTTTTTTAGTCTTTTCAAAGGCATTGAGCGTCCGTTACGAAAATACGGCAACAACGAGATGATCTATTTGCCTTGTAAAGATATAATCTCGATACAAAAATGGTCCTTTGATGTTGCCAGGGAGAAAAAACTCATTAAGACAGATGCTGGTGCGAATCGTCTGTTCGCCTTGCAGTGCAAGGCTGATATCAAGGCTGGACGGATCAAACCAAAACCCGAGGATATTCCAGTACTTCAAGAATACTTAAACCCGGAGTTCCTTTGCGAGAAGCAGTTTGTTGAGAAGTGTCAGACACTGTATGGGTATGCATCGGTGAATTTTACAAACTGCACGGTACAGAACGATCTGTCTGTTAAAGAACTTAAACTGAGTGAGGGATCCAGTTTGACCCTTATTGCAAACCCTAGGGGGCTGATATTCAAAACAGGTACTTACTAATTTTAATCAGTTTAAAAGAATTCGTTAATTTTCAGAAACCAATGGGGCTCTAGATCAATGCCAGAATTGGGAAAAAAATTACCGATAGGAAACTTTTTTACATAGATAGTCCTACAAGTTCAACAAATAGGTTGTCTTTACGAAGGTCAAATTTTATGGAAATCATCCATGGAGTTGTAAATACAAATGGAATGGGATAGTTTGACGGATGTGTGGATAAGATTGGATGGACAGATGGATGGATGGCTTGATGTTTGGGTGGGTGGGTAGATATATTGATGGGTGGATGGATACGGATGGCTGGGACGGGATAAGAATAGATGGATGGGTTGGTAGGTGGATCGATGGCTGGATAGAATGGAATGATATGGATAAGTGGTGAGGAATGAATGATTGTCTTGTTCACTTCTATTTTTTCTTTTCCCATACAAAGCAAAATTGGTGTTCTTCGCCCCTTGGAGAAAAATCCGTCGCTGGTCCCAAGTCCAAGGAAACAGCGTCCATTTTGAGATTTTCTTTACAGATGAGATGAGGTTTGAATGGATCGAGGTCGAAAGCGATCAGTCAGCCTTCCTCATGGAAGTAATAGTCGAGTTTGTGTACATAATGAAAAAAGAATCAGAAGAACCAACATTCAAGTTACCAAAATGGCTAAACAACAAATCAGAGAATCGTTTAACTTGGAAGCTGATTAAAAACGAGCTATTCTCAAAGAAGAAGGAAGAAGAAGAGGAGGAAGAGGAAGAACCACAAGAGGAGGAAGAGTTTATTCATCGTTTTGATAACCTCCATGATGAGGTGAGTTCGGATGAGGACTCAGATGACGAACTGGTGGCTACTGCATCGGGTCCATCCAGGAGTAAAGCGTGCTACAAACCAAGTTGATCATGAACTACTCCTCCGTTAGTTGTATATTTCCTCGTCTTCAATTATGTTCATTAAAATAAAACTATTACAGATTTCTTGAAACAATATTCTGTGAGGGAGGGGTTGATCGACTCTTTTTGGGCTAAGAGAATAAGAAAAAAGAAAGGGATGCCACAAGTACGATATTGGGACCTCTATCACCTCAATCCCTTTTGGAACCCAACTCCTTTACACCATTTTTTATCTTTCACTGTAAGAATACACGAGTCTTGTAGGTATAGTTTACAAAGGCTGGTGAAAAATGTTGAGATTTAGTGCAAACTTAACTGCTTAAAACTTTATTTGGGAGATTTTTTTAATCGAATGAACTAAAATAATTTTAAAACAGCATTAAAGCTTCTCCAGGAAAAAGTATAAGCTCTTACAACAACAAAAGAAATGGATTCTAAAAACTGTACAAATAATATTATTGAATGCCTTATAATTGTTTGCGCAAGTGAATTAAACTGTAAACACTCAAGTACAAGCAGAGCTCTAGACTTTACCATGACTTTTGTGAATGGATATATTTCTAATGATTCTCTAAATGACAAAGGTATAATGAGGTATTAAGTTATTGCTACCCCCTGGTTTCAATTCCCAATTTAACTCAAATTGACATCAAGGGAAAAGCAATACAATAATTTTACATAAGAACTGTCTTCAACTGTTAAGAGAGCAGCTCTATGACTTTGTCCACCAAACTGAACTAAACTAGGAACTGGGCATGCATGAAGCTGCGAGGGGTCTTAAGGAGGGTGTGGCCAGACAAAGGGCTCTTCAAAGCTTTCTATCAATGATATTCCTTACTAAACATGCTTATTTTACATGACAAATAAAGCTGATTTTATTCTACACTGAAATCTTTCCTGTATTAGATTTCACCCTAACAAAATTGGTGTATAAAATATCATTACAATTGGCCTATTATCTTTTTCTTGTGATGGGCTTTAGAGGCAGCATTTCTTTTCTTGTGATATAAATTTTCTAAAGAATGCTTAATTTGGACATGAGCAAAAGATTGTCCCCTACCGCCTTCTACCAGGTAAGGCCTTCTTAGCAGGGGTTTTAGAGGACGGTTTCTTCTTTGTGAAACCAGATAAGTTCTTAGCAAACCAGTCTGATATGTCAGGTAAGTCCTTAGACTGGTTGAACATGTTCATGGAAGACTGCATTTCCTAATACATAGCAAAGAAATATTCTTAGGGATAAAATAAATAATTCAGAATCACTACTATATTGTCCCACTTTGACAGATGTGATACCATTGGTCACATCATTTAACACTGTTTTCATTGCTATGGACCTTAATCACACAGCAGTTACATTGTCTTGAACAACAGATTTCCCTGCGTGGCCTGGCATTCAAGCATTTCAGGTAATGCATGGTTTTTATTCTCATGGGAATAAACATGGTGCCATGCAGGGCTCAAAATAATGGCCGGTCAATGGCCGGCCAAATTTGATACTTGATATTTAGTGAAAATTACCATTGGTTAATTATTAATCATTTTTGACCATCCAAAAATTGGCAATGACCAGTCAAAAATGTATTTGGCTGGACATCTTGACTGGTGTATGACTGGCCGTTATTTTGAGCCTTGCCGTGTGATAAAGTCCATGTGCTGTCAATTGCAACATATTAATTGACAGTAGACCACCATTAATCAATAACATCTTAAGAGTACAGTTCCTATGTACCTAAATATTCTAACGATTATTTAATTGACGGTAGTATACTGCTGATTAACCTGTCCTGACTCTTCTGTCAATCAGCACGTAGCAATGAAAACAATAATAACTATGACATGTAAAAGTTTACTAGTTTATAGAAATGTGAAATAAGCTTTAACATATACACTGTAGTTAGTATGAAATGTACTTACTTTCTGTGTTTCTGGATCAGCAGAGGAAATGAGCTTGGGCAAAACAAGCAGTAGCACAAGGGGAAGCACCATCATAATGATCTAGAAGTAAGAACATGGTCTCTTTGTTTAAAAATTCAAATATGCCAAAACAAAAACTCATTCTATGAGTGGTTTATCATAGATAAGATAGTTCTGAAAATATCCATGACTTCCACATGGAGGGAAACTTGAACTTTAAGAGGGAACATGCAGAAATTAAATGTGGAGCACAAATTTTTTCCAAATTGGATAAAAATTATACTTTTTAAGAACATGGGAAATGATACAAAAATCAACTAGTACTGAGTACCATGTTAACTGAGGAGGGAGGGAAGCTCTTATGGATACATTCTGAAACATACAATATACAATATGAATATACTCAAGAAAAACCAACACCTACCCAATACAAAAATCGATGGAATGGCACATTAACTAGACAAGGGGATGGGTAGGAACTAGATAAGGGTGTTGATGGGGTACTGTACATAAAAGCTATATTCACATCTACTTACCATAGGGTTAAATAACATATCTTTAATGTTCCATTTCTCTCGTTTCTCAAAGAAAGGTGCAGAAGCTTTGGCCTTGAACCTCAAAGGATAAGCCACCTGTACTACTGCCGAATTCTGTAAAAAGTTCACTTTACGAGCTCTGCTTTTACCCTTGGCTCGTCCACTTATATCCACTCTTACTGGCTCAAACATAAAATTAGGTGACATAGCTTCCACTACATATGACCCGGCTGGTACATCTCTTATAGTAAACCCACCATCAGGCCGTAAGAAACCAATATATACACCACCGTCTACTAGAACTTTAGTTTCTGATACCCAGTCTAGGAGTATAACAACAGTAACAGGAAAAAAATAAGGTCCAAGATTGTAATGGGGAGTGGGAGTAACTGGGAGAACTTTGCACAGGATGTTAGGGAAATGAGGAAATCAAATGATTCCCATCTAGAACTGGGGAAACAGAAACAGCAATAGCAAATTCAAGCAAACCATCCTCTAAAGTGTCAAACAATGCTGATAGGTTTGTACAGGATGTTAGGGTTGAACAAATGAGGAAATATACAGAAAGGTAGCAGGAAGCACATCTATGAACAATCCTCCATCAATAATGAATCAAGCTCAAGGATTCTATGCCTACTTAGAGATAGTAAACAAGGAGAAAGGCAGAGATAATGATCATGTTCAATAGAATTCAGCTGATTGGTTACGTATCTCTATATTAGGTTTGAAACTATACCAGCAGGGACACTCAAGCTTAAAAAATTGTGAGACAAAGTTTACTTTAATTACAAAAATAGCTGAGTTACGAAACCACGATTATAAACTTTTTCTTAAAATTCGGATATGCGCAACATAGTATCATGCAACAACTGATAGATTTATATCATTTTCATTTAATATATAAACAATAATAATGATATTTATTTAATAAAGTTAAAAAATCTTGTAAAAACTTACCAGAGTTTTTATGTCCTTGAATGGAAACTTTGCCTTCAATTTTATATCGTTCAACCTGTTCCTCCGCCGAAATAAAGCTGATTTGGATGATTAACACCAATAAAACCAACAGAATATTATCAATAAGTCCTTCCATGATATGTTATTTTCTGTTTTAGCCGAAGCTTGTCTCGTAAAAGGATTTTAAATATATATTTTTACAGTAAATTCGAATTTTTACAACTTGAATGTGAAACAAAATGGCGTCTTTAAAAATGAGGAAGACTGGGTTTAAGCTTTAGTGCGCATGTATTGTTTGATATTCCGCTGTGCAATGAAACTGTTGGCTCATTTTGGATTTTTTTTGTATGTTCTTATTTATACTCCCATCCAGGATAGTAACGCTTATGTATTTTTATTCTTCAAAAAAACAAAAACAAAGGAAAACTGAAATCTAATTCCAAACAAACTAATGTTTAGGATTTGTTCCAAGGTTTATGCAGTTGGATTATCAAGAATCACCCTGAGCCACAGGTAACCCAACTGACAAATGATAAACATTTAGAATATATTCAGGACAAACAATGTAGGTATACCATATTTCATCTTTTGAGCCCCCAGAAATGACTTCAAAGGCCTGTCAAGGGAAAAGGACCACAGCTACACTTAGAGGTGGGGGACTCATTTAAGGCTGGGAGCTTTCTTAATTTTTGGTGCATCAGACTGGGGGCTTAGAGGCTCAACAGGGCTTAATAGAGGAAATATGGTAGTTTGTATTTCAATCTTACTTTCTTTTATTCATTTCTTTAATTACATTTCATAAGTGATTTTCGTGATAAAGGAAAAGCAGCAAGAAATGGAGAGTAAGAAAACAGAAATCTTAAACTGCAACCATGATTTACTGACTGTAACTTTTCTACTTTTAAAGAAAACTTTTTATGGAAGGAAGAAAAATGTCTTGCCCTTTTAAGATATCCCACATGGATCATCTTGTGCTAACAGTTCAAAGCATCCCAGAAACATTGCAATTCTACAATAAGCTGCTTGGAATGGAAGAAATATCTTTTGGGTCGGGTAGAAAAGCACTCACCTTTGGAAACCAGAAATTCAACTTACATCAAAAAGGCAAAGAGTTTGAACCAAAAGCAAGAGAACCAATGCCTGGTGCTATTGATCTTTGTCTCATTACTTCAACACCTATTGCTGAAGTACAGAAACATGTTGAAAGCTGTGGGGTGGTCGTCGAAGAAGGGCCGGTCAATAGAACAGGAGCAATGGGACCCATATTGTCCATCTATTTTAGGGACCCTGATGGAAATTTGATTGAAGTTTCAAATTACCTAAATGTTCCTTAAACTTTCAAATATGTATAGAAATATCAAAGTATTTTCTATGAATGACTTTGAAGGAGTGATTAAACTAGGGATCCAAAACAATTTTCTTCAGAAAAAATGAGCCAATCACAGAGAATTGTAAAATATCAAAATTACTTAATTGATCAAATTTTTTTCAAAAATGTAATCTATAATTCAAACAATAAAGCCATGAAAAAGTCCAGCAACTAAAAAGTTCAAAATAACTGTGCCCAAAATAGGGAGTACCCAGAGGGGTTACTCCCTATTTTGGACTATATGGGGAAGCTCCACCCAAAAGGGGTACCTTTTTCAAGCTGCAAGATAAAGGTTGGGAATTTGCAAGTTTTGGAATAGAAAAGGGTTGGGAATTCACGAGTTTAGGTATAGAAAAGGTAGGGTTTCACAATGCTAGTATAAAAGAAGGGAAGCTAAAACTATTATTCAAAAAGGCATATGAAGGGGTAACTTTTCTCCAAAGATATATGGAAGGGGTACCTTTTTTGCCAAAATCTGGATCACCCCTATACGAAATGCTTCGAAGTACCAATTACCCCCCACCCCAGAACTGTGCTAGCTGGCAAAAAAATGGAAGGCAGCAGTTAATATTTGAGTTTGCCTTATTGATGTGTGGGTCCCTTATGACTACACTACATAGCCAACCTTTTTGATGGTGGCTTCAGGAGGGGGAGGGGATGGGGATGGCATACTTGCATAATGAGAAATATGCCTTTATTTGGGATAATTTTACAACACCCATGAAAGTGCTGACAGTTGTTACTTTTTTCCATTGGAGGATCCAGAATGATTTCAAGGGGGGGTAGCTGTTACCTAGAAAGGCAACAGATAGCACCCTTCTCAGGTTTTATCTTATCCTTTATTATTATTATTTTTCATCAAAGGCTACAGTAAAAATCAAAATGTGTTGATACATTTCCCCTATAATGCTTCCAAAATTGGCTGTGTAAAATGACTGATGTCGAATGTACGCTCCCTCTCCCCTCCCCTTGCAATGTTGACTAAATGGCCAAAGTTTGTACCGTGAGCTAGCCACATTCTCAAGGAACAACATTGAATGGGGGAGGGGGGTTTTAGTTTATATACGATTTTTAAAGCGCTTTTTCTTACACTGCATGCTTACTTTTTCCAACATTATGAGGCAGTGTATCAACATGATTTTTACTGTAGCCACCCAATACACACCCAGGAACTGCCCCTGTTGTCCCATTAGAGGTGAAGTCACCCGCAGAGGTGAAGCTTTATTATCACCTGCCACACTTGCAGGTACAGAATAATATTCTGGTACATAAAAACGAATAAGTGCATGTTTCTGTATATGTATGTACAGTATATATGGATTTGTATCACTTGTATCACTTCAACATGGTGGAAGGATGATGGAGTGAAGGTTCGTTCTTCTTCTCTGTAATCTTCTAAGGAGAGTAACGCTTATATGCAGACGTTTCTGTAAAATAGATATCCAGTGTTAGAATAGGACACTTCCAAGGATGGTGTCTTTCACCATTAAGAAGGCGGGATAATTAAGGCTTCTTACCACTCCAAGATGATGATAAAGAACCAATCCCAAGGTCGTAACTCAAGGTACTAGACAATGGCTCGGCGCTCTGAGGGCGTGAGTTACTTGGCGATTCCTAGGGAGAGAGTTAGGGAAATTTTATTGAGCATGGTTAATTTTGTCGATATGGCATGGTGATTAGCCCATCCCCAAACAAAACTCTGTGTTCCTTCCATAAGAGCAGCTGAATTTTACCTTTCTTGACTTGATAGCCTTGATTCTTCTTGTCACTACTTCTCCTTTAGCAACAATCTTTGATTCTCTCGTCAGAGCTGGCCACACAAAGTGATGCACTGCTGTGGCGCTGAACTCTGAATTGTACGCTCGTCTGTAACGTATCTCGTTTATCATGTCTCCTTCGAGAGCAATCGCGATGTCTACTGGAGGCTTCAGGGAAGTTAAAGACCACACGACACGAAGACATTGTCGTAGAAATGGCACGTATAGTTTCTCGTTGTACGGGATGTGTTGGTTGATGGATGGGTTGCGATGAAGACATTTGATGACTTCCTGCAATTACGTTTGTAATTTTGCGCAATTTTAGGTATTAAAGGAAGCAATCAAGCTAGCAGGAGGAAGGCAAGCACAGAAGCATGCAAGGAAGCAAAGAAGCAAGGAAACAAAGAAGCAAGAAAGCAAAGAAGCAAGGAAACAAAGAAGCAAGGAAGCAAGGAAGCAAGGAAGCAGGAAGCAGGAAGCAAGGAAGCAAGGAAGCAAGGAAGCAAGGAAGCAAGGAAGCAAGATAGATAAAGCAAAGACTAAAGCAACTGAAGGAAGCAAAGAAGCAAGAAAGCGGGACGCCGGCAAACAAGCAAAGAAACAAGGAAGCAAAGCAAGAAAGGAACTCACAGGAATCAATGTTTCCACATCGTAGTTGTCTGCGTTCCTCAGCATGTAGTTATCGATGATATCACTGGTTTGCTGAGTGTCCATTAGACTGCCGTGGGTTGGTTGTAGTGCTTGCTGGACTTTCTTGCGCATTCGACGCTGTTCTGACTTGCACACCATGAAACATTCCTACATACAGCCAGACACTGATGTTAGTCATTCGTTTCAGTACTAATGGAATGAGATAACAAACTTTCATCACTGCACGAAACTCAAAGAATATGTCTATAAACATTTGGAAGGAAATGCGTGCTCCAAGGATAAGGACCTAGTGTTACAACACTTCCCGAATCACACGCGCGAAATCCGGCGCACAAATTAGTGGTGGACGTCAATCAAGGCGTTTCCACAGCATTCCACGTGGCACGTGCCTTGATAACTTTGTGTTTTCCGACAATTTCATGGAAACACTTTGATTGACGTTCACCAAAACCTTATCAGTTTTGTCGCGACGGCGCGTGTGATTGGGAAGCGCTGGAATCATGAAGAAAATCCTTCACTTACTTCTATGATACAGAAGATCAAGCGTTCATTTGTATCTCTGTTTGCGAGTCCTCGTAAAGAGTCCATTATTTCAAGGCGTTCACTGCCATACAGCTCTGCAAACCTCTGGATTAACTTCAAGGAACGCTCATGTGGAAGAATGCCATCAGTGAATGGCTTGGTGATGACACGAATGGGTTCTGGTTCGGCATCTAGAATATGCTTCTGTAAGCTGAAAATGAAAAAAAAAGACATATTAGAATGACTTTGATGAGAACATGCAGCAACTTTGCTTTCGTTCCCGCTGTTTGCTTGTTTGTTTGCTTGCTTACTTCCTTGTTTGTTTGCTTGCTTTGTTTTTGTTTGTTTCGTTCGTTCACTGGATTTTGTTTATTTGTTTACTGAGCGGCCTATTTGTTTCGCAAGAAAATTCAAAGTCATCAGCAGCGAGCCACAAAATACAGACACATCTACTCATCAAAGAAAAAACTCCTTACTTCTTTGTATTTTAATTCCCATCCCACACTGTGTACTATAATTCCAACCACAGGTGGTAATTAACACACGAAACAATTCAAAGTTCCATTAACAAGTCTCCCTTGGTTACGCTAAGCTCAACACAGACAATGACCTTGACAAGAAAACACTCAACTCCCTCGCAAACCAAACACAACCTAAGAACAATACTTTCCTTAAGTCTAAGCTGTCAAAACACGCCGTCCGTTATCTACTTACCGCGAGTGAAGATTGGAGTTTTCGCGTTTTAACTGGTCAGTCTCTTCCATGACTTGTTGAATTTCGTTTTCCTTTGCAGCTAGATCCAAAGTTGTACTCGCTAACCTGAATAACAAACCGTAGTGATGGCAAATAAGTACGGGAATGGCACAACATAGTACTGACATCTTTTTATTTTGTTTACTTAAAGATTAAATCACAAATAACATTCAAGGTCTAAGCTTGATCAGGTCTGAGTCGATAATAAGTTTAGCTTGGATTTTTGATGGATTTTGACAGAACAAAAGCCGTCGTCTTTATGGATAGAAAGGCCTTCTTCTTTAGCGTATTAATGAAATTCTTTATTTTGTTTGTGCGGCACAGGACATAAATTAAAATATTAATCCAATTGTCATCCTTTTACTTAAATATAATTCTTCTAATTTCACATAATTAAGACCAACCTCTGCATTGATTTTTTTTTCACAAAAATTTGCAACAATTTGGCACGATTTGCACCGCAACTTTACTTCTTCAAGTTCATACCTTTTTTCCAGCTCGTTATACAAACGGTCGCTCTTTGTATTATCTGTTACTTTAATAGTGAGCCTCTTCAAATCTTGTTCACTTTCTGACAATCTAGATGAAATTTAGGATCTTCGTAAGAGTAAAGTTTCATCAAGTTATTGGAAGGAAAAGTTGAATTGTAACATCTTTCTATTCATCTGCATTTTCATCACAAATTAAGAAAAATGTTTTAATTTAATAAACTCGATATTGACTTAAAGAAAAATCTTATATAAATGGCTGGGAATTCAATATAAAGATAAATTCATACGACGCAATAAAACTGTCAATGCAATGTTAACAAATCCAAATGAATCGAGGATGCTTTTTAAACATGGGGATGGAAAAGCGACGTTTTGTGCAATACTTGCAGTCATAGATGACCAGTGTTTGTTTTTCGGAGCTTTAAGATGACAAGAAGCGTCCGTAGAAACCAACTTTGACATAATGGAAAAATCTGGGTTTTATTTCAAAAGCATGCAAAAATTATTCTTATTTGGGATCAGAATTAAAGACAAAAATGTCTGAAGGAGTGAAACAGAGGAGTCCCATGATTGGAAACTACGTCTAGGGGTTAGAGATAGACCATGCGCCGCTTTTAAGATTGGGAAAAACCGTTATGTTGCGAACTTAAAACTGCGAAAATACTGAAGAAAAATTGACCTACTTCCGTCGTAGTTCTCCAGCCTCCCTTTGAGTTGCTTTCAGCTCTTCCTCCAACCTTGACACCGTCCGTTCATACCTTTCCCTCACCAACTTCACTTCCTCCGGCGATTCTTTGCTCAGGAACCCACTAGAGCCCAGCCATGGTAGAAGTTTCTTTTTCAGTGGTTCAATCCCTCCATAAAGACCACCTTCCTCACTACAGAGGTACATTAGACGAAACAACTTTGCTTGAACACTAGCGTTCTCCTCAAGAATCTCACAACAGATGGACATTGTTTCCTCGCAGGTATAGCGATAACTCTCGTCAAATAAAGTTACCAGGCGACCATGGAGTGATTTCACGTCTCCACTCGTTATAAGGCTGCTGAGATAACCCAAAAAAGTAGTGCTCGACATTCCGAAGGAAGTTTGTCTCCAATATGGCTTTCTTTGCTGTCTTACACAAGTTTTTGTGTATAATTTGATGGGGCTGTGAGATTCAAATGAGAGGCCCTTGTGTTGTTAATGACAAGCTGTCCTCTATTAGTGTATTCTTTTTAAATTCGTGATTACCATAACACTTGGCTTGTGTTTTTTTGTACTGTACTCGTGTCTGACACTTACGACAAAGGTCATTCTATGAAAGCGTCAGGATGAATACCTAGCCACCAGTCTTGCGCATGCTCAGAAACTGGACGAGGAAGATATTAGGACAAAACGGCAAGTGTGATAATCTCTTGATTCACTTGCTTTCATTCTTTCCTTCGTCGCTCTCCTTTCTTCAATCCCGTTTTCACTTGCGATTTTTGCTAAGATTCTTGAAGTGATTTTTCAAAATATAAATTTTGTCTCATGCCTCTAGCCATTTGTCCAGGTAATCTTGTATCCAGAATAAAACTTTACAAGTTAATCCTTTATCATTTTTGACTATGACCAAAATCGTCGCAAAAATCGCACCTCAAATAACTGCAAAAATCGCTGCAAAAAGTGTAAACGGGCCTTTAAATATCCTTTTCCCTGTATGTTGCTACTTCTAAATACGACGGATTTTCTTAGATGACTTATAGATTTGAAAACGAGAGCTTTTAAAAAGAGATAAAATTTCTCTTTAAAAGAAGTTGGTAATCCTTAATAAGGTTACCCTAAGGCTAAGCCGTTGAATACTCAGTGACACAAATACAATGAGAGAAATGGGATTAAATGATAGAAAAGAAAAAGAAAAAATCTAACCAGGAGCTACAGGTGTAAACTTGGGTTTACTAACGAAAGGTAACTTGCACGTGTATTTTGCTGCTCAAAATGAATATGTCAGTATTGGTCTGGAATTTGTAAAAGAAAATATTCCTTTTTAAGTGCTGATTTTTATGGAAAAAATTCTGAAGGTACACTATGATGCTATGATACTTAATCCATCTGCCCCCATCAGGTGTAACAAGATAATGGCTGCTGCTCTAGCGCCAATCTATACCCAACCATCAATAACATAAGATCTCAAAATATTTCATCTTTTAATCTCGATTTTTCTCACAAAACATTGAGAATAGTCAATCATATTCCTTTCTAACACATTCCTCGCCATTCTGAACTGAGAAACAGAAGAACAATCAATGCCGGAATGAATTCATTTCTTTTTCCATGCAAAATAATTTACAGGGCATGGAAAAGCCAAATGTTACAATCTTATCAATTTTCTCTCTTTCTTTTGTCTCTACAAACTACATGTACCCAGCAAGTTGGATCCATAGAACTTTCTTTGATCTCCCAAAGTTTGATAGTCTGTCACACATGACCATCCAATGTTGGTTTATAACGCTAAGAGCTCAAAAATTGCCCTTGTGTTCAAAAATGTTTATACAACTATTTTCCATTTCACTAAGCCAAGAAATGGTTTCTTCGCAGATGATAGTTAAGTAAAAATTCCAACATTTGTTTCGCTATTTAGAATCATTTCGACCAACTCTGACCCAGCATTTTGCTGCAGCTGGGCTTGAGAAACACTGACTACCTTTTCTTGCAGCCTTTATACACGGAAGGTGATTGTATAGAAGATTTAAGTTTGTCGATAGTTTGAGAACCAAAAACTCCCAAAACATTATAGATAAAACACACACAGAAACGCCGTTAAGAGAGTGACAAACCAAATCAAAAAATATTTCAATGTGATAGTTGTTCACGGTTTTTGACGTTGGTAAAATATTATTATTTCTTTGAAATTTGATCCTTTTAGTCGTATTTTTTTAAAGATTTTAGGTAGATATTTTTCACCTCATTTTTATTCATCCTTGCCATGGATGTCGAATAACTTCGCTAGCTCGTTCAAATCACCCCAGGATTTTCCTTCTTTAATAACCTGAAAAGACATGGAAACTACATGAGAAGAACTCAGGAGTTAATATCCGGAGCTAATATCGTTTAAGTGAATCAAGCGGCCATACTGCCACTGAGTTTGGCCATTTGCAACATTTATTTTAAAGGAAATTTCAAAATTTCGCTCGTGTACTTCATATTTCATTGCGTTGCATTGATTTGTCAAAGTGATTTTTCGCGCGCTTTCCCTTTGGTTTTGATTGGCTACAAATCCTCACCAGCGGCACGTTCATAGAAGCACGAGCCAGTTTCCCGCGCAAAGTGCAACGCCGCCAAATATACAGAGCTACTTTATATCTTGACTCAGTTGTAAATTTGTAGATTTGTAAGTAAAACAGTAGATTTTGTTGGCAATAAGCTTGAACTCCCCCATATTACCCTAACCTACCTTTCTAGCGATTGCCATTTTATTGAACACATTCCACATGACCACTCCAACAACCGTCTTGTCTTGCATGTAGAACACCACGCCTTTACTAAACTCTTCTTTATCCTTTTCTGTGGGTTCTGGTTTTGGGGTTGATATTTCTTTATATTTCTTTTCTGTTGTTTGGGTTTCTGCAGCCTGACAATACACAATTTTACACTTTATTATTCCTTTATTTATTAAAAAAGATTACTTTTTTTTTTTTAATTTTATCATCGTTTCCGACTTCTATGGCACTGGTTTTTTTTTTTTTTTTTTTTTTGTAAATGTTAATTTATTTTACGCTGATTGTGGGGAGTGATTGCTCAATCTTCCGAGCCAGAGGCTCATATTTTAAGCTTTCGACGCCAGATCAAATTGGATTTTAGTAGCTGATTTTTTCAATCAAAACGCTGGAAATTTCTATTCAATAAAGTTGTTACCTCTTCAGTCTCTGATCGGACCCCTTCGCCAGTAGCTTCTACAACAGCTTTGGGTGTGTCTGCCTTTGTAGCTTTCGCCCAAACTCCCACAGTAGGCAGACCAGAGTCAACTAAACCAATGGCTTCGTATCCCACCTCTGGACCTAAATCACTCCTGTTACGATTAAAGAATGTGATCAATTCAGAAATCATCGCAAATACCTAAATCATCAAAAACTAAGAAGACCAATAGCTACCCCTTGTGGAACTCCAACTATATCAACTTAAATAAGGGATGATTCGTATCCTACTTTTAGGCATAAACCACTCCCAAATTACAAAACACCTAAGTGGACCGATAGCTGCCCCTTGAGGAACTCCAACTTTATCAACTTAAATAAGGGATTCGTATCCTACTTTTAGGCCTAAACCACTCCTAAATTACCAAACATCTAAGTGGACCGACAGCTGCCCCTTGAGGAACTCCAACTATATCAACTTAAATAAGGGATTCGTATCCTACTTTTAGGCCTAAACCACTCCTTAATTACCAAACATCTAAGTGGACCGACAGCTGCCCCTTGAGGAACTCCAACTATATCAACTTAAATAAGGGATTCGTATCCTACTTTTAGGCCTAAACCACTCCTAAATTACCAAACATCTAAGTGGACCGACAGCTGCCCCTTGAGGAACTCCATTAGTTGACAGAGAAAATAACTTCCACAAGGGTGAATGAGTTGCCACAATAGAAAGAGGGCCCAAAAACGTTCCATGAGGAACACCATTGTATACATGAGGCATGCTTCAATGCAGGTTAAACAAGTTATTCTAAGTAATGTAAAATAAATGATACACTAACCAGAACATGGATTGATGCCAGTAGTGTTTAGCCGCGCCTGTCATGTTCTCCCCAGCAAGTCTACCGCTGACCACAGCATGATCATGATGTTCAACCCTCCGCCGTCCAAGATTTGGATCATAGAAGCAGGCAGCATCTCCAGCCTGTGAAGATAAGAAAAATCCATAATATAAGGGTAAGGTTTTTGTGGTTGTGTCATTCCCTTGGGTATCATTTCTTTGTTTAACTATTGAGCATGACAAGACACATGAATATGGATATGACTCAACCAAACAATCTTCAAGTTCTCAAGAGAATGACACCTGGTTTGAACTGAGAAAACAATGCACCCAAGCTAAAGATATCTATTCTGCAGTCCAAGAGAAAGGAATGTAAAGATGTGGTGCAGAACCAAGGGGAAATCTTTTGTTAAATTCATCCAACATGGCGGCTATAAAAGCCAGGAAATACTCACCACCCATATATTTGAACGTGCTTCTAATTCTGAGTTGACATGGAACCCACCAAGTTCCCTGTCAACTTCTAGTCCAGCAGTCTTTGCTAGTTGTACATTGGGACTCAGTCCAACAGCAACTATCACATGATCAGCAGCAACCTTCAAAAACAAATATAAAACAATAATAATTTTATTACTAGATTAGAGGATTATTTGTATTGATCATAACAGTAAAATGGCTTCTGTCAGGCACCAATCAAAAGCCATGTTACCAATCACAGTGCTAGAACTGGGAAGCCAATTGCAGGTCCATTTTTGGTTATGTTACTCACTTCTACTGTACATTTGTTATATTTTTTTCCATGTTCATTGACAATATTACCTTATCTCCATTGTCCAGTGCCAGTTCAACCTGACCATCTTTTGAAGATATGTTTTTTATTTTCACTTCTGGTACAACATATACCCCTTCTGCAATACAATAAACATAAACATATTTAAAAAATCAGAAACGTTTTCTAACCACAAGCTCATGAACAGTCCCCTTCACAGTTCCCTACACCATTTTGAAAGGTAGCCATGCCTTTGCATTGAAGCAAGATGAACGGTGAGCTTGCAATGATAGAGACATGTGAATAACAATTATTGTCCAAGGTGTTAAAGAAAGATATCTATCATTGAAAGCTCTTTGTCTCGCATCAATGCAAAGGCAGGCTACCTTCCAAGATGGCGCAGGGAATAATTTTGTGAAGAGGACTATTTGATGTGTTATTGAATTTCTTACCATTTTTAACTTTGTTTGTTGTCCAGTCACTTAAGTATTTGGGCAATACTTTTGCCATGTTTCCTGCAATAAAAAGTTTAAATAACACATTAGCATTACATGCACTACACAGCTATCTTTATTTAGATTTTTATTCTTATTACAAAATAAAAAACTATACCTTTTTCTGGGTATATCTGGGTAACACCCATATCACTTGTTTTGGCTGTTGAAAAAAATAAAATGAATTATAAAATATTTATAAGATAATTTTACAAGAGAATATATTCTAGAGTAAAGTTTCAAATAATTTTGGATAAATTAATATACTTTGTTGTTTTAATACCTTTATGACCAAGGGCACAAGCCAACTCACTGCCTAAAAATCCTCCACCAACTACAACAATGGATTTGGCATTTTTGGTTATCTTCTCCAGTTGTTGGAAATCAATTATCTTTAAAAATAATAATGAATAGATATTATCAATGCTACTATAAAATTGAAAACTCTTATATTTCCACAAAGCAACGTTTTAGGAAGAAAGAACATTACTGGGGTTGTTATACATCTAGACTTCCCAAAAGTCAACAACACTATTTTATTTGGATGTGCGAGCAACAAAGTCACGAGAAGCAAGTGACAAATAGAAAAATGGACTTTGTTAGAGGTGAGGAGGATCAAAATGTAGCAGGAAACTTGACTAACTTGACTTAAATTATGGCTAAATGGAAAAACAGAGGGTTATATACTTCCTCCTTCCAGTAATACTGCTTTCAAGAAGGAAATATTTGGCATACTTTTCTGAATAAGGTAACTTTGTTCTTTATTTCTTCGCTGGCATTTTCAAAGACTGGAAGATTTTTTGGTGAACCACCTACGAAATGAAGATAACAAAGAAAATGAAATTTTGATTAAGATGTAAGAACTTCACACTTGTGAAAAGAAAACCACAAAGCAGGAAGTACAGCATACCAGTTGCTAGAAGTAATTTTCCATAGGTTATTTCTTTCCCATCTTCAAGTGTTATTTTCTTTTCTTTTGGATTAACTGCAATAACCTTTAAGTTAAGTTAACATAATTAAAAAATGTCATGCTTTTACCCTTCTCAGACCCTTCCAATCCCTTGAAATTCCCTCCTTCCAACCTACTCAAGGGATATTCCTGTAGTGCATGTTACATCACTAGCCGCCATGTTGGTTGACTATACAAAGCATTCCTCATTAAAATTCTCTTGTTATATCAACCAAAATGGCTGCTGTTCCATTGTTATTTACGATGTATATCTCAAGGGATGCTGAGTCCTGTGGTTGGACCCCAAGAATATGGATTTTTTGGAACAGCATGTAATAATTTCTACCCAATGTCAGTTAATCATAAAAAATATCATGTAAATAACACTTCTTACCCTTTTCTGTTTCAAAAATGCTACTCCACCATCTTCCTTTGTTGGGAGATCTTGGGGTGAACAGTAGGTGGATTCTGGTTCAAATAATATGCTAATGACAAAACAAAATATCAAATATCATTAAAAGACATTGGATGGATGCCCTCAGAGTTCACAAGTACCCAAAACCAAAATTGACATATTCTATGCATTGCATTACTGTGTACAGTGTAGTTCAGGGCAAAAGTAACAGCCAATCAATGAACAATATCCAGCCAAAATTGGTACTTGTCTGGCCAAATACCTCTTAGGCCAGTCCTCTCAACTGGTCACATTGACTGGTCACATGTTGATCAGTGTGAATAGACCCTTTGCAGCATGTCAGAATGCAGCTCATTTCGGAGGGCAAAACAATAGGTTCCAATTCACAGGAACTGGAAATTCTTTATATTTTGCCCTCCAATTTGAGCTGCATTCCGACGTACAGCAAGGGGTCTATTGGCAAGTCATCATGCCTGGCCATTGACTAAACAGAATTTTTTAGCCCTGTTATGTTAAGGTGTAACCTGGATCTCTGTACCTTCTTTCTTTGCCATTCCATTGTTTGAATCGTAATTCAGCAACAGCTTTGTCATCATCACTGTACCAGAATTCTTTGGAGAGTGGTGGTCTCATGTATGGAGGTTGCTCTTCATCACCAATTATTAAAACCTTAAAACAAAAACAAAAATAAAATAATGAACAGGCAGTAGCCACATGATGAAGAAATGAATAATCAAATAAATGAATGAATGAATGAATGAACAAACAAATAAACAAGCTAGAAAACAAATGAATGAACAAATGGACAAATGAAGGAATGAATGAACTAACAAACTAATGAACGAATGAATGAATAGACAAATGATAGTCAGTCCAGTAGATTATTTATCCTACCTGTGCTTTTGGATCACCTTTCCTGATTGCTCGATAAGCTGCAAATGACGCTGTTCCTCCACCAACCAGAATGTAGGGCACACTTTCAGGAATCTCAGGCAAAGTAGGCAATTCTACTTCCACTGTGACAGACAGAAAATCAATGTCTTGAAAGATGTTTGCATAAACTTCTTACTCAATCCATTGTAGAGCTCACCTAGGCCTTTGGAAAACATTTATTGATATTGCATTCTACTACAAACATCCTTAAGCAATGAAAAAATGACAAGATGGGCCCAAGTAATGACTCTGCAAGCCTTACCATATGATGCCTGAGGAGAACTTCCTTCATCTGTTTCCCCTGATGCTGTAGCATCACTGCTTCCTGTTGCTGTTGCAGTTGTTTCTACTGCAGGAGCAGAGTCTGTTTGTTCTTCAGCTGGTTGAGCTTCTTCAGCCACTACAACCTAGATGTCAGAATATGTCTACATTATAAACTCACCAAGAAAGAAAAACTAAAGAATACAGAAAAACATATACCCTTGGTTCCTTGGGACAATAGACATTAAATCAAAGAGACTTGCACCAGAGATTCTCTCTCAAATATTCTCTGCAATGCTCCTTGAATATTTGTGCATTAGAAGCAATACATGTAGGATGTAACTATTTGATTCTGAAGTAAAGATATCACTGTTAAAAGTATTGTTGATAGCAGGCATGAGAGGAAGGCAATTTCCAGCAAAAATTAAAGTAAACAAATTAGCCTTTTGCCCATCATTGCCTTGCTCTTATGGCCACCCACAGGGGTTTCAATAGAAGGTGGCTACTGGTGGTTGATCACAGCTGGGTACTTAACTTCATACCGCCGGCTATTTTTAATATGAATCAGCCTCAATAAATAAGAAGTAAAATTAGTGGACACAGGCGCCTACATTTGAATCCCATATGTCTACTTCAAATATTATTGAAACCCCTGCACACACCTGTGATACTTTTGACAGTGATCATCACATCTTGGAATCAATGTATACACAACTGAATTTACCATGCTGCATTAAGCTCCCTGGCAATCATTCAATGTTTTGTGTTTTGGTACTTAATCAGGGGTGGTGGTTAATTGGGGGTTGGTGCTTAACCAAGTAAATATGGCACATGCGAGGAGTCTACCCTCAAGCTTTATATACAATGATTTTTATACCTTTTCATTTTGTTGGTTTGGAAGTCGACGTGGGTTGAAGAGACCTGAGTATAAAGTCTATAAAAATAACAACAAATAACAGTTTTGGTTGTGTTTTTTCTTTGTTCTTGACTTTATTCTGTCCCAGAATACTAAATGTCTTAGTAATCTTTAGGGCTCTACTTGTATTATTTTTAGTATTTTACCAATTGATGGTTTTCATTCATAATTCCCGAGAGAGCCAAGAGACAAAAACATGGCAGCCATGCTGGTGGTTTTAAGAATGGATAGTAATAAGAAATCTTTTGTTAAATACACACCAACTCAATATTATTATAAATTTTACTCACTATCTCGCTTCTGATTGGCTGAGAGCCCTCAGCCAATCCCTGATATCGTGTGAACTTGTCATGATAAATGTATTATCTGTAGGTTTTACCTGCAGATAATACATGAATTTATCATGTCGAGTTCACTCAAGTTCAGGATGGAAATGGATATTAGTTTGCTATTTTTCCAAAAACAGAATTAAACCTTTATTCTTAGTTTAACAGTTATTGAATTTGGTTTTCGCATGATATCGAGACCTCAGCTGTTTTATCTGCCTCGCGATCAGTCTATGGCTTCGGCAGATACACGGCCTTGGTCTTGATAATTTACGATATCATGCTCAACCTCATCCAATAATTGTTTAATATCTAAAGTCATGGACCAAGCTATTCCTTATACTAAAGTGCACACTTTTAATGTTTGAAATAGTTATACTGTACTGAACTTTTTTTGCATCAAATAGTACAAGGTCTTGTAGTTTTTTATTGTTTTATTAATGATATTTAGTACAATAGCTGCAGCAGTAGTTATGTATTACTGTTTCACAGCTTAAGTGTTTGTACTCTAGTTATCCTCAAAATACTACGATTTTTACAAGTTAAATAATACTTACAATTGCAGTAGTAGCTCCCAGTAGCCCAAGGCCCATCACTACAAACATATTATCTTTCCCTTCGGTTTTACTGTGAATACTGCTGAAATTACGCATTCTGCAGTGTCTTTGGAAAGAGAATGCCGGCCTAAGCCTTGCTATTGATGGACGTAGAAATCGGCTGCACGAAACTAGAGACATTGTGGTTAGTTTGGTAAAAATATGAAGAGTTTTTATCCACGTGAAAAAGAATCCAGGAAGAACCGGACCAGACTTGCGTAGATGGGGGAAGGCTGCTGGTAATTTCCACAGGAAGCCCAATTCACTATTGGGGTTTAACTTGGGGTTTACGAAAGTTTACAACAAAAAAAATTATAATCGGAGGAAATGAAAAACAGGAGAGATATCACTTTATTTTTTGGCGTAGTATAAACTAACTATCCCATTTCTAATTTCCCAGCCAGGACCAACAATTTATAGTTTTGATAATTTTATTTTTTCTTTAACAAATTTTTCCTTCTTTTTCAAGTTGTTTATCTATGACGACAAAACAAATTTTAACAAAATAGTAACAATGAATGTTATTGATATATTATATACTCATGTAAGGTCTGATTGTCTGTACTCAATCAGGCATCCCCTGGGGGAGGGGGATAGGAAATTTTACTCCTAAATAATTACAAATCTTTAAGACAAATATACATCTTCCTTCATGAATTTTAACATCATTAAATAAGTATAAAACTATTATTAATTTTTTAACCATAACAATTACATATGACTAAATCATATTATATTCGTCTATACTTTAACTCTTCTTCATGTGCACTAATATTCAAGATGTGCAGCCTTCGTTGTCCAGTTTGCTCAGCGTTGTTTCATGGATTTTTAACGTTAAACTTGATGCTAAACACTCCCAAATTCAGACCCTGTTGAATGAACAACAAAAGATCATTTATGCTTATACTAAAAGAGGATATTTTGAACTTTCAGTTAGGCTATTTATTGTTCTAAATTTCTTTCTTTTGTTTGTTAGTTTGGTTTTTAACATCCGAAATCCACTCTTTTATTAACCGCATTGTGTTCAAGGACACTCGTCACGTGATCCGACGCGAGCTCGGCGTGTTGTTGCTTATTTGGAATATGCGGAAGTCTTACTGCTTTCCATATGATGTATATTCAAGCTTGCTCTTTCTTCTCGCGCCATTTTGTATATCCTAATTCAGTCTAGTATAAATCCTACTTGATGAAACTAGAATCAAAATTAACATGGTAAAATAACACTGGCTCTGTTTGGTATATCATTAAAGTGCTCAATCTCCATTAATCGTATCAATTCTCTTATAATCAAAGACGCCTGGATATATTGTAACTACGATATTAAAACTACATTCATACACACTGAGAAATCCCTGCTTGGAATATATTGATATACATACCAAACCGATCATGGCAGCAAGGGAACCAAGCCCAGTAAAAAAAATGAGATTCTCTTCAGCAGTGGAAGGTCTTTTACGCTGCGTGTAGAACAGAGTTCTAGTTGCCGTGCGCTGACCAGCGTGAAGGCTAAGAACAGGTCTTGTTTTCATTGCCAAGCGTAAAACTCGAGTCGTTGCTTGTAGCGCCATTACACTTGTCAAACAATGGTATTTCTAAACTCAAGATAATAAAGTTCACGGCTTTTTGGGCGCTGTAAAAATGAGAAGGAACAGGAACAGAAAGAAGAGTAGAGTTCGAACCTTACTTTGACTTATAAAGAGGTAATTCAATTGGAACGTGCGCTTTTTCACGTCCTCAGAATTAACGCAGTAGCTATTATTGTCATCGCGTGACCACAGCCTAATGACTTCAACTTTGCGTGACGTGAACTACCAAAAATATTATAAATATCAAATCTATATATAACAAGATAAATAAAGTTGATAAAAACGAGAATGATAATCTTTTGTATTGTTTTTCTATTTACGTAGTAAAGAAATGAAAATGAAAGGTGCTATGAATAAAGATTTCCCTTTTCAGTTCGTGAATGAGTTCGTGACAGATGATAATGTCGAATTCTCTGAAAAGGTGTATTTTCGCGGAAACGGACATGAAAATATTAATATGTAATGATTTGACCGTGCGTAATCGGGGCTTGACATCTCAGCGATATGCAAATGATTATAACTTTTTCCGGCTTCCCAGCCAAATGTAATTGAAATCTGAATAAACCACATTCAACTGATTCAAACGAAGAAGTTGTCATTGGCTTGATAACAACCACAGTTCCAAGTTTGTTTCGCTTAATTTACGGAGCATTCCCTGTTGATGTTTCAGTGAAAGGGAAAGTGCTTTACCAGGTGGCCTGTGTCATATTTGTCTGGTAGAATGGTCGGATAGAATCACCCGACTGGACGACCACGCCCCATCCTTTTTCCTCATAGCTCACCTAGGCGTGGCTATCTAGTCATAACCGGGATTGGAGAGAGAGAGAGAGAGAGAGAGGGAGAGAGAGAGAGAGAGAGAGAGAGAGAGAGAGAGAGAGAGAGAGAGAGAGAGAGAAGGAGAAAGGGGGAGGGAGGGAGGGAGACCAAAACAGTTGGTAATCTTTTTATGGAAGGGATGGCCATGTTTTAAAAAAAACATTTGTGGTAAAGAATTTCAACAAGGGAGGATTAAAGATGAAAAATGAACCGTATTGAACCAGTAATATGCACTGCAATGTATACAACTATTCTGACTTAAAATAATTTATTCAACTATACAAAAATGTTTATCACACTAGTCTTGATCTCATGTGGAAATTGGAAGGTCATCAAACAGTAGAATTAAGTCCCTAGGAAAAAAAGAATATAAATTATATAGTTATGAAGATAAGGCTGTAAGCAGTCACTTGGGAGGCCGGGCATGTACAATAATTTGGTGGCTATTTTGGTATCTATTTTTCGCCAGGAGTAACTCGATATCCCCCTCGAACTTGAAAGAGAAAATTTGAGCCTTTTTTAGGGCGCATTACATGGATCTTCCTGAATCTCAGGCGAGCCTTATTATATTTTTAGCAACAATTTTAACACATGCAGAAGCACATACCTTACGATATGGAGCACTCATTTCTTCCCGCGACCGTAATCAAAGTCATAAACTCCAAAATTAACACTCTGTTGACAAATGAAAGCAAACAATGATAGATTATAAAATCGAAATCAATAAACTAAATGCAGGAAGTAAGATCTGACTTCCTGGTTTTGGTTTTGCGATAGAGTTGTCTCAAAAACAAATCCTTTGGACAACTCTTGACGATCTATTTTGCTAAAGCTTGCTGAGCGCTATTATGCTCTAAGTTCAAGCACCTTAAGTCACAGAAGAATGATCAGCGGGGCTATTTATAAACCAAAACAGACTCCAGACAAGCGTTATTTATTTCCTCTTGGCATCGAGCCGATTGTCGCATCTAAAAAAAACAACCAGCCAATCATTGGCCAAGTTGTCAGACAGCACTTGAATAAGCAGGCAACGCGAAGCCTTCGAATAAACGGCTAAGAGCCAAACATTTTGTACTAAAATATGTAAAAATGACATTATAGATAAGCTTAAAGTGGATTGACTTATAATTTGTTTTTAACGAGGTATTTCAAAGTGTGAATTGCGTTCGATTTCGCTCCTCAAAATCAAAATTGTGCGCAGGAGAAGTCTACATTGTTGAATCGGATTTACTGCTCTTGTTCCCCCTTTTTGACGTATTTTTAAAATACTTTAAGTACATAAATACTTACCAAGGCTACAGCAGAAGCCAGAGCTCCAACACCAACCACTAGAGTAAGGTTTTCTTCAGGAGTCGATGGTCTTTTTCGTTGCGTATAAAAGATCGTCCTGGTAGTCAGTCTACTGGGAGTGTTTTTCGCCAAAGTTAGCCTTGTTATGTTATTGAAAGAGAGTCTTGTAGCTGCTCGAAGAGACATGGTTTAGCCAAAGTGCAAAAGACGGAAGTAAAACAGCTTATTTTTGACGATATTCAGGGTTTCCTCGTGGGCAAAAGCGGCGATAACAGGGTGCGTGTCGAGCTGCACGATTTCTGTCTGACAATCAAACTGGTCTAAGTACATACTTAAAATAGGTGTTCCGCCCACTTATTTACACTTGTCACCAAATATTTTGAAAAATAACTCAACCAATATAAAAAAAATTTTTTTTCCGAATTAAAGAAACTTTTCTAAACTAAGTATAAATAGCAGAAATACTTTGGAAAAGAAAGAAAACCATTTCAATGTTTTTAATGGTAATTATCGCGACTGACATTGAAATGGCTTTTTTCCAGTCTGTGACATCACATCACGCAATATTATTGTACGTTCAAGTCATGTTTTCTAATTCCAGAGGAGAAATCACACCATGAAAACATTGTTGTTGAACATTATCATTTATTTTCCCGCTTTTTGTGGTGTATTTTTATCTTAAAACTGAAAGCAAAATTCTTTATAAATATTTTAAGTACGAAATGCTTTTGAAAGTTGAAGTAGCGATTGCGTTACAAGAACCTAGCATGCTAATAAATGTAAGACCATATAATTCTCGAAAGTAAATGAATAGAAATTTTGTAAGAGTTAAAAAAATTAGATCTGATATGAGTGGAAAAGTAGAGTATCATGATGCTCAAATGAATCTTCAAATGGACATTTATTGGGGAGTGTTCATTTTTACAATTGTTAATTGGTAAAAAATTTCCCCCTTACAATTTTCTACTCATAAGTCATCTTCCGAAGTTCTTCTTGTTTTTAAAGGAAGATATTCTAGATATTCTAGGCTACTTGACGAAGTTTAACTATTGAGGGGGAAAATGTTTATTAACAAGAAGCACTCATTCCCTCACTCTTAAGGGCAGAAAAGACTTTTCATCTGGCTCTTTGTGTAAATTATTTAAAAAAAAAAAATAACACTTTTTAGATGAAAATATATATCATGTACAAAAAAGTTAGTATTCAATAATGTGTAATAGACCCAAATTCCCTTGAATGAGCAGAGGAGAACAGATTTAAGGCAGGGCTGGAGTAGACAATACAGCAAATTTATGGATAGTACTCCAGCCTCGACTTGAATCCATTGTTCTGTGGTCATTCAAGGGAACTCGGGAAAGGTCTACAGTATTAACATGCCCAATTTTTATACACTTTCCACAATACTTCATACAATACTTTTTTTCATTGAGTAAATAGACATCGATATATCATTGGAACTCAATATATTTAGTAGCAAGCAATAAAAGATAACAAACTGTCTGACTGAAACAGTCTGTCTTCCTCGTGCAATCCTGTTAAACACAGCTTACGTCAAAAAAGCTTTCTCATGTAAAAGATAAAGCAAATGATGTTTGATGCCACTCATGTCTATAACAAGAACTTGTGTCTTGTTTTCTGGAGGTTATCTTGACCATCGGATCTTTATCAAAGAATCCTACTTTTTTTCATCTGAAGTTCTTGCATTTGGCTCTATTTCATACTCAATCTGCCTAAACTTACTAAACATCTGTATAAAGAAAAGCATAAATCAAACCTCTTTATACTCAAGTTTTGCATTCGATGCAAACCGCTGTTTTTGAAGACCACAGACTCATTTGCACAGGTTTAGCCTCGTATATAAGTCATCTATTCGAATACACCATGAAAAGTCTTCGGGATTGGTATTATTCAACTTGCACATTCTTTACATTACAGTTGGCTGTTGCTAAGGATTTGCTAATGTCAACTGTAATGTAAAGAATGTGCAAGTTGAACAATACCAATGTTTTGAAATCCCATGGACTTTTAATGATGTCGTTGAATAGCTGACTTATAAACGAGGCTAAACCTGTGCAAATGAGTCTGTGGTCTTCAAAAGCAGGGGTTTGCATCGAATGCGAAACTGGTGTATTGACATATCTGGCTTTATAACTATCCCCATCCAGGTCCCTTCAAAACAATTTAATTAAAAGGTCTAGTGATGAGCCAACCAACAAAATATAAAATTAGAATTTAGAAACATAACATTGATTTTTACAAAGGAAGAATACCCTTCAAGGCAAGAATTATTGATCTCAAGGGTCAGACCTTAGAAAACTCCCTGCAAAACCACAATCTTAGGTATTATAGGATATTAATAGGTATATATTTGAGGTGCATATCCCCCGGGGCATATCCCTACAAAGATTTACCCAAACTCACCGATGCTCCTAATGCACCAAGCACAGCTGACAAGGATATTAAAAACACTCCTTTAGAGTAATTAGGACCTGACCACCTGTACCTCCTTTGGATGTTATTATTAATACCATATCCATGCACTGATAATCTCTGAAATAAGGACTGCATTTTAAAACATTAAAAGACAGAAGACGACGATTCGTAGGTCCAGCGGGTTCTCATTCGTTAGTTCCCAGTCTTGCTCTTCAAGGGAGTGGAACGCCTGGTAAAAGTCAGTATTTTGGGAAATTCCCAAAACTGAGATTCGAAAATAATGATTAACTTAAGAAAGCTAAAACTGCTTCGTCAGTCAAGTAGGGGAATACCTTGACAGAATGACAAACGTATTCCATTTATTCTAGAAACAGAGTCATTCAGAGTCATTCACGCATTTGAAATGTAAAGATGTCGACGAACAGCAGTGTTCTGGATAAAGTCAATGACAGACTCGACAAAAACGAGGCAAAAACAAAAAGATGTGTACCGTTAGGTCTCTTGACAAACAGAGATCTTAGACGCGTGTCTTTTCTTTTGAAAGATGTTCTGACTTCGGTAGTAAAGTCTGATGTGGATTTATTTCTTCAGCTCAAGCAAACATGTTGTGTGAAACATGGCGATGAAAACAGAATTATAGAATGGCTTTTAGGGATCGTGAATGGGAAAGACTTTGAAGTAACTGCTTTTAACTGCTGTGAGGAATGCCCAAAAGGTAAGTTTTTTAAGCCTGTTTAGGAGTGTAATAAAAGAATAAAATCAAAGACATTCAAACGTTTAAATTTAGACTAGGAATGAACATCTGGATAACAAGAAAACCTTGGCCATGCATTACACGAAAAGTGAAACAGTTATAAAACGTAGGAAAAAACACCTCAAAGATTCATCATTCTCCAAATGAACGTTTTTTCAAAATAAGGGACCGGTCATTATTTATGTTAGGGGGGGGGGGGGGTGGGGGAGAAATCAAGGGGGGGTCAGGCTTATATTTTTCAAAGAAAGGGGGTGGGTCAAAATAAAATTTCAGTTGTGAAAATGCAAGAATATATTCAAGCAAATGTAAATGTACAAGAATATATTCAAGCACAAACAGGTATTCGGACCCAAGCCTTGGAATGAGGGAGGGTTGTTGGGGAGGGGGAGAGAGGTTGTTTAAGAGATGTGTAATTTTTTAACGACTGTATAATGAATGGTATGATATATACAGAATCGAGAAAAGATACCTCTGAAATGAATTCCATATGGGGTGGGTCAAAAATTAAATTTAATACTTCAGGGGGTGGGTCAGGGAAAAATGTTTTAATGCAGACAAAAAAATCCCCCCCCCCCCCCCCACATAAATAACGACCGGTCCCTAAATACTTCTAATAATTTTCATTGTCATATACCACTCATACTAGTTAGAATATTTTGTATTGTAATTTGTCAATACTGATTTTTTTTATTCTGAATTGTTATCCTTGTAGTTTATGCCTATATCAAAACAGCATAATTTTCGTGAATAATGTTTTTGTTTTTCTGTACATGTGATTAAGAATTTCACTTTCAATGATCTAAATATTAAATATATAAATTGCTCTGGAGAAAAAATTCTTGCAAATTCCCCTAATTATGAAAAACAATCAGTTTGTAGCTGTTTTGGAGTTAATTCATTCTTTCACTTTCTACACTTCAGTATTGTTAGGTTTTTTTTGTGTCCCAATTTGCTGTAACTTCTTTCTTTCAAACATGAAACTGAAGTGTTTAAAAATACGTTTGTAAATGCACATGAGCATTCACATATTTATATACTTATTTCTATTGAGTTAGTCACCAAAAACCTACAAAGCTGGAGGTGAAACTGTATCTGGTAAAAGATATCAAGTCTATAAATAATTATCAAACTGTTCAAAAATGTAAAATGTATCTACCCACTACCTTGCCGGTCTCAGCTTTGCAGCTTTTCTGGTGACTAACTTTATTGAAATGAGTATATATATATATATATACATACATATAGACATAGCACACAGACAGTGATTTTTTAAACATATTAGAAAAATCTTTAGCTTAAGTTCATATCATCAGCTCAGTTTTCATTGGTCTTCTCAGTTGAATATACTGCATAACCCCTGGCCCATTTTCAAAGTGTGTCAAAGCCGGGGGCAGCTTTAAAAACTTCGGGGAAATATTTAGGGCTAACAAGCCAATTAAATATGCGAGGGGAATATACATTAGTATGCAAGGGGAATATGTCATATTGTCATATGTCATAAATGGAGGAAGGTCCATTTGTGCATAGAATTCTTATTTTCCAAGAACCAAGTTATTTGGATTATGAATCTCAGTGTACTTTCATTACCATACCATTCTTCAAATTCATTTTCCATTCTTCATTCTCAGACCAAAAACTATTTGTGAGCCCCTACAGACAGCTTCTTGTCCATCTGGATGTGAAACTTAAAGATAACAATTTGGAGGCTATGAAATTCCTCCTTGCTGATGTCATTCCTGATGGTACTCGTGAATCTGTTACTACCGCATTGGAATTCTTTGCAACTTTGGAACACCATGGAAAGTTGAGTGCAGAAGATGTGTCTGCACTGAAGATGCTGTTGGAGAATATACCCAGAAAAGACTTGATGGGAATGCTGAATAGATTCGATTCTGTTCGATCAAAGCCAAAAGGTTGGTTACTATGTACATTTATTTGTACTCATTTTCAAAAATCTATAGCTAGACATGTTCTAATGTGATGCAATTTTCGTGTAATTCATCAAGATCATGGAACAAGGTTCACATATTTTTGTTACCTTCACGCCATCTTAATAATGATTTAATGACCTAAACTTGTTCTATATACTTGTTCTATATAGTCCCACAGTCGTATGGTCTACGAAACCTACCTGCAGATTATGTCCATCGTCGAGACGACGTCGAAGAAATAATCGAGCTTTTAAATTCCGGTAAGACATCCATTGGAGTAGTAGACGCAAAAAAGAATCGTACTTCAAAAGGAATTCGAGGACGCGAGGTAGTAGGAATCAAAGGCATGGGAGGTATTGGGAAGACTGTACTTGCACAAGCGGTTTGCTGGCAAATCAAGGACCAAAGGCAAGTGGTCTGGTTAACAGTCGGCCAAACCCCTGACATTTTATCGCTTCTAAATACCTTAGCCAATGTTTGGGAAGGCCAACCAGTTGCTCTTAGTGACGTCGCGTCAGCTCAAAATTGGATTCGAAGTAAAAGTTCCGAGTTTGATACTCTTGTAGTTTTGGATGATGTGTGGGACGTGAACCATGCCAATGCCTTCGATGTTTTTGAAGGAATGTGCCAACTCCTTATTACCACGCGGGTATCAGACGTCGTGAGAGGCTTACGAGGCTCTCACCTTCATAGACTTGGACTTTTAGAAAAAAAGCAATCAAGGGAATTGCTTCTCAAATGCGCTCAAAAGAACCTGGGTTCTTTGTCTGAAGAAGTGTGTGTGATAGTAGAGAAAATATTGGAGGAATGTGATGGATTACCTTTAGCTCTTGTGTTGGTTGGATCAAGTCTGGTTGATGCTTCACTTGACATTGTCTCAGACTGGCAAGATCGCTTGGAAGGTCTCAAAGAAGCTGATTTGGAAGAGATTCGTTCTTGTTTTCCGATGGAGTCGTACCCATACACTAACCTCCTCGCTGCTATCGAAGTGAGCTTCCGCGCGCTTCCAAGTGCGGATTCTGGCGAACGCTATAACTACAGAGAAAAGTTTCTTGATTTTGCTGTTTTTCCTGAAGACAGTGAAATTCCTTCGTACGTCTTGGAAATGTTGTGGGACATCCAAGGAAGAAAGGCCAGAAGCATTTTAGAGTTTTTAGAACGTCGCTCACTCATTCAAAACGGAACAAAGAAGAACTGTTACATAGTGCATGACGTGCTATTGGATTACATTAGAGGTCGATTGAAGCTCGAGAAAAGTGATGAATTGGCTTTGCAAAATGCACACCAGTTTTTATTGGAGAAGTACAGAAGAAAATGCGATGATGGAAAATGGAGTAATGGGCCACGTGATGATAAATACTTCTTTCGCAACTTGGCTTTCCATTTGATCGGAGCTGCAAAAGAAGACGAACTTGAAGAAGAGCTTCTCGATTTTGCCTGGCTCGCGGTAAAGCTTGAAGTAACGGACCTGGCATCCTTATTGGCGGATTTTGAACACCTTTATGAAAGCACCAAAGCCAAGGAAGAGATAAAACTGTTGAAGTACTCTTTGTTGCTTTCTTCGAACGTCATTTCATCGTATAAGAATCAATTGGGTGGACAGCTTCTTGGCAGGCTGAAGGGCTACACTGAAAACAAGAGGATAAAGGCGTTGCTAGCTCAAGTCAATGAAAAAAGGAATGGAAATACGACAGCTATTTTACCTTCGAGATGGTGCCTCACTCCTCCAGGAGGACCCTTGATGCGGACAACCGATGGCAGAAGCCGTACTATCCTTGCTATAATTGTGACTCCAGATATGAAACGAATCATCACCGGAGGTGCAGATGGAACGATTCGATTTTGGGACTACGAAACGGGAAAGGAACTTGACAAGATCATAGCCCATAAACTCATGGTGTATGCATTGTCTTTGTCGTTTAGGACCAACTTGCTCGTCTCAGGATCTTTTGACAACACAGTTAAGGTATGGGACACAGACAGCTTGCAGGAAGTGAGTACTCTAACTGGACACTCTAACTGGGTAAGCGGTGTCCTGATCACCTCGTCCACAAGGAAAATCATTTCATCGTCTTATGATGGTACGATCATATTATGGGACCTTAAGCAAGCTCTTCACACTTTCAAAGGACATGAGGGGAATGTCAGAGGCATCGCAATGACTCCAGATGAACGACGTTTAGCATCTGCGTCACAAGACAAAACAGTAAAGATCTGGAACCTTGAAAATCGTAAACTTGAAAGAACATTACGTGGGCACTCCAATACAGTGTATGCTGTATCTATAAGTCCCAATGGCAAGTATGTAGTGTCTGGATCAGAAGATACCATGGTAAAAATTTGGGATATCAAAGAAGGGACTGAGATTAGAAGTCTGATTGGGCACACCAGTGAAATTTTTACTGTATGTATGACACCCGATGGCGAGAATGTCATTTCTGCTGGAGATGACAAGACTGTAAAGGTTTGGTCTTTTGACACTGGCAAAGAGCTTGCAACCTTACGAGGGCATAGTGAATCTATTAGGGTTGCTACTGTTACGCCCAATGCATCTGCGATCGTTTCAGGGTCAGAAGACCGCACCTACAAGATATGGAATTTAAGCTCGGTACAAGATGTCCCAGCCGTTATTGGTCATAAACAAGGAATAAATGGCTTGGATGTGTCAGAAGATGGGCGTTTCTGCGTCACAGCATCAGAAGACTCATTAGTAAAGGTGTGGGATTGTGAAGGGTTCCAAGAGGTTTGTGCTCTATCTGGACATGAAGGAGGCGTCCTCGCTATTGTACTACATCCTAGGTACCCATTCGCAGTATCTGGCGGAAATGACTTCACCATCAGAATATGGAGTCTCGAAAGTTACAGTGAAACGAGCTGTCTCAGAGGTCATCAATACCCAGTCCAAGTAGTATCATTTAACGAAGAAGGAAGTGCTTTTGTAACAGGAGGGAGAGATAACACGATTGGAGTGTGGGATTGGGCCAGTAAAAGTGTCCATGCCTGGCTCAAGGCTCCTATATTTGATATTACCCACATCACTACGAACTCTCACTGCCTCCTTGTGGGTAACAGTCAACACGCTGTTTGGAAATATGCCGTTGACAAAGAAAAGGCTGAGAAGATCATGAAGATCAGAGATTTCGATTTGCTAAAAATGGTGAAAGAGAGAAAGCAACGCGAGGAAGAAAGTGGCTCTTCAGTTGGAGACACGTTACAAGGGACAAGAAGTAAAAATCCAAATGGTTGTGTTCCATCATCTTGCTCACTGTTCACGTCTTCGGTGTCCATTGGACCCGACACCAGAAGTCACCCAGCCCTTTTGATTAGAGAAGGAACGCGACTATTGCTTGGCAGTGTTATGAGCGCTATGCCATTGCGTTTCTTGGATGTTGACACAGAAATGGACAGTGGGTTCCAGATTGATAAAACCGGAAAATCCCTCGTAACCGCTCTTGCTACCCGCAATGCTGAAAAAGAAATTCTTGTTGGCACAGATCAAGGAAACATCGTACGAATTGAACTAGATTCTAATGAGATTTTGCAAACATATGAACGGAAACAAGTGTCTGGAATTTCCGGGAATGCACCTGTTACGGGACTTGCAACATCAGAGGATGGAAAATCCTTCCTCTCAGGGAACTCTGATGGAGAACTGTTGCTTTGGGATGTTGACAAAGTTGGAGCAAAACTTGTCAAATCCTGCGTGATGAGAATAAGTGGCGTTTGTGTTTTAAAAGAGGGTTGTTTTGTTGCTGGTGAGGAGAGTGGGTATCTTCACGTTGTCTCGAAAGAAGGCCCAAATCTTTCAATTCTTGCCCACGACAGCCCTGTAACAGCAATTGCATCAAGTGGTATCTCTTCAGGAAACACCACCCAATATCTCGCTACAGCAGCTTTGGAAACTTTGAAAATTTGGAGTGTGAGTCAGCATGGTTGTGACCTAGCTTGCGATCGTCAAATCAATTGCCCAAGTCTCAATATAAAAACAGTTCACTTTCTCCCAACCTGTGCATCGCTTCTTACTGGCTCCGATGACAACGTTGTTCGTCTGTGGGACGTGAAACATGGAAATATTTTGAAGAAATTCGAGGCCCAGAGCTTTGGTATTAACTATGTGTCCACCAACAACGACAGGCTGATCGCTTATTTTGATGATTGTTCTGCAGTAACCTGGTCGCTGGAGACTGGAAACTTGTTAGGTCGAATTCAAGGGCACCATGGTCGATACCACGTGATCAAGACACTTCCGCTGTGTAACCAAGCCATCACGGATGGTTTTCATTATACACTGAATCGCTGGAGTACTGAACAAGGTACGAGTTGGTGCGATCTGCCGGAACCGTTGGCAGAATATCAGCATTCAAATGAAGTAACTGCTCTAGCGGTTTCCTGTGATGGGAGACTTTTAGTCACAGGAACTCGAGACAAGATGCTCAAGTTATGGAAGATTGACAGTGGGGAATGTTTAAGCGAGTTCTACTTGGAGCATAGTGCGCAGGTCATCACTTGCAGTGCTGAAGGACATGTCTTTGTTGGACTAAGTGACGGGCAGCTTTGCTTCATGAAAATACAAAGTGAAAAATAATGTTTTGGAGATCAAAACATACCAACTAAAAAGTACTGATAAATGGATAACCCTTACGAAAAGATAATAATATTTCAATGCTTTTATCCATTAGATAAGTATTTATTAATATTTATCAATTTATTTTTCATACTGTTTTATTTTGCAATTGAATCTAAATCATACAATTGAATCTAAATCATACAATTAAATTGCTCTATTTAATTCGTAAATAGTTAGAACAGTTTCACTTTTAAACTCCGAATAAGATTATAATCTAAATATCGAATATTTGTGCGGTGTCTCCGCTTTAAGTTTTACAGACTAACGACGATGCTTTGACATCGATTGCTCATGCAGCACTTGTTTATTAGTATATCCGACCACAGAAATGACCGAAAGCTGATCCAAAGTCATGGTCAATACCAGTTCCAATTTATATGGATGTTATCTAAAAATGCTGCACAACCTATTAATAACTGGTCACTAAAATGTATTTAATAAGAAAAAATTATATCTTTTGCACTGTTCGAAAGATTTATCTGTAGCCGAAAGTCAGATAACCTTGCCGTTCAATTCAACAATTTCTACTAGATTCTAGACAATTTGTCTGTCTTAGTTTATTGTATCTTACTACGGTACTGTTCCACTATTTATAAGCTATTTTCTTTCTTGTCCTACTCGATGCAATATATTTCAACTTATTTGTTGGCAGGCATGTATGCCCTCGATGAGCTTCTTCTTTTTGGGTTAATATATGAAAGTACATATGTTTGAGTGTGGTGTGAATATACCGTGATATCACCTAAGCCGCGAAGAAGGCCGACATTTCTCTGATGTACCAATCAGGTAGAAGAACGAAATTAGGCATGCGCGCCTCTTCGCGTGAGCAAGCAATGGATGACGAGCCTTTCTTCCATTCTAGTACATACTGCACCGCACGACCTTCTTCCATTCCATAGCTATCCTCAACCACTACTCCCTTCAACCACTGCAAGAAGTCATCGACGAATCCAATACTCGCCTGTGGATTCCAACTTCTGAGGGCTGATTCAATTTTGGGTGGGCATGACATTCTAGGGTAATTCACTTGGGACGGGATCTCGCTCTGTGTGACCCGAGACACTTGCTTCAACCTCGAGCCATCCCGTATGCCGTATACGACCTGTTTCATATCCCCGGCATACATATGATACCACCAATCGCGGAGCTTGTTCATTGGAAACTTCCATTCATCTCGGCCCGTGTACTCAAGGCAAAGCTTGCACTCCATGTACTCGTCCTGTTGAATTGGTTAAGATATGATCAGTAAGTGATTTCATATCACTATCAATAGTATAACTAACTAGTTAGGGGTCTGCTTGTTTCATTTTGAATTATATATTTTTCTAGGCTTCCTGTGGTCGGCGGAGCTGAGGGAGACTGGGCAAATCTCTTAACACAGTACAGTCTTTTAGGCGGGGTTTTCCTCCATTTTTTTTTAGTGTTTGATCTGCTTGTCCAGAGGTGCCACTGAGAACATCACTCTGGACTTACTTTAATTCCTTAAAACACTTTTAACAGGGTCCCAATCGTAGAAAAAGATGTAAGTTTTTATCAAAGTACTTACATTTTCAACAAAGTCAACTTCACTTGTGATTAACACAAGATGGCGGCCACTAAATCTGCCTCTTCTAACGCTATAAAACCCTTGCCTTCCGTCGACATTTAGGTCAGCAGGCTCGTCTTGCAATTCACTGGGCTCGGATATCACCTCCTCCAACTTTTTTCCCATGTAGAGAATCTTCTTCCTTTCTTCATCTTGGTCACGACAGCCTAGTCTAGGTTCTCGTGGGGGTCCGCCAACGGCCTTAATCTCTTCCTCTTCCCTACTGATGTAGATAGTCCCGTTGTACTTGGCAGCGTACATTTTCCATGGCTGTTCATAGCTTCCAGTGTTAAACACAGTCGCAAGAAGGTTTTTCATTGTTGCTGTAACTAAAACAAACTCCGCATACAATCTGGAAAATTTCAAATAATTAATAACTTGATTATTATTTATTATTATCTAGAAATGTTAATTCATTAGTATTTAATTAATAATGATATTTTTTTAATATTGCTATGTTGCTGGGTAGTTTCATTCTTCAATTGAAATACGTCCAGCTGAGTTGATCGTCTTCCCCGAAAGGAATTATGGGTCACTATTTTTGGTTAGCATTTTTCAAGCATTTTCCGAGTATACAATGTAGACTTCTCTTGTTGATTGAAATAAAATTCCGCCATGAATCCTACAAGCGTTTATGATTAATTTAAGATAGATAGATAGATTATTTATGTGTCAAAACATCTAGCTGAGGGTAAACCCTCTATTAATAGGGGACACCTACATTATAATGTTAAAATAAAAATCATAAAATCCATATTAGTTAAATATTGAATTAATTCTTAATTCTAAAATATAACTTTTTTCGATATAATAATGTTATACGATATAACTTTAAGCAATAAAAATCCTTATCTAAATTAACTTATGAAATTGAAATTCAAAAAATTCAAATAAGAAATATAAAATTGAACAAGATAAAATAAAATAACCACCCTTCAATTATTACACAAAAGAAGGAAGAACTCGTATTTAAATTCTCTTGGCAGAATAATAGGAAATGCTAATCAAAATACGACGTCGAATCCTCAATTATGATTTGCCTTGAGTTTGTTCTGAAGGTCAATTCAGCTGGTCTCACCAGCAAAATATTTTAGTGAATTCGAATACCTTAGAATTTATATCATGCATGAACTTACTATATTCTCTTAGGTATATGTTCTCGTGAGGAGCTATAGGTAGTTATTTGTATTTTTTAGCCTTCCATATATTTAAAGAAAGTAAAATATTTTTTGCCGAGCTCGAACTGCAGTGATGAGGTATTTTCACCGTAAAATTTTACCAAAATACGTTCCAGCTTTGGGCTCTTTAATTTCTAATCTTTGAAGCCTATTTTAAATCTCTACCAAAAATCGTGCTGATATAAATGCAAAAGAACTTATTCAAGAACAAGTGAGGTACAGTGGTCATTTTGTACGCTAAACTAGCGAAAACTCACTAATTTCTTTACTCGAATGAAGAAATCCCAGCGCCATATTGTTTTTAATACCGCTGTGCATAATATCACACGAGATTGAGTCGACTGAACCACGAAATTTATCGGAAAACCTCGGTTTTGCATCGCCCACGTGTCGTTACATCCGAGGTCAGTATGGCGTCTCAAACAAATGACGTCAATCATAGCAACCGCTGGACATATGCGCTGTACTAAAAGCGAAACATGAGGCCATACGAATGATCATTCGTCACTGCGATCTTATCAGGGACCGTGCAGCACCCTATGAAGATAGATAGATAGATAGAACCTTTATTTAAACTTAAATAAAAATAAAAACAAAAATGGGTAGTCCATTCAGTGGCTATAATATGCCACTGCTATCAAAAGGAGCCCTGTTACTACACTTACACAAAATACAATAAACAATACAAATATTTACAATAAATTCAAAATATGATAATTTTAAAAACGCTATATAAAAAGGTAAATAGGTAATGGAAGTCCACGCCGTCCAACAAAGAAAACCAGACAACAAAGAAAACCCTATGAAGTGGTGGGGCCATTTAAGAGACTAGTATGGGAAAAAGTGGTGGGGCTAATATTTAAGAATATAAGAGACTAGTAATGGAAAAGGGAAAAGTGGTAGGGCTATAGCACTACCAGCCCCTCACCCTCCACGGTCCCTGCTTATTCAGACGGCTAAACTGTACTGCGGCTAAACTTCTACTTCAAGTCTTATATGTTTGTTATTTTGTGTATATTACTATCGACATATTTATTAATTAGAAGATGTGTTTAAAGGAAAAAAAATTCACAAAAAGCACATGTAATCCGTGACCGCCGAGAACGCCAGTTTTGTTTGTCAAAAATCAGACACAAAAAGGTCAAGTTGCATAACTTTCTCTCAAATGCCAATCAAAATGGCTTCCTTAGATACAAACTTTTTAGCTTTTTTATTTCGCATTGCGCTGAACTACAGTATGGACATAAAACCGCCATGTAACACTCATTCAACTATTCCCAAAGGAGTTAGGGATTGGATTAAGGAAAAGGTTAGGGATTGACAAAAATTTGAAGATTTTTTTTTCATCCTGAGCCAGTTCTAGACCGTTAATAAATCATAACTGAAATAACTTACTGTCTCTGAGCTTTACTACTGCTACTTGTTCCACCTGATATATCTTCCTTGTTTAAAACAATCCAATGCAGGAACGGATCGAGTGGTCTATCGAGATTACTATGACTTGCTGGCAAAGATGGATCGAAACCAACTGTCAGATCACTGCCGTATTTGCTTTGATAGTTAGGAATCAAACTACGGAGCTCTCTTCTGTTGTTGTTGTAGAAGTTCCCTTCATCGATCGAAAACGAACATAACTCTGAGCACGAAAACTCGCGATCGCCTCTGTTAACGTAGCTCTCAGGCGAGTTGACCGGGAAGTAATTTGTATTCTGATTCCCGTATGCCATGGTATATGTAGTCAGTTAAAACATGAAAAACAAGAGCTCTAGCAACGAATGATACCAATCACAGTTTACGACTCAAGCTATGTTTGATTATTGGAACGGATTGTAAATATATGTGTGTGTGTAAGTATATGTGGGGGGGGAGGGGGGGGCGAATTTCTTTTTCGAGGACTCTTGGATTTCAATAATTATTAATAAGTTTGTTTTAATTCAGTCTGGAAAAAGAAAGAAATTAAACATCGTTTTATCACCAAAGTTAGCATTTAAGGATTTAAGGTACTTGGACTGCCTCAGGGTGAAAAAAAAATCTCTAAATTTTTGTCGATTCCTAACTGCTTTGGGAGTTGACCGTTCTTGGCGGTCACGCGTAAAATTTCTTCTTTTAAACGCATCTTTTACTCATTAAACGAGATATCGATTGTAATATATACAAAATAACAAATAATTAAGACTGGAAGTAGAAGTTTAGGCCCTGTTTAGGCTGTAAAACATCGCCGTGACCTGATCAACATTGGAATGCTCGTGTTTCACTCTTAGTACAGCGCATGCGTCCCGCCGTTGCTATGGCTGACGTCATTTGTTTGGGACGCCGTATTAAATTTGGATCCAGCGACACTTGGACGATATAAAACCGAAGTTTTCCGATAGTTTCCGTGGTCCAATCGACTTGAAATCGGGTATTATGACATATATCGAAGTCAGAAACAATATGGCGGCGAATTCTTTTGTTTGATCAAAAACTTGAAGATTTATAGCGATTTTAGCGCTTCAAAACGCCACCGTCCCTCACGCATTCTTCAATAAATCCTTTTGTATTTATCATTCTATCATTGTATTTGGTAGAGAGTTTAATTAAGGAATAAAAAACAGTTTTCCGTGTATTATACTCTGATAAAGACACGCGGGATGTGGAGAGAACACGAGAGAAGCGTAGGAAACCATGACGCTTTTATAAAATAACTAACTTTTCGAGAGAGAAAAAAAATGACGTGAGCATGTATTATGCTCTCATAAAACATGGCTTTTTGACCAATCAGAGCGCGCGTAATATCAAAGTTATTTTATAAATAGACTTAAAACATTTAAAATTAGCCAGCCGGCCGGAGCATGAAATTAATTTGGGAAAATTTTACGAGCGTTTGAAGTTCGGCTATCTTGTATTACCCTTTGCAGCTAAACGAAAAATAATTTTGCTCCGGGCTGGCTAATTTTTATTAGGTATGAGGTGTAGATTATAAATGCTTAGTTTGAGTTTTATCAGTTAAATTGAAATAGAGATATTACGTTATAATTTATTTTAAAGTCTTGGGCAACCTGTGTTTTTTTGACACCTGAGGTGTGAAATTTGACACTTTTAACACGCGATTTGGGAAGAAAATTTTATGTATATTATTATTCTCAAGTCATTTGTAAGATATACTGAATACTATTTGAACAGTTTTTGTATAAGTGACACCCACTTTAGCCAGTCCCTTTCACCTTATTTTTAGTTAAAATACCGTATTATTTGCGATTTGCAACCTTTATAGTTTGTTTAATACCATTTTAGCCTTAGTTCTGAATCCAAATGCTTAATTAACAGTAACATTAGTCTTTGATAGTTTATCACAGAACGAACTTGCAGCATCGGTAGATATACCGAATAGGGGATTTGGCCCTGCCATGTAATCTTACGAGGCGGAAACCTGCCACGAAATAGTTATGAGGACAATTGATATGGTGTCTGTCAAGGTACACAATTGGAGCTTCCGAATAGGGCTGCCAGGAGGTTGCTTTGTTGTGGCAAGAAACACGGGCACGGCTTACTCGTCGGTTTAAGGCAGAAAGGCGATGTCGTAATGACCGTTCCTTGTTTGAAAGGGACTAAAGAAAGAAGCAAAAAGAAATATGTTATCTTGTACGGGGAACTCACTTTGTCCTAAAGTCAATCAATTAAGAATCAAAGAATACATAGATCATCTATACTACTAATTATCTAGGTCTCAAACAAAAAAAAAACGGCTGCTTTACCGTAATTAATTTTTTGCGACACCTTGTAACATGATTCCTTAATAGTTTTTTTGTCATTTATTTCCGAGCCAATAGTGTGATGATATAGCTGACATATTAAAGTCAAACTTTATGACCTTCTCTTTATTTATATCAAGTTTTGAATTTCATTCTTGTTCTTTCTTGTTTTCAATCTTCATCTTGTCACGTTTCTCTTATTATTCCTTTTCTTATTTTAATCATATCCATTGCAGAAAATATAGCAATTGACCAGCAATCAGATCACAGAAAAATGAAGCCAATATAAAGCATAAGAAAAAATTGAAGGGGATTTCTTTTTTCTATTTCAGACTTTCTAGCATTCCGTCTCAAGCAACGATTACTTTTATTTTAATTCAACTCAATTTCAATTTTTGATTTTAATTAATTAAAATTGATATTTTTCTTTTAGGTTTCGCATTTCATTTCCTCTTTATTATATTCTGTTTTCTAATGATCTGTTCGGATTTTTCTTAAAATAAAACCTTTTTTTTAGAAAGCCCTAGTGATAGACAACTTGAAAAAATATCAGGGATGATATCCCTTAAATGTGGTCGTTTATAAATTGTCAAGATACTTTAACACACCTGATAGCGTTGTTGCAAGCTTCCAAGCTTTCTGTCGTGCAAGTTGGTTTTAGCTTGCAGGCTCTTGTAATTGTCTCTTAGCTTTTTCAGAAGAATGTAAACTAGATGGAGAAAAATAGAACATCATATATTGTTTTGTATATGTGCCCCTTCTCAATATTCTTTAATCGCAGTCAGTGGTCTGAATACCCAAACGACCTCCGGGCTGATCAAAGTCAGGGCACGGTTAACTTACACATCGAACAATACATGTCGAACCCTGAAACAATCTTCGGGCTGATCAAAGTCAGGCCACGGTTAACTCACACATCGAACATGTCGAACCCTGAAACAATCTCCGGGCTGATCAAAGTCAGGCCACGGTTAACTCACACATCGAACATGTCGAACCCTGAAACAATCTCCGGGCTGATCAAAGTCAGGCCACGGTTAACTCACACATCGAACATGTCGAACCCTGAAACAATCTCCGGGCTGATCAAAGTCAGGGCACGGCTAACTCACAGATTGAACCCTGAAACAACCTCTGGGCTGGTCAAAGTCAGGGCACCGCTAACTCACAGATCGAATTTGAATTTAGCTTGTTAGGTTTCAGTGCGGGGAGAGAAAAACCGAAGAGATCGTAGAAAAACCCTCGAATCAAGGAGAGACCAAACAAACTCTACTAAAATAACATGTGCCGAGTACTAGAATCGAACTCGAGACCCTAGGGTGAGTTTACTACCGCTACGCTAGCTACCCTTGGTTCCCCAAATATAAGGGTAATTTTCAAAACTTACGAGGAAACTGGAAGACGTCATTTGCCCAACTTCCTCCAACTCCGCCTTGACAGTTTTTCGATCGTCCGTACATGTTGTACGTGTGGTCAGCAGAAATACCAGAGAAACAGTATCCGCCATTTTGGACAGCAAACGTTGTATAACCTCCCTTCTTCGCAAGATCAGCACACTTCTTTGCTGCAAGATGTTTTGGAAACCTTCCAAGAAAATCAGGCAAAGCTCTTGCTTTCCAAGAGTCCTTGTAACAGCCAAGGTGCTTGTATGGGGTTGCTTAGAATGAAATGGGGGGGAAATGAGAAAAAGCGAAAATATATGTAATCTTCCTTCTTCCTTGAGTGCTCGTGCTATTTCAAAATCGTATGAGTTGATTTGTAGAGTCTCTCTCTCTCTCTCTCTCTCTCTCTCTCTCTCTCTCTCTCTCTCTCTCTCTCTCTCTCTCTCTCTCTCTCTCTCTCTCTCTCTCTCTCTCTCTCTCTCTCTCTCTCTCTCTCTCTCAAAATCAATCAATCTCTCTATGGCTTTCTTTCTTTCCATTAGAGGGCTTTTCTCCAGGTTCTCTGGTTTTCCTCACTCCGCAAAAATTAACACGTTGTTTTACGATTCTTTTAAATTCATGTCATTAAAAGAAAGTAGAGGGGGAAAATGAAGTAGCTCAACTTAAGATGCGTAATTAGAAAGCTAATGAAATGGTTCTCACCTTGGACTGAATCAAGAGGAAACACAAAGTTTCCCAAAAGGAAGACGAAAGCTACAACAGATAGAGAACTCATTGTCACTGCTCCGTGTCGTGTACCAAGTCACACTGGTCGTCTGTCAATTTTTGCGTATCTTAAACGAAGCTGAAAGCGGAGGTTTTCGTAACAAGATTTTTCTCGTTTACGAACAAACAAAAAAAAAAACGAGAAAAAATGAATAAAGATAAAACAATAAACTCACCGGGGAATCTCTTTTACTACATCATTTATTTCCATTCCAAGCTCGAGAAACTTTTAAAAACTTGTACTTTGCACACATTTTTTTGTTATTAATCTCAAAGTACTATTCGACTAGCATTCTGGTATTATCAGACCTGTCCATTTCCAGCATTAAAATATTCTACTGAAAAAGATACAGAAAGTCTATTATTAGATGACTTGACAAGTCCAAAGCGGAAAAAAATGCACTAATTGCACTCGATAATGCGTATTTTAGACTAGTAGCTTATATTTCTATGTAATGAAGATAAGTAAATAGATGACTTGACAAGTCCAAAGCGGAAAAATTTCCGACTATATGATAGTTTGCCCAATCGATCATTTTCCCCCCAAAACTCTTAAGGTGGTTCATAGTAATTTTTCTAGCTCGAACTTTTGATTTTCATTTGAATTGGAAAATAGCCAAACTTACGATTAATAGTTCGATCGATCTTCAGTACAAATGTTGGTATAGGATGGAAGTTTGAAATGATTATGTACATTTCATGTCAATCGGTGTTACCATAGAGCAATTTAATTGTATGATTTAGATTCAATTGCAAAATAAAACAGTATGAAAAATAAATTGATAAATATTAATAAATACTTATCTAATGGATAAAAGCATTGAAATATTATTATCTTTTCGTAAGGATTATCCATTTATCAGTACTTTTTAGTTGGTATGTTTTGATCTCCAAAGCATTATTTTTCACTTTGTATTTTCATGAAGCAAAGCTGCCCGTCACTTAGTCCAACAAAGACATGTCCTTCAGCACTGCAACTGATGACTTGCGCACTATGCTCCAAGTAGAACTCGCTTAAACATTCCCCACTGTCAATCATCCATAACTTGAGCATCTTGTCTCGAGTTCCTGTGACTAAAAGTCTCCCATCACAGGAAACCGCTAGAGCAGTTACTTCATTTGAATGCTGATATTCTGCCAACGGTTCCGGCAGATCGCACCAACTCGTACCTTGTTCAGTACTCCAGCGATTCAGTGTATAGTGAAAACCATCCGTGATGGCTTGGTTACTCTTCGGAAGTGTCTTGATCACGTGGTATCGCCCAAAGTGCCCTTGACTTCGACCTAACAAGTTTCCAGTCTCCAACGACCAGGTTACTGCAGAACAATCATCAAAATAAGCGATCAGCCTGTCGTTGTTGGTGGACACATAGTTGATACCAAAGCTCTGGGCCTCGAATTTCTTCAAAATATTTCCATTTCTCACGTCCCAAAGACGAACAACGTTGTCATCGGAGCCAGTAAGAAGCGATGCACAGGTTGGGAGAAAGTGAACTGTTTTTATATTGAGACTTGGGCAATTGATTTGACGATCGCAAGCTAGGTCGCAACCATGCTGACTCACACTCCAAATTTTCAAAGTTTCCAAAGCTGCTGTAGCGAGATATTGGGTGGTGTTTCCTGAAGAGATACCACTTGATGCAATTGCTGTTACAGGGCTGTCGTGGGCAAGAATTGAAAGATTTGGGCCTTCTTTCGAGACAACGTGAAGATACCCACTCTCCTCACCAGCAACAAAACAGTCCCCCTTTAAAACACAAACGCTATTTATTCTCTTCACGCAGGATTTGACAAGTTTTGCTTCAACTGTGTCAACATCCCAAAGCAACAGTTCTCCATCAAAGTTTCCTGTCAGAAAAGATTTCCCATCCTCTGATATGGCAAGTCCCGTAACAGGTGTATTCCTGGAGAATCCGGGAACTTGTTTCCGTTCATATGTTTGCACAATTTCATTAGAATCTAGTTCGATTCTTACGATGTTTCCTTGATCTGTGCCAACAAGAACTTCTTTTTCATCATTGCGGGTAGCAAGAGCGGTTACGAGGGATTTTCCGGTTTTATCAATCTGGAACCCACTGTCCATTTCTGTGTCAACATCCAAGAAACGCAATGGCATAGCGCTCATAACACTGCCAAGCAATAGTCGCGTTCCTTCTCTAATCAAAAGGGCTGGGTGACTTCTGGTGTCGGGTCCAATGGACACCGAAGACGTGAACAGTGAGCAAGATGATGGAACACAACCATTTGGATTTTTACTTCTTGTCCCTTGTAACGTGTCTCCAACTGAAGAGCCACTTTCTTCCTCGCCTTGCTTTCTCTCTTTCACCATTTTCAGTAAATCGAAATCTCTGATGTTCATGATCTTCTCAGCCTTTTCTTTGTCAACCGCATATTTCCAAACAGCGTGTTGACTGTTACCCACAAGGAGGCAGAGAGAGTTCATGGTGATGTGGGTAATATCAAATATAGGAGCTTTGAGCCAGGCATGGACACTTTTACTGGCCCAATCCCACACGCCAATCGTGTTATCTCTCCCCCCTGTTACAAAAGCACTTCCTTCTTCGTTAAATGATACTACTTGGACTGGGTATTGATGACCTCTGAGACAGCTTGTTTCACTGTAACTTTCGAGACTCCATATTCTGATGGTGAAGTCATTTCCGCCAGATACTGCGAATGGGTATCTAGGATGTAGTGCAATAGCGAAGACGCCTCCTTCATGTCCAGATAGAGCACAAACCTCTTGGAACCCTTCACAATCCCACACCTTTACTAATGAGTCTTCTGATGCTGTGACGCAGAAACGCCCATCTTCTGACACATCCAAGCCATTTATTCCTTGTTTATGACCAATAAAGGCTGGGACATCTTGTACCGAGCTTAAATTCCATATCTTGTAGGTGCGATCTTCTGAACCTGAAACGATGGCAGCTGCATTGGGCGTAACAGTAGCAACCCTGATAGATTCACTATGCCCTCGTAAGGTTGCAAGCTCTTCGCCAGTGTCAAAAGACCAAACCTTTACAGTCTTGTCATCTCCAGCAGAAATGACATTCTCGCCATCGGGTGTCATACATACAGTAAAAATTTCACTGGTGTGCCCAATCAGACTTCTAATCTCAGTCCCTTCGTCGATATCCCAAATTTTTACCATGGTGTCTTCTGATCCAGACACTACATACTTGCCATTGGGACTTATAGATACAGCATACACTGTATTGGAGTGCCCACGTAATGTTCTTTCAAGTTTACGATTTTCAAGGTTCCAGATCTTTACTGTTTTGTCTTGTGACGCAGATGCTAAACGTCGTTCATCTGGAGTCATTGCGATGCCTCTGACATTCCCCTCATGTCCTCTGAAAGTGTGAAGAGCTTGTTTAAGGTCCCATAATATGATCGTACCATCATAAGATGATGAAATGATTTTCCTTGTGGACGAGGTGATCAGGACACCGCTTACCCAGTTAGAGTGTCCAGTTAGAGTACTCACTTCCTGCAAGCTGTCTGTGTCCCATACCTTAACCCTGTTGTCAAAAGATCCTGAGACGAGCAAGTTGGTCCTAAACGACAAAGACAAGGCATACACCATGCGTTTATGGGCTATGATCTTGTCAAGTTCCTTTCCCGTTTCGTAGTCCCAAAATCGAATCGTTCCATCTGCACCTCCGGTGATGATTCGTTTCATATCTGGAGTCACAATTATAGCAAGGATAGTACGGCTTCTGCCATCGGTTGTCCGCATCAAGGGTCCTCCTGGAGGAGTCAGGCACCATCTCGAAGGTAAAATAGCTGTCGTATTTCCATTCCTTTCTTCATTGACTTGAGCTAGCAACGCCTTTATCCTCTTGTTTTCAGTGTAGCCCTTCAGCCTGCCAAGAAGCTGTCCACCCAATTGATTCTTATACGATGAAATGACGTTTGAAGAAAGCAACAAAGAGGACTTCAACAGTTTTATCTCTTCCTTGGCTTTGGTGCTTTCATAAAGGTGTTCAAAATCCGCCAATAAGGATGCCAGGTCCGTTACTTCAAGCTTTACCGCGAGCCAGGCAAAATCGAGAAGCTCTTCTTCAAGTTCGTCTTCTTTTGCAGCTCCGATCAAATGGAAAGCCAAGTTGCGAAAGAAGTATTTATCATCACGTGGCCCATTACTCCATTTTCCATCATCGCATTTTCTTCTGTACTTCTCCAATAAAAACTGGTGTGCATTTTGCAAAGCCAATTCATCACTTTTCTCGAGCTTCAATCGACCTCTAATGTAATCCAACAGCACGTCATGCACTATGTAACAGTTCTTCTTTGTTCCGTTTTGAATGAGTGAGCGACGTTCTAAAAACTCTAAAATGCTTCTGGCCTTCCTTCCTTGTATGCTCCACAACATTTCCAAGACGTACGAAGGAATTTCACTGTCTTCAGGAAAAACAGCAAAATCAAGAAACTTTTCTCTGTAGTTATAACGTTCGCCAGAATCGGCACTTGGAAGCGCGCGGAAGCTCACTTCAATAGCAGCGAGGAGGTTAGTGTATGGGTACGACTCCATCGGAAAACATGAACGAATCTCTTCCAAATCAGCTTCTTTGAGACCTTCCAAGCGATCTTGCCAGTCTGAGACAATGTCAAGTGAAGCATCAACCAGACTTGATCCAACCAACACAAGAGCTAAAGGTAATCCTTTACACTCCTCCAATATTTTCTCTACTATCACACATACTTCTTCAGACAAAGAACTCTTTTGAGCGCATTTGAGAAGCAATTCCCTTGATTGCTTTTTTTCTAAAAGTCCAAGTCTGTGAAGGTGAGAGCCTCGTAAGCCTCTCACGACGTCTGATACCCGCGTGGTAATAAGGAGTTGGCACAATCCTTCAAGAACATCGAAGGCATTGGCATGGTTCACGTCCCACACATCATCCAAAACTACAAGAGTATCAAACTCGGAACTTTTACTTCGAATCCAATTTTGAGCTGACGCGACGTCACTAAGAGCAACTGGTTGGCCTTCCCAAACATTGGCTAAGGTATTTAGGAGTGATAAAATGTCAGGGGTTTGGCCGACTGTTAGCCAGACCACTTGCCTTTGGTTCTTGATTTGCCAGCAAACCGCTTGTGCAAGTACAGTCTTCCCAATACCTCCCATGCCTTTGATTCCTACTACCTCGCGTTCTCGTATTCCTGTAGATGGACGATTCTTTTTTGCGTCTACTACACCAACTGATGTCTTACCGGAATTCAAAAGCTCGATTATTTCTTCGACGTCGTCTTGACGATGGACGTAATCTGCAGGTAGGTTTCGTAGACCATACGACTGTGGGACTATATAGAACAAGTATATAGAACAAGTATATAGAACAAGTTTAGGTCATTAAATCATTATTAAGATGGCGTGAAGGTAACAAAAATATGTGAACCTTGTTCCATGATCTTGATGAATTACACGAAAATTGCATCACATTAGAGCATGTCTTGCCATAGATTTTTTTAAATGTATACAAATAAATGTACATAGTAACTAACCTTTGGGCTTGGATCGAACAGAATCGAATCTATTCAGCATTCCCATCAAGTCTTTTCTGGGTATATTCTCCAACAGCATGTGCAGTTCAGACACATCTTCTGCACTCAACTTTCCATGGTGTTCTAGAGTTTCAAAGAATTCCAATGCGGTAGTGACAGATTCACGAGTACCATCAGGAATGACATCAGCAAGGAGGAATTTCATAGCCTTCAAATTGTCATCTTCAAGTTTTATATCCAGATGGACGAGAAGCTGTCTGTAGGGGCTCACAAATAGTTTTTGGTCTGAGAATGAAGAATGGAAAATGAATTTGAAGAATGCTATGGTAATGAAAGTACACCGAGATTCATAATCTAAAATAACTTGTTTCTTGGAAAATAAGAATTCTATGCACAAATGGACCTTACAGCTATTTTCATACACAACATAGACCCTGCTATATATATTTCAAGATGTTTTGCTTTTTGGGGTTAATTAAATCACATTTCCAGAGTTTTTTTGTGTCAAAGAAGCGTAAACACTAGTTCTATGCTATCGAATTAACTTTACCACATGTCTGTATTTGATTCAGGATTTGATTGTACGTCTACGGTAAAGAGAAATGAAAAAAAACATGCAGTATTTCCAGCATGAAGTTCTATTATGCTAATGTCATCATGACCTAATTTGCGTGAGATTTTGTTTTTCAGGATTCTTTCAGGCATTTTCTAGATTAACAAAGAGATTTTAGAAAAATAATGTTCACTGAATCAACGTGGGTTTTTTTCGTCGACCCGAAGTGTTATGTGCCACGCAATATCAACGTGGCTTGAGGTGGCGTTGTTTTCAATTTGTCTCTGAAAGGATATTTTACCCTGGGGTCCATAGGATATTTGTTCTCGCTTCGGCGTTTGCGGTTTTGACGGGAAGTCGCGCCCCTGGCGCTCGCCCAAACCTACCCGAAGCGAAATAGAACCTCTGGAACCCAGGTTAAGGATATTTCAGCTTCGTAAGGAAAATGTTGAGCGCAGTAGTAAGTGGGATAATTAAGCGTCTCCGACATGAGGCTGACCGCAAAGAAAAACGTCTGGTTGACAACATGAATTCTCATGAAATCCTATTGTCGAAGTCTATGTCTAATTCTAAAAAACACGATATCATTAGTGACTTTGCTAGAAAATCTGATGATAATTATGTTGATATTCACTTACCAAATAACAAAATGTTACCTAGCAATACCAAAACTAGAAAAAAAATTCCATAGAGGAAATTAACAGACAGAGAACCATCTAGAATACCATTAAAGATTGCTGTGTATTTAAAAGCAGAAAATCAAAAACAAAAATCATATGTGTTATGAGAAAGTCAGCTCCCATCTGTTTTGCTGTAAGTATTGCTGGACGCCACCGAGCTCGTGCAGAACACGAGATTTTACGCATGATAGATTTTATTTTAAACACTGATACCAGTGGATGTGGGCTCCCTGGGCTTCATGTCTTTGTTTTTCCATTCTGCTGGGAATGATTGAAAACCAGCAATTGCTACAAATTGTTTGTGTGTCATCAGATATATGGTGATTCGATTATTATTTAGAATCAATATTCATTGTTTACAGAGAATCCTGAGAGATTTATTGAAAGCAATATTTCAGATTCTAATGATTAGTGTAAGGGATATGTATGGTTTGTTCATATTATTATGCTTGCATTCTGGAGTATGTGACCGCACAACAACAAAAAAGACAGTTTTATGTTTTAAAAAAATGGAAATAAGTTACATTAAATTAGCACAAAAAACGTGTAGAAAGTGAGAAATGGACCTCTTTAGCTTCCTATGCAAATTGCCCATTTCAGAGCACATGGCAATCACTTGACTGAGAAATGTTCTTTGTATTTACACAATCACGAAACAATCAACTACTCCCAAGAATGGCATCACATGATCTGAAATGTGCACAACAAACAATTAAGGTAAAGGGTCTATCAGTTAAACTCCGAAATAAAAATCCAGAGCAATCTATGTATTTAATAATCAGTTCAGATCACTGAAAGTGAAAGGCTTAAACACGGGAAGAATTAAAACAATTTTCTTACGATTCATGGTGTAATTTGATTTGGGCATAAAATGCAAGTATAACCGTTGAGATTATTTTAAAAAATATTGAAAACTTACAATACAAATATGCTAGTATAAGTGGCTTTTATGACAATGAAAATTATTTTGGAGTATGTATTTTGAAAACGTTCATTTGGAGGAGGTTGGTTTGAATTACGTTGTGCACATGGTTCACTACTTGTGTTGTATTTTCTAATGTTTGCATTTAGTGGTACTATATGCTTCTCAGTTACGCTTATTGGAACCACTGAAGTTTTGTCGTCGTATTCAATAGGAATCAAGCATGATACTGACGTCACCGCGGCGGCAATTAAGCTCGTGAATTTTCCCCACACTATACTTCAATACTTTTGACGTTGCCCCTGACAAGATGCACTTTTCAACGACTACACTTCGTGACAAAACCTCGGTCGTTCCAAGCTCAACTGAGAAGCGTAGTACTTGTCTAAGGTTTTGGATGTCTTTTGCATGTCATTGTTTCATAACTCTAAAACTTCAAAACTTACCTTTTGGGCATTCCTCACAGCAGTTAAAAGCGTTTACTTCAAAGTCTTTCCCATTCACGATCCCTAAAAGCCATTTTATAATTTTGTGTTCTTCGCCATGTTTCACACAACATGTTTGCTTGAGCTGAAGAAATAAATCCACATCAGACTTTACTACCGAAGTCAGAACATCTTTCAAAAGAAAAGACACGCGTCTAAGATCTCTGTTTGTCAAGGAATTTAACAGTAAATTGTTTGTTTTTGTCTCGTTTTCGTTGATTCTGTCATTAACTTTATCCAGAACACTGCTGTTCGTCGACATCTTTACATTTCAAATGTGTGAATGACTCTGAATGACTCTGTTTCTAGAATAAATGGAATACGTTTGTCATTCTGTCAAGGTTTTCCCCTACTTTGGCTGACGAAGTAGTTTTAGTTTTCTAAGAAAGCAAGTTAATCATTATTTATTAATCTCAGTTTTGGGAATTTCCCAGAATACTGACTTTTACCAGGCGTTCTACTCCCTTGAAGAGCAAGACTGGGAACTAACGAATGGGAACCAGCTGGACCTAAGAATCATCCCGTAGATTATCAGTAATTAAACAACAGTTATAACGTCTAAAGAAGATATAATACTAGATATAATAGCGGTCCGGTCCTAATTACTCTAAAGGTGTGCTTTAATTTAATATCCTTGTCTTTTAGGGATATTCTAAATCTAAATTGTTCTGCAGGTTTTTGTGTTGTGGTCATCGTATGAGCGGCCACTTCGTAACCCGACACTTTTAAAAATTGGAAACAACAACAATTACACAAAGTATGACTAAAGGACCAAAGGACTACTAGCCGTTTAGTTCGCGTAATTTTGAAAATGGGTGTAAAACAAACTGATTGGTAGTTGAAATATAAAAGATCTGAACCAAATCCCCTGACCCCCTCCCCCCACGATGTGGTCAATTCCAAGAATCATACACAGCTTGAGTGACCTTGAGTTGTATAATTTGTTGGGAGTTATATCGTTGTGAGAGTACACGTCTTTCATAACCGAATAACATGGCATACTGGAATCAGAACAAAGATCACAAGAGTGTCATGTCAGCTCTGAACCAAATCCCCTGACCCCCTCCCCCAAAGATGTGGTCAATTCCAAGAATCATACATAGCTTGAGTGACCTTGAGTTGTATAATTTGTTGGGAATTATATCGTTGTGAGAGTACACGTCTTTCATAACCGAATAACATGGCATACTGGAATCAGAACAAAGATCACAAGAGTGTCAGCTCGCCTCAGAGCTACCTTTACAGTACCAACACCGAGTTTTCGTGCTCAGAGTTAGGATCGTTTTCGATCGATGATCAAGGGAACTTCTACAACAACAACAAAAGAGAGCTCCGTAGTTTGATTCCTAACTATCAAAGCAAATGCGGCAGTGATCTAACAGCTGGTTTCAATCCATCGGTGCCACTAAGTAATAGTAATCTCGATAGACCGCTCGATCCGTTCCTGCATTGGATTGTTTTAAACAAGGATAAGATAGCAGGTGGGACAAGTGGCAGTCAAGCGAAAAAGTAAGTTCTTTCAGTTTGTCCATTATGAAACTAAAAGTATTTCTGGTTTTTCTGGATTCACAGACGAAGTATGAGGAAGCAGACGAATGTCTACTATTGTGTGTGCGCATGCTGGCTTGCTGAATTGGATTCTTGTTAAAGCCGTACTAAAAAAAACAAAAATTTTGCCGTCACAACCGAATTCTAGGGAACGTCATACTTCCGCTTTCGCTTCTGAGAACATAGAGTTCACTAATTAAAAACCCAGACAAAACATCAACTGCTTATGGCTTTGAATATTAAAAAAAAAAGAAAAATATTCACTGGTAGTGGAACATATACGAGTTAGTACTGCAATTTACGGACTGTCATTACGAGTAGCCCGTTGGAATTTGGTTTTACAAAATTTTAATCAATTAATTGAAAATCACTATTAATTTTTTTTTTTTTTTTTTTTTTTTTTTTTTATCACAATTATAACTTTTCGATTTAATAATAACAAACATTAATTAAATTTTATAAAAATTATTAATATACTAAATTTTAGTTAAATATTCATTAATTAAAAATTCTAAATAATGAATAATAATGAATTATCAATTTATCAATTAACTGATTAATTTAATTTTAATCAATTCTAATTAATTATTAATTATTATTAATTATTGATTAATTTTAATTAATTTTCTAGATTGGATGCCGAGTTTGTTTTAACTCGAGCAACCATGAAAAAGCTTCTTGCGACTGTGTTTAACACTGATATAAGCTATAAACAGCCATGGAAAATGTACGCTGCCAAGTACAACGGGACAATCTACATCAGTAACGAGGAGGACATAATTGGGGCGTCAGGATCCCCACGAGAACCTAAACTAGGCTGTCGTACCCGAGATGAAGAAATGAAGAAGATTAGCTACATGGGACCACAGCTTGAAAAGGTGATATCCGTGCCCTGTGATGAACCGCAAGGCAGGCCAACTGACCTAAAAGTCAACGCAAGGAAAGGGTTTTATAGCGTTAGAAGAGGCACATTTGGTGGCCGCCATCTTGTGCTAACCAGAGCTGAAGTTGACTTTGTTGAAAATGTAAGTTTGTGGATAACAAAGAATCCCTGTTAAAAATGTTTTAAGGTTTATTATTCAAAGTAAGTCCAGAGAGATTTTCCGCTTAGTGTCGCCTTCACTCGCTCTTTCGACCATTCGGCCAAGTCCGTGACCCTTGGGGTACCTAAGGGCCGAGAGTGGGAGGATGTGAATGCCAAAGTCTTTGCACCTCCAGCTAAGCAGACATATAAAGGACTATGTTGACAGATTTACTCAGTCTCCCTCAGCTCGCCGAACACAGGAAACCCGCCAAAAATAAATAACTTCCCAAAGTAGGTCACTAGTTAGTTATGTTATTGATAGACCAATTGATAGACCAATCTTGACCAATTCAACAGGGCGAGTACATGGAGTGCAAGCTTTGCCTTGAGTACACGGGCCGAGATGAATGGAAGTTTCCAATGTACAAGCTCCGCGATTGGTGGTATCATATGTATGCCGGGGATATGAAACAGGTCGTATACGGCATACGGGATGGCTCGAGGTTGAAGCAAGTGTCTCGGGTCACACAGAGCGAGATCCCGTCCCAAGTGAAATACCCTAGAATGTCATGCCCACCCAACATTGATTCAGCCCTCAGAAGTTGGAATCCACAGGCGAGTATTGGATTCGTCGATGACTTCTTGCAGTGGTTGAAGGGAGTAGTGGTTGAGGATAGCTATGGAATGGAAGAAGGTCGTGCGGTGCAGTATGTACTAGAATGGGAGAAAGGCTCGTCATCCATTGGTTGCTCACGCGAAGAGGCGCGCATGTCTAATTTCGTTCTTCTACCTGATTGGTACATCAGAGAAATGTCGGCTTTCTTCGCTTAGGTGAGTGATTCACGGTATATTCACTACACACCGCACCGCAAGCAAGCAACGGTTCTTCTTAGAGCATCGTCCTCATCCTCACTAGAATCTACGAACACTGCAAAGATAGTCTATATTTCGATTGCGCATGCTCTCACTTTTGAGGTTTTAAGTTGAAACTTTTAATTTTCAAACGTAATCAAATTCTTTTAGAATCTGTCATAATTAAAAAAAGCATTCTTAAATAATGGAAGGGAAATAGTAGTGTTATATTATAAAATAATGTAAAATAATCTGGAATGGAATGGAATGAAAATAAATAAAATAAAAATTATAATTACTAGTTTCTTAGTTCTTTTATGATTTATACGTTTTACAGCATTAAATTATAGATATTAATAATAGTAGTAGTTGCAGCAACAGCAGCAGCAGCAGTCGTAGTAGTAGTGGTGGTGGTAGTAGTAGTAGTAGTAGTAGTAGTAGTAGTAGTAGTAGTAGTAGTAGTAGTAGTAGTAGTAGTAGTAGTAGTAGTAGTAGTAGTAGTAGTAGTAGTAGTGGTAGTAGTAGTGGTAGTAGTAGTGGTAGTAGTAGTAGTAGTAGCGGTAGTAGTAGTAGTAGTACTAGTAGTACTAGTACTAGTAGTAGTAGTACTAGTAGTAGTAGTAGTAACATTATACAAACGGCACAATTCAGTTAAAAAGTTTATCATATAGGGACCCAGTTTATACCATTTTTATGCCTCTAATATCTATCATACCACATTATCTGGAATTTTTCACTTATTTTTTCTTCAAAGTTTCTTCTTCAAAATTCAACCATTATTTTATACCGCCATGTTTGGTTGGTCAGCGGAGTCTTTCATTTCACTCTTCACCAGGCTCTCCCGTGCTAGGTATTCTTCTCTCTTTATCTTGATATCGAGTGAATATGGTACATCCGGGATAAGCCAAGCTAAAACTTTGACGACGAAGAAGACAAAACCATTAAACACGACGACAAAACCCAAGCGAGCCGCTAACACATAGTAGTACTGGAGGGTGAAATTATACGGTGAATGTGGCGAAAAATATTCTTTGAATCTGAAAAGAAAAGCGATAAACTACAGTAAATGAAACGGAGTGATTGTAGTACTATATATCTGGTTTGTAATCATTCCCAAGAAGATCAAACGACGCAAGGCATGGCCGCCATGTTGGATCAGTGGAAATTCAATAAAAATGTTTTGTCTAACTTTCAGCATGGCGGTTACGACGTCCTATAATGGTATCCATAACTCCCGACTTTGGAAATAGTCGATTTTCTAGGATTGATATGTGTATAATTAGGGAATTGCTTTTGAAACACAACACAGCCATTTCTTGTTTGTTTACTGATTTGTTTATTTTTCTTTTGCTTTTTTTATTGTTGTTTTTGTTGTTGTTGCTGTTGAGGTTTATTTCTCCTCGCCGGATTTGCCGCACCCGAAACTTGAAAAATTCTCGACTACTTAATTCTCCAAAAAACTCCTAGATTTCCTATCACACTACCTTCTGCCTTCAAACCCACTATCAGCTACTCATGTATCTATCAACTATGTTTTACATACTCAAAAGATATTTCAGTGTTTTTACCTGCAATATGTCCTATTGTAGGATAGGTCCTTAAATGGATCGGAAGGCTGGATCTCGAGGTCTTTGACATTGAAGTAGGACAGACTGTTGTTCATGTAGCCTCGTAAACTACCATCTGGACTGAACACATGCTTGTAGACCTCCCTGAAATATATTTATTATTAAGTTGGTCATTTTATCAGTGACACAAAGTGTAGTCAAAACCATTTTGATAGCGGAAAACGCGGATAAATGTTAAATCTCTCTCTCTCTCTCTCTCTCTCTCTCTCTCTCTCTCTCTCTCTTCCTGCTCTCTTTTATTCCTTCCCTTTCTATTTTTTTCCTCCCTTCCTTTCCCTTTCAATCCTTTTATACCGTTGACATATTCCATCAATTTATAAAAATTATCAACAAACCATAATCCATGATCCACTTGAACCATACCTTGGTATGAACTCCGAGGTGAACGCAATAAGAAACGAATTCAGAATAACAGCTGCTGTAGCGATAGAATTGAGAACATCAAACCACGCTCCGATACCTTGAGCCCGCATTGCAGTCGGTCGGCGGTAATTCACCACAAAGTTGATGGCATCTGATCGTATTTCCAATATGTTGTTCAAAAGAGCTAACAGAGGAGCCAATGGGAAGGCGGCCACGAACATGGTTACAAAACCAAACTGAAGAACTGTAGAAGTTGAGGGAAAAGAGAATATGTTAGCGCATGCAAAAGGATCTTGATATCACGTATGTATGATAGCTCTACTCTGTTATTCCACCAATACGCTGCTTTCCTACGACCCATTAAGCACTTCGATTTTGCTCATTTGCATCAAATTTGAGGGGCACTTTGCATAAACACAATAGTTTTCATGTGCAGTGAAGGATAACAAGCTATTGTATTTAGGCAAAGTGCCCCCCAAACTGGTCGAGAATAAGTAAACCAGTGAATCTTTCCTGTTTGCAAGATTAAGTTTTTTGGTCAAGTCTGCTCACCCATTTCTAGATACTCCTCGAACATTCTAAACTCCGGTTCCTCTGATAGAAGATAATCTCTTTCCCACTGAGGATAAGCGAAGCCCTTGTCTGTTGATACCAAGTTGGTTATCTTACTGCGAGATTTCCGGTTCCATATGCGTTTCACGGTACTAAAATGATTAACAAATACATTTGGCAAAGACAACACAGAATACACAGGACTCAGAGAAGAAAAGATAGCACGCAAAAACAACAAAGACAACACAGAATACACAGGACTCAGAGAAGAAAAGATAGCACGCAAAAACAACAAAGACAACACAGAATACACAGGACTCAGAGAAGAAAAGATAGCACGCAAAAACAACAAAGACAACACAGAATACACAGGACTCAGAGAAGAAAAGATAGCACGCAAAAACAACAAAGACAACACAGAATACACAGGACTCAGAGAAGAAAAGATAGCACGCAAAAACAACAAAGACAACACAGAATACACAGGACTCAGAGAAGAAAAGATAGCACGCAAAAACAACAAAGACAACACAGAATACACAGGACTCAGAGAAGAAAAGATAGCACGCAAAAACAACAAAATAAGTTGCTAGTTTTCATGCCTCTCCTGCCGCGCTTGCAAGATGAATACTGTGCAACGTTGGTTCGACGTGATGTGCGCAGAACGAAATCATTTGAATAGTCACATAATATTTATGAAATATTCCCTAGTGGAAAATCCAAGAAATAGCGCGCGCAAATGCTCGCATCTGGATTCAAGATAAAATGCGCACACAGCACTACCTTGTCTTATCCTCTGCAGCGTAAAAAACGAGGGCGCAAGCAAATTCTGTTTCATGAGCGCGCTGTTTTATGGGCTATCTGTCTTATAACCAAAATTATTTGGAACTTTTTCGCATGTAAAAAAGGTAGAGACTCACGGGATCAAAATCTCGTGGATTTGACTTTTAAACTGGTTTCCACCAAGTAAGATAGCCAGTTGAATACAGAGCTCCATGAAACATCCCGATGGATCGCATCCTTCCATCCTCACTCCAGCTATCCTGTGGAAGTGACCAGGGATTCCTGTCACGAAGCTGGTCTTGAAGAACGCGATGTAGAAGAACGAAGAGTACATGTTGATGGCTTGGAAGAGGAACATCTTGACAGTCATTATGTTGTTGTATTCGGTCATTGTACGAGGATTTTCCCAGTTGGTTAGTGCGAAGGCCAGTTTGATGTATAGCTGTTCAAGGAAGGTATCATCAATCGATTATGCCGGCAACGCGGAATTAGGGGGGATAGAACGGGTGTTTATGAGAGCCTATTCAGTACATTCAAAGTTTCTAATTTACCAACTCAGTTACTCAAAGAATCCTTAAAATTATAGCGAAATGTCGAGCTATACTAGTTTCAAATATTTTCATTTGTCTTAATATTTCCAATCAGAAATCAGGCGTAAAAACGACCATAAAAAGACACAAGAGACGAGAAGGAAAGGGAAGAGAAGGGAAGGGATGGGAAGACAGAACAAGATGAGACAGGACAAGAGAGGGCAGGAAAGAAAGAAGAAAAAGAAGAGAAAACGTTTTTACCTTGCCTAACACATTAATAGACAGTAGATTCAACAGTGCAGATGTCAGTGAGGTATAGATACGTCCACTCCCTTGTAGATTCTTACTAGGACTAGCTGCCATGACCGCGATTACGATCGCTCTGTACACCACCACACCAAACAAAGAAGCAAGCACAAGCAAGATCATCATAGTGATAGCAACCGTTGCTACCATATAACGTCCCGTCCTAACCCTCCGTGGTATATACGGCTCTATGATACCAGTCACGGGGTTGGGGCGCTTTTGTTTGACGGTCGCTACGAAGGCTGGTCTTGGTGGCTCGAAATCTTCTTCAAAGTGCATCATGTCCCATTCATAGGCTAGACTGATCTGTACCGAAAAGATAAAATTATCAATTTAGAGACAACAGCCTTACACGCTTCTGTGACAACACAGGTTTCTACGTTTCTTTTCCGCGCGCTAAAAATCATAATGAATAATTGAAGTTGCGGCAAATCTAAACCGCTTTTTCTTGTTGACCTTTTCAATGTCAAATGATGAATTTTAGAGGAAGCGTTTTCTTGGCGCAAAGCAAACGAAATCGACATCGGACCGACCACTTCTGGTTAAGACAAAATCAGTTAATGTCGGGCTACACACAGGCTAGTTATCTGTTGCTTACCTCTTTTCTCTTCCAAACTTCTAAGAACACCGCACACCAAAACGACATGAAAACAGCGAAGACAACTGTTCCCTGATAATCAAACGCGTGAGAATAGCGCGCGTACTGACAACTCGTAGTCAGTGACCAGAAACTGCAATTCTTATCGCATAGTGGACACATGTAGAAGGATTTACTATAGTTCTTGTTGCAGACATCCTGTGCGGGAATAAAGTCATTGACTGTAAGGATTCCACCGAGAAAGCAGATTGTACCCACGATAGAAGCGCTAACTAACATCATAGTGTATGTCCCTAACCACGCGAAATACATCGCTACTCTTGTCCCGAAGTAACTCTTGATCGAATTCAACGGCTGATACTTATACCAACGACTAAACGAAGCCCAATCGTGTACGAGTCTTTGACGATCATTCTTCGGAGGTTCGTCGGCAAACGACAATATATCGACGTCCCCGTCGTGGAGACTGTAAGCGTCGTCGTAAATGTTCTCGTGAAGTAGCCGCTTAATGCCGAAGTCTTCGGGCTCTGTTGAGAAGTATGCTGATTTAAGAAGGCGGAAAACCATACGACTGCGATCAATTCCGTTAAACATGCTTTCCTTGTCTTTACACAAATACATATCCAGTTTATCCCTCTTAAAGAAAGCATTGATGTAACGTTTCTCCTCTTGTACCGAAGGGTTGCCAATCCTGAACATGTTCCACGATTTGAGACTGCGATGTCGCGGAGTTTTCGTGTCCTCGTCGGGTTCTTGTATAGGCACTCGAAGCATCATCGTTTCTGCACACTTGGCTAGTGTTTCGAATGGGGCGTGAATCAAAGTGTAGGTCAGTTGGGGTCCCTAAAAACATAGAAGCAATCAAAATGGTCCAAAAAATTGCCATTTTTCTTCCACACCCTAGACTACCCTGCATGAATCCGATAAAGTTTGTTTGATGTGTTGTTCTCTCCCTTCATTGCCGCGAGGGATTTTCTTCAGCTTATCACTTCTTCAGACCTCCTCCCTCCAGTATCCGTAAAAGCCAACATGTAAGTTTGGTTTTATGCATAAAATGTCTAAACATAATATCAGAGTATTGTTATCAGTCTGGTTTCTGATTAGACGATGAAAAAAAATCAACAAAGTGTTCACCGGCTCAGGTAAAGAACATTTTAGCATAATTAACAAATTAGATTATAATTACTAATCATATTACCATGGATTTTTCCTCCTCGTCGTCGCCCTCCATTTGTAATTGGTTATCAAATCCTGTCGCTTCTTCAACCCTTTTAGTAAACAGATATTTTAAAGATTTGCCAGCTTTTCCCAACATTTCTAGAAGACCACTCCCAAGTGCTTTAATGTTTCTTTCTTTCGCTGCCTTGTAGATGGAGCCACCAAGGCTCTCTGCATACCCCGCCCACTCTTGCTAGAGAAACAGGGCCAGAAAAAAATATCTCTTCGTAAATAAAAACCTTTAATATTGTAGTTATGTTATTATAAATATGGTTTCAATTTGAAGCAGGTTTTCTTGTCTCAGCAGGGAACTTAAGCAACTCGAAATCTAGGACGGGGACGTGAGACCTGAGGTTTCAGAACTGAATTTAATGATAGAGAAAGATCTGGAAATAGGTGTTACTTCTTGATCTCAAGACGCGAACGACGTGCAATTGCTGAATATTGCATTCTGGCGAGAACGATATCGTCTTTTCTCGTTCAGATACTGACGTTCCCGTTTCGAGTTGCTTAAGTTCCCTAATGTACCATCAACATCGAAGGTCGTTTGATAGCCGTTTCTTGGCAAATCCTGGATGGGCCCAGTCTATGGAATCTCCCACTAGCTGAAACAGTGCTTATATTTACTTATCATTATTCATATTTCTTATAGCAGCATATTTTACCATTCATACGTTTACGACATGATATATATACTTTTTAATTTTTCTATGAAAATGTTTGAATATATAAGACCTTTTTAGCGTATTACTGATGCGGCCATAGTTAATTTTATATTTTATTTTATTTTATTATTTTTTTTATAATGATATTTTAACAGGATGCTCCTTCACTTTAGTGATTTTCAAGAAGGTCCTATAATACTTAATCCTTATTTTACCAAGGAAATCTAACATTAAGCAAATTACTTAAAATATTTACTTTTAAAAAATATATATAAAATTCTTGCAAGTTGAATTGAAGCAAAGTTTCCCCTACCTCGTTGGGCATTGTAGGCTGGACATGTTGCAGCAACAACCCATTGTCGTAGAGATTCTTCTCAAAACGTCTCCTCTTCTTCTCATTTTCTTCTTCTTCCTCACCACCAGAGCCTTTTAAAGCCACAAGAACAAAGTCTACTCTCTTCTCTTCACTCAAGAAGTCATGTTCTTCAAGAGGGATGGTTTTAGCGTTTTCTTTCGTATCTTCTTCATCGTCGTCATCGGATTGATTCACGCCAAGTGCAGATTCCAGCGCGTCTGGTAAGTCAACCTTCTCCAATAATTCTTCTTCATAACTTTTGACTGTGTCGAATATTTTTTTAGAAACTTTATCAGCCAGAAAATTTTTGAGCTTGTTCATCTTCTACCAGACTGCAATGAAGCAAGAATTTATTTATGGCTTACTACAAATAAAATATTCTAAACAATAATGAAGGATTTCCAAAGGATTAAAACCAAGTTAAAATAAACTTCGCAGTTCTTTATCAATCATATAATATTACATCTTTTCCCCCGGATAAACTTAAAACCTTATGAAACAAAACTATACTTCAGTACTTCTTCTTAATGGCATAAGTTGGCGCCTTACTACCAACGTCTGAAACAAAATGCATATGTTTGCTAGAGACGGAAGAGACAAGGTCGAGCCGAATGCTGCTCAGAAATGTTTCTTCAAAAGCGAGATAAAATGTTCTTATTCTAATGTAAGTATAGTTTTCAGAATGTAGGATACTTACCTTGGTTTCTCGAGTGTTTTGGAGCACCTACAGCGAACGGTATTGTAATTCTTTTAGATAATTCTCCAGTGATAATTCGTCTTGCTTGACTGCAAGGTTGAACTCATTTTCCGTGCTTCAGCACTCGTTGCATAATTATAACAATATTTCTGATAATATTGTATTATTTTATCCAGTTATCCGCATAAACGTGTATAAGCAAACAAGAATCCAGCTTTCTTATAGGACATAATGTTTATGTATAAGCATGCTAAAATAATCACATTTTATTTGAGCTCATTTTTATTGCTAAGAAACTGAATTTTGATTAGAAAATTAGGCGGGAAGTTGACTGCAGGAAGGCGCGTTTTTGGCGGGAAAATGCTAATGAGCAAACGCCGAAGACAAAACAATGACGCCTGACTGTTTTTGCTGTTCAAGCAACTTTTAGGCCTTTTCCCTGAACAACGTGAGAATAACATCAAATCTTCTGTGTTCTAAGTAATCCTGATTATCAGCAAGGTTCATAGGTAATTCGTTTTTTGTTTTGTTTTTATCTTAATGAAAAAAAAAACCAACTGATTACGGTAGACACTCGTGCGCGCCGAAGGGTTGTCTCTGCTTTTCTCAACGTATGGCAAGACTTGACTTCCTACTCCCTTTTCTACTCCCCCCCCCCCCCCCCTCAATAAGAACTCTGTCACTCTGCCTATAATATGGCGTCATAAACTTTGATCAGTTTGTTTACATTTTATTTGCATCTTTTACGTTAAAATCCTTTCCAAAACCTTGTGGTTACATATCAGTACCCAAATGGTTTTCCCAGCTCAAGCAGGACAAACAAATGTCCAACTTCACATTCTTCCATTCATCTTTCTCCAACCCAGTAAATATTTTCTATATTGCCTATAGTTTCGTTAAAGTTCTGATTTGTATTTTCTATCTTATTTTTGTCAGTTGCTTATTGGGGAAAAAAATCAGTGCCTTGTCTGTACTTGTATTTTTTCTCATTAATTTTTTTGGGAAAATCGAAAAACGACGAATTTATAGTTTTCAGTCTTCAGTTACTCCTACTTCAACTCCTTTTTTCCCTTGTTATTTTTTGTTGCTCTTTTTTTCTTTTCTCTCCTCTAATTAACTTACTGAAATATTTCAACTATACAATATATATTCATTGAATAGCGAGCTATACTGAAGTAAAACAGTTTGTTCTGGTGTTCACATATCAACACATCATTCCTCTATGCTTCTCGTTCGCTTTCAGCATCTGTTCACCAAGCTGGTTGCACAGATTAGTAAAATGTTGCGTAATCCTGGTCATGCACTTGGGAGACTCCTTCTTGTAACAGGCTAAGAATGACTGAACGTCTTGGCACATGTTCGTGTTGGACTCCATACTTTTTGTGAATGTTTTGACGCACTTTTTGTGAACTTTGACAGAGCATTTGGTTGAGCTGTCCGTACCTGTGGTGATACATAGAATATAAAATTCGTCAATATTTTGGAAAATTTCTTCAATGGACTAAAATTATAGCCAATCTTTCATTCACTTACAAGTTTACCGTAAAGGAGATCTTATCTTCTAGCACGGATTAGATGAAATCCGTGTTATGATTTTGCTATGGACATAAAACGTGGACTCACGACACGAGGGAGCGCGATCCTACGGAGAAGGACTTCTAGTCGATATTTCGTTGAATTAAATAAATTTGTTCGATCAATAAACAAATAAAAAATGAAAACTCACCAATGTCATCGATGAAGAGATGCTTCATAGTGATGGCTGTTGAAAAGAAATTCAAAAATTTGTTAGTGCGCAAGAGTCAGGGCGAATACAAAAACTTAGCTTCCTTCGACCTTCAAATTTTATCGACCCGCTGAAACAACCTCTGGGCTGAGCTAAGTTAGGGCACGGCAAATTCACAGATCGAACCCTGAAACAACCTCTGGGCTGATCTAAATCAGAGCACGGCTATATAACTCACAGATCGAACCCTGAAACAACCTCTGGGCTGATCTAAATCAGAGCATGGCTAACTCACAGATCGAAGCCTGAAACAACCTCTGGGCTGATCTAAATCAGAGCACGGCTATATAACTCACAGATGGAACCCTGAAACAACCTCTGGGCTGATCTAAATCAGAGCACGGCTATATAACTCACAGATCGAACCCTGAAACAACCTCTGGGCTGATCTAAGTCAGAGCACGGCTATATAACTCACAGATCGAACCCTGAAACAACCTCTGGGCTGATCTAAATCAGAGCATGGCTAACTCACAGATCGAACCCTGAAACAACCTCTGGGCTGATCTAAGTCAGAGCACGGCTATATAACTCACAGATCGAACCCTGAAACAACCTCTGGGCTGATCTAAATCAGAGCATGGCTAACTCACAGATCGAACCCTGAAACAACCTCTGGGCTGATCTAAGTCAAAGCAGGGCCAATTCAAAGATCGGATTGGAATTTAGCTTGCCACGTTTTGCGGAGGGAGGAAAACCGGAGAACCCGAAAAAATACCCCTGGAATCAAGGTAGTGATCTAACAAACTCTACTCACAAAGGATGACGAGTCCAGGAAACAAACCCGAGACCCCAGAGGTGAGAGGTGAATGCACTGCCCGTCCACGTCACCCTTAATTCCCGCCAAAAAAATGTTTTTATAAAAGGATACTGAGGGATTCTTACCTTGGACCTTAGTCCTGAGATTTGTGTACACATGGTTGGGACACAAGTTGAGCTTCTTGTCCATCATACCGTGCTGAAGAACCACGTATCTATAATTGTCAACGAACGGTCCTCTGCAGGTTGAAGTCTCCAGGCACTTCATAAATGCCTGAGTAAAAAAAATCGGTATCAAATCAAACCTTTCTTGTTATCGTTCCTCCATGAACATGGGAGGTAGTATTGAACTACAGAGTTGACATGTTCTTGGGGAGGGAGGGTTAAAAGGTTAAATCCGCTTGTTACGTTTTGCGGAGAACCCCAAGGGCGGATCCAGGGGGAGAGTCAGGGGGGTCCAGACCCCCTGTCATACCTATAAGGTTCCATTTTTTGTTTTATCCTAAAATTTAGTTTTGCCACAGGTTTGAAGTAAATTTTGTATGTTGTATACATTTGGCCCCCCCCCCCCCCCCCTCTCAACAAATTCCTGGATCCGCCCTTGAACCCGGAGAAAAACCCTTGAATCAAGTCAGTGAGATCCATCCGTAAATGTAAAAACCTCTACTCACATGTGATGCCGAAAAGCGAAAATACACTCAACTAACCTGGATTCCTTTGCAGTACAGTTCCATATGGTTCCTCGCAGGTACTCCTGGCTTTCTTGCAAACGAACTCTTGAATTTTTGGTTACAGCTCTTGATAACTTGGAACTGACAATCCGAAGGATCGAGCTGAGGAAGGACAAGCGTGTTTTCCTCGTTCTCTTCTTCTTCGTCTTCTTCTCTTTCCTCTTGACCCACAATTTCTGTTTCGTTCTCAGAATCTTCGGGATCCTCGAGGGACTCACGGGTCGCTGTAGCCACGAGGACAAGTAACTGCAGCAATAATATCATCTTGAGGTTCATTTTGACAATCAAAACTGAAAAATAGAAGTAGAAACTGCACATCAAAGATTTGGCACTTATTTCTGAGAGTAGCCGCGAATGATGGCTTCAATCGAAATCAAGGAAAATGAAAAGTAAGAACCCTTAAGTGCAAGTGGCAAAACTCTTGTCGACAGCATTCAATTGATGTTACCCGGATTGCGTTCGAACTGAAATTCAAGCTTTGAATTTGCGCGAGTTTAGGTCGGCAGGAAAACTTACTCACGAATGCAGCGCAAAGCGTAATTCCAAACTGAGATATGATGTGCTGGCAGTGCAGTGAGAGAGGATGACGTGCTGGAAGTGCTGGAAATGTCACTTAATCACTTTTTAGTACGTGTTTCTCTTGCAGCTATCAAATTGCTATGCCTACAAATGTACTAAACGCACGCAAGTATATATACAAATTATGATTTCTGATATTGTTCGATTGCTATTGATTAAGAGGGATATCTAGTTGAGAACAAATTGTTACAATAAAAAAGAAAGAAAACATCTTTAGATGCTTGAGATTTAAGTGGAGACTTAAAGTCGAAGTAAGAGATTCATTGAGGATCAAAAGATACTGATTACCCAGCACTATAGCTTTAGATTAAGAGGTCGTTGATTAGATAATTCACTATTTAGACCTGCAGAAAGTTCATAGAGGTCGAAGTAAGTGATTTAAAAGATATTTTCCGAACACTAGCTTTGAGTCCAGAGGTCGTTAGATTCCTGTACAAAATTTGAGGGTTTTGCCCTCTTGAAGTTCAAAATAGGTGAAGTCCTGAAGTTTAGTTTAGAGGTTGCCATGGCAATTCAGCGTAATTTCAGCGCGCAAATCTCGTCGGCCATAATCAAATGTTTTATAGTAGGAACAGTCACTTTACGTTTCATTATCTGCAATGGCTTAAAAAAATCCGCTTTTCCTTAACGTTCTAAATTATACACCACATTTTCAAACCACCATTCGTGACACTCAAAGAAATAATACTCAAGGGAATGACATGTGGTCTGAGATGAGAAAGTATCACACCCAAGCTAAGAAGGTCGATGAAGTGGCGAATATTGAGAGAGTGTGTGAGTACGTACAGAGGCTCAGAATTTTGCTAGGAATTGTTTTTATATGAATTGGCGTACACTTCACAAATAGAGCAGTTTTCTCTTCCTCTGTGAACCAAAATTAGTAGAAAAAAAGAGGCAATCCCGCATTACACACTCAAAAGGGAATTGTGTTCCAACTGTTTCACCACCATATTCCCTGAATCAGTGCCTCGTGAGATATTATGTTTACAGTCGTCCAGCGCGCACGAAACGCTAACAACATATAATAGATATGATATTGAACTTGCGGGATGATCATTGCTATACATGACATCTTTAAGCAAGAGTGCTTAAAGTTGAACTTTATACATGTGTAAGCTGCTTTCAAATATAGCTTAGAGCTCTATAATGAACTTTAAGCAGCTTTAAGCAATTTATGATAAATTAGCTGAAATCTTTTTTTATGCTGTATATGATATTGGACCCGCGGGATAATCATTGTCACATATTGGTATCCTCTTTAAGGTGTATTGTGATCAACTCATCAACACTTATAGCTTCGCTATTGTTACTGAAGTGAGTAGGAATATCACATGCTGAACTTGAACCGACTTGCGTCACGGAATGACCTCGAGAATAAAAAAGGGGGTAAAAACATTTAGGGCCAAGTTTTTTTTGTTTTTTTTTCGTAAGGTGGTCATTAGTGAGTTCGTTCTGTCTTTGATCGAATGGATCCATTCTAGCCTGTCAAGGAGGAAACTAGTTCACTGTTAGGTTAACATAATGGGGTAGAGTAATCTGGGGCTAACCATCCATGACTACCTGTAAAACAACCTTGGATTAGCTGTAACTGTCCAAAATGCACCGCATTCATCTCATGATATTTTTTCCCCGGCAGGGCTAGTGACCCTACCCCGTAAAGCCCCTGTTACACGTAGTCTTTTTCCATGCAACTTGAGCCGCGCGCAAACAAAGTTCAAGTTGCACGCGAGCATGTCACACGTATTTTTGTCTTTCCAACTTTCGCAAGTTTGTTGAGAAAGTAGAAACATAATCAATTTTTCGTGCAACTTTTATGTTTGAAAAATAAGTTGCACGAGGTGGTGTTACATGCTAAAAAAAACGCTCGTGCAACTTGAACTTTTTTGCGCGCGGCTCAAGTTGCATGAAAGAGACTACGTGTAACAGGGGCTTAAAGAACGAGATATGTTACAGAAAGGGCAGCGTCTTATGCATTCCTCTGCCGTGATTCTAGATCTAGTGCAATACACTGCACTTTGAAAAACGGAAAAACTAAAAGAGATCTAGAAAGGAAGGGATAAAAGAAATGGAGTTGCCAGCATAAAATATTTTCTCTTTTGTTCCACAAACCACCCTGGGTGATCATTAGAAATATCCATTTCAAGGAGAAAAAAATATTTAAATATTAATAATTCAATCCAAAGCTAAAATTTTTTATAAATTTTCACATCTGATAAATTGGCTTTTTTTTTTTTTTTTTTGAAGTGAAAAAATATGTAAAAGAAATATCAAATTTTCCTTAAAATTACTGCAGAACAGAACTAAACTAACATACTAATTATAACACACGGCCGCTCAAAGTATCTCGCATAATTCAAAATAGTAAGATTAATTTGAAATTGCTTATAATTAAAACAAAATGAGTACATATAATTGGGCTTAACTTATTGGATTTTTTAAAAACTGGTTCACCACCAAGTTCTACCGACTTGGTCTTTATTGGAACTGATAATAACAAGCTTAATTTGTCAGCTTTTGCCAACCATACATATTTTTTTTGTTGGCTAGTAAATACAACGAAGCGGCATTCAGCTTCTTAAAAAGTCAAACTGGTCTTTTTAATTAAGATGAAATCGCCCCAGTGAGTGGAATACTAGGGGTTCTTCTTTGAAGTTTTCCGAGGTATATTGTATCTCCCTCTAGTGATATGTTTTGAATTTCTGTGACTTTTATAAGAATGACTTTGAAAATATTTTTCAACAAAAATATAGTCCTGGAAAACATCCAAATGAAAGAACTGAGGCTTGACCTATTAATGTTGATATCCTTTGTTTAAATTCAATTTCATTCAACTTGTCAATCATGCACTTTTCTTTAATTTAATCATGCTTCTATCGATATAAAAAAATATATGAAAAATCCTTAATTAGGTTTTTTTTGATAGGATTTTTAGGGATTCTGTAAATCCAGGGCTTATTCATGGGATCTGTGCTTAATTGTACTTAATATCTATCGGTTACGTTACCCTGGACATACCGCAATATATTGCGGCAGAGACAGCGTGGCTTCTACTATATAATCAAATCTTTAATATTCAAAATTTAATGATTTGCAATTTGAATAATACCGACCCAATAAGCGGTATACGGAAGTCGTACCATCACGCGCTTCGGCAGAAAAATAAACATCCTCGCGTTGTCTTTTCAAATAGGTGACAAAAAATCCCTAAAATTGTGTAAAGTACCTGTGTCAATAATCCTTCAGTTATTATTATTAGCATTAACTATAAATGAGAATGTTATATACTTGGCGTCATTAGTGAATTTTTTTCGTTTTCTAGGGCGTTTTTCTTGGCATATGTCAAAGTCACTGTCAGTTTTTCGATTCACCTGACCTGCCATGAAATATCATAAAGAAGGTTAGCGTCTATTGTTAAGGAACACTACAACCACCTGATAGTTTGAATAGAGTAACAAAATAAACGAACAACAGAGACCTTGTCTTTTTGTGATTCTTAAATAGGGGCAAGTTTGGGATAAAATATTGTAAGACTGTTGGAATTGTTCACCGGTCGTATGGAAATGTTATTGGTTCTCAGGCGATAGTGGTCGATAGCCAGTCACGATGGCCCCGCCGTCTGTTGTGACATCAATTATCGTTGGGTCATTCAAGTGTCCCTATTTGAAATTCTAATTTAACCCTGTTGTTCTACTTGTTATGCACGCACAACTGAACAAACTGCTGTACGGACAGTGACTTCGTTGTTATTTCCTCGACAATGCCAACAAGTCAGTTCACGCGAGCAGAATGCAACCTACAATGGGGTTTAAAGCTGTGACCATCGCAATAACGACAACCTTCTGGTATTTCCTAACTTGTTTTTTACTGGCAGTAGTCGCTGCATCGAACAACACATCACTGAACATTACAAAATCAACGTCTTCTCCTTTGTTGCGAACAGAACCTCCTTCTTGTGTGTTCCCAAACTTTCTTCAAACAGACTGTACTGGTTCGGCAAGGGTCTGCGAATGGAATCTTGGTAAAAGAATAGCTTTGCCTCGATGGCATAATCTTTCTCCGCCGTCCAAGTTTCGAGCACTTCGAGGAATCTCGGAATGGACTTGGACTGTTGTTAACTCCACGATCACAATAAAACGGTCAATCGCCGTGAACAATTTTCAGCCACTTACCAGAAGAACTCAAAGTGTTTTTGAATGCATTACAAACAGAGGTTTAGCAAGTAACACTTTTATCATATCCAAGAAGGAAGTATTAGGGGGAAAACAGGATACAAACGAGACGTATTCGTGTATTCGTTTTATAAGAAGAAGTGAAAATGTTATTCAATACGAGTTAGGAAGTTGGAATAAAAGCTTGAAGGATGTCGCTTGTCAGGACAATGGACTGGTGTTAGAAGAGAACCCACTCATATCGGATCATTCCTATGGTCTTCTAGACTGCCCTTTGGAATTACAAGGCGCGTATGAAATATTACATATCTATGACGCCAAGAAACAAAGAACTTGCACTTACGACAAGGGCTCATTTGGCGTTTTAGAATCAGATTGTCTGAGAAAAGAGGGTCTTTATATAGATTTTAGCAAAGGTCACAATTGTACAAATCCTGATATTGGCCATCGTTTTCCTTCAGAGCTCAATTTACGCTGTATTAGCAAGGAATGGAAAGATGGTGATTTTACATATTTTGTGACAGCTCGCCGCGATCGTTGGGCTTCTGATTACGAGAAAACGACTTTGCAGTGCATTAGGTTCAAGATGACCTTTGGTCGTGAGGATGAACTCACATTAACGATATTTAACGACCCAATTTGTAAAGGGCTTAGCAATAATGAAGAACGAGTGGGAAGAAATGATGACATGTTTTCGCTGCTTATTCGACGAAGGAAGAAACCTTACACCTCGAAATATCATCTTAGAGGCAGGTGCGAATTTCCAAATGAGATGCAGGGCACATGGATGGAGCAATCTTCGCACCAAGGCAGCAGGAAAATCCGAATAGAAGGTGGAAACATTAGTATAAGTCCTTACGGATCTTTTGAGTGTAAAGAACGTTTTACCACAAGTCAAGGACATCCTTCGGTTTGTGGTTTAGGAGCAGAAGGTGACCGCTGGCTCGGGCAAGGACAGGTGAGATTTTATTACGACGATTATGCCCTTGTAAGCAAATTTGAAAACGGCTGCAGGCCAAGAATCACTAGGCTTGGACTCACGAGTACAGTCAACAAGCTCGTCTTGATATATCGACTCTCGCAGAGCGAGCTTTTTGTCGATGATGGCAGATCTCCGGAAGATTTTTACCGGCATGAAATTTTGAAACGATTTTGTGGAATGTCTTATTTATATCAGCGGGATCCTTACCCTTACTGGGGTAGGAATATCGAAAAGGTCATACATAGGGAGCAACTACCTGCTCAAACTATGTCAAAATGCTCTCTGGTTTTGAACAGCAGGCACTCTCTGTTGTCTGTGATCGCAGGTTCCGAGTCAACTTCGTGTAAAGAGAAAACATCCTTGATGCATTTTGGATGCCAAGAAGCAAGCCAAGCCATGAATTTCCTAAAAATCTCCTACCCTCCAAACTGCGAAAATAAAGAAGTAACATTCTCGTGTATTGGGAAGGCATGGAAGTTTGGTAACTATGTGTTGCTGCGTGACACCGTCACGCAACAGATCAGCTGTTTTTGGTTCGATAAGGAAAGTAACGCAATATTTAGACTTGGGTCGTCACAGTGTTCTGATGCTGACTGGGGTCGTCTGCCTGGACACGGGAATCACTTTGACGAAAGATTTAGAATCAAATACTTTGAAAAGTGTCCTTTTGTAGAACCACTTAAGCCCACCAAGGGGTGTAGGTCTAGGGCAACTTTTGCTGTTCTCAACCAAATTCTCTGGCTACTACCTTTGATTCTTCTTACAAGATGCAGATAGAACTATCTTTATAGATAAGAAAAGTACTAAACAAACTAGCATTCGCTTCGTACGTGTCCCGAAAATCACCAAACTAAACCGAAAATCATATGGGCTTCAATTTCAAGTATGACGTATCTTGGGTTACGTAGTCTCAAACTCTTCCGTGTATGAGATGTCTGCCTTTACAGCCAACTGAAAAACGTTCGTACAAATGTCGCTCTAGTGAGTGTAAATTCAGGACATTGTTTGAACAAACTGATGGCCTTTAATGGACAACTAGTGTTAGTGATGTCCTGTATGGTATTTAGTTGTATAATGCTCTCGATTGATGCTAGTCAAATGCCTAAGGTTACATCTTACAATAGGTACATACAACCGACTAACATATTTGTCAGTCTAGACATTTGAGCTTTTAAGAGTTTATTTCTCTTTCTTTCTGTCTCTCTGTCTCTCTGTCTCTCTGTCTCTCTGTCTCTGTCTCTCTGTCTCTCTGTCTCTCTGTCTCTCTTCTTCTTCTTCTTCTTCTTCTTCTTCTTCTTCTTCTTCTTCTTCTTCTTCTTCTTCTTCTTCTTCTTCTTCTTCTTCTACTACTTCTACTTCTACTTCTTCTTTTTCTTCTTTTTCTTCTTCGTCTCCTTCTTCTTCTTCTTCTTCTCCTCCTCCTCCATCGTCTCTCATTCACTTTATCAAAGATGTTTCCTCGTCATATTTGTTCTCATAATTATTTGGTTCTAACTTAACTATAGCATTTTCAAACTGAAGTAAAGCGCAATTAAATTGCATGGTTTTGTGTGTGTTTGGCTGACCATTTCCCTTTGCTCCACTATGTCCTCTAGTCATTTATGATTTCTGGGCCGGAAAAATTTGAAAACTAGGAGGCAGATTAGACGCACCCAAATCGCACCACTGTTTCGTACCACTAAATTAAAGCCCAGTAGAATCGAACTTGTATCCCATCGCTCTGTCGCGCATAAGCAATAAAGCTAGCTAATAGGGGAAAAACGATCTAGATACCCTAAAAGGCATTCCAATTTTGGAAGGCCTTATTAAGACATCTCAATTACTGAACAGATGCCAAATAGCCTACAGGTTTTTACTGATAAATATATAGTTTCATCGAGTGACCTAGGATGATAAAATTAGACAAATGAATGCAAAGCCTTCATTTTCCGACAAAGGCAAGTCTTGATAATGTCTTTTGGCATTGGATACTAAATTCAGCAAAATATCTATGCTTCCGTCTACGGAAGCATAGATTTTATTTAGGATGTACTGAAATGCGTCGGCTCCGACGAAGAATCGGTTAGGGCGTGTAGATGTGCTCAAAGCGGTCGCTTTTGCGAGCGGCGTATTGGATAAACCGTTGAAGACAGGTTTTGTCATGGCTGGCATGTACAAGGTATTCCATGCTGCAAAGGATGATTCGACAAGGCATTAACGTTTTAACCCCGAAAAGCTCAACTTACTCATACCATATTCTTAATTATGTGAGATGAGGGGTACATTCCGGGTTAATCCAACTGCTCGCCTTGAAAAAGTATACAAAGTTTATCGTCTGCTTTTCCAAATGATTGATGGCAAAAAGACATCTTTCTACACTTCCTACAATCCGTTCCCTTTCGCGGAAATTGGACATTGAACTCAGCACAAAAACGTATAAAAAATCTAGAGTGATTAAACAGAAGTCACAAAGGTCACTTAATTCCCAAGAGTCGGTCTCAGTTTCGGATTTAGAGCCGTTAAACCGTCAACTCTATGCGGTCTGCACAGTGTTGCGGCGCGGTTTCGGAACAGTAATCAATGATATGCCTTACTAAACAGCACTGATATCTTACAGCATTAATTCAGCTGCTAAGAAGCCTGTCGAATAGAATTCTTCGATTGAGACCTAGTAAGCAAAAATCATTATCACAAACATACTTTTTAACCTCAAGAATTTCGATTCCCATGAGTGTCTAATTCAGGCCGCACTTTAAAAATCCCATCCCAAAATTTTCTTTTTGGCGAAATAAGAGTTTTTATTCTCATTTGACAAAACTAATAAAATCCCTAATTTGTTTCTTGGAAGTATGTGATAAGAGGGTGTTGATTGTGTAATTTGCTGAAGAGAGTAATAATGTGCTAAGTTAACAAGATTACTCCTTCCATCACACGCTAAATGAACGATACTTGTCAGCGCTGATAAAACAATATTTGCTTTCGAAATTCCTTGCGATTTTTCGGAAAAGCGCACTTGTAGGGAGATGTGTTTTTTATCAGTAATTTTCTTTTGGGTGTCAATTAAGCCCAGATCATGGATTTGATTTCAACCACACACACATTATTCATAGCAAAGGCGCGCGAAAATTGTTTTTATATATCTGCAGGAACGAGGAATTCTCCTGTGGATTTCTCTGTCTGGTATTATCCAAGGGAAGATTAAAGAATATAAAGTATACGTGCCAGTATTGTGGATGCTTTGCGGATTTAGGGGTTAAGTGGGCTAAATATGAAAAGCGTGTTTGTCAAGAACGAAAGACTAAAGGAAGGTGTTATTTGATTAGTAAAAACGGCTCAGTTTACGCCTAGATCTTCGCAGCGAAAACAACATTTTTTGAGCTAATATTCGTGCCCCTAAGCGTACCAATGTCTCTTATTCTAGCGGCACCGCATTCTGCAACCATACTTTGCACTGCACCAATCGAGAGTATTAATTACATCAACATCTTCTTGAGAATCTTTACTAAGCGAGAATTCCTCCAAAAATATTTTGCATGCATAGTGCTCCATAATCGCGCAGGAGATACTGATGCGTGCAGTTTGAATAGAAATGCACCCAACACCCTACCAAGAATGAATTAAAAGTTATAATGAGACACACCCCAGATAGATCTTTCTAAGCAACATACAGTTTAACTTCATTCGCAGATGAGAGCTCAGCTTTCTTGTTGTCCACGGTCTTCCAGACTTACGCCTTTCCGCGCAATAACCTTATGACATGAATTTCTCTCACATGAGGTGTTTTAATCTGCTCTGCAGATTTCCTTGCTTAACGCGTTTTTTTGTCGATCCGAGAAGTTGATAATTCTCACATTTGCACCTCTGCATTCAAATCAGGGTGCTTTTCTGCAGCGCAGAGTCGCGGTTGCAATAGTTTTCTATGTCAATTTTTTGGAAGGCGTAAATAATTTCTACATATCTACAAACCTGAAAAGTATATCTCTGTTCTTAGATCGTCCGATTCACAACGTCGTCAATCTGAAGTACCTCCTTTCGACTGAGCAAAAGCTCTGAGCTAGTCAAATTTTAATAAACTTGAGTCGAGCTGCTCTTTTTGTCTGCGTGCCGAACGTAAGCTCAATGTTGACGGGTATTTTTGCAGGATCTTATTTCTCTCAGTCTTGAGCCCAATACATGTAACATAGCCCACCGCTGAAGTAATATCTAGGCAGACTTTAATTGGTGATTGCGCACGTGTCATAAACCTAATCCCTAACCAAAAGCTCAAAGGCCACGAGGCTATCTTGAGTTGGGAAGACCGGTGTCTTAAAATAATATACAATTGGAAGCATGAGCTCTTACACTACGCATATGTTTTTAGGAGGGAACTTTTGTGTTTGTATTTGAGCGAACTGTTTTGTGCTGTGCCTTATTTGTATCCTAATAGCGCGAGAGTGGGTTTTAAGAATTGCTTTTTAGAATATTTGATGTTAAGAAGGCGAGCAACTTGGTGGGGTGTTGATCATACTTGCCGCAGTCTCACCAAACACTCTACCAACTGTTATCTCACAGATATATCCAAACTACGTAGCTTCGAGAACACCAACGTCTTAATTGTCTTGAAATGCGCAGCATCTGCGATAATTTTGCGCGCCATCTTTATTGGTGTCATCGCACATTAGTGGAATCATTTCTTTCAGCGCCTTCAACTGACAAGTTTCATCATCTTGCTTTAAAAAAAAATATTTCAGTTTTTTCTTCTTATTCTTGCTGACATTCAACTCTACTAACATTGAACTGCTTAATAATCCGCTGAAATTTCAATCATACTTTTAGGTCGAATAATTATTTTAAGAATTATTACATATTTTGGCGATTTTCTTGCTGAATGAGCTAAATGACTCAATTTGTAAAGATTAGTTTTCAAGAGCTGGACCTAGATGAATTGAGCTGATAAGTACGGGTTCTGTTCCCCTCCCACGCTTTTCTGTCACACGAAGAAAGCGCTTTTCTACTGAGCTGGTATCAATTGGAGAACTTCTTGAGTGGAAACTATCTCTTGTCTTCTTGAGCCAAGACACAAACCGCCAGATCATTCCAGGCTCCTGTTAAAGGAGCAACAACCTCGACAGATAGCTTTCGTTATCTTATCTGGTGCTTTTTCTCTATAATTACCAAACTGAGAAACTGTTATTGTACATCTTTTTGTACATTCCAGGGCTTTCTTTTCATAAAAGTTTTGAATTCTAATTTCTAAGCAAAAGCGTAGTAAAGACGCAAGTTATAAACGTCAGGAAGTTGAGCCAAGAGCATAACTCCTTTTGTTCTGCCAATTAAGCCTAGCAGCATTCTTAAAATAAGTTCTGACGACCCTAACACAACAAAAGGTAACAATTACACCATTAATTTGTAGAATAAAAGTGAAACACTATCGTCACTTCATCTCGCGGGGTCTCAGGGGTCTTCAATAGATATTTGCCGGTGTTCTTTATGTTTGACTGTCGGCACCATTACGGGGTATTCCTAGACTTCAACACTTCTCTGATTTGGATTTTAGGTATATATCTTAAGTTTTATCTGTGAGTTTGTTTTAGATCTAATCACCGCCTAATGAAAGTGGCTCTGGTTTATATCCCCTTTGACAGCTAGTTGCGGGATACCTGTGGAGCCATAGGTAGGCCAAGCTCTTGGGCATAAGATGTGATAAAATAGCTTATAAAATAATCTACCCTGGTTATGTAAATTCTAAAAATTCTGCAAATAAACATGCCTAAAAAAAGTTGAATTGAAAGCTTACTCATTTATATAAGCGCAAAAAAAAATGGTACACCCTTAGCTTATTTTAAGATTAATTTAAGAAAATTTAGTCCACGAACTACTCATGTCTTGGCACTGAAATACGCTATCTATTTTTTCAATTCCATTCATCCATTCTATTTCTTTCTAGGATTGTACACTTGTCTAAGATATGCCGCAGCGCTGCGAAAGCTAACTAACAAAACTCTCACCAGATAGGAATGAACTGGCCAAGTTGAAAGCTTTTGTAAATATAGCGATTGTCTTATGAATTTTTTTAGATATCAACTTTTTAGGACAATTTTTGGGTGTCAAGTTTTAAAAAATGAACAAGCAAATCAAGGTTCGACATGATTGTCAAGTGGCCAAAACTGCGCTCATAATACTCAGGATACCATAAAATTAATTAACAGCCTGCCCTCGCACGTTATGAGCCCCGACTTAATACTATCTAGCACCTCCCATTTCCATTGATGACGACAACGAAGTTGACGAATTTTCATCTTACAAATTAATGAAGAACCAGATTTGATTTTTAACCATATGAGGTGGGGATTTAATTAAATTGCTAAGTCGCATGTCACGTTTTTGTTTTGATACTTAATGATTTATTGAGAAAAATGTGTTCGTCTAGTGTTGAAGCCATGTCAAATGTCAGTCATTTTTTTTTCAATTACGATTTTTCACGTAATTTTTTGCAACGGAAATTCTCGCTCGAAAAGCTGTTAATCCAAGACAAGTTTTTCACGAATCTTATAATTTCTTATTTACTTTGGGTCGTTTGCATTTTGGTTTTACATTTGTTACTTTGTTTGTTTGCTTGCCTGCTTGATTGATTGCTTGCTTGCTTGCTTGATTGATTGATTGCTTGCTTGATTGCTTGCTTGCTTGCTTGCTTGCTTGCTTGCTTGCTTGCTTGCTTGCTTGCTTGCTTGCTTGCTTGCTTGCTTGCTTGCTTGCTTGCTTGCTTGCTTGCCTGCTTGCTTGCTTGCTTGCTTGCTTGATTGATTGATTGATTGCTTGATTGCTTGCTTGCTTGCTTGCTTGCTTGCTTGCTTGCTTGCTTGCTTGCTTGCTTGCTTGCCTGCTTGCTTGTTTGCTTGCTTGCTTGATTGATTGATTGATTGATTGATTGATTGATTGATTGATTGCTTGCTTGCTTGATTGCTTGATTGCTTGATTGCTTGATTGCTTGATTGCTTGATTGCTTGCTTGATTGCTTGATTGCTTGATTGCTTGATTGCTTGATTGCTTGATTGCTTGATTGCTTGATTGCTTGATTGCTTGATTGCTTGATTGCTTGATTGCTTGATTGCTTGATTGCTTGATTGCTTGATTGCTTGATTGCTTGATTGCTTGATTGCTTGATTGCTTGATTGCTTGATTGCTTGATTGCTTGATTGCTTGATTGCTTGATTGCTTGATTGCTTGCTTGCTTGCTTGCTTGCTTGCTTGCTTGCTTGCTTGATTGATTGCTTGATTACTTGATTGATTGTCATTAAGTCATTAAGATACTATTTCGCCAGCGAATTTTCGTACTGTAAGACCGGCGCATATTTAATGTACACGAGATGGATTGGATGAACGCATAGGAATAAGAATGTACGAGAGATGGATTGGATGGATGTATAGGAACAAGAATGTACACGAGATGGATTGGATGAACGCATAGGAATAAGAATGTACGAGAGATGGATTGGATGGATGTATAGGAACAAGAATGTACACGAGATGGATTGGATGAACGCATAGGAATAAGAATGTACGAGAGATGGATTGGATGGATGTATAGGAACAAGAATGTACACGAGATGGATTGGATGAACGCATAGGAATAAGAATGTACACGAGGTGGATTGGATGGACGTATCAGAATAAGAATGTACACCAGATGGATTGGATGAACGCATAGGAATAAGAATGTACACGAGATAGATTGGATGAACGCATAGGAATAAGAATGTACACCAGATGGATTGGATGGACGTATCAGAATAAGAATGTACACCAGATGGATTGGATGAACGCATACGAATAAGAATGTACACAAGATGGATTGGATGAACGCATAGGAATAAGAATGTACACCAGATGGATTGGATGAACGCATAGGAATAAGAATGTACACGAAGTGGATTGGATGGACGTATCAGAATAAGAATGTACACCAGATGGATTGGATGAACGCATAGGAATAAGAATGTACACGAGATGGATTGGATGAACGCATAGGAATAAGAATGTACGAGAGATGGATTGGATGGATGTATAGGAATAAGAATGTACACGAGATGGATTGGATGAACGCATAGGAATAAGAATGTACACCAGATGGATTGGATGAACGCATAGGAATAAGAATGTACACGAGGTGGATTGGATGGACGTATCAGAATAAGAATGTACACCAGATGGATTGGATGAACGCATAGGAATAAGAATGTACACGAGATGGATTGGATGAACGCATAGGAATAAGAATGTACACCAGATGGATTGGATGGACGTATCAGAATAAGAATGTACACCAGATGGATTGGATGAACGCATAGGAATGAGAATGTACACGAGATGGATTGGATGAACGCATAGGAATAAGAATGTACACCAGATGGATTGGATGAACGCATAGGAATAAGAATGTACACGAAGTGGATTGGATGGACGTATCAGAATAAGAATGTACACCAGATGGATTGGATGAACGCATAGGAATAAGAATGTACACCAGATGGATTGGATGAACGCATAGGAATAAGAATGTACACGAGGTGGATTGGATGGACGTATCAGAATAAGAATGTACACCAGATGGATTGGATGAACGCATAGGAATAAGAATGTATACGAGATGGATTGGATGAACGCATAGGAATAAGAATGTACACGAGATGGATTGGATGAACGCATAGGAATAAGAATGTACACGAGGTGGATTGGATGGACGTATCAGAATAAGAATGTACACCAGATGGATTGGATGAACGCATAGGAATAAGAATGTACACCAGATGGATTGGATGAACGCATAGGAATAAGAATGTACACGAAGTGGATTGGATGAACGCATAGGAATAAGAATGTACACCAGATGGATTGGATGAACGCATAGGAATAAGAATGTACACCAGATGGATTGGATGAACGCATAGGAATAAGAATGTACACCAGATGGATTGGATGAACGCATAGGAATAAGAATGTACACGAAGTGGATTGGATGGACGTATCAGAATAAGAATGTACACCAGATGGATTGGATGAACGCATAGGAATAAGAATGTACACGAGATGGATTGGATGAACGCATAGGAATAAGAATGTACACGAGGTGGATTGGATGGACGTATCAGAATAAGAATGTACACCAGATGGATTGGATGAACGCATAGGAATAAGAATGTACACCAGATGGATTGGATGAACGCATAGGAATAAGAATGTACACGAGATGGATTGGATGAACGCATAGGAATAAGAATGTACACCAGATGGATTGGATGAACGCATAGGAATAAGAATGTACACCAGATGGATTGGATGAACGCATAGGAATAAGAATGTACACCAGATGGATTGGATGAACGCATAGGAATAAGAATGTACACCAGATGGATTGGATGAACGCATAGGAATAAGAATGTACACGAAGTGGATTGGATGGACGTATCAGAATAAGAATGTACACCAGATGGATTGGATGAACGCATAGGAATAAGAATGTACACGAGATGGATTGGATGAACGCATAGGAATAAGAATGTACGAGAGATGGATTGGATGGATGTATAGGAATAAGAATGTACACGAGATGGATTGGATGAACGCATAGGAATAAGAATGTACACCAGATGGATTGGATGAACGCATAGGAATAAGAATGTGCACGAGGTGGATTGGATGGATGTATCAGAATAAGAATGTATACCAGATGGATTGGATGAACGCATAGGAATAAGAATGTACACGAGATGGATTGGATGAACGCATAGGAATAAGAATGTACACCAGATGGATTGGATGGACGTATCAGAATAAGAATGTACACCAGATGGATTGGATGAACGCATAGGAATAAGAATGTACACCAGATGGATTGGATGAACGCATAGGAATAAGAATGTACACGAGGTGGATTGGATGGACGTATCAGAATAAGAATGTACACCAGATGGATTGGATGAACGCATAGGAATAAGAATGTACACGAGATGGATTGGATGAACGCATAGGAATAAGAATGTACACGAGGTGGATTGGATGGACGTATCAGAATAAGAATGTACACCAGATGGATTGGATGAACGCATAGGAATAAGAATGTACACCAGATGGATTGGATGAACGCATAGGAATAAGAATGTACACGAGATGGATTGGATGAACGCATAGGAATAAGAATGTACACCAGATGGATTGGATGAACGCATAGGAATAAGAATGTACACCAGATGGATTGGATGAACGCATAGGAATAAGAATGTACACCAGATGGATTGGATGAACGCATAGGAATAAGAATGTACACCAGATGGATTGGATGAACGCATAGGAATAAGAATGTACACGAAGTGGATTGGATGGACGTATCAGAATAAGAATGTACACCAGATGGATTGGATGAACGCATAGGAATAAGAATGTACACGAGATGGATTGGATGAACGCATAGGAATAAGAATGTACGAGAGATGGATTGGATGGATGTATAGGAATAAGAATGTACACGAGATGGATTGGATGAACGCATAGGAATAAGAATGTACACCAGATGGATTGGATGAACGCATAGGAATAAGAATGTACACGAGGTGGATTGGATGGATGTATCAGAATAAGAATGTACACCAGATGGATTGGATGAACGCATAGGAATAAGAACGTACACCAGATGGATTGGATGAACGCATAGGAATAAGAATGTACACCAGATGGATTGGATGGACGTATCAGAATAAGAATGTACACCAGATGGATTGGATGAACGCATAGGAATGAGAATGTACACGAGATGGATTGGATGAACGCATAGGAATAAGAATGTACACCAGATGGATTGGATGAACGCATAGGAATAAGAATGTACACGAAGTGGATTGGATGGACGTATCAGAATAAGAATGTACACCAGATGGATTGGATGAACGCATAGGAATAAGAATGTACACCAGATGGATTGGATGAACGCATAGGAATAAGAATGTACACGAGGTGGATTGGATGAACGCATAGGAATAAGAATGTACACCAGATGGATTGGATGAACGCATAGGAATAAGAATGTACACGAGATGGATTGGATGAACGCATAGGAATAAGAATGTACACGAGATGGATTGCATGAACGCATAGGAATAAGAATGTACACCAGATGGATTGGATGAACGCATAGGAATAAGAATGTACACGAGATGGATTGGATGAACGCATAGGAATAAGAATGTACACCAGATGGATTGGATGAACGCATAGGAATAAGAATGTACACCAGATGGATTGGATGAACGCATAGGAATAAGAATGTACACCAGATGGATTGGATGAACGCATAGGAATAAGAATGTACACCAGATGGATTGGATGAACGCATAGGAATAAGAATGTACACGAAGTGGATTGGATGGACGTATCAGAATAAGAATGTACACCAGATGGATTGGATGAACGCATAGGAATAAGAATGTACACGAGATGGATTGGATGAACGCATAGGAATAAGAATGTACGAGAGATGGATTGGATGGATGTATAGGAATAAGAATGTACACGAGATGGATTGGATGAACGCATAGGAATAAGAATGTACACGAGATGGATTGGATGAACGCATAGGAATAAGAATGTACACCAGATGGATTGGATGGACGTATCAGAATAAGAATGTACACCAGATGGATTGGATGAACGCATAGGAATGAGAATGTACACGAGATGGATTGGATGAACGCATAGGAATAAGAATGTACACCAGATGGATTGGATGAACGCATAGGAATAAGAATGTACACAAAGTGGATTGGATGGACGTATCAGAATAAGAATGTACACCAGATGGATTGGATGAACGCATAGGAATAAGAATGTACACCAGATGGATTGGATGAACGCATAGGAATAAGAATGTACACGAGGTGGATTGGATGGACGTATCAGAATAAGAATGTACACCAGATGGATTGGATGAACGCATAGGAATAAGAATGTACACAAGATGGATTGGATGAACGCATAGGAATAAGAATGTACACGAGATGGATTGGATGAACGCATAGGAATAAGAATGTACACGAGGTGGATTGGATGGACGTATCAGAATAAGAATGTACACCAGATGGATTGGATGAATGCATAGGAATAAGAATGTACACCAGATGGATTTGATGAACATAAATTAAAGGAATAAGAATTTACACGATTTGCATAATTTAATTATGAATTTATAAATTGAAATTCATAATTTATCAAATTCTCCGCACTGCATGGGTTTCCTTCTCATAAAAGTCCAATTTTTAATTGATCTTTAAAAATAACTGCGTCAAATCAATGCTTGAAGTATTGCAAGACTTTCTTCAGTGTTTTTAAATTGAAATATCAAAGAAAATTTTTCTCGATCCCACGCTCCTTTTGGAAAAAGTCCGATCCAAAAGGTCAATCCACGGATTCATATTTTCCACAACTTTTTGATTTTCGTATTGAAACTACCAAATTCTAAAAGAGCAAATCAAATAGCTATCAATGGTGTAATTGTTCTTGTTTTTGATGTAAAAAAAGTAATGGTTTTGCGAGCAACAAAGGTATCGACCCGTAAGAGCCACTTATTATAGGCATTAAGTCCATTTCAAACCGTTCTCGGCCGCTGGGCATAAAGTCACAGCGAAAATTAAATCGTAAGATGCCTAACACAAGTTGAAGAAAATCTAAAAATATTTACCATCAAAAATATGGTGTTGCGCGCCCTTAATACTTTGTGGCTTGATAATATTTCCCCACCCCTCCCCTGTTTAGCTATGACGCAATAATAACACGGTATCGAGGTAGAACAACATTAGCATCCCTTCGACGGCCATTTTGGATTCAACAGGACTCCAACTACATGACCTTTTTCTTTTAAAATATCAAATATTTTGAAGTCAACAACCGCTTCAATCCTTCCATAAGGCTTCTGAAAAAGCCTAGATGGCAGGCAACCAGCGTTACGAGCCGGTAAGGGATTATTTTATCGAGAAAAAAGACGAACAATCTAAGCAACGCCTCGGAGGAACACGTTTCCGCTCTGTTAGATTTTCGTCTTTTTTTTCAAGTGCCACGACGAAAACTGAATGGCACACGACTACAAAACACTTTACATCCTAGTTTATACCATTAACTTTTAGTTTAAACATTTCTTGTAGTTAATACATAGTAATATCTAAAAATAAAAGGCTCATGTTTGAATTCTTTTATTGTTTATGTCGTGTATAAACTTCAAATTATAAAGTTTTAATTATAATATCGGTCAAACAATTCATGAATATTTTACAAAAAAATAACCTTTGTGGAACCACAACTTCGCTTATTTACTTGTCAGATATTTTTAGATTTATTAGTTTATTTTTCTCCGCTGTTATATGAGCAATACATCGGGAAGACATAATAAAACAGATTCAATGTTTGTAAATTTTTCGTCTTTATTGAATTTTCATAAAAATATTAATGAGGGCTGTAAATCTTAGTTCAAATTTTACATCTTTGCTCCTAAGATATTCAGTTGTTCCTTGTTATGTAAGAACAGCCTCAGAACAGTGTAGTTAATATGCAAATATAAGAGAAAAATCCCCACTCCAGGTGGCAAAGTTGTCTTTTTTTCTTCAACTAGATTTTCGAATTTACTATCTAAATTTCAAAATTTATTTTCTTTATAATTTTTTTATTTATAAATATTGTTCTTATTTTTCAAGCATTTCTTTATTTATTTGATGTTCTTTATTGTCCATGTTCTCTGTATTCTAAAAGTTTGAATAATTCTTTATAAAATCTTAGAAATAATTCGTCAAACAGCTGTGTTTTTGAGTTTGTTAATAAGAAACTAAATATTTCTAGAAGTATGTAATGTGTATGCAAATTTCATTTGTTTTGTTTTAGTTAAGAGAAAAGATAACAACTTGATAGCCATTGGCGTACAAACCTTTGGCCCTCATTCAAGGATTTATTGGGATTTAAAAGTTGATTTTGCAGAGGGAGGAAAATTTGAGAACCCAAAGAAAAACCCTTGAAGCACAGGAGAGAAGCAACAATGAATTCTACTCACATAATATGCCAGGTTTAGGAATCAAACCTGTGTTGTATAATTGGTTAGAGGCATGCTCTCTCTCCAATACACTGCCTATGCTTTCCAGTAGCTTTGCACCAACAACCTTTTTAATAAACTCATTTGTTTCAGGTTGCAACCAGTGAGGATGCAGCACCAGATCCTCAGCCTGCTGTTCTATCAGTAACTTCACTCCCACCACAACCCGTTCATCTCACACCAACACAGGATACAACAGAAGAGAATCATAACTTAAACCAAGCAGCATATGTAGAAATCCCTCCAGATGTCCCACCTCCACCTTATGTATCTTACGACATGGATGAACAAACCAATGGTAAGTCAAGGATTCATGTCAGTCAGGGCTTAAGATGACGGCCACTCAGTTGCCAGTCATGATGACTGGTCAAATTAGTTTTAGCTCATTCTTACCTCATTTCTGGTTCAACGTTACTGGTCAAAATGACAAGCAAGGCAAAGTTTTGACTGGACAAGTTCCAATTCTGGCTGGACATTGTACTTTTGACTTAAAACACTCACCTATATTTTAGTTAAAAATCTTTTTTTTTGTGTGTGTGTGTTCCAGAAAATAACATCAGTCCCCCAGCATACGAAGTTGCTTCTAAATTACCCACTTATGAGGAAGCTGAAGGTGTGAGAGAAATCAATGAAGACCTGGTTAGTTGAAAGATTGAACATTAATTATATGCACTGTAGTACATGCAAAAAGAATCCAGATTTGAACTGTCTCAGAAAACTATATCTCCAGGAGGGCGGATGAAGGGGGAATAAAAAGTAGTGGGAAGGGTTGATGAAGGATACATTCTTAATTTCTAGTGCTTCTTTCCTGTGGCAAGTAGTTCTAGGCTTCTATTTTTTCCAAACAAAGCAAAGCTAAAATCGAGCATGAATTTTCATTGGAGCAAAAACATAACAGACACAGATATACTCGTAAATGCACAGTAAATATTTCAATTAATTCATTTGGTGTTTATGCTTTAGGAACAAAGAAATGCTTTACTTGTTGATGGAGGACAAGGTGAGTTCAATAATCACTTGTTATATCTCTTAAAACAAGGTACTCTGAATAGACCTCTTTCCTTGGATGCAATGTTTTCCCATTTTAGATAATGTGTCATTCTCTTGAGAATAGGATTCTTTGTTTGAGTTGTATCCATATTCATGTGTCTTCTCATACACAACCATTAAACAAAGAAATGATACTCTAGAAAATGGCACATGGTCTGAAATGGGAAAATATTATACCCAAGCTAAAAGCTTAAAGGTTCTGTTGTTCGTATATTCTATTTACTACCCTAACTTTTGTTTTCTTATTCTTATTATTTTAGAAGTAGCATTAGGGACAGACTGGCTCTTTGTGTTGTGTTTTGCAAGTAAGTTGATAACAATAAATTGTTATTAGTTTTTCCATTAATTATTATTCCTTATCTGTATTTATTAACCCACTATAGTGTGCTATGTTTGTGTGTCTGATAAATCATTCAACAGAACTTGTCAGACTTGTCCTTCTTTCCTTCTAAATGTTTTCCTATTTCAGACTACACGTCATTCTCTTGAGAATAATATTATTTATTTGAGTTGTATCAAAATTCATGTATCTTCTCATGCACAACCATTAAACAAAGAAATGATACTCTAGGGAATAACATTACAACATTATGCCCAAGCTAAAGAAATCTGTTGGGAAACATGGTAGTAATAGTGGTTCCTTATGTTATCCACTTACCTTTTAGTGGCTTTCCTATTCAACTGGCTTGGATTCTTTGCTGCATACTGTTTAACGAGGACTGTTGCATCACGTTATGGAGCCATTGCTGGGTTTGGTCTTTCCATGGTCAAATGGGTGTGGATATTTAAGGTATATAATTCTTACTCATGTAATAATTCATATTAGTACATTTTGAGGGCCAAGTTAACCCTTGCCACACTAGCATTCAGCATCAGCAGCGCACACAAACTCAGTTAGCATTGTCTTTTCTGACAACTGTTGGAGTAAAGCTACAAGGCTTCTGCATATGTAACATGCATGTGTTATTCTTGATCAAGACATGGCAGCCCTGCCAAATGCCTCTTTCAAGCTTGTCTTTTCACTATCTTACAATCCTTATTGTTTTAACAGGAGGCAGCAAAATCTAGAGAGGAAATAATCTATGGTCAGGACTGGATATGGTGGATATTCTTTGCTCTTGGTAAAAACACAACTTTTGGTTATATTTTTTACATCCAATAATGATCTTTCTTGATAATGCTCAGTTTCCTACTCCTCAAACAACTTTTGGTTATATTTTTTACATCCAATAATGATCTTTCTTGATAATGCTCAGTTTCCTACTCCTCAAACAACTTTTGGTTATATTTTTTACATCCAATAATGATCTTTCTTAATAATGCTCAGTTTCCTGGACCCTAATTGGCTTCTAAATGTTACTCCCTCTCTTCTAGTAGCAATACATTTACATACTGTGAGGGGAGAGGTGGGGATTTGTTCAACCTTCATACTCCTACTGAATATCCTTTTACTTCTAGGAGAAATCTTGTGGAGGGGAGGGTGGGGAATGGTCTGACCCTCATAACCATGCTGGACATTCTTCTAATAAATACTTTTTTCTATACATTCCTCCTACTAGAAAACAAAATTTACACCTGTAGAGGGAGGGTGTGCAGTGACCTTGTATTCTATTATATTGTCTTGTGAGGCGCATGCACTCTTACTTTCTTACTCAAAACAGAGTAACCGTAGCAACTGGTGTGATTTACTATATACTTTCTTTATTTCAGGCTGGCTGCTTTTTATCAGAGCTACCCTTGCGTACATTCATATCAAGTTATTAGTCAGGCGTGGATGTAGGAGGTTCCCTCACTACTGGGGGTTACCTATTCAGAAATGAGGCTCGGCAGTAATGGGATGGGGGACAAAACTACTAGAAAAACCTGTTAAACCAGATTTGGGACATGGACTATCAATAAACAGGGAAGGATTTGGTATATAGAAAGATGGCCAGACTTTAGGTCTTTAGATTTGGCAGTTATAATAGGTCATAATACATAATAATATTTCTTAATTTATGGAACTAACCTTCTTACTACCCTTGCATCCTTACTGCCTTAACCGCTTATAAAATTGACCAAAAAAATTTACTACATACCATTAATTTTACTCTACCTATTGTTCTACTTTTGATCTAAAACTATTACTTTAGATAATTAGTTAACAGCACGAATTAGTAACAGAGTGAGTTAGAAGCAGAGTGAGTGAAAGCGCAAGTAAATAATAAGCCAGTCAGCCTGCTATTTGAAGCCGGTGTTTACAAGACAATTCTTATAAACACCGGCTTCAAATTTTTTAGATGCATTGGAACAACAATGGGGTTGATCAAAGTCAGGGCAGGGCTAACTCATAGATTGAACCTTGAAAAACCTTTGGGTGGAACTAAATTTGGGCACGGCTAACTCAAAGATTAAACCCTGAAACAACCTTTGGGCTGATCTAAGTCAGGGCAGCCATGGCTAACTCACAGCGGATCAAATTGGTTATGCTGAGTGAGGGAAAACAAAACTTCTACTTCTGTCTTCTTTCTCGTGCATTCCGAAAACCTTTATCATAATAACAACCATTAGATAAAAAACCTATCCTCAGAGACTTGGGCCAATCCCTTGTGCCTATCGGTCTTGGGGGATATAATTAAACGCTTATGGTGAGGTATCCAGTCTTCTGAAAATGTAATGAAAATATGCATATAACTCAAAGGTGAATTCCCAGTATACCTGGAGGAATTGTATAACTACCTGCTATATTTAGATTTTACTTTTAATTTCATAGTGTGTAACGTTCATTAAATAGCCCAGTATTATTTTTAGTTAATGGAATATTAGTTATTTATACTTGTTCAATAAATTAACCACTATCGTTGCGATAGAAAATGGATAACTATTTCAACCTTGGGAAGCCATTTCAGTGGGTAGGAAGCCATTTAATCGTCTTGCAGTAGAGAATGAATAATGTAACACAGTGATTACAACAATTTCACTGCTCGCTATTGGAGCCCATGTTCCACAATGGGAAGCCATTTCAGTGTTCACAGTGGATGGGAAGCCATTTCAGTGTTCACAGTGGATGGGAAGCCATTTCAGTGTTCACAGTGGATGGGAAGCCATTTCATCGTTGTATTGCAGTAGAGAATGAATCATGTAACCCAGTGATCACAACCATTTCACTGCTCGCTATTGGAGCCCGTGTTCCACAATGGGAAGCCATTTAAATGTTCCCTGTAGGTGGGAAGCCTTTTGATTGTTCTCCCATGCAGCCCTAGAGAATAGATTCGTAACACAAAGAAAAAGCCATTTCAAAGCTTGCCTTGTTCCAGCATAGGAAGCCATTTCATTATTTAATATGAAGCCATTTCAATGTTCGCCGCAAAAACCATTTCACTGTTATCCGACTGAGTTATTTTACAACCACATCGAATTTTTTATCAAACATTAAAAAAAATCAGCCTTACTAGAATAAAAATAATCTTGAACTGAGTTTTTCTTCACATTTTAACAATCTTTTTCGATCCATTCTTATTTAAATTCAGTTAATGATTTAGAATTTCAAGTAAAGGGTTGAACAAATTATCATTTGTGAATACTGCGATTATTATTCGTCTGTCGCTCGTAGTTTTAATTTCGTAATTTCATCACTGACTCAGTGATATGAAACTTTCTCAAGGAAAAAACTTGGTACCCTAAGTTATCCTTTCTTGGAAAAAAAGAGGACTTCTTTTTACGTATGTGAGAGCCAAAAATCGACTAATTCTCTAAACAATTATCTTGATCAGTTGGTGGTCGAACAACGATTACCTTTTGGATGATGCCGAGAGAGTACTGCCAGTTTTGTTTACTCGAAGATTAAACACCACAAAAGAACTGATCGCTGTACAAACACTTGCTCAGAGAATATTTTAATCCTTGACTTGTTTGATGGAACACAAACCCTCTGGAATGAGCTAATGGAGGGATGTATTTTGTATTGTTTAAAACGTATAGATAGAAAGTGGCGAAGAAGCGAAGATGACAAACGTGTTTGATGGACTACGAGGAAAATTTAAGTTTGTTTTGATGAGGATAGACAAAGCTCGAGGAAGAGAAATGGTTGCTAGAAGGAAGACGAATAATGTTCTTGAAAGAGCTAAAAATGCAGAGAAAAAATCGTTTTATTTACGCCACAAGTTGGACGCGCTCACAGATAAGTTATTCATTTATAATATTAGAATAGAACGAATATTTATGAACTTGAAAATCTGCAGAAACAAAAGTGAAGAGAATAAAAACAAATACCTTGAAGACGATGGACTGTGCATCGAGAAACGTCAAAAAGATATTTCAAATTTAGAGCAACTTGAATTGCAATACAAAAGCAGTGTTAGTGTTTTATTGTTAAAAAGAGATGCAATGGTTAAACGTCTAGATGAAGTCGAAAAAAGAATTGCAAGCACGAACGAATGCGTAAAGATTTTAGAACAGAGACTGATGGAATCTTGTGAAGCTTTGAGGATCAAGAAAATGAAACAAGACTTGTACAACCAAAGACGAACTTCGAGAGCTCAAGTTTTGATTCAACTTCGTAGGTACCTGGAATTAGCAAAAACAAGAAAATCCAGAGCTGATAAAAAGATAGAACGACTTGTAAAGGTTATAAAAGAGATAGCCGTGAACTTGGAAGTACAAGAAAAAGTGACGTTGAAATCCAAGAAGGAAGTGCAACGCTTGTTGTTGACGAAACGGAAATGCAGCACATGTTAAGAAGCATTCAAGTTATGGCGGAAAAATCTCTCGTAGCAGACGAACTTTTCAACCATAATATTTAGAGAGAGTAGCTAAAATATAAAAACAGCTGCTCAAAGAACAAGAAAGAAGCGAAGTTGAATTGACTAACTCTTTTTCTAGCTCTGGCTATCTCCTTCCGGGATCGAAAATCGAGTAGTTCACTTGGACTGAAAACGTTTCCAATTTCTACCAACAAACATTCGTATACCAATTTTTTATTGTGGAATTTCAGAAGTCGTATCTAATGTTTATATTTCTTGTATAAGATCAATTAAAGAATTCAATGAAGTAGTTTATAATCAAGGTCATTTACATAATCATCCATAATCCTCTTGGATATGTAAACATGGACAGCGTGCCCTGGTCAAGGAGGTTTTTTTGGTTTTCCGAGGCTTAGGAAAGAGAAAAGGAAAGGAAAGGAAATTAAAGCCGGAGAGATTTAGAAAGAAAGAAAATATGTGCTTAGAGCCCCAAACTCCTGACCCCATTTATCAAAAACATGAAATCTTGAAATTGTCATTTCAAAAGCGGAGCAGAACAAAAGAAAAAAACGCCCATCTACAAGTTATTTATAGAAGAGTAATAAATATATATAACATTGATGTTGAGCTGACATTCCCAGCTTACATGTCTGCAATTTCTAGCGATGAAAAATATTTTTTTAATTCTCACAAAGTATGGCCATCACATGCAGCATATCTAGAAATTGAATAAAGGTAGAATATCAGCTCTCGCGAGGTAATAGAGTTTTATTGCTATTTTTAGGCTGATAGTTTTATTATATATATGACTCATGCATCATGCACAAGAGATATTTGTTCTGCATGTATGACTCACAAATATTACATATAACACAAAGCGGAACAATTAATGCAGCCAAAATTGTACGATTTCAAAACTTGCAACTTGGAGTAGTAGCAAGCTGTAACATTCTTCCCTCGACAAGGTATGGAAATTCAATCATTACTTCTTACAAATAATGTTTATATCCTAGACGCAGCATCTATTGAGATGAAAATATGTATAACCATCAGTACCTGTAGAACTAAAAAATGATTAAGTCAAGTGCGCACAGCTAGCGCTAGTTATCGAACGAAAAAGTACACAACGGATGAAAACGAAGTTCCAGTTTGCTTTGCTAATTATTTCGTTTGTCATTTCATTTGTTCTCACTTATACCACCAGGTTTATCGATGGATTTCATCACAGTTCTAGTTTTGTTGACGCCAACTCTGTTTGTTGGCGTTTCATTTGGACAAAATGTAACGAGCTGTATTCGACCAAGACCTGGTTTTCCATGTCGACAAAGTTGTAGATCAAATTTTCGAAGACGTCCGCGACGGGCAGCAGCACTACCAGCTGACTGCAATCAAACGTGCTCACATCCAATGTGCATCCAGGAATGTAATTTGTTCGGCGAAAATCGTTTTAACTGTCCACTGCTGCAGTGCGACTCAAACGAATGGTGTTCCCAACAATGTTCTCTTGGAAGATGCATGTGTACATCAAGAGGCACCAGTTTTGCTGTTTCCGGGTGCGATCAGAAATGCAATCAAACTCCAAGGTGTATTGAACTGACTTGCAATTCGAAAACGTCTTGTGTTCAACAATGTAGAGGAGGGTCTTGTAATTGCAACGCCGATGGCATTTGTCGACAGCTATGCAATGAGGTTCCCTGTGAAAAACTTCGATGCGCAGCAAAGTTCTGCACGCAGGAGAGCAAGAACTGCAACCGAATGGAATGCTCTTCTTCTACATGTGTGCAGCAATGTGATGCAGGCAGGTGTAAAGAAATGAAGTGCGATTCTGATTGGTGCTCACAAACTTGCAAGAAAAACACCAGTATTTGCGCAATGCATGGAAAAGCAAAGAGAGAATTGACGCAAATATGTGAAGGAAATTGCAGTGCTTCTTGCACAGGTGGAGCTCAATGCATCCAGACATGCCACTCAAACTCTCCATCATGCAATTTGATCTCTTCTACTCCCAATACTACTCAAACGTGTGAAGCTTCGTGCGCCACTATGCTATGCACTTCAGAAGAATGCTCACAGGTTTGCAAGAAAAACTGCCAAAACATGACTTGCAGTGGTGAGACATGCAAGCAGAATTGCACAGAAGGAGGTTGCCGAATGGAATGCACAGACAGCGTTGAGCTTTGCGTACAGAACTGTGGCAGCGATAACTGTACGTTCAACTGTGAGGCTAAGCGATGTCAAGCCTGCTACAGGGGAAACTGCTCTATAACCAACAATAAAGGTAAAGAATTCTCGTCTAGTATCTCTTTAGTGTACATTCAAATTTTACTTAAGTGTGCGCGGTGTGGTAAAATTTGAGTTTTAAAAACAAACTGTTCGCGAAATTAACGGCGAAGGGAAGTAGGATGTCGCGGCTGATATGTGTTGGCACAGTTCCATTAATAGTATTGAACGTTTCGACCTTATCAGTCAGAATAAACTAATAATACTTCCCAATGACAGCTTATTAAACCTGTCTGTCAGAAATCAGCGCATCGTTGCGCAACGAGTACGGTATATTCGTGCATGCGCGATGATGCGTTGATTTAAAGTGCTATATGATTAAAATGCAATGCGCGCACATAACGATAGACAAGCAGACTTCGTATAAACTCGAGGCAGCCTCAAGATGACAGAGAGCGCATGCAAAAAGAACGTGGTGGCGCCGTCATCATGAGGCCTCATCATCGATCTTACTACATGCATAATCAATATGCTAGTCATAAACAAAATGCTAGCTTTGGTTTGAACAGAATTTTGATTAAAGATTGCCCGACCTCGTTTTGGGAGTGCAATTTATTGACCAATTATTCATGTAGTTATCAATTTATTCAAAGAAAACGCGAAATGAAGATCGATATCTTCGTCCGCGATGATAATTATCATGGATATATTGAGCTAGGTTGGATGATGGTTGTTGGTCGGTCTATCGATCAATCGGTTGGTTGGTCGGTCGGTCGGTTTGTTGGATCGATATCCAAACAACCTTTCATGCGAATACAAATATAAAACTTGAAATCAAGTCTTTACTTGTCAATATTTAATACTTGAGCTAGACTGAAGAAAATGGAAGAGTGTATTGTATTTAGACCTCCATCCTTCATCTGCTCATAATTCTGCATGAACACAAGGGTGATGTACTGATATCAGAACGATGTGAGTACAGCATCACTTAATTACTGAAATATCTTAAGCATCAGGTCATTTTCGTCTTCCGAAACTCAAGGTACAGTATATCTAATGTCAATAACTCCTTCAGCTATGCCTTGGCTACTCTTTCCCAAGAATTTGACAATGAAGCCTTTACAGACTCTCCTCCACTCCCTCCCGCTCTCTTCCCCTCTATATTGAATGATGTTTTTCATTTTAATACTGTTTCAGAATGAATGTCTCTCATTCATTTTTTCATTTTAACTCATACGAATGTAATACAGATAAATTCCTGTTTTCGTCTCATGAATTTATTAAATTAATAAACCTCTTTTTATTTTTTTTCCAGGAAAACAAGTTACTTGTGGGTAGACTAAACCGTATATTTACGAAGACTTTTTTTTCTTTTCTTTCTTTGTGAGAATGTTGAATAGATATTTATAGAGCTTTGTTGTTTTTTCTTCGCGCTCCTTTCTGTCAAGGGCAATTTTTTATAACCAAAACTTGTTTTCAGTAAAGATTGAATTTTGCTGTATGATTCGTGCACTAAATATATTGCAAGAAAAAAAAATCAGGTATAAAGCCTGTCCTGATCTAATTCTTATATAGTTTTCTTGTATATTGATTCCAGGGAACGCAGACTAATGCACCATACTTATTCTTCCATGACTTTGAGGTAAGTTTTTATTTCATTCGTTTTGACAAAAATTTTTTATCAATGAACTTGACGAAAAATATTTTTCCAGACACTGATTTATTATAAATACCCAACATCGCACACTCGAGGTCTTGGGACGTGTCAGTCCTTGTTGGAGACTACTGCTGTTGTTTTCACGCCATTCATGAAGTAAAAAATTGTTTTATGAGAAAGAATCGTCTGCGCAGTTGATTTATTTACAAAGTATAAAGTTAAAATCGATAAAGATGTTTTCAAAATGCGGTATTGTCATATCCCTGAGTGGATTTTCCTTCGATGTTATACAGTTGAGGCTCGTTGGTCTTCTGCAATGCTCTGAGCCTGAAAAGAAAGATTAATGCAATGAGATGTAGCTGAAAGGTCGAAGGGAACATCTAGATAAGGTACGTACTGTGCTATTTTAGCAACAGCTCAGATAACAGGAAAAGCAAAAGTAACAACAGCAGCAGACAAAAAGCAGCACCAGAAGCAACAACACTATCAAACCCAAAATGATAATTGGCAACAACGACAACAACAGCAAAAACAACAACAACAAAAACAACAATAACAACAACAAACACAGCAGCAGCAACAACAACAACAACAATTAACAACGAGCACAATCAGGAGGCAAAAGCAATGACTAGGGGGAAGCGCAACTGATAAACAAAAGTAACGACAGCACTGACACGGCTGCAATAAAACTATCAATGACAAAAATGATAGAAGTATCAAAAATGCTTTTGATCGATACGTCTTTGTAATCATTTACTTACTTTCTCAGAACGCAGATAAAGCCAACAAGTACGACCAGAACAAGAAGTGCCATAATCCCAATGGCGATGCATAATAAAATCACAAGATTGTCATCTTTGGTCTTGACTGTTGGTGAGAGGCAAAAACATTAACACCACAGCAAATGTATATGTTTACGACCCTCTTCTCTCACCGGAGTCTTCTACCTGGTACGACAAGGGTGGCTACATACAGGTTATTGTCAGGAGAGGAGCAAGGAACGGTACGTACTCTAGGAACACTGCCTTAATCTTGGACAAACAGAGTAGGAATCATTGTTGAGCAGCGGTACTGAGCTCGATAACAGGGGCGGATCCAGGAGAGGGGTGCAAGGGCTGCGCATCCATCTGGATCGACTTTGTGCCCCTATTTTGAATTAAGGTAGCAAAATCCTGGATCCGCCCCTGGATAACCTCTGGGGTATGTCTAGAATTCAACTCCTATAGACTCGGCATCACATGTACATTTGAGTAGAGTTTGTAAGGTCTCAAAGGTTTTTCCCCGGGTTCTCCCTGCGAGTTTTCCTTCCTCCCAAAAACCTAACACACTACACTCCAATGCAGTCTGTGAATTAGCCGTGCCCTGCAGGGTGTCGATAGGATTTTCTAGAGAATATAATCAATGTATTGTTTATCATTTCTTCTGATTCATATTAGATACTCACTGAGGTTTTGTATTTTTCTTTGTGCGCTTGTTTCTCCTCCACAAACGACGGCGGTAGTCGGCTCTGTGGGATATGTCGTCGGAGCACTTGTTGTTGTTGTTGTTGTTGTTGTTGTTGTTGCTGATGTCGTTGTTGTGGTTGGGACAGGTGCTGTTGTTCTTGAAAAATGCGCTTTCGTAGTTGTAAGTGGTGATGATGTTGGAAAATTTATTGTTGGAGTACGTGTTGTTGTTGAAGATTCTAAACAATGTAATATGTTAAAACATGGTATTAGTGAAGAACACAAAATAGACGCTTTTAACTTGGGCGTAATGTTTTTCCACTTCAGTCCACCACATGTCATTCTCTTGAGAATAAGATTATTTCTTTGACTTATATACATATTCATATTTCATGCATAACCGTGAAACAAAGATATTCAAACTAGGTCTAGGAAATTTGACCCTTCTTCATATCCCTCCCTGACCTTCTGTTCCTCGCAATTCTTTCCGTTTCTCTAGCCTCCCTTCAATAGGTACATCATGTCACTGACCCTGCATGATCCTCCTAGCATAGTTACTGACGTCTACCCACTCTATGCATCCCTAAATGTCATGTTGGAGGATATCACTCCATATAAAGTTAGACAAATCAAACCTTGTGTAGTTGGTGCTGTGGAAATTGGCCAGCTTGAAGGAGAAGGAGAAGGGCCTAGATATTGAAAAACACAGCTAGTCATTCATAAGAACGTGTTCAGTTGAATTCAGTAAAACAGGACTATATATTTTCTTCCTGATTTGTGATAACATGTGCTAAATGAGCTATTCAGTATTTTGTAAATTCCAAAAGGGACCATCATGTAATGGAACGAGAAAGTTGAGTCTCGTATTATTGGGATGGAAAAAAATGATTGATGTCATTTTCCTTAATTAGAACTTACTGGTTGTCGTTGGCGATGGAAGACATTCAGATGTCGTACAGTTCTCACAATACTGCGCGGAGCAGTTCAAAGTGCAGTTACCAGTAATACAGGTTTGTTTGCAGTACTTCACTGATGAAGTACATTCCAGTACACAGCCACCATTAACGCACTCTTGTTCACAAAAAGCTGACGAACAGACCATTTTTGCACATCCCTCGCCACACCTTTGTGTGCAGTTTGCTGAATTTTCCCCACAAGTCATTGACGTGCAATTCTTGTTGCAAGATTGGTGTTCGGCGTTTAATGCTTTGCTCTCCAAGATACAAGAAGTCTTTGGTCCTTCTGTGGTGCAGGATTGACTGCAGTTAGCAACATTATCGTCACACTTCATTGTACAGTTTTTACTCTTGCAAGATTGCAGACATGCTGCAGAGGAGCACTCGATCGTATTGCAGTCACCGCCACAATGTTGCAAACAATGCATCGTTGCATTGCATTGCAAAACGTCGCACTTTCCTTCACACAGTTGACCACATCTCTCGGATTTTCTGTCACAAACAATTTTTTGACACTTTCCAAAACAATTCTGCATACAATCTCCATAGCTACAAGCCATGGATTTTGGACAAAGGGACATGGGTTCCATACAGTTTTGGGAGCAACCGGTCACAAGTCCAGGAATGCCATTAGCGCAGTTAAGCGAACAGTTGGGCCATCCACATCCTTCTTGGAAGCATTGCTTCGATAATGTGTCAATTTTGTCACACTCGTGATTGGTATTCTCTTGAGGATTCCCCTCGTACATGCAGATCCCACTGTTGCATTTCGACTTGCATTTTCTTGCATTACATTCAAATTTGCACTTTCCATATGAGCACGTCTGTTGGCAGTCATCCACGTTGCTTGAGCACTGCAATGTACATGGAGGGTTTCTACAATTTGTCTTTTGTATGCACTTCTTCTGGTCACAGAATGTGTTCCTGCAAGTCCCAGTGCAATCCTGTTGACAGGCCCCAGTTGCATTTCTGGTGCATTCCAAGTTGCAATCCCCAGAGCATGTCTGCTTGCAATGTTCTGAATGACACGACATGGCAGTATTCTTGCAATACGACGTCGAACAAGATTGAGTGCAGTTCTCTGTATTGCAGTAGCAACTCCCATCGTAGCATTCTTGACTGCATAAGCTTGGCACTGCACACTGGTAATTTCCTGGGCAGCCTGCACTATTGCTGCATTGCTGTAAACAATCTCTGGTGTAACAGAAAAGTTTGATTAGCAATTATATTATACTGCGGACGTCATCGCTTCGCTGCTCTAAATACCCTCTATAGTCAAGGATAATCTAGTCCTTACCTGTAGCCTTGTTGAGTAGGGCAGCTAGAGTTACAAGTATCGCTTCCGTTACATTTCTGAATACAGGTTAAGTTCCCCAGTGATTGGTCGCATGTGTTGTACGTCGTACCATGAACACAGAAGAAAACACACACAAGAAGAGGCAGGAACGTCATTGATAGGAACGTTGGCCACTTCATGGTGTTATTGTTCTGTATAACAAAAAGTACTTATATAAAGCTACAGCAGAGAAAGATCTGTTTTAAAAAAAGCCGAGACTTGAAATACGCACTTCGCAATCAACATATGAAGGTTCTTTTAAAGAAGTGGGCGCACTTGGTTATATTAAACTATACTAAGCGCATTATAAACTATGCTGCACGTTTCGTTGTATACATTGGATTTGACTCAAAAAAAATTAAGAGCTTTATCTTGATTAACTCAGTAAGGGTCACAAATCAATCAATGAAGCCGCGGGTTCGTTTTAGCCCAATCTTTACATTAAATATAACATGATGGGCTCATATTGTTGCCTGGCAACAACCCCAAATCAAAACCCATGCGGAGAAGGCTAGGCTTCTGCATCATTGTGATTGGACAAAGGGTATGTTCGTGGCTTTTGATTGGCTGAGTGTGAAGACATGCTAGAGACATGGCGCTAAGGGTTCTTCACTTCGACATACCAAGGTCGGTCCGATCTTGATTAAGAAAAAAAAAAACAGGCATAAGACGAGCGCGATATTGTGTGACAGACTTCGTAGTTTTTGCTTCAGTTTTTTTTCGCTTACTTGAATTCGACTGAATTCAGGTGAAAATATTTAGATCAGCTTGTGCTCCAACTTGTCTTGGCCTTAAACTATAAAACTGTTCAAAAAAAATCGTTATTATCCATCTAAACTATCCATTTATTTACATGTTTGTCATTACTCTTTCTCTATTTGTAGAATCAAGAAAAGTTCAAGGTCTAACAACTGAAGTCATCCAGAGTGACGTCTATGATCGAAATATTGGACGAATTAAAATAACTTATGTCAAAATATTTGAATTTCTGAAGACATGTTCTCGAAATATAATATTCAACAATTTTCAAGCATTATTATCATTTGGGAATTCCTTTTTTTGAGGATAATATCGAAGGCTAAGTTGCGCATGAAAAATAGTTCAAAGATTGATTTAAATCTATAATCTAGCAAGCCAGGTAGTGTGATTGCATAGCATGATAAGGTATGCAATAGCTAATGGACGTTATGCAGGAAGGAAAAATTTTCAATGTAGTTTTCAATACCTTAACAATTTCAATAAACATTATGTTGACAAAATGATGCAAATTTTATATATCCCCCATGCGTTGCTAAGTAGGTCATGACCGTATGGAACTAAAATGTACACCAACGTACTGGTGTTCATACTGACTCAGAGATGGCGCATTTACAGCCGGAAAGTACTTGTTTTTGGTCTGGCTTTCACCTAGGTTTCCGAGAGGAAAATTGTGTTTTTGCTTACCTTTTGTTTATCGACTTAAAATAAATTTCGAGTTGTTCGACTTGGTTTTACCGCCAAGACAATCGTAGCTGCAATTACAGTAAATTAAGACAGATGGATTAAATGAGATCCGAGTTCGCGGGGAAAACGTTGTCCGGCTCACTTTGATATTTTACAATATGGGACTGTTTGGATGGGTCAGATTCCAAGAGTAACAAATGACTTTGATTAAGTGGATGCATTGGTAAGACTTCAGGGGAGAGTGAAGCCGATGATTGATCAAAAACATCTATGCTAATATTTACATTTTGAAGTTAAATATCTTTATGAAGATGTGAAAGACGATTGGAGGGATTTGCGTTATGCGTGTTGCGACGAGTTTCAATTATTTGTTTACGATATATTGCATTTCTCTGTTCAAAATATGGTATCCACAGTAGCGCTAGTATTACAAACGCCACAGGAGATATGCATAACGCATCCATGTAAAAAATCCACGAAAAATCCACGAAAAAAATTTAATTCGAAGCTACTTCATAAAATCTTATGTCACATTATGATCGCTGTCTGACCTTGTCAAGCGTTGGGAGCTAAAGGGGCTAGACTTTATTGGTGGAAAGCTATCATGACAAAAAACTTGAATTTACTTTTGTCGCTACAATATTTCATTTCCTTCAATCCCGTTCCTTCCCTCCTTCCTTCTTTCCTTCCTTCCTTGACTTTCCCTCCTTCCTTGGCCATCTTTCCTTCCTTCCTTCCTTCCTTGGCCATCCATCCATCCATTCTTCCTTCCTTCCCTCCCTCTGTCCCTCCCTCCGTCTTATCCTACCTTTTACTCGCGTTCTTTCTTCTTTTTCGTACTTTCTTTTTCTCCTATAAACAGAGGTCGTTTTCATTCAGTTCAAAATCTTTCACCCTCACTCCTCCAGCGCTCTCTATTTTATCTCAATGGTTCATTCGTTTCACACAATTCACATATTAAAACAACAAAGAAACTTTATATAAGCTGGCGATATTTACTCAACTATTAGACATTAACATCAAAGTTTACTCAGCTGACGTCTGCAATAGCGCCTCGACGCGGCCGCTACAATCGCTTAAAATATCAGTTTCACTGCCGGAAAATCCGGTAAATTTCGCCCTTTCGAAAATCTTTATGATTTTGTTGGAATTCATGGTCCCAGCGTTCTGATTGGCTTTGAAGAAAAATCCATTTGAATGTCAAACCTCTGGCCTTAAAAGACTCTAGGAAGCTACAAACTTGAACAAAAGGATCCCGTAGTCGAACCGAAGTAAATTAAAAAAAAAAATTTCAAATCTTTTTATGCCTCAGAAGCCTCTCAGAAGCCTCTCAGAAGCTGAAGTGATTAAATTCGGTGTTTGGGTTACCTGTGGCTACTATTTTGCGCGCTTTCTGATCATACATCCCAGGAGTCTTTGCGAGCACAGACCACGAGGTTCATGGGAACGAGGCAGTCTCCAAGGCGTCCTCCATTTTGAATTTTCTTTTTTTCTGTTCTCTGACTTTCCCTATCTTTCCCTTAATATAACTCTTCTTTCCTTCCTTAATAATCCGTAAAAATGGACGCAGACGAGACTGCTATTATTGAAGAATACGGTTCTTCTTTAGAAGACCTTACTTTTAACTCCAAACCTCTGATAAATGTGCTAACGATGTTGGCTGAGGAAAACAGCAAATATGCTCCGAGTATCACGAAACTCATCGAGGAACGCGTTTATAAGGTTCGTTTTTGGTTTATAAATTTGTCTTGAACTGTTTTGAACCTACGAAATTACTATATAATTTTATTTTGCTAATTTTAAATAGATGGAACTTCTTTGTAAATTATATGTTTTAAATTGCACCACGAAATGACGAAGTAAGATAATCCATTTCGTATTAAAAAATTAAATAATTGTAGCTTGTTATATTCTGGTTATCCTAACCTGTTAATATTGATATGACGAGTAGCTTTAAAAATATAATAAAATTCATTATTCTATTAATGTGGCTATTCTACAAACGAACGTTTTTGGGAACCTGCTTTTACACTAACGTTTTAGTTTGACTATATTTTTTAAGAATATTTTAACAGTTAAATTTTTTCATAAACTAATTATCTCTCAGTGACTGTGGAAGACGTAAATCATCGCACATGTCATATTTAGTATATATGTATAAATATGTAAACTCTGGTGAGAATCAGTTTAAGATATATCTGTGAAAGGTCACTGATTTCCCCCCTTATATTTGAATGGCAAACTTACTGAATGAGGCAATTCAAAAACCAATAGGGGTGACTGTTAGTGTAATGAATTTTGAAGCAAGAAAACAGGTGGCCACTTACAGCTGTTTATGGAACAGTGGTCGCTGTTAGGTTTTACAAAGAACTCTGGACCCTCATATTTACCTTGGACTTTTTCAGAAATTTTTCATGAGTTAACTTTGTCCTCACACATCAGTTGTACTGATGCATTAGATATACAGAATGCAAAAGAATTAAAGTTAAAGATGGGGTTAAAATTTTCTTGCAATAATTTCATCAAAACACAGTCTTGACTTATGATATGGTAATTATGCAGACAAGATTTGAAATACTGATAAAGCACATTTAACTGTAATTTATCAAATTTTTGTTTTGTTTTCAGGTCTCACAGCAACACAAACTCCCTTCTCTGTATCTTTTGGACTCCATTATCAAGAACGTTGGTGGTGATTATCTAAATCTGATCGCTCAAGTACTTGTAAAAGTGTTTACTTCAGTCTTTGAAAAGGTACATAGATATAGTTGATATACATCTGTTACAATCCAGATATTTCTAGCACTTCTTCCATCTATTAGTAGAAATTTGCTCTTTTTTATTCGACATTAGTGCAGAAAATGACCTTCACACTATTTTTTATGGCCATTTAGGGAGATGAAAAAGTACGGAGAGACTTATACAAGTTACGGCACACTTGGCCTCAGTACTTTTCTGCTAAAATACTACATGATGTTGACGTTAGTATCAACAAGATAGATAATGGCTGGCCTGTCACTGCTATTCCACCTCCATCACCCTCAATCCATGTCAATCCAAAATTCCTGAAAAAGGTTTGTTGTGGTACCTTTCTTGCTTCTGATTTACACCCATTTTCATATTTATGTGACCAACACCGTGAAACATGTCTGGGTTTTGGCTGCGGTCGATCAAAAATTTACTAATGCATACCATTGAAAATTTGATTGATGGAAGCCAAAAAACCCAGATGACTCGAATTATAGCTAGTTGTCTGGGTCACACTATTATGAAAATGAGTGTAATATTTGTTTATGAATTATATTATATTATTATTTATAATCAACAGGACGTGTTTAAAAAGGTATTTTTTTTAATATTCCAGGCAGAAGTAAGTGTTCCACAAATTGCTGTACCAGAAGTAGTCGTAAATGATGATGAAAAAATTATACTACTGGACCAACAGAAGAGATTACAGGAACTCCAGCGGTTGCAGGAAGAACAACTTCGTCTTACTGAACAAGAAATCCAAGAACACCAGATGAAAAGAGATTTAATATTGAAAAAGCAGGAACAAGAGAGAAAAGCATTTTTAACTCAACAACAGCAGTTACTCTTAACATTAAGACTGGGGAATAATATTGGAGAAACGGAAGAGATCAGCATGGTAAGTTATGATAGCTGTTTTTGTTTTCTGACTGTTTTTTGAGGTAGTGCATTTAGGGTTTGATTCAAACAGTAGATCCTATTACTAGAGTAACTAATAAATTATTATCCCCCAATAAAATAAGCTTTTTTGGCTTGGGTGTAATGTTTTCCCATTTCAGACCATTGTCACTCTCTTGAGAATAAGATTCTTTGTTTGTGTTGCATCCATATTCATCTGTCTTCTCATGTACAACCATTAAACAAAGAAATGAATGATACTTTTCGGAATGACACAATTTCTGAAATGGGAAACATTACTCCAAAGCTTAAAAAAATCTATTTTATGAATTTTCTTTAATAAATCTTCATTTATTTTTAGCCAAACTCTTCCAGTAGCACTGGCATTAAACCTGTTCTAACTAAAGCTGAAACTACACAATCCAGTCAAGGCACAACCCTCAACAGAGATCCGAGGCTACGTCATAAAGGTCAGACTCCTTCACACAATAATAACAACAAACCACAACAATTGAGATCAAATCTTAGAAGTGAACGTAATGTGGAGCAGTCCAAGCCCACTGAACCTGTACACAAGGAATTAAAAACGTATAGAGGTAATAGAGGTATAGGAAGGGGTCGTGGTGAGGGAATTAATCAGTCAAGTGATGGGAGTCATGGGACTAAGAGAAGAAGCAGGAGTCAATCACCCTTTGATGGGAGGGAGAAAAAGTGCCAACGTTCTGATAGAGATACAAGGCCAGACTCTGATAGAAATGAAAGACCAAGAGAAGATGTCAGAACAAAAAGAAGGCGTAGTCTTGAAGACGATAAAATTACTGACTCCAAAAGAGAAAGGAATGAAAGACAAGGACCAGAAAATAGAAATTCCAGGGGGAGAGGATACAGTGGAAGGGGAAGAGAGTGGAATGGAAAATCAGAAAGGGAATCCAAATCTGATTTTGAAAGAAACACAAGAGGATTTCAAGGAAGAGGTGGGAGAGGAAGAGGTGAGAAACCAAAACTTCGATTCAAACGCCGCCAACCTCAAGAGGGAGAGCAGCGTAACCAACCTCATCCTAATGAAAAGGCTGGTGAACATGGGCCACAACCTAGACATGGTAAGGACATGCCACAAGATGACCTTCGCTCTCGTCTGGAACCAAAGCCCTTGCTAACCAATGATGATCTTGATTTAATAAAACTTAAAGAAACTGAAGAAGTACCGAGAAATGATGCTGAATTTGCTACAGTACCACAGGAACTTACATTGGAACACAAGGGTGTTATATTGGAAGAGGTATGTCAGGGCTTATCAGAGCTCGAAATATAAGCCAGTCAGTTGCCGGTCACAGGGCTTCAAGTGTCCCTATATTTCCTATATTTTATATTCTATGTTCCCCTATATAGTTCTTAAATGTCCTATAATTTTATTCAGAAAAGAAAAGGAAAAAATTATTTTCAAGCTCATAAACTTTGGTACCGGTGGAAGGGAAATAAAAATTAACTTAAAAAATATAGGAAATATAGGGATACTTGAAGCCCTGCGGTCATGATGACCAGCCAAATTAGTTTTAGCTCAGTCATACCTTGTTTCTGGCTCATATTACTGGTCAAAATGGCCAGCAAGGCAAAGATTTAACTGGACAAGTTCCAATTCTAGCCGGACATTGTCCAATGACAGGCAGTTATTTCAAGCCCTGTCTTAGGATGATTCCATTTGACTTGTGAAATGAAATACGATATTTCATGGAATGGAATCAGTCTATATATATTTGTTCATAAACTTTCTGCTTTATGCATTTTTACAATGATGTTTCATGAGCATTTAACTCCATTACTTTATCCCTATTTTCTATTTTCCCTAGAATCATGATCATTAGACTAATTGTATTCTGATCTTATTTTCATAGGCAAAAAGGCGCCTTGACTCAGGGCTCATATCCCAGGACCAATACATTGAACTGATTGATAAATTAGCGGAGTTTTATGAGTTACAAAGGAAACAAGAACTGGAAGGTTCCCAACAGTTTATTGATGATGTTCAATTAAATGAAAAAGAATCTCGGCAGTTACCAGAGGAACATAGACCCCCTGAGTTTGAACATCAAAGAAATGAAAACATAAGAGGAAGAGAAAGAATGGGATCTGCTAGGAATAATGGCCCAAGACATCTTCAGAGGGATGGTCCATTAAGGAGAGGTCCGAGGATGGAAGAGCCCTGGAGGAGAGAAGGGCCTGGAATGATAGGAGGACCAGTAAGGATGAATAGACCACCAGTGAGGATGGAAGGAATAGATGGACCTGATTCTTTTGAGGGTCCTCCAAGACCAGGTAGAATGATAATAATGGAGGAACCACACTTGATAAATGAAAGAATGGATCCACATCATATGATAAGGGGACCTCCTAGAAGAGAAGGATCACCACTAATGGACTTACCAGGGCCCCCTAATGAAAATGGGCCTTGGAGGACTGTAGACCATGACAGAGTACCGCCTCTTCATGATCTGGGTCCTCCTAATCACCACCGGTTTCCAGAAGGACCTCATCCAATGGATGAGGGACATCTTGGCCCATTCTTGCCTCAAAGCAGAGGGCCCCCTCCAATTGAGGACTTTCATGGTGGGCCTCCAAGAACCTTTGAAGAACCATTTCCTGGGGAACCTCATCATCCACCTGACATGATACCTATTGGCCACGGCAGACCAGTGGAACATTTTCAAGGACGTCCAATTGGCCCTGGTCACCATGGGCCACCTCATGAACCACCACACCATGGTCCACCACTGCAGCCTATCCAAATGTCTGGTTCTCCTCTTAGACAAGGTGAGTTTCCTCACACAATAAATAATAGCTTGTATTTACAGTACAGCATGCAAAAGTAGGACCACATTTAATGTATTTGCATACTTCTGTGCATGGGATTTTGTACGATAAACAGAAGCATTTAATGCGAATCTGACTGGTTTTACCAAATATGGTGTGTAAAAACTTTTTTGGCAGCAAAAAGCCAGTGCATAGGAATATGCAAATATATTAAAAGTGGTCATACTTTTGCGTGTCATGCTTATAAGTGGAGGGGGTAATAGAGTTGCCATGTCTCAACAGGGTTGACATGACGTCAATAAAAAATCATAATTATTTAAGAGGGTTGTTTTTATGTTTATTAGGTACTGGAACTCCGCCACCTCTACCTGACCCACCAACACCATCTAGAATGGACAAAAGGACTGTAGATGATCTGTTCTCCAGATTAGTCCATGTTGGTATCATCAAAGTAACTGAAGAAAGAATAGCTGATACACCACCAAGAATAGGAACCCCGCCCACCTCTATACCCATTCAACCCATACACCCAGGACAGCCCATCCCTATACCACAACCAGGGCATATGATTCATATACAACAACCTCAACTTCCTGTTCCTCAGCCAATTCCCCCACCCAGTCAAACCATTGTAAAACCATTACCTGGTCAGGTTTTACCAGTTGTATCACAAGCAGCAGCATCCAGTTTGAACTTACTGCAAAAGATGATTGAAAAATCCAAAGAGGCTGCTACAAAAATACCACAAATTGGTCTGAAAAACATAGATGACTTAAGAAAGTAAGTATATTCTTGGTTTAGGGTGTGTGATCTTCGTCGATGAGCCGTTTACCAGCTCTTGAAGAAAGCACAGAGAAAAAATATGTTTGAATAAAAGAATATATAAAGAAAAAGAAAATAATAATAATAATAAATAAATAACTAATTTTTATTGAAATTACTAGATTTGAACATATAATGCCTCCCCCCCCCCCCTCCCATAATGGTGATATTAATAATTATATGTCTTCATAACAGGCGCCATATTGGTATTATCAGTATGCTCTATGAAGGAACACAATGTTCATCATGTGGCCTAAGATTTGCTGGTGAAGCTGCAGCATTCTACAGGGAACATTTGGATTGGCACTTTAGAAGAAACCGGAGAGAAAAAGATGGAAGAAGAATTGCTCACAAGCAGTGGTATATCCCTCTTAAGGTGATCATAACAAAACATGGAATAAAGTCGCACACTAAGACATGAAACAATAGATGCTTTGCAAGATTTTATGATGGTCAAGCATATATACACCCATAGGAAATTCTAAAGTGATCCTCTTGTTCTGCCATCTAACATGGCCACAAGCACATGATCATACAAAGCTCCACGTGTCATACAATGTGTCCACGACTTATTATTTACTTGCATTTTTACATCTGTTTCTCACAGGATTGGCTTGATTATGAAGAAATTACTGATCCTGAAGAAAAAGGTACAATAGTTCATTCTGTTGAAATTTCTGTTTTCTTTCCTTACATACTAGTACTGAAATATATTTATCTCATGAACAAAGTTTTGAAATGTGTTTAACATTTAAAATTTTTTTCACTTTTTTTTAGCTCATAGCTCCTTTTTCGACTCTGAGAAACCCGAGAATGATACTAATGAAAGTAAAAATCTAGAATCTGATGGCAGTTGTCCTGTTCTACCCAGTGACACAGAAGCTGAAACGGTAAGACCCAAGAGAACATGTTCACTATTTTCCCATTTCAGTCCATGTGCCATTTCCTTGAGTAATATTTCTTTGTTTATCAGTAATGCATTAGATGACTGACCATTAATATGGATAAAATCTTTGTCTTGAGGGAATGAAATCATGATAAGATGGATTAGGTTATTTTATGCTATTTTTCTCTTGGTTATACATGCCAAATACAGCCTTAATCCAGCCTGTAAATTAACAAGCTTATTTTTATTCTAGAAATGTAACGTTTGTCAGGAGAAATTTGATTTATTTTGGGATGAAGCCAATGAAGAATGGCGCTACAAAGAAGCTGTTAGAATTGATGGAAAGGCAAGTAGTGATAATTCCAACTCTTATGATAGAAAACTGTTGAGGTGAAAGATAACTTTCCTGTGTGTGGTGTGTGTGTGTTGTGGGGGGGGGGGGGGGGGGGAGGGCAGCACAGGACAAAAAAACACCTGTGTCTCTGAAGTATTACCTATTTCTTCCCTCCTCTTTGATTGACTGAAAGTTTCTTACCCCTACCCCATGCCCATTTTGGCCTCCCTTTGTCATTCAAGCTTCCTAAAATGCTCCTCCCCAATTTTGAGCCCACACCACCCCTATGCACTGTTATCATATCTTTTTACCCTAAGTTTCAAGTAAAGACTGGTGAAAAAGAAGTTGATGTCACTGCACAAAATGCAAAAAATGCCTACAGCTGTAATACTGGTGGTCATAAACTACAAATCAGTCTTATGTGACTTTTATTCTGTTAATTTTAGCATAATAAACAAATAAAAATAAATGGTTGAATCAAACATTATTTGTTATTATCTAATTGCTTTATGTCATTTTGCATTTTACAGACATACCATGATTTGTGTTATCAAGATGCTAAGGTACGTTTCATTTCATTCCCTTTCCATTCACTCATTTCCCTATTCATTTTTCTTTTATTCCCATTCATTTTTACATTATCTTTTTATCCCAATGTTGATGTTCATTTGGATCACTGTCATTCAATATGTCTTTCATCTACTGCCATTTATTGTGTGTGCATTATTTTGTCTTTGACATCTTTTTGTGATCATAAAATTAACAGATATACTTACTAATACATTACTTAAATGTATGACATGGTGTTGTCTTCATAGAAAGAAGTTTTGTCTGTATTCTTTCCCATGATTCCATCACACCTTTAGTACCATATTTTAGTTGTGTTATGATTGATATTAAAATATTCTACAATGAAAATATTTACTTATACTTCAATCCATGACTGATGGTGTCTACATGGTAAGAATTTTTGAGAACAAATAGACTGCAAATCTACAATTTTAATCAAAAGCTTGGAAAATTTCACACAATCTACAATTTTTATCAAAAAGAAATTTGGCAAAAAAAAAAAAAACACATCACATCACATGTATACCCTTCAAATACTACTTTAAGGAACTTACCCCCCAACCCCTCTCTCTAACCCACCCTGGTACCTCCCTAAAGAAAGGGTAGATATTCAGACAGTTGATTTATACATCTCAGATCAACTATTTGGCAAACAGGAGTAATGATATTCTTAGAACAACTTGTAGTGTTTTATATTTCAAATAAAGGCTCCAGGCTCCTTAAATGTTCATTATTCATTACTATAATCTTGCTAACTCAATGTGTATTTGACATATAACTCCTTAAATCATGCCGACGTTAGCTAAGAAAATGTTTATAACATGGCAGGTTTCATGTCTTTACTTGAAATGTAAAAATTCACACTCAAAAATTCAAAAATTGAAACTGTGTCAATTTTGCAGTCCAGTATTTCCAAGTTTAAGCTTTGCTATTAGTTTTGATTTAAAAAAAATTCAGAGCACACACTGATTGTGACATAGCTTTTTATTGTAAATTTACAATTTGTAAGCATTAATCTTTTTATAATTATCATTGTAGTAAGGTAGTTTGCCTAACAAGGAATGCATTTTTCTTTCCCTCTTGTCTCGGTACATCTCCTTGCATTGTTTCTTTTCTCATTGTGTTAACTGTGCAGTCAACACATGTGGAAGAAACAGACCCAGAAGCCGAGGTAAACACAAGCAAAGATGCCGTAGAAGAATCCCTAAAGGTTGAGAAAGAAGACCCAGATAGCAACAAGACAACAAAGCCTGAAACCAAAGAAGATCAAAGCTCAGTTGAAATTAAACAAGAGTCCAAAATGGGTGAGGATGGAATAAAGAAAGAAGATAGTGTATCTAAGGAAGGTGAAGTTTCAGATAAGACAAATGTGTTAATTAAAGAAAAAGTTGTAGAAGAGGGAGAGAAGGTTAAAGATCCAAGTAAGCAGTGCACTGAAATGAGTGCTGAGGAAATAAAAGAAGAAAAAATGAATAAAAATATTGATGATACTGGAAGTATCAGTGTTAAAGATGAAAAAAACCCTGTCGCTGAAAAATAATCCCATTCACACCACTGGAAAATGCCTACGACCTTCGGAAATTCGAATCGAGAAGGAAATGAGAATTTGGAAAAATCAAAGATCATGAAAAAAATGTAGAAATTTCCTCAAGAATCATGGAAATTGTTATGTAAATTGTTGTACAACCACGAGATTGGATTGGATTGGATTGTAAATTATTTTGAAGATGGATTGTACCCATGAGTTCCAGATATATGCCTAAATGCATACACAACCCCCATTCACATTCCCCCTTGAGATTTACCAAATCACTGTCAATTGCTATCGTCTCCTATCCTTACAAAATTTGTACTTCTATCCTGTCCAGAAGAAAATTCAATAAAGATTATCTTCTACAACCACTTTGTGAGGGTTGTGTCTATAGTATTTAATTATTATGTAGAATCGTAGTATCTTAATGCGATTTGTTGATGTAAATGTTTTGCTTTCGTTTGTGTATATTGTTTTAAGAAATCTTTACACAAGGTTTTCTATTCCATGGCACCTTCAAAAGCCAGAAATTTTTATTTGTTTGTAATAGCTAGCAGTTTTTGCTCTTTGTTAAATATGTATACTTGTTCTATCAATCCATTACCATTGAAAAATTTAAAATTGACCCAATAATTGCAGGGTACATCTGCTTTCATAGACCTCTTTAGCTTGGGTGTAATGTTTTGCCCATTCGAGACCATGTGTCATTCCCTTGAGTATCATTTCTTGTTTGGATGCAAATGAAACAAAATCCTATTCTCAAAGAAATGACAAGTTGTCTCAAATGGGCAAAACATGCCCAAGCTAAAGAGGTCTATTGGGCCAATTCCATTTTGGTTAATGCATTTATCATGCAAGAACCGTTATTTTCCAATACTGTATACCATATTTCTCAAGGATTGTGTGATATTAAGATAATTAGTTGTTTCTACCTTGGAATTGTATGCTTTCAAGACATGAAGAGTTGGACAAATAAAGCATTTTGAAGACCATATTGCCTGTTGTGTTCATTTGTTTTGTCAAAACATATAGAGGTTATTTACCGACCAGGGGGTCCAGATATAGGGAAAATTGTGTAAAAGGTCTTGCTATTTCTAAAATGGTTGATGAAGGTTTTGTTGCATGTTGCATCTTGCTTACCAAACTTAAAATGTATTATATTCATATGTAAATAATGTCAACACAGAAAAAAATCTGCTGAAAAAATCTGCAGACAGTCTGGTAAAATTCCATATTGTGACCTTTTGCTGCTTGTATTCACATAGTCAATACTGCATTTTGAGCTTGGTATGCAACAAGCAACAAAACCTTCAACTTTGTTTTTAAATAGCTGTATACAGACCGAGCTGTACCAACTTTAGGATGGTAAATAACTTTAATATTTATTTTTCCCATTTACTTTCCTGCTTGTTTTGCATTTTGTTTTGTTGTTTTGTAATGCATTATCCTATGCACATGTGGATGGCGTAAGCAGGATACTATCAGGGGCGGATCCAGGATTTTTTAAAGGAGGTGACTGTTACCGTGTAACTTGCGCCAATACCATAGGAAACCCATAAAAGCTGGGGAAATGGTGAAAAAAAAATGGGGTCTCCAATTGATGGAAATTATTATGAGCTTTGTTTGGATATGGTTGAAAAACCCATTTCTTGATGTATCCCATGAAGTGTTGTGCCAAGTTCTTGGTAGAGACAGGTTGAAGATCAAAGAAGTTGTCTTATTCCAAGCAGTAGATATATGGTGCTATCATTTTTTCCTGAGTTAAAATCCCATCATGCAGTGCGAATATGCTGGATAAGCACGTGACGTAATTATTATTTTTAGAACCCTTCTTCTCCAGCCCAGCAGCCCTAATTCTTATTGAAAATCATTTTTTGAGGATATTTTCTCAAACTGAGGCCTTGTAACTTTAGTGAGTTCATGAAAATTAAATAAGGTATTTCAAAGTACATCAATATTTTTTGAAAGCTAATGTATGGCTAGTGCCCAGTTTCTTCTCAATCTGCTGAGGGGTGAGGGGACAGGAAATGAACGGGAATGCAAATATTCTTTGCATGTACTAGCTGAAGTCCATAGACAGAAACGACCAAACGATCCAGTCAATATTATATATACTTCGGGAAGATCATTGTTTTAAACATCAGTGGATGTAAAATATCGTCTTTGCTCCTGGCCCCCACAGGAAGCCCAACTAGAACAGTTCCAGTCTCTTCGCAGAAATATCTTATTTCCGAGAATTCCACGAGTGGTAGAAATTTGGGATATTGGCTACTTTTATTCCGTTTCTTCGACTTCTTATCCTTAATAAACCGAGTGATCAAGCATGGAGACTTCAAACTGGCAAACCAAGCTGTCTACTGTCAGAGAACGTAATCTGTACGCGTTCAACAAGTCCTTGTTCTGTGACATAGAGTTCTCTGTCTTGGACTCCAATGGAGGAAGAGTCACACTTCAAACTCACAAGTACGTCCTGGCTATCAGTAGTCCTGTCTTTGAGGCCATGTTCTACGGGGAATTAGCAGAGACTGGACCAACTATCAATCTACCAGACTGTACCAAGGAAGGACTACAAGAAATGCTTTATTATGTGTATTCAGAAGAGGTCAGCTTAACCGGAAGTAACGTCATGGAAGTTATGTACCTGGCTAAAAAATACATGTTGCCGTTCTTGGAACAGAAATGCAGAGAATATCTTGAAGAACAACTCAAACCAGAAGATGTGTTCATAGTCCTGCCTCAAGCGAAGCAGCTGGGAGATGAAAAGCTGGAACAACACTGTTGGGATATGGTTGAAAGAGAAAGTGAACGAGCTGTTTCGTCTGACCCATTCCTTGATGTTTCCCATGAAGTGTTGTGTCAAGTTCTTGGTAGAGACAGGCTGAAGATCAAAGAAGTTGAATTATTCCAAGCAGTAGATAAGTGGGTTTTGAAGAGAATAAAGGAAAAGGGAACAGAAAACAGCGGGGAAAACAAAAGAGCCATTCTTGGTGAAGAAGCCATTCGTCTGATAAGGTTTCCAGTCATGTCACAGAAAGAATTCGCAGGAAACGTCCTTCCAAGTAAAATTCTCAATACTGACGAGATAACGGAGTTGGTACAGATGTTTAGTTCTTTGGCTCCATCGACAAGAATGTTTAATGAAAAAAAGAGGTGTTTGGCTAAGTCTGTTGTCGTTCCCAGCAGTCGATTTAATGTTTTTTCGGGAGCATGGGGTTATGGCGGTAGTATCGATGCCCTTGACTTTACAGTCAACAAAGCGGTCTCTCTTGTTGGTGTACGTCTAATTGGAAGCCAAGGCAATAGTTATGATGTGGATTTAAACATTTACGAAAATTACACGATCCTTTCATCTAGTTCTTCACGTTTTCAAACTGAGGACAAATTGATTGATGACCAATACTATGGGTTCACCGTTACCCTTAACAAGCCTGTTATACTAGACCCTGGAGTCAGGTACACTATAGCAGCTGAAATACTAGGACCGAATTATTGTCCTGGCGATAAAGGAAAACAAAGCGTTCAGTGTGAGGATTTGGTGATTCAATATCTTCCATCAACAAAGTCCATTAATGGTACAAGTGTAGGCTTAGGACAGTTTCCAACAATCATTCTAGAGTCAAATTAATGCCTACTTATTTTGAACCAGGATGAAAATTCCAGATGATATATACGTCAACCTCCGTGTAAACTATAAGAGGAATCCATCCTATTTCGAAAATCGAAAGTCGTCATCAGGTTAATCAGTCTCTGTCTTGGACTCCAGCTTATGTTCCAGTTCCCCCTCAGACAATAGTGAACCAATCACTGTTGGAGCAGAAATAAAATCTTAATTGTCCTACAAACAACTACTCAGTATCTGTTTTAAAGAGTACTACAAGGATTTTAGGGGCATTCCTACTGATTTTATTTTTACCAGACGATAAACAACTGAAACAAATTATAATCAATTTTCCGTGAGGTGGGTGGGGGGCAAGTTGGGGAGGTTCCTAATGTCCTGTTGGTAGGGGTGCAAGGGGAGACTCTTAATCATATAGGTGCTGATACAACTAGACTGATTTGAAGTGATGTTCAATTTATTTCTATAAGTTCTTAAACTTTCTCACTTAGAAAATAATAATACAAAATGCATTACAAGCTCAATATACAACGCATTAAACAATGCTTCCGTTGTACTCTAATCATCTAACGTTATTTATAACTATCTTAAACTTTATATTAACACCTCAACTTTTCCCTGCACTTGTATTCTCTGTTAGAGACGAATGCTGGAGGACAGGACACAACAGTTTTAGAGCATGCTGTAGATAACGACTACTATCACTTGATTCCAGATACAGATTCGTGATCAAAGATTCAATGGCTTCAGAATCTTGGGATTCCTTTGACACGGTACTCAAACAGCCCGCAAACCTACTGGAGAGACCGGACACCTCTCTACACACACACATCGTTAACTTCTTAAGACTTTGCGCGCGGACAAGCGCAGAAGTGTCCTTGTTTTCAGCTAACAAAAGCAGCACTTCAGCAATCTTGTGGAACTGTTCAATTGTGGTAGCTGTAAGCTCAGCTAGCGCAGAAATACCTGCAGTAAATATTTCTACGTGATCTCTACTAAGAGGATCGTCATTTTGTTCGTTGATACATGCGTCAATCCATTCTTTAGCTCTCTTGTCAACATCGCTTGACTTGTTTGGAATGTGGGTCAAGTTGAGATCCTTGAGGCACACCGAAACTTCACTTTCGAATTCTTGTTCTTCGTCGTCGTCATTTTCTTCTTCATCCTCGGTAAATTTAACGACCTCTTGAATTGTTCGCAGCAAAGGTTTAACAGACTTCAAATCTTCGCTTGACAAATCGATGAAGTGCGCTTCCACCTGAAAGATAAATGAATACCGCTCAATAATTCGCTACAAAATTCGACCAAATTATCATAGACTACCAAGACAACTATTCGTAATTTCTGGGTTACATAATTCAAATAAGGCACTCAACGATAAAACAATTCGATTAAGGGCTACTTTTAAGAAAGAGAACTTCAATATTGCTTGCACTTCGTTTGCAAAGCAGCAGATAAGGTCGAAAAGCACACAACCGGCAAAATTGCTCGCAACATTCTATTTCAAGAAATGTGCCGCACATACAACGCTTAGAGTATCCTACTGCGCGCATTCCTGTGTTTAGAGCTTTAAAACAACTTAGAAAAAAAAAATCAAACTAGATTTTTTAAAAGTTATAGTTACCTTGGACAGACTCTCCTTGGAGAGGATCTCCAGTGCTTCTAGATGTGCCAGTCCTTGGAACTTATCAAATTCTGTACTGAAATTAACTATGGATTCCTTGTGGTCTGGATGGGATGCTTTGTATTCTGCTTCTTCTTTTGCTTCACGAAGAATCTGCAAAAGAATACAAAAGTTTCAGGCTGTGAATCCGTTTTTGACAATGGTAGTCCTCCTTAGACCCTCCCTCCATTTGTGAGTTGTCGACTTTCTGGAACTATACAAAATTGACCTCTTTAAATTGGGAATAATGTTTTCCCATTTCAGACCATGTGTCATTCTCTGAGAAATTATAAGATTCTGTTTTTGATTTTTATTCATATTCATGCGTCTTCTCATGGGCGACTGTTAAAGAAATGATACTCTAGGGAATGATATGTAGTCTGAAATGTGAAAAAATGATGCCCGAGGTAAAAAGGTCTATTTGACTCAAGAAAAGGTTCAAAAGTATTTGCAATAAGAATGTCAGTCAAATACCTGTGACAAAGTTGGTTCCTTAGGCATTAAAACTTCCCTCTTGCCCCTCAGACCAGGGTCTCCCTCTGATATCACATTCATGGTCTTCTTGCCGATGTACTCCAAGGCTTCAAGGCCTTCATGAACAGCATCAGTCAGACCTCGCACACCAAACCCTGCAAAATATGAGCTATCTTCTTTCTCGTCTAGAAAGAAAAAGAGAGAAGAATTTTTATTTGTAGTTGCTAACTAAAGCTTTTTTGGAACCCATTTTCGAACCGTCAAATTGTATACCCTGAAACAACTTCATTGATAAATCTAAGCCCCCACTTTCAAGGATGCTCTGTGTTCCTTGCAGGGCCTCAAGTAAAACTCATCATCTCTAATCAACACATAAAGTACAATAGTGGTGCAGCTCAATGGTGTCGAACTGAAAGCATGTGGACCCTGGAGCACAGCTCTAACCAGTTTGAATTAGTTAGGGTTGATTTGAGTGGAGGGAGGAAAAACAGGAGGGCCAGAATAACCATCTGAGTTAGAAAGAATACCAAGCAACTCAGCTTACATGGGGCAACTGGTAATCAAACTCCAAGTTACCTCAGAGGTGACTCCCGAAATGAAATGATACTTTATCATAAATCTTACCCTCAGCTGTTTGACTGCTCTCTGGTGGTGGTCCCTTTGGTGGAGATTCTGCTGTTGGTTCAGTTTCAATAATCGTTTCTGTCTGCTTAATTTCTTTAGCCTGTTTCTCATCTTCTGTCACTTTTTGTGCCATTACCTCTGGTTCAGGGATTCCAAGTGATGTCTCTACTTTCTCAATGACAGAGGACAGACCTGACGAAACTGACGACAACATGGTTCCCCAGCTACCCCACCCCCATACATCTTCACAATGAGGTTCAGCACCCTCTTGTGGTTTGGGTTTGGCACTGAATAAGTTTAAAATTGGAAAATAACATTAGTACCTATATACAGAACCCTTACCAGTGCACTACCCAAGCTACATGTGCTACTGTATACTATCTCGAAAAAAAAGTTGGTAAAAGTTTTGTTGCATGTTGCTTGTTGAATGATAAGCTTAAAACGTTGTGGCTCATATGTATAAAATAATTTCAGCACAGAAGAAAATATGCTGAAAAAACGTGCAGACAAAGGTTAGGAAAATTCCATATTGTTGTGACCTTTCACTGATTCCATTTACATCGCCCATGTGCATTAGGGGCTTTGTATGGAACATGCAACAAAACCTTCACTAACCTTTTTTGAAATAGCTGCACCCAGTCAATTATTTTGTTTGTTTATTTTTCAATTATTTTCATTAACGTATTAGAGAGTTACTTTTTTTTAAATGCCTAGAATTCGTTGAAGAACAATGAAGTAAACCCGGAGTAAACACATTGATAGAAATAAGTTTGCAAAGCTAACTAACCTTTCACCAACTGCGTCTGCAGACTTCTCAGACGAACTCTTGTCAACTTTACCAGAATCCTCAGCATTAGTTTGACTTTCATCTGGTACATTTTCTTTCGACTTTTCTTCGAGGTTACCATCGTCTTCCTTTTCAATGGAACTCGCCTTTTCTTCTTGTACTTTATTTTGAACCTCTTCATTGTCGACTTGTTGATGAGTAGTTTCTTTGTGTGCTTCCAGTGTCTCGTCTGTCTGTGTTTTCTCCAGTTCACTAGAATCCTCACTTGGTTTCTTTGAGTCAATTTTAAACTGTATTTCCTCATCATCACTCACATCTTGCGCGATGGTGCCATCTCCAGAAGGCTTTGCATCTTCTTTTCCTTCTGGTTTATGTTCTTGAAGATCAGAATGTGAGTGATCGCCTTCCAAATCTGCAGACTTCGAGCTGCTATTCTGTACCTCTTGATCAACCGTTGAACAAGATTCCTTTGTATTCGAGGAATCCCCTTGCGATTTCTCGATTTCCTCCGATTTTCCGGAAGGTAAAGGCGACGAAGGTTCTTGAGCAGCCATTTCGTGTGTTTTTTCTTTAGTTTTCCCCTTAGTTACTTGACTTTTTGACGTGGAATTTTTCCCACCATCAGCTGACGTGGCTAAAGATGGCGGTCGAGAATTTTCTTGACCCTCTTCGCCTTCATCAGCACTTTCGAAGTCCTCCTCGTCTCCACTGCTCTCTGATTTCAATCGATCACTTCTCTTAGGTTTATCCATTGCTGATCATACGTTTAAAGGGTATATGAGATATTTTAAAATTGTCCACAAATTTTAGTTCAGTTGAGTCGATATTCGATTCCAGAATCATTACTGACCGTGATGACCTGGTACCCGGACTCATGTTGTGGTTACCATTCTCTCACGGCCATTTGTATAATAAAAGTTAAGGTGGCTCTTGCTTACACAAGGTGTCGCTTAGTGACGGCTTCAAATAACTCCAAAGTCCTTTTATGCACATGAAGAAATGTCTACAATGATAAATACGATTTTATCACTGCAATAATTCGGTCTTATTCTCCTAATCCTCTTCGTTCCCTTGGGAACATAGGCCCTCCATCAATGTCTTCCACCTCACTGGCCCACATTTTTTTATCTCTAAGACCAATTTTTTCCATAAAAAACTGGAAGAGCCGACTAGCCAAACCAGTTTATTCATTTCTTTTTTCGCAGAAACTTATAATGATTTTGATTTTCTAGCGTTGTGCGTGCTATCTGTTCCCCCATACGATAATGCGTGCACCTTTTCGTGGCGATTCATCCAATCAAAACGGGTAAAACTGTTATCTGGATAATCAGAAACACAAGACACCAAGTCTCGCGCACTACACAAAGAACTCGATCAAAAAATGATAAACAAATCTTCTAGATGTATGAAAATATACTTGGTTTTTTGTCTGTCTGAATTTCATAATATACTGGAAAATTATTAGTTAATCCAAGAATGAAGTAATATATCATTGTCACATTAAGACCATTTTTTTCCGAAACGAAATCATATCTTCAAAACCGAGTCTGGATAAAATTGTGAGATGGCAGGCTCAATATTATAATAAATGAATTTTATAAATAAGAGTGGAAAATGCTTTAAAAAACATGATCAAAACGAACAGTATGTTTGGCCTCGCTTTTTAAAAAAAATTTTTTTTTTACCTAAATTCATTAAAAATATATCAAAAATCGTAGGCTCAACCAAATGTTTTCAAAAACTTGATTTAAAATTGTGGTATCTTGAAACGATATGGTGTCAGCGTTCGATCACACCATCTGGGTGCGATACTTTGAACTTCTTTCAGTCTGCTGGAAAAAACGTAACGTAACGAAATTCCAAAGTAAATGAAAATCAAGAATAAAAGTATGGAATATTATTTCCAAAAAACCTGTTTTGTTAATGGTTCGGAGAATGCATTATCTTATAGGTGTTGATGGCTTATTATCATGTTATCATTTTAACACCTTTTCTGTCTCAGTGATGATTAATTCCCACGAACCTGAAATTCCTTGCAATTATATATCTGAAGACCCCATTTCTAAGGCAAAAGCTTAAAAATATACTGAAAACACCACAGTCACATCATAATGGCTGGTAAAATCAAAACGGTTTCAAAACTGCGGACATTCTAACGGTTTCAGAGTTAATTGTGTTTTGTAAAACTTTTCTTGGAGATAACCACAAGTGCGTTCGAAAGGCGTTCCGAGAAAATTTGGTTTAGAAATAATATTTGTGGAGGAATACTTCATGATTACGGTGCAGGACAAGATGTCGGTGTTGAAAAACGAGAAGTGAAAAGTTTACATCGAAATGGAAGGAGTGCTGGACTCTTCAAGAAAAGATTTTCCCAAGGTATTTATAATATTGTACCTAGAAGACGAATTAAAGTTAAAATTAGCTCAAGTTATTATAAAAATTCTGGAATATTTTGTCGTATGCTTCATTAGATGAACACCATGTGCTGTCTTTGCAAGAATTTTTTTGAATTTGAGCTTTGAAAATCCAAGGAATGGGGAAGCCATCCTATAGTTATCGTGTAGAAGTATTTTGTTCGCTTATTCAAATAAGAATTATTTTTATTTTTTTCGAATTCTCCTAATTTTTCGATCTTTGGAATTAATTTTATAATAATTTATTCATAAGTTGTTTGAGATCTTGAAAGAAAGCTCATTCTAAAAACTTTCGTTTTCCTACACATTTTTCTGCACTTAACTTTGAAAGCATACAAAAAATAATTGTTTTAAAACGACATTCTTCTCATCGGAACTAGGATTGTATATATCCATGCGTGATTCTTGGCATGGATTCAAAGAATCTAAAAATCCTTAAAAATAAATTTCTGCTATTTTGCTGATACTCACTGTCATATTACCGCTAAAAGATTGCAAAATGCAGAACTTTTCTTTCTAAAGCATCAAGTAACATGAGCTTGTTCATTAATAGATTATCTTATTCGTAGTTTTAGCTTTGATTTCTTAAATGGCCGCCTCTCCATCAAAACCACAATCGTCAAGAGTGCTGCATGAATATTTACAAGCAATTTATTTATCTGTGAGAATCGCATGATTATATATCGTCTAGTTAATATTTGGTAAGATTCCCAAAAGTTGTAAAAGAAATGACCCAAAACTTGAAGTACATGCAAAAATGGCCAACTATGGCTCAGGTTAAACGTCGAACTTCACATGAACCGAACGCATTAAACAGTGGATAATAAGGCGGTCTTCTTTGATGTCTTTAGGTTCAGCTCATGTAAAGTTCAACGTTTGACCTTAGTCTATATCTTGTTCAACATCGTATTGATTTCACTCGAAAAAATATATTAACAATGTCAAACTTTGGGACAGCATGAAAGCGCATATTTATTCATATATACCAACTTACATATCGTTTACGAATATTTTTCATAGGTGTTGTAGTTGAGTGAGTTGTTAGTGAGCATGGCAGGAATGGACAAAACATGGAAGTATTCCTTGTTCATGAAGAACCCCAAAGAAAGGGCAGGAGTCATGTCAAGGCTGTCATTTTGTTGGATGAACAGCATCATGAAGATAAGCAATCGTCGCGCGCTTGATCCGTGCGACCTGTATCCTCTCCTAGACGAAGACAGATCCAAAGAGCTGACTGAAAAGCTCGACACATCGTGGAGTCAAGAGGTCCGAGATTCCTACCTAAAAGGCAGGGAAGCCAGGCTGACTAGAGCCTTGATACGCATTTTACAATGGAGTGAATTTGCTTTATTGAGTTTTTCGTTGTTCATCGGCGTCGCTTGCAATATTCTTCAACCGCTTCTGCTGGGTCTCTTGCTTTCCGCGTTGCTAGGCACCAAAGATGCGCGGAGTGATCCGCTGGTGTATGTATTCTCGAGTGGTTTATGTCTCAGCTCGCTTCTCAGGGCTGTCGTGCTTAATCAGTACCATGCTAAAGCGCAGTTACTAGGAATGCGTTGGAGGTCGGCAACAACAGGTCTTATTTATAAAAAGGTAAAAAAATACAATTAAAAAATATTGTATTTGTATTTGTTAGAAGCAAGCTCGTGTATACGTGTGCAATGTCTGTTACTATCTTTTTATGCCTATGTCACATACTGCATATACAGCTTGCGCAATACATATAAAGATTTTTCAATGTATAATAAGTTATGCTTGACCTTTCTCTAGGCATTATATTGTATGTATATAGTGCGCAAACCATATATACAAAGTTTGCGCAACATGTGTATACAGTGTGCAGAAATTAATTAAACATGCACGCGGGTTTCATATTGCATTTGTAGTGTGGACAGTGCACACTTTGTAGACTGCGCAAGGCATGTGGAGTTTGCGCAATGTATATGTTGTTTATTTAAGCAATGTATACACATATTGCGCACTACATATATAATGTGCGCAATTCTTATACAATATATAAGATGTCCATACCAGTAACATCCAATCCATTTCAGTCACATCTAGTGAGTATCCATCGTACAACTGTAGAAAATTCATAATTAGGTAATTCAAGGGATTTCCAGCTTTTGCTGTCCAATAAACCCCTTTTGCATTTGATTTTTTTTTTACAACATTAGGCTCTGAGATTAAGACAAAAGGAAATGGCAAAGGTATTCAACGACACGATCCTCGAGATGGTATCACGTGATTGCCAGCGCTTTGACCAGATTATCCTGAAAGCAGGATTCCTGGTTGAAGCCTCTCTGGAAATCATCGCCATCACTGCGTTTCTATGGCAACTGGTTGATCTTCCTGCAGTGACTGGTATGGTTTTTGTGGTGTTTCTGATTGGCTACTACATTGGTATGTGGGATGTGTGCATCAAGTTGAGATCGAGAATCAGACACTGGTTGGGTCGACGCATGTTTATCATTAAAAACATCGTGTCAAATCTCCGCTGTGTTAAGATGAATGCTTGGGAGAGGATATACAAGGAGAAGGCGCTGAAATATAGAAGGTTTGTAAGAATTATCTGTATATTTTTCCTTGCATGTAGGGATGCCACAGGAAAGGCAATTAGAACGCAATCGCACAGCGCATAATTCCAACTAATTAGCAAAAATTGCATGCCCCTTCTAGCAAGCACTTACTACCTATTGTAATCATATGAATAAATCTCATGAATCCAATGGACTACTTCGACGATAAGAGTAAAAAAAAGCTTTGTCCCTACCAAGATGGCCGCTGTATCGTCGAAGTAGTCCATTATCGTCCTCCAATATCAGGTATCCATACACCATCCCTCACGTGTTATCAGCCATAGGGTGTCTAGGAATTTATCATCCAGAGACATCGCAAAAAGACAAACAGTGTCCATCATGGTAAATAACATAACTTTCAGTTCTCTTCTATTCATTCCCAAGCAAGAATCTTTATAAGAATTCTTTTCTTTTAATTCTGGAATTATCTATTGTTTCAGAAAAGAAGCGCAAGTACTCGTACAAAAAAGCGCCATCTTGGCATCATTCGCAACTCTATTTTACACCAGTACAACCATCGCAGTATTCGTTTCCTTGACAACACTAGCCGTAACCAACGTCCAACTCAACGTGTACAACATCTTCATGACTGTAGCACTTATACGAATGATTAGGCTTTCTTCATCACCGTTGTATGCTTCTGCAGTCAGCTACATCAGTGAGTACTCCGCGTCTGTCAGTCGCATCCAGGCGTTCCTACAAATAGAAGAACCATCCCATCTGGGATCAAAGAACAATAAGCTCAAAAGGTCCCTTAAGTCAAGATCTTTCCTCGATTTGACAAAGAATGAGTTCTCTGAGTTCGTATCTCGAGACGACGTCAACAAGATTTACTCTGACATCAAGAAGACTGCGGCTCTTGAGGTTCCAAAGTATAACGAAGAGTTTGCCGAAAATTCAGATCCTGAAAACCTTCCCGAGAGGTTCGTATCGTCGAGTAACATAACTTGTTACTGGAATGGGGAAAACAAGGCCCCTGTGTTGGATAATCTGACATTTAAAGCAAATGCTAAAGAGTTGACGCTTATAAACGGGCCCCCAGGGTGCGGGAAGTCGTCGCTTTTAGCTGCAGTCTTGGAAGAACTGCCCGCTATTGAAGGTACTATTGCGCACGAGGGCAAGATCGCTTATGTACCACAGAACCCTGTGATTTTTACAGAATCGTTCAGGCAGAATATTATCTTTGGTCGAAATTTTAATCCTTTTCGGTACCAGGCTGTTATCAATGCCTGCAACTTGCAGAAACTTTTGAATAAACTTCCTGACGGAGATTTGACGATCATAGGCTCACAGGCAATACAGCTAAACGATGACCAGAAGGCGCGCATATGTCTTGCGCGCGCCGCATTTGCTGATGCGGATATTTACCTTCTGGACGATCCACTCAGACTTGTAGACCCTAAAACTGCTGAACAAGTATTTGATAAGTGCATCTGTGGGCTATTATCTAAGAGACTTCGAATCATGGTCAGTAGGCAATTGCAGTATGTCGAAAGAGCTGACCAAATCTTAACCATGCGAGGCGGGACAATAATCAACGAGGTAACGTCACCTATGATGGGTTATAAGCCCGCAAAGCTGCACGGTGTTGGATATAGTAACCATACAAGAGAGAGAATGAATAATGCGTTGGTGAGAGACGAGCCCGAGGTTATGATCCCGTCTGACAACCACCAGACCACACAAGACGTGGAAGCTGCCATACAAACCGTTAAGTGGACAACTTACTGGGATTTCTTTAAGATCGGGTTATGGAGTCCACTGATTCCACTGAGCTGTCTCGTATTCCTTGGTATTCAAGGTAGGAATTATAATTTTCTTATTACATTCAATATTCTTTTAAGTTGAATAACGCGGCAATCCAAATCACCATGAAGCTCAAGTACTACCTCGGCAAACTTTGGGATAGTGGTACAAGTCGAGCTAAGCAAGAAATCAGGGATAGAATAGTATAGTAACGATCATTTGATACTACCTTGCCTAGCACTGTCACACATACTGAACCATTTTTAACCTCTTTTTTTGACAGTTGCTTTGACAGCGCCAGACGTATGGCTCCTCTACATCAGCCATACGGCAACCAACCTTATGACAAGCGACCAGACATGGTACATCTACGCAGCTCTTGTAGCCACGTCTTTTTTTCTCGTCATCATTCGTGCCGCTATTTTCATCTTCACCATTCTCAGGTCATCCGATCGACTTCACGATAAGCTAGTAGAAGCGATTCTCAAGGGCCCGGCTGACTACTTTGATAAAAATTCTAAAGACGCGATACTTAAGTGCTTCTCCAAAGACGTGGCTGCAATGGATGAGCTTCTCCCTGGGGTATTCCTGGACGCCATGCAGGGCGTTCTTTTCAACATGTCTGCTCTCCTCCTACCTTCATTTCTTAATCCATTTATTTTTCTGTTTGCGATTCCTCTGTTGTTGATGTTTATCGCCTATTGGAATTATTATCTAAAAGCATCGAGGCAGGTTAAGCTACTCGAGGCTAATAATCGTGTGCCGGTAGTTAAGCACTTCTCTGAAATGTTAAATGGACTTATGGTTATTCGACATTACGATGTGCAGGAGGAATTTACCGAGGAAGTATTCAGGTAACGCATATCTTAAAATAATATTAGATTTAGTTCCTCTACTTCGTACCCCGCTTGAGGATGTCTATTCTTTTTTATTCTCGCCCACCCTCGATTTCTTAAACTCGTTGAACACTAACATTTGTGAATGTGTAACAAGCATGCATCTACAGGCGGAGTGGATTTGCGCGCACGGTGAATGAAGTGCGGGTGCGGCGTGCGCAAATATGGAGTTCTTGCACGACGTGCGCAAACAAGAGGCTCGCAAAACCTGCCACAATTGGATAATTAAGCAGGCGCATACTAGTGTTTATAAGCATACTGTTTTATTTTCTTTGTTTAGGCACCAAGACAATTACAGTCAAGCATGTTGTGCCGCAATAACGTGTGAGGCTTGGATTGGTTTGCGCATTGATTTACTGTCCATGGTATTCCTGTCTATCGTTGTTTTTGGTGCGCATCTGATGAACTTAGAACCAGGTAAATAACAATCCTCCTTGCAACTTTGCGCGTTATAGACCTTTAGTGTTTTTTTATAGTTCTCCATAATTTGCGTCAAACTACTTATCTTTGATTGGTGGGTGCGTTGTGACGTAATACATTACTTTGTAAAATCTAACCAACGATTGGTCACTTCATCAATATTTCTTTTCTAAGCCCTAACAGGTATATCTTTAGTATACACCATACAAATGGCCTGCGAGATGTCCATATATGGTGTTAAGCGTTGCTCTGACGTAGACAGCTACATGACATGCGTACAAAAGGTGATGGACTTGGCCAAAATCGAACCGGAACCCGGCTACAACATCCCGACCCATCCCCACGAGCCTTGGCCGAGCGCGGGACGAATACATTTTAATCGTGTTAGCCTGACTTACGAAGCGGGGAAGAAAGCTTTGAAGGATCTGACTATCTCAATCTACCCCCGCGAGAAGATAGGAATCGTGGGTAGAAATGGCACAGGAAAGTCTTCTATTATTCACGCCTTGTTCCGCATGCCGGAAGTCGATGGCCAGATTATTATTGACGACGTTGATGTCAAGGGAATGAACTTACAGCGCATGCGTCAGGGAATTTCTGTCATAACCAAAGATCCCATTATCTTTTGTGGCAATGTTCGCGCCAACGTCGACCCTTTCAACAAACACACAGATCGACAAATCTGGGAAGTCCTTGAAAAAACGCATATTCGACCATGGGTGGAAGCGCTTCCGAAACAGCTTTACCAGGACATGGGGGAGTGCTCTTCAACACTGGGGCCAAGTGAGAAGCAGTTCTTTGCTATTGCAAGGGCTCTTCTCCACAACGCCAAGATAGTAGTTATGGACAAGGCCACTGCCGGCGTCGACTACAAAACTGACCGTTTAATCCAAGAGCTGATTCGATCCAAGTTCAGGAACAGTACTATCATTACTATTCCTTACAGGCTGAGCACTATCATCGATTATGACCGTGTAATGGTTCTTGATAACGGACATATCACCGAGTTTGATAAACCTGAGAAACTATTAAAGAAAAGTGATGGTTTGTTTGCGCATCTCTACACCAGCCAATGCGCAATATAATTGTCAATCAAGTGCCTTAAATTACAACAAAAACCGGAATAATTGAAACCTAGCAACACGAAGTGCGACTATATTGTGCTCTTAGTATTAGGTTTCTGTTGCACTAAAATGGCCGTCAGTTCAAATATATGTATGCCTTTATTTATTCTTGCTATTACTATTAGTGCGCTAAAGCGAAGTAAAACTTGATAGAACAGCGTTTAAAAGTAGTCTTAATTCTTTCTCTTTCTCGAAGATCTTGATTGATAAGGTAGAGTTTACTTTACTAAAAACACTTTCGTTTTAATGTCAAACTTAAGAATAATCTTATGATGATACTTAATAATCTTATATGATTATCTTTTTAGTACAGGTTTGAAATCCTCAGAATTCCCAGAAAAAAGCTATTGAATTGATAAATTTATTATACTCAAAAGGAAGTAACAATCCATCAGATCTTTTAATACAAGCAGGATTTGTTAAAAATCTGAAAAACAATTCTGTAACCCAAGTCAAATTTCTGAATCTGAAAAAAAATGGTTATATGAATAAGAATATATTATGATGAAAACATGGTGCAGTCTTGCCATCTTTTCCCTCCAGTATTCCCTGTCCCCTCATCTTCCCCACCCCCCCTGTGGTTACGCTAAACTTTTAAATAACATAAACAGAATCTTTTTTCATCATTCTTGAATTGTTTATTCCTTTTTATTTCTATTTTTCAGCAAATGAAATAATTCTAGAGATATCGATGATCCCCTTAAACTGTATAAGCTTTTTCAGTCATGAACAAAGTTAAATCGAAGGGAAGAAAAGATACGAATTGCACAAGCGATAACAATTGTAAATTTCTCAGCAACAAAAACAATGCTTGAATTCTCAAAACTAACATCTAAAACCCAAATCTGGCTCATTGTTTTGGATATTTTGAAATTTAACTATTATTTTGTTGACGCATGATGTCATTGACATTAATGTTGATATTTCTGAAACAGCGTGAAAATTAAAGCCAAAAAATTCATTTGAAAGCTTTGGTAACAATTCCAATTGAAACTTGTGCTTCGAATACAAAACCAGTCTTGTTGGATTACACTTTTTCTTCAACTTTGTTTATACATGTCCTAGAGAGTGAACTTCTGTGAAAAGCTTTCAATAATATTTACATGTGACTCCTCTTCCTCAATTTTAAATAGCGTACATTAAATGTACACTGTTGTCTTTAGTAAACTATATATTTTCCCGTATTTTGTACATAAAATAAATAATAACCACTAAACCCTACTTCAATAAACGTAATAAAAATTTGATGGGCCAGCAGAGCTGTGTCCTCTGTTCAAAAGGCTCTGTAAGTGCCTTGACTGTTCAATAGCAGTAGCTAGTCTTCTATGAAAATCTTTATACAATGCGTCACCGCCGCGAGGTACTCTGAACATAAATCCTTCAGGTGAAAGCATACACATTCCTTTGCCATTCATTAAGAACTTGTCGGCAGATACATCTCGTACATTATATCTTTCAGTTGCCCACTTAAGCCATTCAAGAACTTCCCACTTTGTCCAAACACGAGGATCTGAGATGAAACAAAAATGATGCAAATTTCAGTACCTATTTCTTTAGTTATCGATACCTGAAACAACCTTTGGGCTGATCAAAGCCAGTGATTGAAATGGATTTTAGCTTGTTAGGTTTTGCAGAGGGAGGAATACTAAAGAACCAGGAGAAAAATGCTGGAATCAAGGGAAAATCCTTATAATAATCTCTGGAACATTCTATACAGAGGCCAAGAACCAGAGGTGAAAGGCAAATGCACTACCGCTATACCACCTTGATTCCCCAACTTCAAACTTGAAAGAGTAATTATATATGACAGTGGTAGTTGATATTATACAACTGTCAACATTTACAGAAAGAGGATATATAATTTCTTGAAAAAATGTATTTTACCTTGAGGAACTCGGGGCTGTTCAAAATTGAAGACATTATCTTCATCATCTATATCGGGTACAACACAGTCCTCTGCTTCTGACGTACTTCCTTTCTTTCTTGTTGGAGAGGGAATTTCTACAGATAAAGTTAAAAACCTGATTAGAAAATGTATTTAAAAAGTAACCGTTGTGTAACAGCTAAGTAATAATGATGTATTCTCAATTTCTTTCTTTAGTTAGCTTTGCTTGTCTTTATTTGTAAAATTTAAGTTATTAAGAAGACAATTAAAATCTGATGATATCTATATATACCATATAATGTATAGGCCGACAAACATTCATTGATTCAGTATGTTGCTTTGATGTAGGCATATAAACTTTTTATGGAAAATTTTACTAAAAAATTCACTGCCTTTTGAAATACAGTTTTTTGGACAGTTTTATGAAGGCCCTTTTGTTACTTTGCCTTTGTTTTTGATCCTGTTAAAATCTATGCCTAAAGAAGATATTGGCCAATCTTTCCACTTATCCATCCCAATTAAAATCTAATATAATTGAGAATGTGCTAGATTCTGTAGTCATTTTAGGGTATATGCTGATGAAAATCCCATGAAGTATGTGCAGATATAAAAGATTATACTGTAAGCACCCACATTAACATTAAAACCAATTCTTTAGCTTTATACCTTTGAAATTTAAGACACTTTTTTAGAGCTAAAGGTTTTGTTTATGCCTACAAAGTACTCAAATCAAGCCCTATCAATAATTGTTATATTCTGCTCTCATCTTGAAGCAGATAGGAAAGGACTTGGGAAATGTCAGACAAGCCAATACTGGCTTTATAGAGAACATTTATGGAAAGTAAATTATACCAAAATGATGCCAATTTTATCTAAATTTTGGGACAAATCTTTGACACCAAATTTTATTTTTATTTTTTTCAGCATAAATAAATAGTAGGGATTTTTCTGATCTGTGGGTAACTGGTGTGTGCATATGTGGCCAAATTAATTTTAGTTTTTTTTCTTTTTCAAATTAGGAACTTCATGCAAAATATTTTAAAAATGCAGAAATAGACAATAAATAAAGCATGCAAATCCCTACAATTTCATTTAATTTTTTTCTTCCAAGCTAGTTAATCCATAGTGATTTGCTATCAGCTGAACAACTACTATCTCTCACCCACCACCTTTTTAGAAATTTCAGCTTAAAGTTTGGTTTACAGCACACTTCATCCCACACGTTTTGACATACTAATCGTGTTTTAAATTGGAAACATAGTTTGTCTACAGCTGTGGGCCCATAGGATAGATCAGTACATGATCTTCTGACAAAAAGAATATTGATCCCTCCCCCAGTCAACAAACACTTTCTACTTCACCTCAACGCATCAATGCCAGCCAACGCACAAAAATCTGATGAAAAACAAACAAACCTCCTTCCACCACGATTTCATGAATTTTTTTTAACGAACACCTTTGAAATTGATGAACCAAAATTCAATTAAAAAAATCCTTGAATGTGAAACTTGAATTCCTTCAAACTAGCTTCTATCACACTTGACACTAAAAACTGTATTTTTGAAAGTTTTCTTTTTTATTCAAATTAAATTTTTATGCCTACGTTTTTTTTTTTGAATATTGAGGATCTTGGATATGATCACGTTATTGTTTCTCGAACGTGCAAGGAATACTAGTATTACGTACATAGAGTCACGCATTGAGATAGTAAGAAAATAATTACATTCGTTGACTGTAAAATGCGTCTTACAGTAGGCGTATTACTAAGTTGAATAGTGGTTAGGGTAATGACGGAAACAGCCAACTTTTTTATAATGTTATTGTGCTTTGACCATCAACTATTCTAGGTGTCAAATCTCAATCCACCACCTACGCTGAGAGGATGATTTGAACCTTGGCCTTGCGAATCCACTACAGAACAAAGAACCAACCAACTCGAAATTCCGCGTTTAACCCTACAACTTTTTCCTGTTAAACCGTTTCCCTTTGATTCAGTAAAAACCTTTTCTTTAGGTATTGAAACACGTTGGTAATCCTTTCAGGACGTCCTAGATTCTGTGGACTTCCGTTGTGAAATATTTTGCGTAGAAACGAAGTTTCCTGAAAGGCATCATTCACGCGCGTTCATTTATTATGCACATCTCAAACAATCCAGAACTTTACCTTGAAAATTCACTCTCAAATCCAAATGGCTGCCATCAGATACACCTTGTTGTCCAAGGGTTAGATTATCCAGGAGCTATAAGGGAAAACACGGGGTTAAAAAGGGTTATAAATTGTCAGGAAGTTGGATCAAACACTAAAGCAGATGAAAGGAAATCTAGCGCATGATAACACAATGCTATTCCGTGTGTTGAATACGGGTCACGTTATGACTTCCAAAGGCACCCCGCGATAAATTTTTAAAAATTTAGTTAAGGCAAAAGCACGTTTATTGAGAGTAATAGTGTATTTGGTGTAGGCTGCGTAGCGTAACCCAGTTAAATTCTTTTGGAGGTAAGTGAGGAGGAGGTGGAAAATCAATACAGGCCCTTTCTCTTTGTGGTCAGAATGACATGTAAAGAATGCATGAAAGAAACACGTTGGATGGTTTCTTTGATGCTAACGACTTCGCAATAAAGGAAAATCAAGCATACTTTAGGAAGCCCCAAATTTCTAATAAACGTAAAAAAATCTTAGCACAACGTAAATCAAATCCTACGCTTCGAGAACGGAGCGGAATTAGATTTTGAATTACGAACGCGTGACAGATTTTGAACTATGGTTCCTTTGGCTTGAATACCATCGAGGCTTGAAAGCGTTTAAATGCAATAATGCATGGGTGATAACGAATTTACCTGGTTATTTTGGAAGTACAATTCTTGTTCGATGACTCCAAAGCCTTCTTGAGCTTCTATCATCTGCTTAAATCGTAGACCGGTGAGAGACAGTTGAATACGGAAAGGCAGGGGTAGCCTTGGCGTTCCATCGTCTATTAGGACACTAAGAATGGAATAAAGCCAAGAGTTGTTTAGACATGCACAGATCACTTGATTTCCTTAGGATCCAAGAAAAAGAAGATTGCTTTTTCACACGACTAGCTTACCGTATAAGAACTGATTCATTCATGCTTCTACTCGTCGCTTGTACTATACGTGCTCCACTCTGAGCACAATGAAGTTGAGCTTACGTCGGTTGCACTTTGCGACCAATAACTCGAGAAAAATCCAACCTTCTGCTGAAATTTTCACTCTCCTTCACAACCGAGACCTTTGTTTTGAGTTAAGTTTACAATTTCGAGAAGTGATACAGTCAAATCGGCCCGAAATTTTTTCCTGATAACTTCATTAGTTTACGCAGTCACCATTACAAGACTATGCAATGCCTAATAATAGAGCTGAAATCAGCCGGTCTCATTTTTATTGCCCAGGGATTTTGGTATCTATGACAACGGACATATATCTTTTGTTATGGCCCGGGCCATATATGGAGAACATAATAAGGTTATGTCGTCATCACGCCTTTTTTGGATTGTTTTAGCAATTTTTGCGTTCCGATCGCGGCACGCCTAAACCTCGTGTCAACTTCGGGTCACGACGAGTTGCCGAAAATACCCACGAAAGTCAGTCGGAAAAACACATGTAAAGCAATGACATCAATAAATTTGCCCTTAGCAACATGTAAGGTCCTATGGTGTAACGGTTAGCACTTTGGACTCTGAATCCAACAATCCGAGTTCGAATCTCGGTAGGACCTTTATTTTTTTTCCCTCTCCCAATGTTTTTTGCTATATCTTACCATAAGTAATTCTTTTTTTTATCAGCTCTTTTTACTGAGTTTAAATTTATTAACCAAAATTTGTAAAATTCTAGTTTTTTTCCAGCCAAAACAAGTTCAAATAATTAATTTACTTTTCTAAAAAACTCTTACAGTAAAAGCAAAAAATATGTCTATATATATTCTAAGCCGTAAAAAGATGCAGTTTCTATCTTTAGATACAATTCAGGCTAGAAGTAGTTATGTAGGTGAATCAAGAAACTGTGTAAATGTCGTTCTCGAAAGCCTTTATTCAGCTGCTTTCGACCTCCAACCAAAATAAACTGATTTCACAACCACCCTCTATTTTTATAACGACATAACCATAACTGGTCTATATTTGGATCACCTAAAACGATAACTGCTTAATAAAGCATAGGATCTTTGCTTCGGACGTCACAACTTTGCAATAATCAAACACTTGCGATCAATTTTTTATTTAGCTGTTTAACAACCTTTAATTCAGTTTAAAGACGAAGCAATTTCGTCAAATCCAATTTTAGTTAATTTCAGAGCTTCCTGAAACGTTTTATTTTTACACGTTAATTTTGACGTCAAACTGATTAAGTTTTGGAACATTAGGGGCACCATCGTGGCATCATTATCATGACAATGAGGGACGATCATTCTATCTTTGGACGACTCTCAAATCAGACTGGGAATTTTCGAAATTTTTTGCCCTGTTTTCCTTCTCGTTTTTTTCAATTCTTTCATGTTTTTTTTCCTTGTCTTTCTTTCTATTCTTCCTTCTTCATTTCTCTCCTTCCTTTCCGTCTTTCTCTTTTTGTTTCTTCCTTGATTCCACCTCTTTTCTTCCTTCCTTCCTTCCTTCTTTTTCTTTCTTTCTTTTTAGATTTGATTTTTTCCCTTTCTGCAAATTCAGTTTTTCTCATTCACTTTTTCGTTCTTCTCTAGCATTCGCTATGTCTAATCATTATCAGTACATATATTTTTAGAATCCTATATATTTATTTATACTAGATGCATGCTTAAACATAATCTTGGCTTTCACAAGGGCGAAACCATATCACTAGACGGCGACCACTAAAGGAAACTCTTAGCTTAAATCTAATTAACAAAAGACAAGGAGATCTGTAGAGGAAACAAGAGCTTTAGCATTTTTCTTATCTCTAGTGGTGTATCGAGTCAATACTGTTATCACAAAGCCACTCGCATGCTCTCTCATGAAACCATCCCTTTAGCACACGTTCCATGAGCCGAAAGGTATAAGGACACACGTTCCTTGCTCAGGAACTGAACAAAAACTGAGCATAAGAAAAAAGAGTAAAACTGCTTGATCTTAGAGTCAAAATCATTACAACAGAGAAGCGCATAGAGTGAAAGATAAGACCAAAATTCTATCGTCGACAGTCCCAAGTACATCTCACTTAAAATTTAATAGAATCAGGAGAACAAGCACTCGAGTTTCCCTTCAGAGATTCACCGGAACATAGCGAAGATCTGTGCGGGTCTCCTTTGAGTTTCCTGCCTTGGAATAGAGGAATTCCGTTCTTTCTGCTACCCACTTCCTTAGGACTTGCACCGAAGAAAACTTTTGCTTCCTATCGAGGTAGAAATATATATACTCCACATTCAGATGTGACTTCCAATTACCAGCTATAGCTACTCCGAAGATGTTGCAATAATACCGAAAGCAGAAAAGTTATCTTAAATGTCCGTTTTGGTAAAATAAAAAAATAAAAAAAGCCGCGGCTTAGATGGGCATTTGCTAAGCTAAAGATTCCGCGTTCTCATAAAGATATTCGAAGTTGGAAACTTTAACCACAAAGATTGCACAGCTTTGTCAACTAAGATCTAGTATGACCTTGCCTTGGGAGCGGCCATGACTAAAATATCAATTCATGCTCATCAGTTACTATGAGCTCTTTGAAAGAACATGAATTTGCTTACCACAGGCGCGCCCACAACATAACTGGGCTGTAATTAAATGTAGTTAAGTGATATGGGCTGTCTAGAAATCCGACCAATTGAGCTTAAATATGTTAAATGAGTATGTCTTTTTGTGGCATCACTGGCCATGCATGGCAGATAAGCTCTGCAGGACGATGCGATCTCTTTCATAAACTCTGCATGGTGGCAACCCTGGGAATGATTTCTAAAATCAATATTCCATTGTCCAAAATTGGGTTGGCGAGCTTAAAGGTTTCTTTCAATGAACTGAGGATGGTTATAGTCGACTTGCGCGAGATGTAAAACTCAAACATATGGTTCGAGGAGTGAACAGAAACATCTCATAATGCACACGCCGGGTTAGATACAAGCACGAACTGAAGATAATGATACTGGGTTATCTCTTGCTGTAGAAATCCCGATAAAATTAGGTAATCTTTTTCTTACAGCTATTCACTCTATCATAATTTTTCCACGAAAAAAACAAACCCAAAAATGTTTTATTTAGCGAGAATAATAGGTTTAAAAATTTTTAGCTTCAGAAAGAAAGTATTAAATGAATGGAGCTGTCAAAATTGTCAGGGCCCACTCAGAAACTCCTAATCGTTATCATATCATCGTCTTAATTTAGGAAAGCGAGCCTTACCCCCATCAATGCAAACACGCAAAGCCACGCCGGCAACCACTGTTGCAATACGCAATCAAATCGAAGGCCCCACAAGTGACTTCAATACAAGAGGTGATCTAAGTGTCCAAGAGGCTTAATCGTGCAAGTAATGTGTAGTGAAAATGATGAAGTCTAGGAGAGCTTAGAACAGCATACTATGCTGAGGATTAGGAACGCTATTTCCGAATACTAATGGCGTGTAACTCGATATATACCATATATATACATCTATATATGTAGGTCATACAAGCGTATGCCTCTCATGGACACGCGCGACTTAACTGATATCTGATTTAATAGACATATCTGCGTATATAGGGAAAGCTATTGCAAAATGTCTGCAAATTCAGAAAGGAACTTGAGATAGAAATTCAGTTTTATTTTTTGATATTGCAATTTAGATATCTTGGAAAAATGGTGAGTTTTTTTAAAAGCTGATTGCGAGACATGGTTGATTGATCTGGCCCTATGGCGACCTGCTCTCGATCTGATATCCACGAAAATCGAAAGACCTCAGGAGCTGTCCCTGAAACAGTACCAAGTTCTGACGTCAGGTCACATGACCAGTTTCTCTTGGCACTGAAACGTTACCATGTAGCATTAATAGTGATTATTTATTTTTCCTCTTCTTTAGAAGTGCTTCTTTGAGAGCCATCTGAAACGAGAAAAAAATTGCATGCGGTAAATGGTAAAACCGGAACAAATTCGCTGCTTTGGTGTGAGTTCCCCTTGACCCGGAAAAAAACCTCCCAGACGACTGTCAGTTAACTGTATTACGTTACAATCATAATATTCGAGTACTTACGAGGTTTTTCATATGAAGTGCGGGAAGTTTAGTATATTTTTCATATAAAATGCGGGAAGTTTACGAATGCAAACAAGGGAATTTTTCGACGCTGTCAATGGCTAGTGAAATGCAGATCTTTCTGCGCAGATGCTGCGCTTTATTAAACGTTCAAAGAATTTAAAAAAGGCGAACTTCTAAGATTTGAGCAGCCAATTTTGATATTTTTACATCGAAAAATAAGAAAAAAATTTGCTGATCTTCATCATGATCATACTTTTATCACATATATGAAAAGTTTTCAATTGAAAATTCTGTTTGATTCTTTTATGACGGGTTTATTTTTCAGTTATGTAATTTATTCAGCTGATTGGATGCAAGTTGCATGCCTACCCCACCCCTCCCCCCCAAAGTGAAACGACATCGAAAGTGGGAAAAGGCATCAGATTCGCTGTAAGTCTAACATGTAAATTACGGGTAGTGAAAATGAAATCAAAGCCTAGGAGATACTATCCACCCGTTTCCAGGCAACGAAGATCTTATTTTCCCAACAAAAACATCAACACGCGTCATTCAAGTACGAGAGCTTCAATCTCGCTTTGTAACCGGTGATGTAATGACGTAAGAGAATGACAATAAACGAACAAAAACACACGGCGAAATGTCTTTCGTAATCGAGCAGGTGAAAGCTACAACCACTGTTTTGTTCAATATGATTGGTTAGGATTCTTAATTCGTTTCACACGTTTGCACGGCAAATTTTCCTCAATAGCTCAGTCAATACAATTCCTGTTTAAGAAGAAAAAGGTCTTAGTAACATCTCTTAGAATCCGAATTCTTTCTTAAGCGAACAAATTTTTTATTTTTTTTACGGGAGGTTGGCAAATGATGTACTGATGTCTTTGGGTTTGGAACATGACGTTCATTGAGGTATTGGTTGCCATGGCAACAAGTGCTGTTTGACTGGATGGCGAAGCAAGGATTCTGTAGTAACTCTCAATAGATTCGCTTCATGACTAATGACATCTACGTCAAGCCAAATACACACATCTGATTCTGAAGTACGTAGTTCAGTTCGATCCTCTCCTTAAGAATGGTTCTAATTGTTTCTTCAATCATCTATTTTATGCGTTTTCTGTGATGAAAATCATGGCATCGATATACCGATAAACGTATAAGATAATCATTATAATGTTGAGCTTATTTTGGCTTCGGAATCTCAATATGCGACTCTCTTCACCACAGATATATTTATTTAAATATTTAGTCAGGTAGTTGGATTCGGCTTATTTAACTATTCTAAAAATATCCACAATATTTTACGAAAAGTAAATGAAATCGCGCGCTAGTGTGGAAAGAAAAAGCGATAAGTATAGTGTATTTAAATGGGAATTTAAAAATCAAAAATCAAAGCTTTTTCATAATATCTCTAAGTTTCGTTTTTCACTTCTCTAACAGTCGCACATAATAATATTTGAGAAGCGGAGTTTTTGACTGATTTTTAGCTGGGTTTTGTGGAAGAGGAATTCCCGTAAAATCAGGAGAAAATCCCTCAAATCACATGAGAAACTCGTAAGCTATGTACACAGGAGAGAGAGTAAAATAAAACTTGAAAGCAGAGAGAATTTTACTTTCGTGAGCAAAATTTAGATCAAATATGTTTAAAAATATCTTGATTAATGTTTGAGGTATCGCGAAAACCAGTTCAATTCCTGTTTTGAAAGGATCTATGACGAAACATTACTCATGTAAACATCAGAAAAAGGGAAATAAAAGAAGCGATGATGCATTGTTAGTCATCACATTTGGGTTAGACTTGGTGTATTTAACTTCGATAAGAGTAGTAGCACCTGCAAAGAAAGCTTTTATCCTCGTTGATGGGGGAAAACTAAAGTATGACGAAGCAATCTAGGAACTGTTTGAGTCTATGAGTTGGCCTTGATGTTGACCAGTTGTCATGACGATATTTCAGTGAATTTAGATTTTACGATGCGTACATGCTTGAGCGCCAGAACACTTCCGAAAAAAAAAAGAATTTTAAACTTGAGGATTAAGTTTTTCAATTTCTTAAGAATTTCCGTCTCGCAGAGGAGACCAGTGCCTCCCAAAATGTATTATGACTGGAATGTTACGACTCTCTTGGAAATCCAGACGTATCAAACCCTTCCCAGGGATTTTGACAGTGTTGAAGTCTCGCCCTTCCTATATTATTGGAACGCTGAGTCATGCCATATTTCAACCCAAGGGTTACTGAGTGGCTCCTCGCCCAAAATATAAAGTGATACAGCAATTTGATAGTAGCTCTTTCCTGTAATATGAAGCTCTTGTTTCAAAACACCTTCGACTCGGCTCTTACTTCCTTGTGAAAGTTTCTAGATTTTTAATCGAGAAAAAGAAATATCTGTGCTAAAAAATCATAAATCTTGGTGTTGAAATTCAAATTTGTTTTCTGAGTTTGGTGACAACAACTTTTGTGTTTCGCCTCGTGGTCACTTAATGAAATGTGGTTCGTATTCCGTATTTCTTCCAACTTCTGGTGCCTCGGGTTTCGGTGAAATACAAAAGATAAACGAGGAAGATCGGAAAATCATTTTGAAAAAAAAAATTACGTTACAAACTGCACGTTTCTGCGTCTGTTGTCCTCGAGAAACGAATAAAAGAATTTCCCTTGGAGTGAGTGAGCGTCATAATTTCTCAATTCAAACGTCAACACAGCTCTCCGTAGAGATCCTTAACGACCATGTTATCAAAACATTGTTGAATACACCACTCAGTCGGGCCAATGGAATCGCTATTCGTTATTAACCGCCGAGGGATCGTTTCCGGATCTGCTGTGATTTTCAAGTGAGGATTCGGGTGATAGGTTCTCGCTCGAATATTCTACGTATGGGATTTGCGTTGAATGTACACAAGACGTTGTTATACATGGTCTTTAGCCATAAAGGGCAAAGACGTCATAAAGAATGAAAGGTTTCTAACGAGATGTATGAAACCTATTTGATGATCACTTAGAGCAATCAAGTTGGGAGATGATACAATGTTTGGTAGCTGGATAGAGGAATATGGAAAAAAAATTAGATATTTTCGCATTACACTTCAGGCTTTTTAAAGACAGAGAAAGAATGAACGAAGAAAGAAAAAAGAAGGAAAGAAAGAAAGAAAGAAAGAGAGAAAGAAAGGAGGAAGGAAAGAAAGAGGTTGTCTAAGAATTAAAATGAGAAGGGAAGGATGAATGAATTAGTGAACGAATAAATAAATAAATGAAAGAATGAATCAAAGAAAGAATGAGTGAATGAATGAATGAATAGGAATGAATTAGTGAATGAATTAGTGAATGAAAGAAAGAAATAAAGAAATATGTAGCACATCCATAGCTCAAGACATCTCTTAAGCGCAGGAGCGCTGCAAAATCTTACTTCAAAACAAATGATTAATTAATGCCTTACGGAACAACCCCGTCAACCAATTCATCATTACTAAGCAGCCGTTTCGCTTAAGGATATTCCATTGACGTGAATACGATACAATAAACCTTTTGAAGTAAGCGAATATTACATTCAACAAAAAACGTACCACGTACCACGACCGATAGTTATTACCAGAAAGAGCTACACGTCAATCTAAACCTCATGTCACCGAAATCAATTCAAATTCGATTTCACTGAAGAAGTTACAAAACGCGCAAGAATAACAAACAAGAAATTTTGTGATGTTAAAATTTTGCTTGACCGCACACTTTATCCATCTAATTAATTCCAAAGGTTCGAAAATAAATATCGTGTTGGGGCACATTACGTTACCATCATTAGCGCGTTTGCCCCCCGATACCATTGCTGCGCGCCCACCACCAATGTTAGCGAGTGTGAGTCACTCGTTGATTTGTACAGGGGGAAATATCAGAGAACAGGCAAAAACCCTTGTGGAAAAATAGGGTTCAAAGCGTTCAAATTAGCTAAGCAATTCTGGGATCTTGTTTATAAAGAAATCTGGAATTTTTAAGCAAAAAAAAAAAATTGGATGAAAAGCGTTTGCAAAATTCAATGTGTTTCTGGATACAGACCAGTTTGAGTGAAAAGGGTTGTCAAAATACTGGAAATGTGAACAACCAATAAGTACTTAGAACCTTAACTTGCTCAAAAATGTGGGTCCTAGGACTAAGAGTGAATACTTCCTGGTGATGTAATGCATGCGCACTGTGCGTTTCGGGCGGATGATTTACACTAACCTGTTTATCACGAAACGAACGTTTCACTTTGCCTCGGACATCACGATTGTGACGCATCATCATGAAATTCTTTTTCCTTCTTTTGTCCTGGGAAAGATGGGAATGAAGATATTTAGCGATGATTTATTTATTTATTTTTTTTTAATTTTATTTAGCGATGATGATAATTTGGGATTTTTCGAATTCCTTCTGTTCCTTCCATCCTTCCTTTCCTTCCTTTCCTTCCTCCATCCTTCCTTCCTCGTTCCCTTTCCTGTCTCTCCCTCCCACTTCCTTATCATTCATTTATCAATCCTCCCTTCCCTTCTGTTCTCTTTCCCATTTCTATTCCCATCCTTCTTTTCCCTTCCAGTCTCACCTTGTTAGTTGTACTGGCATGTTCATTCATCTTCTCCTTCCTCTTGCCTCCAAACTTCGGTCGATCTTGTCGACCAGCCTGAAACCAGAAAAACTATTTTTTTAAACTGAATTCCTGAAAAGTTCATTCGTTCTTCCCCCCAGTCACGCACCCAGCCAACATTGGATCACGTTACTTGTTTTCAGGAAATCCTTCAAATGGATCCGTTCATCTCCACTCACTATCAGCAGGAAACTGCAGCACGTCTCAGACGATAACATTACAGCACGTAATTAGGTTTTAAGCACTAATATAGCCTGGTTGAGGTTAGATAAACAGCCGAACATGAACGTTATTTGTTAGAGTCAACAAGTTGTTATGCTTTACTCAAACTCTTCCGTAACATTTTCCGACCCCTTGCGCAATGACCTCGGTCTGCGCTCACTCATCAAGTTCAAGCTCTTTTTATTAATAACCGAAAACTTTTAAAAGGTTGGCAGATGCGGCTCTTCCTGATTTACTTTGCCCCGCTGTAAGAGCCGAGACATTTCGGGATAAATGGTCAGCGAATAAGCACGTGAAGGGTTTTTAGTTTCCGGAATTGAAATATCAGGTTAGACTTCTCATCCAAAGACACTTGAAATCACTCCAAATATAATGTTTTGGGCAATCTGAATCACTAGTATCGCAGGATCACATTGCGACATTGCGGTGTCGGTTTGAGAAGTCTTAAAAGATGCTAAAAATAATAGCGACTTTAAATGAGTGAAACGCATATAGTTGCGTGCTGCTAATGTTGCAGCCAGTAATTTAAGACACTTTTTAGGGTTATGTAATCAGCTTGAACGTGACTCTAAGTTCTATATATAACCTTATAATAATGCTAAGACGAAAAAACAATTGAATGATTTCCTATAAATATTTTGATAACAAATATGTTTGAAGCACCGCTTTCATCGGGGCAAGACGATAGGTCGCACGAAGATGTGGGAGATTTAGTTGACCTTTCGGATATGTCTATTTGAAGGACTGAGCGATATTTGATTTCCTGTCTTTCTGATTGACGGCCTGTCTGTTTAACTGTCTGTCTGACTGTCTGTTTGTCTGGGTTTCTGAGTGTCCGTTTGAGTGTCTGACTGGCCGTTTGTATGTATGTCTGTCTGTCTGTCTGTCTGTTTTGCGATGAAAACGGGAGGAATACATTCCATTTTTCTGCCTTCGCACACAGCTACATTGAATATTATTATCGTGTAAGATCTCTATTCGTATAACTGAACTTACCATAACAGTTTCCATTCTTGAAGCTTTATCGTGTTTTCTCTTCTTGTAGATTTGTTCTATGTTTTCTAATGAAACAAGTTCACTCCTGAAAGACAAAAGAAACGATAAGGTCATTACATAAACCGTTCGCGCAGGAACGCACGCATCTAACCAACATGAACTGAACTGCGCACATTTTTAAATGTTTACAACACACTATCTTTTTCCCTTCACTGTCCCGCATTTTCACTCAATTTTTTCATCCCTGATCACGAAATTTTAGGTATGTTTTCGATACCTGTTACTATAAATTTTTTCTTGATTAATTCTCAATGTCGAGCCAGTACTCCGATCCTGAATTTTTAGCTTATCTTACTAAGAATTCGTGTACTTAATTAACTGCGCAAGCTTGCGCACTCTGTATGACCCATCCTATACGCTAATAGATGTGCGGCAAATGAAGTGCGCACTCTAGCAGCGCACTGAGCATAGCCTACGTTTTATGGAGTTTTATATCTGAATCGCGCTAAACACCCGAGTTTCAGTGATATATATTATGTGTACATCAGTATATAGTGTGTTCGGAGACATAAATACCTTTCACTGTGCTGTGTAGTAGTTTCTGCCGTCGAAGCTCGTTTTCTTTTCTTTCCTACTTTCGGCTGTAGTTCTTTAGACATCTGTTTTAGTCTTATCTTTTGGAAGTCTTCATCTGTTAGAATCTATCAAAAGATGTATCCAATAATAACTGACAAGGTTTCTAAAAACAATATTGTGCAACGCATAATTGCGCAAAGCAATTTCTACTTTTTTTATATTTCGCGCGCTTTTTAAAACGAACAAAAAAAATTGACATGCATTTCCAAAATTTTGATGTTGATTCAAGAATAATGTACTGGGATAATGCATGCAAATCTCGTATTAAGCTTGGGCTAACTTACCCTTATTTGACTTATCTTAGCTGCTTTGGTCTGCAAATCATCCTCTTCAGCGTTCTTCTCGTCATTGTCACCCTCAGCATCATCATCACTACCTTCACCATCATCATTGTCCTCATCTGACTAAGAATTTAAGAATATAACCTTTGTCATTTCCTAAAAATTAAGGGTTTACTCAACCAGTAAACTGATAATGTCTAGCAGCAGGTTACTAACATAGCCCTTTGTCAAAGCTAATTTGTATACGATTATATTATATAATTCTCACTCATTTTCTTACCTTCTCCTCTTCCTCCTCCTCTTCTTCTTCTTCGTCTGAGGAATGCTGTACATCAATCCACTCACCATCGCTGTCGTCTTCCTCACTTTCCCATTCTGATGCAAAAAAATTTATAAATTCAGAAAAACATTCCCCATCAAATCCTAAAGTGAGGTTGAAATGAAAAGGAATTATATACAAAATGGAATTTTACCATCATCTTTGTTGTCATCTTTAGTGTTGTTACTTGGTTCTTCATCAAGGATCTGAAAAACAACAAATATCATAGTATAGCATCTTTAAAATAAATATTATTAAACCCTAAAACAACTTCTGATCTGATCTGAGTCAGGACATTGTTATTCACATATTCTTATCCTACCTCTGCTCCTGGGATGTAATTCTTGCTATCCACTGCACCGTACTGTAAGGTCTTTGACTCTGCCCCACTCTCTGTTGGTTTTCCCTGTGAATGTATCAATAGGATAGGTTACACTATCAGCAAATTAATTGATTAATTGATCAATTAATTCATTAATCTATTTATTTATTTATAGAATTGTTTAAGTAATATCACTAACCCTGTCTTTCTTGTGCAAAAGTTCAGGATTAAGGGACCTGAATAGCTGAATAATTGATTTAGAAGCCATCATTACACCTAAAAGTAAAATAAGAAAATAATAAGATTGTCATTGATGATGGCATTCAAACTATAAATCTTATAAAGCAACAACAACAATGTTAGTACCTTTGTCTTTTGCTTTCTTGTACTGTGCCAAGTCTTGTAGGAGAGTGTCTGTCATGACCAATGGACATCTTGTACAAATCTCACGAATAGCATTCAACCTAGAAGTGTTAAACATTACATGTAGAAATACAAGGAGCATAGAGCACCCTTTAAGTTGGTTGTTGGGCTTTAGATTTCAAAATATGTCAGACAAGTATTCATAAGACTAAAAGTGGGTGGCTGAAACTTCAAACTTTAATGGATGTTAGCAAATAGCCTCCTCCTCTCCACGATCCCTTAAATACAAATATTTCAAAAAGGTTGGTGTAGGTTTTGTTGCATGTTGCATGTTGCATACCAAGCCCAAAATACACTATGGGTGATTTGAATTCAAGCAATGGCAGGTAATAACAATCAGAAAATTTCCCACGCTTTGTCTGCAGGATTTTCCATCATACTTTCTTCTGTGCTGACATTATTTACATATGGTAATACTTTTCAGGTTTGATAAGCAACATGCAATATGCCACAAAATCTTCACCAACCTTTTTTGAATTAGCTGTTTGTGAAGTATTTGTGACATAATTCTAGAGCCCAGTAAAATACTTATGATAATATTAAATGGTCACTTATGAAGAGAGGTTTGACCACAGTACATACCCGACAGCCATTACTTCATTAGAATTTCTTTCCGTTACAAAATTATTTGCAATTGTTTTGACTCCAGATTCAACAACCTTGAAAATAACATTGTACACACCTTGTTGTAAAAATGAAGAGGGAAAAATTCAAAACATTGATGACAAAAGTGAATGGCTGATTTACCTCAGGAGGGACAAGTTCATGGCAGGCTTGTGAGAAGAATAGCAACAGTTTTGTAACCTCTGGAAAATACAAATATGATTTTGTTTTAAAACTAAGAGAGTTAATGGTTTAAAATAATATTAAAAAACTGGACATTGCTGGCAAAAGAAAGACCTAATATATCCATTTTGTTTACATGTACAGTATTTACCTCTTTGGTGAGGTTGTAAGTAACGCTGTAAATATGGATAAAAGTTGAACAGGAACAGCTAAAAAGAAAAGGTAGCACTAGATGAGATACATGTCTTGTCTATCTGTATTTCTGTCAGTCTGTCTTTCTTTTCTGTCTGCTTGCAAATGATAAACTGGCTGCATGCATGTCTGTCTTTGCTATTTGCCTATCTGTTGGATCGTTATGTCTATAAAGCTACTATCTCACATTGCATGTCTGTTAGTCTTTCTGTTTGACTGCATATTTTTTATAGGTTACTGACATCATTCTAGATATACTTACAGTATGTCTAGACCTTTTAACAGAATCATTTACACATTTATTACCTGATGTATTCCTATTAACCGTGATATCAGATTCATCATCATCAACCGTACTTCAAACCTACAAGTTGCAGCTTCTAATTGTTTGAATAACCTTTCTACAAAACCTGGAAAAAAGATAATATGCGATATTGTAATTGAAAGTAAATGTATAAACCTTCATAACTTAAAATACAACACTCAAATCAAAAAAATATTTTTCCACTATAGAATAGCCACTATGGTAAAATACCTTGAGGATCATTGATGAGATGCAAAGCTGAGAAGTTTACAGTTGTTACTTTATGCTTCTTCTTGTGTTTCTAAAATAAGAAAATACTCCTGTAAGAAGCTGTTACATACTCTGATAACATCCATCATACATCCCAAAACTTGAGCTTGACTGACAAAATTTTGGTTAAGACACTTTTTGGTAAGTCAAAATTTTTTTGAAAGAAACAAACTACAGTAATTTGCAAGGCTGTCACCAGGGGTGGTGTGAAGGTGTGAAAATGAACCTCGTCTCTCCCTCCTTTACTACAACTTACACTGTACCACAAAATGGCAAATATGAACCCCCCTTTCCAAAGTTCTGGTGATGGGCCTGATTTGCTTACCCTCAGAACTGAAAGAGCCTTTTCTATTTTCTTTTTTTTCTTGGAATTTTTCTTGTTGACACCAGAAGAGAGGAGTAGTTGTTTAGCAGTCGGTCTATCAGGCTGTGATAAACAAACAATGCATTATGATGAATTCTAGAAAACAATAATTAACAGGTCTTATACTGTAACATGTCTGTCATAAGCTACCAATATACCAATGGAATTTAGGATTTTGTTAGGAGAAGAAACTTTAAAACTTTCTACTGAAAAATGAGGACTTACTTCACTGTCACTATCACTGTCATCTTTAGGATCATTTTCATCGCTCCCTAAGAAAAATTTAAGAGCAGCAACAAGAATCTGAAAAAAAAAATTACCAAGAATACAGTACTGTATGTCAAAATATTCATAAGTATAACCCAGTGCAAGTTATTTTTAGAACTGGTGTACATGCAGTAACTGTTACTGCTATTTTGAATCATAAACATGCAAACTCGGTAGCTGCATGCTGCACACTGAAATTTGGTAATTCACTGTCAATCAAAAATAACAATTCCAACAGGAAACTTGCAACTACCAAGTTCACATGTTTATGAAAATAACAGTAATGAGACTTGAGAAAAAGTTGAGCATAGTTATTTGATGCTCAAGGCAACATACCGGTATGCAGTATCTCAATGCAGCAGCAGAACATGGTTTCTATGGTTACATGTTACTAAGACAAAGATTACCATGACAACAGGACCTGGTTACCTTTGCAGAATGGATCGCATTTTTACTCAAGCAACAGAACTAAAAACAAAACACTGAAACAGTTACCTTAGCAACAGGAGAAAAGCAAGCAGTAGTGATGACGTTGACCGTCTTGGCATCATTCCAGACATTTTTTCTGTGCAGTTCTATCATTACATCTAAAGACTTCTTTGCAGCCACGGCTTTGCTATCCTTCAGCATGGTATACATGAAATTCTGTAATGTCTGTGAAAAACAAGTTATGTTTACATGTTAGGGTATGCTAGTTATGAATAAAATTAATGTCATTGCTCTGGAGAAAATTTTTTTTGCAGAATCACAAATGATAATTGTGTTAGACTGTCATTGAAAATGGCTATTGATATTGATAAAATGATGGTGATGGATCTTGATGATGATGATGGTAATGATAATGATGAATGTGGTAGGGATATTGATGATGATGGTGGTGGTGGTGCTAATGGTGGTGGATGTTGATGATGATGGTGGTGATGATGGTGGTGGTGGTACTAATGGTGATGGATGTTGATGATGATGGTGGTGATGATGAATGTGGTAGCAATATTGATAATGATGGTGATGCTGCTAATGGTGGTGGATGGTGATGATGATGGTGGTGATGAATGTTGTTGTTGATAATGATGATGATTATAAAGATGATAGTGCCAATACTGGTAGTGGTTGTAAATAGCAGCAGAAAGGAGATCACATATATCATAATTATATCCCATTAAACATGGGCGGACAAAATTATTGTAATTTGAACAGTTATTAACCTACCAAGTTCACTTTATTGTTCTTGTGCTTTGCATTTATGTTTTTGATATCTGTTACAATATGGTTATACAGGACTTGCCGTAGTAACTTATCTGTGCATCTGAATAACTTAAAAAACAGCTCTAAAAGACTGAAAAATAATAGAGAAAATACCATATTAATAAGATATGTCAAGATGTAATCCTATTACTATTGATTTTATATAATCTACAATACCTTGTCGGTGATAAGAGATCTTTATTTCTTAACAGTATAAGTGCCTTGCATAAGGTCTAGAATGACAGGAATAAATAAATCAATCAATCAAAATGGAGAGTAGACTACAGGATTAGTATAGCTCAAATTTTTGAACCAAGAAACAACAAACCTACAGATCGGAGCTGGCATGGTGCTAACTCACAGATCGAACCCTGAAACAACCTCTGGGCTGATCTAAGTCAGGACATGGCTAACTCACAGATCGAACCCTGAATCAACCTCTGGGCTGATCTAAGTCAGGGCATGGCTAACTCACAGATCGAACCCTGAAACAACCTCTGGGCTGATCTAATTCAGGACATGGCTAACTCACAAATTGAACACCAAAACAATCTCTGGGCTGATCTAAGTCAGGGCTCTGCTAACTCACAGATCAAATTGGAATTTAGCACATTATCATCTGAGAGAAGATGTTTTGAAGTATATGCTTAATTGTAACTAATTATAATTAATGTTTCTTACCATCCGTAATTCTGCATCCATAACACTATGATGCTTGTTTAATATATCTTTTATATCCTGTGGTAATTGACCAAGTTCTTCAGGGTAACAATGGGCAACCTAAAATATAATTAATACTGTTTTAAAATTGCATATGAAAATCTTGCTATGGCAGTGACAGAGAATAGGAAGGTTGGTCAGATAGGGTGGTAGCCTTACATGTTTAATGGTATTCAGATTGCAAGTAAGCCTCTAGATATGAAAGGGGCTTGAAATCACAGCCAGTCAAAAGACAATGTCGGGCCAGAATTGGAATTTCTCCACTGAAATCTTTGCCTTGCTGACCAGTAACGTTGAGCCAGAAATGGCGTATGACCAAGCTAAAACTAATTTAGCTGATCATCATGACTATTGACTGACTGGCCATTATGTCAAGCCCTGAGAATATGACATTAATTGTCATATAGTACATGTAGAAACTATAAGATCCAGATGATCAAAGACTATAAAAATTATTACTTTAGGACACATCACTTACTTGGCATAAAAACATTACCAGTTCTTGGAGTGTTTTATTTGAGCTTGAAGGATTTAAATGGAATATTTGTAGATTGGACTGATAATGACGATGCTGTTGTAGGAACTATTTTACACAAGAAATCAAAAACACTTCGATGAGAATCGATTTTCTGTTTTCTAAACAGAAAAAAATATATTTTGATTTGTTAGAGTTAAGATTTCTAATAAATTTTCTCCATTTTTTGACCTCTTTTTGTATTCATTCATCGACTGATAAGCCAATAAAGTTGGTTATAGCTGAGGATTACAGTAAAAATAAGAGAGTAGCAATGTAATACTCGTTTAGAGTAGACCATTTTGCAAAGGCACTGACCTCTTCTTTATAGGACTCAGGATCTCTCTTGATCAAGTTCTGTAGCTGAGGTAAGTTATCAGGGATCTTGCTACTTTTCCTCTCTTTCATACTGGCGGTCTGATATGCAGAAAACTGTTAAAGATAATTTTTAAAAAGCTTTTTTTGTGGTCGAAAAAGAAGAAAACTTTGAAGCAATGTGTTCCTGGATTCACGTGTTATGCCAGGGACCTGGAACTAATTGAGAATCAGCTGGTTTTAGGTAGCGCAGGCTCATAAATGGTGGGTTTCCTGTGGTGCGAATCGCTTTCAAGGTGAAGGTGTTCCCAGTTGCTCCCAGTAGTTTAATACTTTTTAACATTTCTGATTTTTCATGTAAGTCGGCAAATTATTAGTCTGCTCTAGTCGTCTAGAACCAAAAAACGAACCGAGCTTCCTCCTCGAGAATGGAAAATAGGAAAATCTTCTTTGACAGCGCGGCCTTCCGAACGAATAGTACACTTGTCTAATCCTAGGGGCTACGCTCAAGGGTTTATGCCTAATATAACTTTGAATCTTGGCGAGTTAGTAAGACAGCTATTGGAGCAAAACCCTCAGATAGAGTAGAAGAGCTTTCTAAGCCTATGGTTCGAGAGATTGCCAGCAACTGACTTACCAAGACCTGAAAGGAAATATGATGTGGCCTGACAATTCTTCCTGACAAGGAACGCCTGATGATAATCAAACAGAGCTACAAAATTCAGGAGAAAATGAAGAAATTTGTTGAATTTTGGAGCTGAAAAAATAAAATATAACCAACTTATTGGCTAAAGAAATCCTCCAGAAAGAAGAAATGATACTGAAGGAGACGAAAGCTAAGTTCAGTTGAGCAATTAAATCGTCTAAAGGTGAGTTTTGGTGTAAAACTTGACAAAGATTTTTCAAATTTTTAAAACTTTTTTAAAATTTGTTTGATTCTTATTTTTGAGGCATTAGAGTACAAAATGAACCCTTGAAAAAGAACTAATGGTAAACAGTTATATTTAAACAATAGAAAACAAAGTATTTTGCACTATTCAGTGGCGTTTATTTTTTCATGTACTTTTTCATGTATTTTTTGAAAGGTGTTTCTGCCTTCTTTGCTTAGGTTGAAGAGGTGGCTTTACAAAGATACTTGTTAGATAACACCGACAACCAACAACCTCAGCAAAACAGTGCTCGACTATTTAACAATTAGTCCTCGAGTCCGAATGGTCTACGAGTCAATAGCCCATGAGGCCGAAGGCCGAATGGGCTATTGACTCGTAGGCCATGAGGGCGAGAGGTCTAATTGTTTTAGTAAAAACCTACTAATCGGTCCAATAAAAGGATGCAAAAAGTTTTGGATTTTGCTTTAAATATATATTTTTTGGTTTTCAAAACCGGCGCTTTTCGCTACTAGAGGTCTATCACTAATAGACCCCTAGTAGCTCAGCCAATCACAGGGTTCGATTGGTGATAGACCATTAGTAGGTTTTTTCTAATTGAGATTAGAAAAAACCTACTAATACCAATCGAGCCCTGTGATTGGCTGAGCTACTAGGGGTCTATTAGTGATAGACCTCTAGTAGCGAAAAGCGCCGGTTTTGAAAACCAAAAAAGATATATTTAAAGCAAAATCCAAAACTTTTTGCATCCTTTTATTGGACCGATTAGTAGGTTTTTACTAAAACAATTAGACCTCTCGCCCTCATGGCCTACGAGTCAATAGCCCATTCGCCCTTCGGCCTCATGGGCTATTGACTCGTAGACCATTCGGACTCGAGGACTAATTGTTAAATAACAGATATCAAACAGTAAGTTGTAATTCGTTGTCTAGTACTGCTATTTATTTGTTTTATAGCCGACATTTGTCATTTTATTCTCTTGGGAATGATTGCAAACCACCTATAGACTCCTTGCACGTGACGTCAGAGCAGCTCAATTTGGAGGGCAAAACAAAAGAATTAATTTTAATCTCCTGAGGATTGGAACCTACTGTTTTGCCCTCCAAATTGAGCTGCATTCCGACGTGCTGCAAGGTCTATTTCACCCAATGATGCAAATAAATTTGAACTTTTATTAACTTTATTACAAAAAACTATGGATTTTCCAAATGATATTACCATGTACGGCGTGTGCGTTTGTAAGTAGTTTGAGCGTACCGATAAAAAAGCTAAAGACAATGGTAGACCACATGCCTACAGACAACATACCTCGATCACAAAAACCCTAAGTAGTTCTTTATCGACGAACCTCGAAGGAATAAATCAATGGCGAACGAGCGAAGCTGCGAATACCTCGTGCTCGATATCATTTTTGACATTGTCAATCATATTGACAAATATAGACAAACCAAAACTCCACTGGACAGACAATTGCTATGGTTACGAGTTCTCGTCCAATCATGACGTGTGACGTCATATTGCGCAATTTTGCATTTTCCAACGCCCGAAAAAGAAAAACGCACCCTACTTTTAGACTGGGCTGCCACAGGCAACCCAGTAATGACCAAGCAACGAAAACGCTTTCAACTCTTCATCTCCAGTTTCCTATTCGACAACAGAGACAAGAACTGAAACTAACTCTCCACTAGACTCTTCCACAGTCCCTCGCTCGGCCGCTGCATTTCCGCTATGGCGACAGAGTGCAGCGGCCGAGCGGGGAACTGTGGGAAAGTCTAACTCTCCACTACCCAAAAGCATCGTTCTGTAACACTCAACGATGCTCAACGACTTCTACGCCTATGGCAGCAATATCTACAAGCTACACAATCAGCCTTCGCCTAAGTCTGAGTGAATCGGGCTTGTTTTCAGCCGAAAGGGTAAGAATTTCGTATCTTAAACTTTTCAAGTTCACACGATTACAATGTGACCGATCTAGCAAAATTAATTGTCCTTATTTTAAAAATTGGAACTCAATAAGCGCGTATGTCTGCTGCTTGGTTAGCGACAGAAATGAATATAAAGTTAATCGTAAGGAGGGTTCATATTGATCAAAAGTTTTGTGTTTCATCCTGCCACGTTAGCGCTCGCCTCTCACCAATGCGACCCGGATTCGAGTCCCGTCGCGCTCGGTGTCGTATGTGAGTAGAGTTGCTAGCTTGGTTCTCTTCTGTGCTTCGAGGGTTTTTTCCGGGTTCTCCGATTTTCCTCCCACCTTAAAAATCAACCTCCAAATTCCAATTCGATCCTTTGCTTCAAAGTAATTGCAGCTTAGCTCTGATATAAGGATCAAACAGTCTTCATGCTTTGGTCGTTTGGTTCCGCGTCACATTGTCTAGTGGTTAAATTTTTTAGCAAAAGTCATGCAGACTGTTTGATCTCTATATAGAAACCATGACAGCTGCGCAGGCGCAAAGGCGAAATCTAATTCTTGGAAACGAAAGATCGAGTTCCACGAAAACTTATACTTCAAAACACAAAACGTCTGAGAGAATTAGAATATCATTATTGAGCTGTCTGGGTCACGAAACTCTTGTCATCTTGTTATTGTGTGACATGTATTACTATGCAGTCGCACCAGAGATGTTTAAGGAATCCAAGTCAACTATAACTGCATATCAACATATTCCACCATATTTAAAAAAGATGATTTTACTTTTTTCTCAGTAAGAACCCAAACAACCAAGTTATATACAGACTGGGACATTGTGATTGCATTTAAACTACCACTATGGAGATTCAGAAAGTCAAGCACTTCATTAGAGTTTGTGTGCTGTATGCAGATGGAGATGGTGACCTTGCTTTGAAAAATGAAGAACTCATCTGCCTATTAGAAGAATGTTTGGTGATGGCTCTTTTTCTACATGAAACCGTCACTGAGAGAATCATTTATATGCGACTTGGTAATGTGTATGAAAACATTCATCAATTGGCGAAAGCAATTGAATGTTACGAAAAGTGTCTTAGTGTCACCATTGGTTACAGAAAGGGGGAAATGGTGATCTACGAAAGATTAGGAAAAGCCTATCTGTCATTAGGTAAATACCACGAGGTAGTTAAATATTACGTAAAGCTTCTTAGCATAGCTACAGAGATAGGTGACAGACAGAGAGAAGGGAATGCTTACGCAAACTTAGGAAATGCCTATAGGTCATTAGGTAAATACCACGAGGCAATTGAATATCACGAAAAGCATCTTAGCATCGCTATGGAGATAGGTGATAGACAGGGAGAAGGAAGCGCTTACGGAAACTTAGGAATTGCCTATGATTCATTAGGTAAATACCACGAAGCAATTAAATATCAAGAAAAGCATCTTAGCATCGCTACGGAGATAGGTGACAGACAGGGAGAAGGAAATGCTTATGGAAACTTAGGGATTGCCTATCAATCACTAGGTAAATACCAAGAGGCAATTAAATATCACGAGAAGCATCTTAGCATCGCTACGGAGATAGGTAACCGACAGGGGGAAGGAATTGCTTACGGAAGCTTAGGAAATGCCTGTCAGTCATTAGGGAAATACCACGAGGCAATTAAGTATCAAGAAAAGCATATTAGCATCGCTAAGGAGATCGGTGACAGACAGGGAGAAGGAAATGCTTATGGAAACTTAGGAAATGCTTATAAGTCATTAGGGAAATACCACGTGGCAATTAAATATCACGAAAAATGTCTTAGCATCGCTACAATGATAGGTGACAGACATGGAGAAGGAAGTACTTATGGAAACTTAGGAAAGGTGTATGACTTATGGGGAAAGTACCACGAGGCAGTTAAATATCACGAGAAGCATCTTAGCATCGCTACGGAGATAGGTGACAGACAGGGAGAAGGAAGTGCTTACGGAAGCTTAGGAAATGCCTATCAGTCATTGGGTAAATACCACGAGGCAATTAAATATCACGAAAAACGTCTTAACATCGCTACGGAGATAGGTGATAGAAAGGGAGTAGGAAGCGCTTACGGAGTCTTAGGATCTGCCTACGACTTATGGGGGAAATACCACGAGGCAATTCAATATCACGAGAAGCATCTAAGCATCGCTAAGGAGATAGGTGACAGACAGGGAGTAGGAACTGCCTACGGAAACTTAGGAGTTGCCTATGAGTCATTAGGTAAATACCACGAGGCAATTAAATATTATGAAAAGCATCTTAGCATAGCTACGGAGATAGGTGACAGACAGGGACTAGGAACTGCATTCGGAAACTTAGGAAATGCCTATCACTCATTAGGTAAATGCCGAGAGGCAATTAAATATTATGAAAAATGTCTTAGCATCGCTACGGAGATAGGTGACAGACAGGGAGAAGGAAGCGCTTACGGAGGCTTAGGAAATGCCTATAACATACTGGGGAAATACCACGAGGCAATTAAATATCACGAAAAACGTCTTAGCATCGCTACGGAGACAGGTAACAGACATGGAGAAGGAGTGGCACATAATAATATTGGTAAGTCTTATTAAGGTCATTGATATCATTTATTTATTTCACTAAGAATGAACTGCAGCAGTCAACGAAACAGACCATGCGTAGACATTAATTGGGTCACGTGATAACCTAGCTCCACCTTCTGCCAAGCTTAGTAACATTGGCATGATTGACAACTGGCACATGCTAATTGATCGAACAATACACTACTATTTTAAATTGAGCTATGTTTTTATTTTATTCTCAAATCAATTTAACTCTCTTATACTTCTAGGTTTATGCTATGAATATGATCACGGCAACGCTGATCACCTTAGAAAATCAAAGGAACACTATTATAAGAGCATACAATGCTTTGAGTTGTTGTTTGATGACTTAAAGGAGAAAGACCAATTAAAGATTTCTATTTTCGATACATTTATCAACTCCTACAAGAACCTAAGCAAACTCTGCCTCAAGAATGAACAGACGGAAGAAGCTCTTCTAGTATCTGAGCGTGGACGAGCCCGTGCTTTGGGGGATCTTTTGAGCTTGAAATACAACATGAATAAAGAAGCTGCATCAAAAAGTGCTTCACTAAAGCTTACCGATGTTAATGATATGATGGTGCCAACTTCATGCATTCTGTTTTATGATGTGCCCTTAAGGAAGAAAAAGTCTGTTCAGATTTGGGTTCTAGCTCATCAAAAACCATCACTTTGTGTGCGCAGTGAGATCAAAAGAACTGAATCAACGTCAGCTGAGGACGAAAATGAATATGATAAAGAATCTATCACCAATTTTGTGAAAAAAAGCTACCACAATATGCAAGTTAGGCAAGGAGTGGACTGCGAGGACAGATCGCTGGGAATACTAGAGTGTGAAAACCAAAATTTTGTCGAAGAGCCTGCAGTGCCCGAGTCATCTCAAGTTGACGAACGAGAAACCACAAAAGGAAATGAAATTGACGAAAAGGTCTCTGCCCAAGCTAGATGTATATATGAAGAAGATGTCGCCGATGAAAAGCCATTGGAGTTACTTTTTGAAACATTAGTTGCTCCAGTACAAGACAAGCTCATCCAGGAGGAAGTTGTTATAATCCCTGATGGGCCTTTGTTCATGGTGCCATTCGCTGCTCTTCAAGATCCAAAGACAGGCAAATTTCTATCGGAACTGAAACGCATTCGTCTGTCTCCTTCTTTGACGACTTTGAAACTTCTACAAGAATCCTCAGATGACCATTATGAGGTTAGTACTTTCTACATTACCAGTGATGACTGGCTGCGTATCCAGCGTGGTTGGTCCTTAATGTAATGGTTACAGCCGTTCTCAGTCACACGTGCCCATTCGAGACAAAACATTTAGATCCTGTCGCGAACTTGCTGGACGTCAATCATGCATTTCGCAAAGGTGACCGGCCATTTACCAGCACCTACAATCCTGGACAAAAAGTGTTGAGAGTTTTTGATCATATAAAAAAAATGGAATTTTCCTTACAAAATATTATCTAAACTAGGATTCCCCCCAGCACAATGTTGGTTCCATTTGGTAGCACGGTTGGAATTCCCTCTTGATAGAACCAACATTGTTAACATAGCTAACCGACAGCAACTTCCATTTTATAATGTTCGAATATTTGACAATGGTCAAGTTGACGCCCACCAAGTTCTCGTCTGGAGCAAGATATTTTGCCTCGAACGCGTGACTGAGAATCGCTGTAACACGTCCGCCGGACTAGATAACCGAAGACATGGGTCAGTTCTATGCCTGCCAAGGGCATTTGATATTTTTCTCTTGTATCTTTGGGTGTCCTAGCCTGAGAAGACTTTTTTCTCAGGCTGTGCGTGAAGGGGAAGCTGAACACCGTAAATTGGGATACGCAGAATAGAATTGAAATAATCTAGAAAATGGGCTGCGCTAGGTGTGTGAGTGAAACAAAGATACAAGAGATAAAAAATATAAAATATCCAATGCTCTAGGCAAGACTCGAATCTACGTCTTCGGTTTTTTTCTCTTGTATCTTGTGCAAGTGTGAGCCTGTGTTATGATAAAGATAATGGTGATGCTTTTGACTGATCAATAGTGATGATGATGATAATGATGATGATGATGATGTTGATTCAATTATTATTACTATCATTAGTCAGGAGCGCTGATCGTTGGAAATCCTGAAATTGGAAAAGTCAAGTTTGGAGGTAAAGAAAAATCTTTCAGTAATTTACCTGGTGCCGAACATGAAGCTAAAGAGATTGCCAAACTTCTTGAAGTGGAGCCATTGATAGGAAGACAAGCAACAAAAGAAGCAGTCCTCCAAAAGCTACGGATTGGTGTGTCTGTTATCCACTTTGCTGCACATGGAAGTGAAAATGGACAGATTCTTCTTGCTCCATCTACGTCATCAGCAACGAACAGCATTCCAGACGAGGAGGACTACATCTTGACAATGAAGGAAGCACAAGAAAGTGGTCTCCGAGCTCAACTCGTTGTGCTGAGCTGCTGCCACAGTGGTCGTGGTGAGATCAAGGCAGAGGGAGTGGTAGGAATGACTCGAGCGTTTCTTGCTGCAGGAGCCCGTGCTGTTGTAGCATCATTGTGGGCCATTGCTGACGACGCAACTAAAGTATTCATGTTGAAGTTTTATTCGCATCTAAAGAAAGGAGAGAGTGCCAGTAAGAGCCTACATCAAGCAATGAAGGAAATGAGAGAAACAGAGAGCTACAAGGAACCAAGGTACTGGGCTGCCTTTTTTCTTATTGGCGATGACGTCACCATCAGAACATTGAATACTTAAAATAAGAATGGGTGTAAACCCAGAAGTCAGAAAGGAAGTAGACCAGTTAGTATAGAGGCATCAGTAGCACTATATCCATGGGTTGATGACGAGGGAAGTATACCTAGAGGAAGACTCATTGAAACTAATCACATCATCAATCGAAACCTTCTGAAAAGTCGACTCCCTGAAAAAGGCTTCCAAGTGTGTATTACTCCAAGTACTTATCCTAAGAGTACTGTTGGGCTGATGACGAAAGCCGAATATTTCCACGCAGGATTTTAAAAACTGTTACAAAACTGTTTACATAATTATGTAGCCAGTCTGCATTACAACAGAGAACAGGCACTTAACGCATTAGAGTTAGAACTGGAATTTATTATTATTTTGCATCTTCAAATTCAATTCTCTTATTGCGCCACACAATCAGCAACAGAATTTTAATAGATCTGACAGCAAAATATATTTCTAGAAAAGTTTTAATCCAATCATTTTGTAAAGAAATGGTTATTGTACAATTTGAAATTTTACCATGAAGTTGGATAAGTCTAATTTTTGTATCTAACGACTTATTTAGATTCCAGTTGTATTCTTTAGCTTTGATGGCCATTTTTTCATCATTTTCCATTTGTTTTAATAATTCTTTCATTTCTGATTCATTGTGTAGTGGTAGGTACTGAGATATCCATCTGCAGAAATGGAAATAAAATGTTTGATTATGACAACAAGAAATTATTCTCTTTGTCTGAAACTATCATCACACAAAAAAACATAAGTAAAACATAAGTATTCATTTGGGAGTTTTTTCCCGTTTATTCGACATTTTTGTAAAGTAAAGCTTTGGCTCTAATCCTAGTTTTCAAATCCTAGTTAAGATAATATTTCATAAGGACTTGACCTTTTGCTAGGGAGGGGAGGGGTGGTCAGTCATGATAGCTGGTATCCAGCACCTTTGCCTAGGGAGGGGAGGGATGGTCTTGAAATGTAGGGGGGAAGGGGGATTAACTACTAGTCGCTATTAGGGGAGAGCGTTGCGTGACGATACTAATAGCGGCTGCGTAGCTTAACCAAACAAAGTAGAAATTGGAAGGAAAATATAAGGTCGATTGGCCATCTTATCAGTTAGATTGATCATTTAAAGCGAGCGAACTATCTCGAGTAAATATATTCCTCGAAATTCCGTCTCGTCAACACGTGCAAGAGGGGCACAGGGAACCCAATCTCTGAACAGTGCAAGTTTGGCGTCAAATCTGAGTATCCACGAGTTTGCCACAGGGTACGTTTGGTTCTACTTCCTGCTCTTTCTGCAACATGTATCGACGTCGCAGAGGTGGATGCGAGATGCGACTTTTCCCGTCGCATGCAGAGTGGCATCGTGTGCCCGCGCCATAATAGCAACTACATTTCTGCACAAGACAGTACTACTATCGTAAGCGTCAAGTTTGTACGATCATTTCAGGATGTTCTGTAGAGGTTGCATCACCAACGTACGAGCCATCTGTCGGTGAAACGACTCCGTTTTCATCCTGCATGTGATGGTGATGATGGTGATGAGTTCTACGCACACCAATATCGAAGCAATAACCAACCAGGATCAAGACTAATACGCTGATCAAGGTGATGCCGCTAAGCAACCAATAATAATACGCAACTTTGTGATTTTTGAGGTATTCCGTGTCGTCTGTGATGTATATGGGATACCAACCGTACAAAGAGACAATTCCCATGATTAGGAGACTTAGGAAACTACCAATGCTGATCATGATGTTGTGTAATCCTGATGTAACACTTCGGGGAGTGGCAGGACACATGATGTAGACCAGCTCAAGTCCTGAAAAGTACGTCAATGCATGTAATAAATTAGAATGGATCTAGAAGTGCATAAAACAGACATACGTCTAACATCTGATGTGCAAACTAGGAGTATACAAGCATTAAAAAAGGCTGCTTAGCTTACCAGACATGCTAGCAAATATCTCACTGATTCCTAAGAGGATATATTGTGGGATCTGTTGGAATATGGAATAGTCATTGACAGCTTTGTACACCCTGCAGCTTGTTGTCTGGTTGATGTATGTGAAGTCACTCTGTAGGAAATGCTCTGCTTTTGACATCTCAACATAACCAGCTGAAATGAAATTCAAAAATATTTATGGAACTGAAGAGGTGGTGTCCAGAAATCATCCACCCATCCGCCCTCCCCCAAAACACATGCATGATACAAATAAATGGTCAATGGGAAGGGGTTTTCATGTACATACATACATCCATCTCAAAGCACATAAATGTACATTAATACCTACCCATTCCAGTAGATGCAGCTGCCAGTACCATACCAAAAGCAACCCTCCATGTCCTCGGCACGTAAATGTTATACTGTGTACATTTTGGGTACACCACTCTCTCCATTAATGGAACCATCAGTAAGACTATAGCAGTTTCTATCAAGCTCATCCAGGCAGCTGGCACGATAAATTTGCCTGAGTCTAACGTTGACATCAAATGAAGACCTTGAAGGATGTAAGTTGAATACAACTGAAACAAAACGAATCAAGCAAATCAAGCATGGCATAGCAATAGTCCACTTGCCTCTCACTTGTGGGCTGTCACATTTCATTCCTGGACTATGCATCACATGTGAGAACAGTTTGTTAGGTAACTTCCTTGATTTAAGTTTTTTTCTCTGGGATCTCTGGTTTTACTCCCTTGGTCAAACCTAACAAATATTAAGCTAAATTCCAATTTGAACTTTTACCTGTGACCTGACTTTGATCAGCCAAGAGGTTGTTTCAGGGTATAGGTAGGCTGTGAACAGTCCCTCTTTTCCCTCCTAACTCAGTTGAGTCGGATTTTTTCCTGCCTTGGACACGCGGGGAGTGGGGGCGAGTTTGAACCCCAAAAAACCCGACTTGACTGAGTTAGGAGGGAAAAGAGTTCACAGTCTAGGGTATAGGTAAAATTTGACAGGATTTTTTGCACAACTGTTACACCATATCAATCAGTATTTCATCAATATCCTCCCTTATGCCTGAGTGATGTATAGTGCTGAAACCATGGCCATAAGTATCAACAAACCTGTGTTTGGGGGCAGTACCCCTACCACAGTATACTATTGCTATGGAAACTGATAATCAGGATCAGAATTTGATACCTGTGAGTAGATGATCCAGTAAGGCATGAGAGTAAAAGAAAATATCAAAGCTTTTCCCAGAGCCCTAGCTTCATTGACTTCTGACTTCAGGAATGTTCCACCAAACTGAACAGTTGTTTTCTCCAGCCAATTAATCTTGTCTGCATTTGGTATTGAGGATCGTGCTGATAGCTCCCTAACAATACACACATTAAGAAACATAAATTAAGTGGAAGAAATAGTAAGGGCCAAAGTGGCTGTGGCCTCATTCCCTTTCACTATCCTTTGAGAAGGGGGGTTACAGGCACCCCAAGCAGCAAGTCCTAAATAAATAGACCAATTTTGAGATGTGCAAGCGCTTTCAAAAATATCGAGGCACAAACAGAATCTCATGGCATTTTCTGGCAGTGTTAATAGACTGTGTGATCTTGCCCAAAAATGCCTCTTTTGCATGTCTGCATCTGCGATATCTTTGAAAGCACTCATGCATCTAAAGGATGGTCTATTATTTCTATGGTGCACCACAGAATCTCATGGCATTTTCTGCCAGTGTTAATAGACTGTGTCATCTTGCCCAAAAATGCCTCTTTTGCATGTCTGCATCTGCGATATCTTTGAAAGCACTCATGCATCTAAAGGATGGTCTATTATTTCTATGGTGCACCACAGGAACTGTACATGATGATGGTAAGATAATGACACAAAAATCGAGCTTGGGGTCCCTGTGGTTGCACTTCTGTAGCTGTCTAGACTGCTTTGGTACTGGCCTATTTCTAACCCTCTGCAGAGAATTTCCCATTTGTATAGAATTTACCTAATTTCTATTTTATCTTTTCTCTTTCTCCATGCTTGTTTATATATTAATCGAATGTTTCTCAGTCCTGTTCCATGTGGTCCATCGACAACAAAGTACTTTGAGCTGGCCAGAAATGATGCCACAGCTAATGTCAAAGAAATAACAGGAATAGCAAATCCTAAAGTGAAGCCAGAACTCCAAGGTAACCTTGTTTGTTGAATATATGTCACTCCAGTGAGCCCAAACAGAGCCAATACATTAGTAATCCAATAAAAACAATTAAAAAGATTTTTCGATGTGCCGTTAGGTGGTTCACCTCTCAGTTGCTCGGCACTAAAGGTAGACAAATTAGCCTTGACAGCACCCTCCCCTGCAGCTATTGACACTAAAACAATTGCTAACAAGGGTAGTATAGGGAAATTGTCGCGAGGGTCCAGTTCCTTTTGACGATTGTCGACCCAAATTGATATAAAAACAAGTAATAATGCTCCTAAAAAGTAAACGATAAAACCAGCTACGATCATAGAGTGTCTTCCAAAGCGAGAATCAGCTACAAGACCATTTAAAGCGCACATAAACCATGCTATCCCAGAATACACAAGCACTCCAGCAGCTGATGCAAACATCGACCACCCAAAGTTGTCCAGGAATAAAATAAGGTTGATGATGATTCCATAGTACGCGAATCGCTCACATAATTCTGCCAGCACTAAACAAGTTATACAAAAGCGTCTCATCTTGATTCTTCGTCGTTGGTTGATCGCGTCGTGTTTTGGTGCTTGAGGGTTTAATGGTGTCCTTTCTGTGGGTTCTGGCGAGTTATACAGTTCTGGGACATCACGATCCCCGGACGAAGCTCCAAAACTGCCATCTCCATTTACTATTAAAGGCATTTTGAAGCAATAATGTTTCTCCTAGTTCTTTTTGTCATTTTCCACGACTCGATCACGACAACATGACCCCTAGAAGTGTTTTGAGTTATTTGATACGATTGTGTTAAAGTATAACCACGTTGATCGGATCTATTCACCATCGCAACCAATCAAAATTATGTTTACATAATCCAATTCTCTTCCGGTTAGCGTGAAGATTTTACTTCCGGATTGTTTTCCCGGATGGATGCGACAGGGAGCCCAATATTTAAAACAAAAATTAATAAATTTACCGTCAAAATATATTAGGATTATTATAAGAAATGTTATACATAATATTAAACTAATATCTTTAATTTTGCCCATGGGTTTAAGAATTGTTGAGGGTTTTTTTGGGGGAAATCTTAAGACCAGTTGTGTTGATGGGTGTGGGATACCTGTGGCACGCATAAGGAGAGAAGGTGCGAAAATCTGGCAAGATGTTGTCCAACTTCTGGAATGGTACAAAAACCTTACTCCATCAACTTGTCTATAAACACAAGCCATTTACAGGTATGCTACTTGCTTTTTTATAACCCTAACTATATTTCTGAGCTTTATTTTTATCGTTCTATTGTGCTGTTCATGGCCATAATTTCGCATTTGACACGTTGGCCCTTCATGAAGAGACTCAAATGGAAAGGTTTCTACAAGTTATAACTAGTTAGGACACTAGTTGGTACTTCAGTTCTCCTTAAATTCAAATTGCTAAATAAAGCTCTGTCTGTCTTACAAATAGGAATATATTAGAAGGAAATGGGGAAGCTGTTACACGAGTACATGTGGAGGTGGGATAAATTTGCAGACGTTTAGCTGTGAAAAAGTTCTAAAAGCATGAGAGATAAAAGATAGTGCCAAAAGATAGTTGGGAAGCTCCTAGCATAAAAAATAAATGTACTTAATTCTTCCCTACATTACTATATTTTACATCCCTCCTCATGAAAAAAAACAACCTTTATTCCCAACTTCCACATGCACACCCTAGCTACCTTATAGTAACTATTAAAGTCAACCATTGATGCTTCAAAATGACCCTTTCTCTGATATTTTACTCATCTTTTTCATAGAAATTCCAAAACAAGAAACCAAAGTCGCAATAGTTACTGGTGGAAATGCAGGAATAGGATACGAGACAGTTAAAGGGCTGTGCCTAGCTGGTGTGTCTGTGATAATGGGTAAGAAAATGCACATAAATGAGTACTGAAGGCAGCTAGTTTTAATTCAGGGTTTCAATCAGGTGATAAGAATTCTAGTGGAAACTTGCAATTCAGCTGATGAACATCCTGTCCCAGACAAGGCAGGAAATGATGGTATGTGAAACCAAGCAACTGACTGTTCATGAATTTAAGCTTGCAGGTCTGAGGAAAAAGCAAAAGAAGCCATCAAAAACTTAAAGGATGAACAGCCTGATGCTAAAGGTATGTAAAACAGAATTATTATTTTTTGTATTAGTATTATTATTATTATGAAGTGCAGATTTGTCATTGCAATATTTATTATAATGTAGAAAAATTCTGAAAAAAAGTTAGTGAAATTAAGCTGTGTTACTGCCATACAGTACTGGCCGCGAGTAAAGTAACATTCACTCCACATATATCCTTGCCTAAAGTTATAGATTTGTCATACTTGTTGATTTTAGTGAGATACATGAATCTAGACCTGGCAAGCCTCTCATCTGTCAAAGATTTTGCCAATAAGTTCCAAGAGACTGAAAGGGATCTTCACATTCTGGTAAACAATGCTGGTATAATGCACCCACCCTATGGATACACTAAGGATGGATTTGAACTTCAGCTGGGAATCAATCATTTGGGTCATTTTGCCTTGACTTTACTTCTTTTGGATATGATTAAAAGGTACCAGGGCAGATCCAGGGGTGGATTAGGTGGCTAGTGAGGGAGTAGTAGGGAGGGAGAGGGGAAGGGAGAGAGGAAACATAAGGGAAGAGCAGGAAAGGAAGGAGGGAAGGAAGGAAGAAAAGGAGATATGGATGCTGGTATGGAAAGAAAGAGGAATAGGGTAAAAAAGATGAAAGGAAAGAAGGAAGAAAGAAAGGAGGGAGGGGAGGTATGGATAGAGAGTGGAGGAAGGAGGGAAGGAAGGAAGGGATGATTAAAGAAAGGATTGGAAGGAAGAAAGGGAGGATGTGTGGGAGGGAAGGAAAGCAAGGAAAGGAGGTAGGGAGGTAGGAAAGAATAAACAATTAGTTCTTTTGGTATGAGTTACACACAGCAAACTGGTTCTCAACCAGCTGAATAACTCATGTGAAAAAGAAAATGACTGTTTACCAACAACAAACATTTGATTGACAGGTCTGGGTCAGAGGGGAATTGTACGAGGATTGTCACAGTGTCATCCAGTGCCCATGTAGCAGGGACCATGAATTTCCAAGATTTGCAGAGCGAGTAAGTTTTATGAACAACATGAAATGTGGTTGGAAATGGATGATGTGAGACTATTTCATGTTAGAAAAAAACCTACTAATGGTCTATCACCAATCGAGCCCTGTGATTGGCTGAGCTACTAGGGTCTATTAGTGATAGACCTCTAGTAGTGAAAAGCGCCGGTTTTGAAAACCAAAAAAAATATATTTAAAGCAAAATCCAAAACTTTTTGCATCCTTTTATTGGACCGATTAGTAGGTTTTTACTAAAACAATTAGACCTCTCGCCCTCATGGCCTACGAGTCAATAGCCCATTCGGCCTTCGGCCTCATGGGCTATTGACTCGTAGACCATTCGGACTCGAGGACTAATTGTTAAATAGGCCTCTGTAGACCCCTTGCAGCATGTCCAAATACAGCTCAAATCAGCTTTAACATTTGTTGTTACCAAATATATAATAAATGATGCTATCAAAATACTAGTTAGCCAAGCATAATGCAATTTAAATGAAAGCCATATGACATCTGTTTAACAGGTCATTGAGGGTGTTTTTCTTTTCCCTACTACACTGATCATATGATTACATACATCATTTTCACTGTTATTTCTTTCATGGTGTAGGAAAAGCTATTGTCCATATCAGACCTACAGTCAAAGCAAGCTTGCAAATATACTATTCACATATGCACTGCAAAGAAGGTTAACCAATGAGCATTGCCACGTGACGGCTAATGCATTACACCCTGGTGTCGTAAATACAGATCTGTTTCGGTATCTTCCATGGATATTACAGTCTGTGAAAGGACTAGTGGCAAAGTTTGTGATATGGGTAAGACAAGCTTGATAAAATTCGGTAGTATCGTCGTGTAGGGGTTAACCAACTAAGTAATAGGTTTCCCGAACACACGAGTGGGATTTTGGTTCTCCTCACTTAAAAAACAAATTATTGGAGCCAGCAGGATTCGAAACCCGGACCTTTGGCACCAAATGCTTAACACAATGTCTATCCCAACCCTAAACCTAACCACTCAACCACGAACTGAATTCACTTGGTTGGTCTCCTTTTTTTGTCATATTTAAATTATGCATCATTAATATGCACAAAAATATTCATTATATTAGGATATATGCTATCGTAGAGTACGACCACTATCCGAATGAATTTGCATATCGGAAATTTGAATTTGAATAGAATTCCCCTGACAATTCCCGTACACGACGATATTACCTAAAATTCATATCACATAGATAAGTCCTGACTTATTATACTTACTGACTTATTATATTATTCTTTTCACTCACTTGACAAAGTGGCCATATCAGTGTCCCAAACAATAAAACAGTTAGAGTTCAATTACCGGAGGATAGAAAACATATTGTTTAGGTAGTAACACTAACATGGCAGCTCTACCATCATGTTAAAACTATTTATTGGATTCTGAAGAAAATTTAGGAAACAGACCTCTGTTTGATCAGACACAAAAATCTATGGAGGGTTAAGAAATTCTAACAAAATCCCTAAATTATATTTAAAATTCTAATTTTTTCGCCAGACCCCAGAGCAAGGAGCATCAACAAGTTTGTTTGCTTGCCTTTCCCTAGACTTGGAAGGAGTTGGAGGAAAATATCTTAGTAACTGTGAAGCTACTGGCAGTATTGATGAATCTTATAATGAGGAAATACAGGAGAGACTCTGGAATGTGAGCTGTGATTTGACTGGTGTAGGCAAGGATATGTAAGGCATTGGAAGAAGGTATCTTAGTTAATAACTATTAATCTGTGCAATATTAATATATGTCTCTAAGAATGAGGACATGGAGACTCTGGGGTAGAGAGGGGGATATCCCAGAGTGTCCTAGAGTGCCCTGACCCCCTCATTTTCCCTTGGTAGATTAATTGCAACATGCATTTGTTTTGGGGAGGGGAGGGATGATTTGTAGATAATCCTGTATATGCATGCTGGGGTGATAGTTTCAAAAACTGGAACTGGGGATATAAAAAAGTCAATTTTAGACCCAATTTCATAATATTTTATAAGACATTTGACTTTCTAAAAATCATGTTTTTAAAAAAAATGGCTTTTTGAGAAAGAAACACTATTTTGAAAATTAAAAAAGTAAAAGACAGCCCTGTCTTAAGAGCTGGGTAATATAATATGTGACACATTTCAAGTGAAAGTATTTTTATTCATTAAGATAATTAAAATATTTGCATTTTTGGTTCAAATTCCAAAAAAAAATTTACATTCTTGAACTTCTAATCTGTCACTTAAGAAGTGATTTTTTAACCTAAATTCATAACCCGAAACCATACCAGTAAGAATTTCATTGATGTCTTCGTATAAAGAAACCTTAATTTAAATGTTTCGTAGATTAGATAGATTGAATAAATTAACATTTGGAATTCACATGTGACTAAAATTTCTATAATTTAGAACTATTTCAAATTACACAGTAAAGCTATTTTCATATTAAACTGGGACGAAGAACAAAATAAAGAAATAACTTTTGATGGATATTAGACAAGATCACATTTTTGAAAGCTTACGCATTTCCATTCACGGGCAGTGGTGAGTAAACTTTTTGTTTGGGAGGGGTGAGAATATTTTATGAATCTGTGTATATTAGTGCAATAATGAATATTTTAAGAAAAACGTCCACAAACTTCTATCTACATTTTGATATAAAATCTGGTGTCAATATTAGAGAGTTCCTTCATTTCCTTGCACAAGACGTTGTCTCAATTTCCATAAATCCTGTCAGTGAAAAACAACAAGATTCACATCAATAATTGAAGTCTTTTAACTTTTGAATGAAATGCCTTTCAATGTTTACATGTAATTAGCCTAAAAAGTTTTAAATTGATGATTAGGGAAAAAATTGGTGATATCCATGTATGTGAAAATATTTAAAAAAAGACAATGAAAATGGAACAAATTTCGTACTCCAAGAAGTGGTATATTCCATATTTTTTAAGATTCTGTTAGTAACCTGCTTATTTGGGCAAGATTTAGAGCAAACAAAAGATACATCAGAATCTATCCTGTTTGACAAAAAACAATAACAGCTCATAAATACCTGAAAAGTCACATTTACATCTTTGCCAAGCTTGCGATTCGCAACCCCAACCACTTCTTCAGCAATTTCCTCCTGTACTGTACCCCTGACGTCAATGTAATAACAGTGTGCGCTGGCATAATGACAGGATATTGCCTGCAAATTTAAAATTTGTGAACTTAAAATATAGAACTACATCAAAGTAATGAAATTGGTAGACTTCGTAAAAGAAGAAATGACTGCATGTAGCTATTAGGATGTGATGCTGATTTGATTTTTCAAACTAACCCACTTGACCGAGAGAGGCAAGTTCAAAAACATCGCCATTAATTCATAATTTTATAGAGTTTTCTTACCTTACGGAAACCTTTAGTAGTATTTGTGCCTGAGCCATGGATTAACAATGGATGAAAAAACACTGTGTCTCCAGCATCCATTTCCAAGTGCACCATGGGAGCATTTGGGTCAAAGTCCTTGATGCCATGATACATCTTGTTCACACCACCCTACACAATGTATCAGTTTCAAAGCAATCATAAGAGGAGCGTTTGATTGAATTAGGTGAACAATATTGCAGGCCATAAGAAGACCTTGCAATATGGTCGGCGAAACTGCTCATTGTTTACATGATAAAGATATAAGTTTTAAGATAATATTATTTTAATGGTTGAATGTGTACCTGCCATTCTGGATATCGATGATTCAACAGTTCTTTATTTGTGTGTGTTCCTGGAAGTACTACCAGACAACCGTTCTTTCTTGTAACCTTTTCCATTGCTGTCCAGGAACAAACCATCCTAGATAATGATCCATAACACTTATTATTATTTAACATATTATTAATATTATTAATATGATATTGATAACACTACAACTTGGCTATCAATTCTCTATCTAGGTTTCTTGTTTTCTTAGTAAAAATATACAAGAAATTAATATTTACTGTACACAAATTGTACAAATTATGATTATTATGTACAGTAAGCTTACCTATCTGCAGGCCTGAATGGAAAATAATGCAGATCTTGATGCAGTGGATGTCTCGATGTCTTCGTACCAGGATCAGGTGGTTTGTTAATCAACATAGTGTGAACAGCCATAATATCCGGCCCAGTGAAGCATTCAACGTACTTCAATATCCCAGGCAGACGACAGTACTCGAACAGTACTTCATCATATTGATAATCTTGGATCTTGTTTATAGACCTCTCTCCAGGCAGAAACTCCGAATTTTTTAAGGATATATCCTTCATGACTAATAATCCTGGTACTCTGACTTTACCGGTACATATATCCTTAAATCTCTCATAATATTTGTCCAGATGGATTTTGCCAACAAGGTTACGAACGACCAAGTAGCCATTCTTGTTGTAGAACTCGACATCTTCTGGGCTTAGGAGATTGTTTTGGAGAACATAATTATGTGAATCGTACGGCTGCGGTGCTGGATAAGACGTTGGAGCAGGATTTATCTTAGTTTGGTCTGTATTTTGGTGCAAAAGATGGTCTGAAATACGAGCTAGCCTTCCAACAGATTTGTTGGACGCCATCTTGGATCAGACTTTGACTTTGAACACATCGCCTGACTACACAGGAAGCCCGCGCCCAAATATATTATAAGACACCCCCTCCACCCCTCCACCCTCCCAACCAAGGTGACTTTTCTTGCCTGTATTTTCATTTTTGTTCATGATTTCTTGAGAATTCTTCAAAAATCTATAGTTGACAGACAACGATCTCTCAAGGTTAAATTGTATGTAACACTGCAGCTTGAAAAAGAAATGGAAGGATGATTGAATGCAAGATTAAAAAACTGAACAGTTCAATTCAGTTCTATGCATTTTATTTTTATTCTTATTTTCTACAAACTGAGAATGAAGGTGGAGAGACCATGTTTTGCACCAGAGATTCTGTTCACTGAGTTGGCACTGGAACAGTGAGAGGGCGCAGGCCAGGGTATCGTCTATTACTACTGTTTTTACTATTATTCCTTTTATTGTTATTGACTGCTTTTAAGGTATTCTACGATCTGCTATTGCTTAAAGGCATACATCGATTTATTATCGATTGTCTTTATGATATACATCGATCTACTATCGATTGTCTCTGATATACATCGATCTACTATCGATTGTCTCTATGATATACATCGATCTACTATCGATTGTCTCTGATATACATCGATCTACTATCGATTGTCTCTATGATATACATCGATCTACTATCGATTGTCTCTATGATATACATCGATCTACTATCGATTGTCTCTATGATATACATCGATCTACTATCGATTGTCTCTATGATATGCATCGATCTACTTAACAATTAGTCCTCGAGTCCGAATGGTCTACGAGTCAATAGCCCATGAGGCCGAAGGCCGAATGGGCTATTGACTCGTAGGCCATGAGGGCGAGAGGTCTAATTGTTTTAGTAAAAACCAACTAATCGGTCCAATAAAAGGATGCAAAAAGTTTTGGATTTTGCTTTAAATATGTTTTTTTGGTTTTCAAAACCGGCGCTTTTCGCTACTAGAGGTCTATCACTAATAGACCCCTAGTAGCTCAGCCAATCACAGGGCTCGATTGGTGATAGACCATTAGTAGGTTTTTTCTACTATCGATTGTCTCTATGATATGCATCGATCTATTATCGACTGTCTCTATGATATACATCGATCTACTATCGATTGTCTCTATGATATACATCGATCTACTATCGATTGTCTCTATGATATACATCGATCTACTATCGATTGTCTCTATGATATACATCGATCTACTATCGATTGTCTCTATGATATACATCGATCTACTATCGATTGTTCTTCCACATTAATCCGATCAACGACGCTTTTTTTCTTCGACGAGAAGTGCCTGCGAAGCTGGTCCATCGATGAGGGCAGCATAAGAGATAGCAGCTGCTGGAAGCATGCCTGGGACGTTGAATATATCCCTGGCAAAGGGAATGCCAACCCCATCCAACTTGACTTGGAAAACATCGTGCATTCCAGCAACAGAATTGACTCCTGGGACTTTATTCAAAACCCTGCTCACCCTACCCCCTTCGTTGAACCATCCTGACGGGTCAGTCGTCTTTCCCTGTGTTCCTATATTATTTGCCCCGCGTATTGGCATCTGGGAGGAAGATTTCGGTTGAGCAGGTCCTCCGGATTCCCATGTTGCGCGGTAATTCACAACAGAGTTGTAAAGATATTGGGCCGAAGCTGTGATTCCTGCCATTAAGAACCCATCTTTAAACTTGCCTCCACTGAGCTCGGTTGCAGCACCTCCGCCTATCGCCTGCGTTGCTACCCGTTCTAAATTCCACGTACTGCCAAAATACCCTCCCAGACCTCCAGACACGGCCCCTCCCAATGCTCCTTGTAGGCCACCCTTCAGCGACCCTGATGAAATCGCTCCACCAACGAATCCTGACGCTGCTCCGGCAATGGCTCCAGTAGCGACGGTTGCCGCCACACCTGACAAGCCTGCGGACGCAACAAGACCCGCAGCCAATGGGGTTGCGGCTCCAAATGTGACAACCGCAGCTGCAATCCCCACGATGGGCCTCCAGAACTTTTTGAAAAAGCGTCCAATGGCCTTAAAGAAGTACCCCGTTGGATCTTTGTGCTTCAATGGATTGTTCAGTGTGTAGCTGTAACGGTTGTAGCTTTGTGTGTTGTATGGATCCTGCACGTGAGGATCTGGACTGAGGAATCTGCCAACAACTGGGTCGTATATTCGTCCATTCATGTGAATCAAGTCCAACTCTTCCAGATGCTCATGGCCTGTGAAGCCGCGTTTTGTGTAAGTAGACCCAGGCTGTGAATGTGACGTGCATCTGTCAAAACTCGCCCAAGTGGACGCTCTTCTTTGTCCATACGCGTTGTAACGCAACGATTCCACGATCTCGCCTACTTGGTTCGTCACAGTGTCGACTGAGTCAAGATGATCCCCATGGATGTAACTCACTGATGATACTGGAGACTTTCCTTCTGACTTTGTCTCGATAGCCACTAACCTTCCCAATGCATAGATGAAATATTTATGCATAGTCTTTTGGCCACTGGTCGTCTTTTCGTATAACTTGCCGATGTAAATTTTGGTCTCCTCCGGGCTTGTTTTCTTGTAGCGATTCTGGTGAGCGTCGTATTCAAACTGAACAGTTCCCCCTGATTTCCTTGCTATAGTTTTTGGTTTATTAAACGAGGTCCAAGTGACTTTTTGTTCGTTTTTTCGTATCATGTTACCATTGGCATCATAAGCGTATGTATTCGGTCCAGCTTTGACAACCGCATGAGGCTGTGCATGACTGTACTGATGATGCAAGCCTCCAAAACCACTATATCGACGGATATTTCCAATGTTGTCGTACTCCCAATCTTCTGTGAATGCAGATCCCTCATTTGGATTCAGGCTTCTGATGGTTGCACGTGTTATTCTGTCCAAACTGTCGTAAGAAAACCTTTCCATCGTGTTCCAGGACGCACTCAGGTCTTTTCTTTTCAACATGTTGCCCACTGCATCGAAGTTGTATTCCCAGTGTCGTTTCACTCGCATGGAAGAGTCTCTTGTTTTGATTGATTTGATATGATTGCTCTCATCATATTGATACTCAGTCAGCAGTGAGTTACCATATTGCTCTTTGGCTATGTGTCCAAATGAGTCGTATTCCAAAGCTCTCCAGTAAGCATTCCTTGAAAATCCTTGTCCACAGGAAGACTGTGCTACTACAGTCATGAATCCTTGATTGTCGTAGCAGTAGTTAACTATTTTATTTCCTGGAAGAATCTGCTTAGAGAGTTGTCCCACACTGTTGTACTGTGAGTGAACATCGAACACTTCTTTTCCAATATTCTGTTTTACTCTTGCCTCTCTGCCTTTGTTGTCATATGTGTATTCCATGACATGCCCGCTAGGTGACACAGTTCTTGCAAGTTTTCCTTTACCATTTGCAGTCGTATCGTAGATCCATTTTGACTTACCCTCGGGGCCTTTCCTCTCGTGCATCCTGCCCAGCTTATCATAGGCAAAAAACACCTCATTCCCGACAGCGTCCTTCTGCCATAACTTTTGGCCATGGGCGTTGTACGAATATTTCCATAATCCCATGTCGGGATCATCGATGGATATCTTATTTCCCAGCTGATCATAAGTCATTGTTGTGACATGTCCTGCTGGATCTGTGGTCTTGATAAGATTACTAACAGAATCATAACTATAGATGACAGTCCCACCCAGAGCATCTGTAACCTTCACATTTCTCCCAAGAGCATCTTTCTCGACCCTTTTCATGTTACCATTGGCATCCGTAATCTCTTTCACAAGTCCATTATAGATTGTTCTCTTTGTAGTTGCCGTTGTTTTCTCATAAGGACGTTTCTCCGATACCTCTCGTCCTAACACATCATACTCATAGGAAACCCAGGCAGGTTTTTGGTCCTTGGAGAAGTAAGGCAAGCTTTGTTTTCGCACACGACCAAGCGAATCGTACACTATATTCTCCTGAATTTCTTCACCTCCAAACCCAGTAGAAACTACTCGAATAGGTCTGTCCAAACTATCATAGATAGTCACGGTATCTTGCTTACCGGTTCGAATTATCCTCTCCATGTAGACTCCTCCACTCTGGGAAAACCCGATCTCCCATCTTGTTGAAGTACCATCAGGTCGATACTCGGAAATCTTTCTATCAAAAGCATCATACGTGTATTTTGTTACCAAGCCATTAATACCTGTAAAGTTGACCAAGTTTCCAAAATGGTCATAGGTGTACGACTCTATATGTCCAAGGTCATTTCTTGTTGACATCAATCGAATGCCTCGGGAATCGTACTTCATGAACACCTTGCGAGACGTCAGTGAAGGATCTGAAGCAAGTCTTGGAAATATCGGCGTCTCGTGTTTTTCAATGACGTTGCCATAATTGTCATAAACATAGGATGTTTTGAGCCCAAGGTGATGGTCCGGTTCACGCAATTCGTACATGAGTTTTCTCGTATTGCGGTTGTAATGAAATGTGGATTTACGTACAATCGACGCCCCTCCAACACGATAAGTCACTGCAATGGCATCAAGTTCTCCAATATACCATGTATGGGGATTATTAGAGTAATTGTTCATCGTTATCTGCTCAAAAATCTTGCCATTTCCAGAGGTGACCTTCTTCATCGCATGTACATTCCCATAATTATCCACTGCATTGATAGACAACCTCTCCGTTCTTATATGCTTTCCATTGATCTCATAAGTATGAACTGCATCTGATGTTAACTGTATCTGTATCTGACGACCAGTGGTGGGCCTATAATCTTTATTCCTCTGAAGAACAACTCTGTTTCCAACTTTTTTCGTAACCGATTGTGTCAAAGCCGTGAGAGGAAAAATCTGGAAATACGTTGTAGTTATACTTTCCTTGCTTTCCTGCAGGTGTTCGCTGAATTCACTGAATCCTAATGTGCCTCTTCCCTTCAGGTTGACGCGCATTTCTTTGTAGGTGAACTTTGTGGTATTGAAGCTTCCTATTCCGTTGTTTTGAACAAACTGTTTTACAACAGTTTGGGCGATGTTGACTTTAGGATCTGGATATCGAGTGCTTGCTCCACGCGTATAGATGGTTCTGTCAGCTAACGAAGAGTACGTTATTCGGTGAGTGTTCGCATAGCTGTCGGTGATCGATGTCATTAGAGTCTTCTTATTTTTGTTGGTTGAGATATAAACTCCAGCATTTGCAAAGCCAACGATATCTGACATTCCATCACCTGTAACATCAACAAGGAATCGAGGATGTTGTGAGACCGACCAGCCACCTGTGCTGGTGCCATAACCTGCTATCCAATTCTTAGCAGGTGCAAATGATGTTCCAGTGTTCAATGACACCATAACACCTCCTGATGCAAAGCCTACGACGTCAGGTAAGCCGTCTCCGTTCATATCATGTATATACCGGGGATGAGAATTAACCCTCCAGCCATGATTGTAACCAAATGCAGCTATCCATTTCTTATGGGGTAGGAACCGGGTGCCAGTATTAAGAGACACTTCCACTCCACAGCATGAAAACCCGACAACATCAGCTAAGCCATCGCCATTGACATCGACAACGTATCTAGGATGTGAACTGGTTCTCCAGCCTTGGCTGTAACCAAACTGTCCATGACCCCAGTAGGAAGCCGCTGCAAACGAAGAACCGGTGTTGATAGCAACGTACACACCAGCATTTGCCATGCCAACAACATCAGGAAGACCATCACCGTTAACGTCCTCAAGATAGCGTGGATGGTTCTGAACTCTCCAGCCACCTGCAGTGTATCCAAATGCTGCTATCCAACGCGTCGCAGACTTGAATGTGGATCCTGTTCCTAATGCTACATAGACTCCGCCACTTGCGAAACCAACAATGTCAGGCAACCCGTCTCCATTCATATCTTTTACGAACCTTGGATGATTTTGAACTCTCCATCCACCTGCAGTGTATCCGAACTGGGCCAACCAACGTCTAGGTGCAGTGAAGGATTCCGAACCGGTATTAAGAGAGACGTACACGCCCGCATTCGCAAAGCCTACAATGTCCGGAAGATGATCTCCGTTCACGTCTATGACAAATCTTGGATGCTCATTGCCCCAACCTCCACTGCTGGTTCCATACGATGCTACCCAGGTCTTAGCTGGTTTGAAATGTCCATTCTGATTGAGTGCGACCATGACACCTCCACTAGCAAACCCCACGACATCAGCTAACCCATCGTCGTTCATGTCAACCACGTGTCGAGGATGTGTTCCAACCTGCCATCCCCCGGAGGACACCCCAAATGCATTTATCCAATACTTGGGTGAGTTTGTGCGCTCTACATCTCCTGTTCCTTGGAAAGTCAGCTTCTCAGGCTTGTAACAATTGGACCCTCTTGTGCAGAGCTGAACACTTGAAACCAAACTAATCTTGGGAATTTTCGCTTCGGTGTATGTTAACCTTATTTCTCTGTGCATCTGGCCGTTAACAAAAGTCTTGATAGAACTGAGGCGCTTGTTTTGGGTATAGAGCACTCCACCATTGAAGTACGGGGTCGAAACATCCCTGCGAGTTTCGTACTCAAAGGCTATAACCATGTTTGAGTATGTAATTCTCGAGACCAAAAGTCCATTAGTGTTATGAAAATACACAATGTTCACCACATTGTTAGAATAATCGCTAATGGAATCCAGTTTCCAAGCATGGACACTTGTCTGGCCATGGGACTTCATTCGAGAATCAACCCGAGTACCAAAAGATCGTTTCTGGTTGTTCTTGGTCTTCACAAGGAAACTTTGCGGTCCAGCACCCATAGTACCTTGCGCGTAGGCCCTCAAGAAGGCGTCCACCTCAGTGCCATATGTAGAGCCTTGTCTGCCATAGACCCCGGATGTCAGAACTAATCTGGATCCATCGAGACAATACCTATCACCGCTGTTGTATTTGATGCCACGCCTTTGACCATCTTGTGCGTGGGTCAGGGGACATCTGAAACAGCAAGGTGACATCATAGATCGATCTCTTCGAGAAAGTTCTTTTTTATTGCTAATTTGGATTGAAATTCTTAGCGCACATGGTGCGGTCACGGTACAGGCTCACGAACTTCTTTGAACCAATCACAGCGCACGATATCACTGCTCAGCCAATCAAAGCTCTAGGCAACGGCACGGCACCTAGGCCTCCGTACCATGAGTTTTTAGGTCGTAAGAAATTATAATAATATAATAGATACCGATTATAATAATGTAATAGATACGCACGAGCCGTTAATATTTTTTAAATCAGTAGAAAAAGGTTTTACCTTGATATTTGAGAAAGTCCACCAATAGTCCATCCCAAACCTAGAGGACCACTACCTCCTCCACTATCATAAACCAAGTCCATCTCCAGTAGGTGGTTTGGAAAGCCTTTAGGTGTAGGCACGGGTACCTTGTACTTAGCTTGACCTTGCTCAACCTTGAACTCCGTGAACATGTTACCAACCTCGTAGCTCAGGGAATCCTGGACCACTCCCAGGCCTAACCAGATGATCCAAAACAAAATTTTGTTTTCCATGTTGGCTGAAATTAGAAAAATAGTACGTACACTTGTGTTTAAAACTCTCGAGAATCTGTGGGAAGGAACTGCGGTTTTGAAAAGAAATCAAACATTTTTAGGTGACCCTCTTTCTCTAAATCAAACTCTATTTTCCAGTCTTTAAAGCCCACATTTCTTTCTTTGATGCTGTAGATGCCTATAATTCACGCAAGCTCAGTAATCCGTTTTTGTCATCAAAAAAACTATCCTCCCACTCCTCCACGCCAGGAAGAGAAAAGGTAGCCGGAAAAATTACCTTAACGGTTCTGTAATATTTTGTACAGTGTGTGTGTTGTTCCTCCAAATGCAGTGTTTTCAAAATTTTGTCTGTTCATTCAATTTCACAAAATAAACACAAAGGTCTGCGTACACACATGTGTATGTACAGAATGACAGCCTAGACACATGCTAGTAAAAGAACACTATGTAGAATTTACTCAGGTGAACTTTCTTGACTTCAAACGAACTGTTGTACTTTCGTTGTACCAAGGCGCGAATATTGACAGTATTTGCTTAAAGGTATTTCTCGTGTGGGGTCTTTCTGTAAGGGGTTTGTATTCATACTTCCAAATTGAATAAATACACCATGTTGAAAACGAACGAAAACCGGTTTGAAAACCGGTTATAACACGACCGAAATGCATCATGGATGATTATAAACGTTTTAGCTGTTTATACTTCCAAGATGATATACGCTATGACGAAAGTAACAGAAAGTAGCTGTTTCAAAACAGGGTTGAAAACCGGTTATAACACGACCGAAATGCATCATGGTGATTATAAACGTTTTACCTGTTTATACTTCCAAGATGATCAATTCAATAAATACGCTATGAGGAAAGTAGCAGAAAGTAGTTGTTTCAAAACAGGGTTGAAAACCGGTTATAAAACGACCGAAATGCATTATGGGTGATTATGAACATAAAAGCTGTTCGACCGAAATTCGATCCTATTCCGCCATAAGGACACTCGGTCTAAATTCTATACTTGGCCTCAGCTTCTACGGAAATCTTGGAGTGCGGCATTTTTGTTATTTTTTTGGACAGCTCTTTTGTACTGGGTACCGGAGGGGGGTTCAAGACCACCCGCAAAGTATGTTATCGTTGACTATAATTTTTGAAAATATTCCTGTTGGTAATTATGAACGGTTTAGAATATTCATAGTTGACCATGAATATTTTTAACTTATTGCGATTTTGAGCCGCCAATACGGTTTATATACACCACTTTGCTAATACAAATTTTCTCTCGTTTCAGTTTACTCAGGGGGGCAAAATGGTGTTTCACGGCCACATTTTGTCTCATTAATTCAACAAATTTGTCCCCTGAGTAAACTGGAGCGAGAGAAAATTTGTATTGTGGTATATTGGCGGCTAGTTGGGAGAAAATATATTCCGTATTGGCCGTAGTCGCAAATTGTCGCAATACTCCAGTTTCACATTCGGTGGAAACCGCTGTTTTTGAAGAACACAGACTCATTTGCACAGGCTTAGGCTCGTTTATAAGTCATCTATTCAAATACACCATTAAAAGTCCGTGGGATTGGTATTATTTGACTTGCACATTCTTTACATTACAGTTGGCTGTTGCTAATGATTTGCAAAAGTCAACCGTAATGTAAAGAATGTGTAAGTTGAACAATACCAATGTTTTGAAATCCCACGGACGTTTAATGATGTCGTTGAATAGCTGACTTATAAACGAGGCTAAGCCGGTGCAAATGAGTCTGTGGTCTTCAAAAACAGCGGTTTGCATCGAATGTGAAACTGGTGTATTTTGAGCCGAAAATACGGGTTTATATTTGCGGCTCTCTCCCAATCAAACTTATAGGAGAATCGCGATACTCTTTAATATTTCTCATACGTATTTCAAAATCAGAAATTAATTTAAAGTGGCTGTAAACAATGTTTTTGCTCCATTTTAAGTTAAAACTCAACAAACATCGCTAAGGGATTTTAATCACTTAAAAGTGATAAACATAGATACTTTTTAATTCAGGGGACTTAGTTAGTATTGACCCATTAACGCAGGGAATTTTGAACCTTTTAGTATAACGGCAAAAATTAAGCTGTATTTTTCAGTTTTTGTCAACAAAGCTATGAAGTATTTGTCTTTTTATGAGGGACAATTAAGAATTGAATTACTCAGTTTTCAACTCCTGGGAATCTTAAAATTTCACTCACTGCTGCTAGCAAAATCATATGAATCATGAAGAAACAATGATTATAAAAGTTTGTATTTTCATTTAGGCATTCATGACCGAAATATTGTCTTAACTTTGGAAACAAAAATCTTACAATTTGATCGAGGCTCTGAGATTTGTAACATTTTTATTTTCTACATTGGTTCCGCTTCGAAAATATTTTCATTTTAAATTTTCTTAGTTGAAATTTTTCAAAAAACGTAACATATTCCTTTGCAATCCACTAACTCATTTATATGACTAAGTAAAATAGATAGCCAAACTACTTTTACTTTCAACCTTTGCTAGACTGATAAAGCTTTCATCTTACTGTTGCAAAATAAGGAAACCTCGTTGAGTCTTCGTGGCTCAACTTTTGTTTAATGAGGCACATTTGAAATTTTTAAGTTCGTTGCTTTATAAAATTAAAACTTTAAACTTTAAAAAGAGTTAAGACTTAAAAACCTAAACAACTTTGGTATTGAAATTATTCTTACCTTGCAACAACTGCCTTAGCCTTGCTTCCAGCAGATACAAGCCTACAGAAAATGCTTCTTTCGCTTGCTGTAGAATACAATGAACTGAGATGCTAACAGAACACAGTAGAAAAACCGGGGTCAGTTTATGTAGGCGTAAACTATTTGTCAATCACCCACATGCTTTTTACGTGTTCGTACAAGAAAGTGAAATCCCCTGAGGAAGTCTTGTGTCAACAGAATGCGAATGGAAAAGGATTTAAAAGAGTTTCATAACTCACTAAACCATTTGGGTTTCCAACTATAAATGGCTGTAAAAAAATACCATGAAAGTAGTATGAAAACCAAAAAGCGAAAATATCGTAATATAAGCTGCACCGGAAGTGAATTTTTTGGCGGGGATGAAACCGGAAGTGAGATTTAAGTCATGGTTTTACTAATGCCTCATGCTAATGGCACTTAAATTTGATTGAAGACAAAAAGAACAATAAATATCTGACCTTTATTAATAGTTTCTTTGCCTTAGCATTAAATCTGTCTCAGTGGGTTTCAGCTTATAAGAGCCCTTTTTGTTAGTATGTTTTCTTTCAATAGTGACTCTTCAAATTTTCAGCTCCGAGGACAAATACTTAGGGGGAGGGGGAGGGGGAGGGAAGAAGATGTGACGTACAGAGAATAGAAATGAACGAAATTGTCTTCAAAAATGTCTGTTTTATTACAAAAATTTCGCAACAATAGTGTTAAGTACAAATAAAAATATTTCTTTTTATTCACAAATCCACTCGATATAATTAATTTCAAACTATAATACTATTGCTTTATTCCTAGCAGCCTTTGTAGTCTTTGTAATCTTATCATAGCCACATAAGAATTGCGTTCACTTCACCAGCGAAGTGGGGCAAGGGCGGATCCAGGGGGGGGGGGGTGAATTGGGTGACTAGGCACCCCCCTTGGAGTTGAATATAATAAGAATAAAGGATAAGATAAGACCAAAAAAGACACTATGTAATGCCTTGATAGGTATCAGTCACCCCCTTGAAATCCTTCTGGATCCACCACTGTTAGATATAAATTACAGTCATTGTTCAAGCTTTTTTTCCTCGGCGCTTGTTGCACCATAAGACTTAGCCGTGTTGCTCATTTCTTGGCTTTGTTCTCCCTCCTCGTTTTCGTCGACCGGTTTTCGTCGTGACTCAGGAAGATTGCAGTAAGCCAACGTTCTCGAGTAGGATCGAGGTTTCTCGACCGCACAGAGACTGCAGCCACACATGCCCGTATAGCGCTTGCGGAAATAAAAACTGTGAAGATAAACAATGGTTATAAACAATGAATATGAGAGCCGGGTCATACTCTAGAAATAAACGCCCTTTACTGATAGATTGACAAAACACTGATGTATGGTTGGTCGTATTTGAGAGGTGGTCGGTCATAAAAAGTCATGTTCTAGATCAAATATCTAGTATGGTTGGTCGTATTTATATTTGAGAGGTGGTCGGTCATAAAAAGTCATGTTCTAGATCAAATATCTAGTATGGTTGGTCGTATTTATATTTGAGAGGTGGTCGGTCATAAAAGGCCATGTTCTAGATCAAATATCTACAGATACTCACAAGAATGATAACAGCCACAGAGTAAAGACGACTAAAGCAATGACAGTTACTATCCAAATACTAGAAGGGAAAAAACAATGAATATTAACAAGTGTACAACACCGGATTCCCAAGTATCAGGTAAATGGATGGATATAAAAGGCTGGCTATTTCACTGTTGAATAGAACCAACAAGCAACTCTACTTTCTTACAAGACGTATAAATAATAGTAAATACAAGTAATAGTAAATGGGACTCCAGTTAGAATTCAGAATTTAATTCAACTGCGGAGAGGGAGGACAACTGGAGAACGAGAAAACCATCGAAGCAAAGAAGAAAACCAACAAGCAACTCTACTTTCGTGCAGTACAACATTGATTGTTAAAATCAAAATACGGATTGAATACTCATAAAGAATCAAGCACATACTTGAGTATATTCAATAGAGGCACAGCCAAGCAAGTCCATACACCACCACCCATGAACGGTGAATGAAGCAACTGCTTGAACGCAAAGTCGGCTGGTACTGGAGTACGAGACTCTGGATCGACCATGCGCAAGAGAACAAGCCCTGTAGCAATGACCCCAGTGTTCATACCGAAGTCTGCGATACCACGCTCAAACCTACAAACAAACAATATATAGGGCATACCATGAATACTCTGCCCTGAACCGGTCAAAAAAGGCAGAAACTAGATTAACTGGTCCAGGAGAAACCCTGACACGTACTGAAACTAGTTTGTGATCCGCGCTTGTTTCAACTCCTTCTTTTAAAAGTTAGCCTGCTACTTGATTTAAGGGGGAGAAAGAGTATCATTCCTTAGTTAAACGGTTGCGCATGAGAAGACACATGAATATGGATAGAGGAAAACACAGGGGAAACATTGCGCCCAAGATAAAGAGATTTATTGAAGAGGACAATTTGTTTAAAAAGAAACATTTACCAGTGGTTTGGCAACAAGAATCGTGCAAATATTCCAAGCATGATGAAGTTCCATGTAAAACCACAGACACAGAGGATAAGGAGAGGTCCGATGTCCACAGCTACAGCTGCCACGTCTACTGTTGCTACAGCTGATGTGATGAGGAAGTCCAGGGATGAAGACGCGATTCTTTCCATCATGGAGGCGTCGATCAGTTCGTTGATAATGTCTATCCTTTCGATGATTAACTGAAAAAAGAGCCGGTTTACTAGTTGTACAAGTATTACTTACGTGAACTTTATTACCATTCTCACCACCATCACTACATCATCATGTATCATCTTCACCATCATCATGTAGCATCATCATGTATCATCATCAAGTATCATCATCATGTATCATCACTATTATTATCACCATCACCATCATGTATCATCACCACAATCATCGTGTAGCATCATCATCATCATCATGTATCATCATCATCATCACCATCATCACCATCACCTTTTAATAAATTAACCAACATACCTGCATTACAATTCCTCCAGCCATACAGAAAGGAAACAATGGAATACCAGACAGAAAGTTCAGTTCTTTCAATTTACTTGACGTGCTTTCGATAGCAATGATTCCTTGCTTGACACCATAACCGAACAACATGGCGATGCCCAATACAGCTAAATGTAAAGCTAGAACATCGATAGAGCTTGCACGAACAGTCTGAATACCAGCCAGTGGGCGACTACCGACGGCATACACACCTCTGAAATGGGAAAATTCGCGCTATCATGACGGTAATAATTTGAGGCAATAGGGGTTTTGTATGATCACGTGCAGGCAATCATGTTAGATGGCAGAACAATAGAATCATCATTTGACTCTTGGGGATTGAATTCATTCTCATTGCGCAAAACCTGTATATATGAAGGTTGCATTCGTGGTCCATTTAGCTTGTCAAAGATCAGATTTCCAATATTGAGGTCGATGCTACATATTTGACGTTGACAATGATCAATAATGTTGGTGGTGCTAATGATGATGATTATGATGATATACGATGTTGAGGACGACAATGACACATGAAGGTTATGATGATGCATGATTATATATCAAGGTGATGAAGACGACGATAATGGTACGTGGTGGTGATGATGCATGGTGATGATTATGACGACAGTGGTCGTGATGATAATAATGACAATGATTATATTATTATTGCGTCTCTAAAATAACCATTCCACATACCTAATGGATATGTTAACTTCCTGTGCAGTATCAATCCTCTCTCTCTTTACCCATCCCTTGTAAGTAGCAATATTGACCCACATCACACCAAATATGATCGAGAACGTCAAGCCAAGAGTAGCGCTTGCCAGACCAAAATCGCCACCATTTTCGAATCCGAGCTAAAAAAAATAAAGCAATCAAGTCCAGAATTAGCTTATGGTTAAGTTCCATAAATATTTTCATTGGTTCGAGGTCAGGGTGTTGGGCTTCCTGTGGTTGGTGTCCCCAGCTCCCCCCTGATCCTCCATCCCTGAAGATAATCTGGACAAGGCGTAAGACCAGGAAGTCAAGGCCAAGAAAACAGAAATGAGACAAACCTTTTTGTATGTTGCTGTGAGGCCGCCAGCCGTGCCGTGTCCACCAGCAAAACCCACTGGTAAAATTGAAGCAAACATTGGATTCACTCCAAACACGGGAATCTAAAAGAAAAGAAAGCTGCATTAAACCCAACCGAGTTAGAAAAGTACTGGTCCGGAACACAGACTGAGAAGAGCTCAGAAAAGTATAGATGGAGCCGTTCGACATTCTGATTGGATGAGATGTCTCGCACGCTGTGATTAGTTCAAAGGATGGCGTCACTATACTTGCACTGTGCCTCCGAGTTTTAATGCGGCATTCTGATGGGATGAGATGTCTCGAGTGATTGGTTCAATGAATGGCATAAATTCTCACCTGCCCTGTGCCTCCGATTTTCGTTCTCGCTCATAATCTACTCTAGACTGCGATATTCCTACATATAGAGGGCTAACAATGTTTGAATAGGAAAAAAGATCCTAAAAGGATCAACAATCACCTACCAAGAGGGCTCCAGTGACGACCAGCGCTACAATCCATTGACCCCAGGCTATTATCATACCATACATGAGCTGAGGACCGGCCTGATTCCAAATAACTTTAACATTAGGTATCTTGGTGCCAAGGAACAGCGATGAGAATACAATGTTGATCAGAAAGCCTGCGAGGCTATACCTGGAAGAATATATCTCGTTCAGTATTGAACGGCTGGCTATTCCTCCGTGCAGAGAAAATACATTTGCGCGATATCTTGACTTTTCGGACGAGGGGTCAAAGTTCTCCTTGAAGCACTCCTTAACAATTAGCGAAAAAAATTAATCAAAACATTAAGCCGACGTAAATATTGTAACCCTAAAATAATTTGAATGATTTAACGGTATATGGTATACTTACGGTATATGGCATACTTACGGTATATGGTATGTGGTTTATGGGGGAAAATAGGCATATATCGCAATTGCGTGCATCAGGATAATCCGCGCGCGACGTGGTGTATAAAAGTCGTATAATTATGTTTGCGAAGACTGTAGTTTACGTAATGAATGCCACATGTTAGAAAGCGAAACCCCAGAAACAAGGAAAATCCTGATTCATTGATCAATAATTTTCATATATTTACTCTACTAGCTTTCAAAAAATCCTTTTCAAATGTATTTTTACGGCGTCCCGTTGTACAGACCACATGAGGTGGATTGAATGGTGGAAACGAGCCACGGAAATGAAAAGACAGACGACTAGAACATCAAACAAGAAAATACAAGACAACAGTGATTTGCATAAACCATGGACTATACAATGTTATGAATTAATATCATAATCATGTTTGAAATTTTACAAGAAAGAAGGTACCAAAGTAACAGAAGACGGCAGGTTTTAAAAAAAATGATAGTCTATACATACCATCCTTGGGTGAAGTTGAGCTTGATAAAAGTCGATACATTAACATTGAGACTCGCGAGTTGAAGCGTCGCAAGTCCAAGAATTCCACCTATGACTGATGCAGGAAGATAAAGCTTCTGGAAAATACAACAGTACAACCTCAAGAGCTTGCCAATGACGAGCAGAAAGCACAGAAAACAGAACGAAGCGACTGCGGAGTAGGCCATGGGTTGTTGCGGTTTAGCACAGACCCCATCTTGTAAGATAAAGTCATTCAGGCAAAAGCATGATGGTCCTGCTGTAGTGTGATTGCTACAGATGCCGTTAACTCCACAGGAGTTGATATCAGAAGCGTTACAAGCCATGTACAGAGAATACTAGAGAGAAAGTCTTGCAGCACTTTATCAATGTGTACTACAAAGAGCCAAAACTGTCAACATTAGTTCGATTTTGAAAACAGAATTTGATACCAGAGATTGTTAACTTGATTGACTATATTTAATGCGGTTCTTGACAGATGAGCTGTCGATATGGATTTCGATTGGTCCGTTGGTTTCCTAAGTGAAGCGGACCGACCGTCGCAGGCATCGCATGATACAAACCATACAATGGTGCCACTCCCCCTAACAAGCCCTCTCTTCCACCCGACGTGGTCGGATGATAAAACTCCAACAGCTATCCCGAGCAAAAAAAATCAGGAAAAGGAATACGAACATTATGCTATAGAAAAAAATGGAGTGACTTTATCAAGCGTGGCCGGGGACAAGCAGTTCCATTCCCGTTTTTTTCTTGATATTTATTCCATCATAATGGTAAATATTGAAAATCAATGTGAATGTCCCATTCACCTAATGTGCCTTTAAATTCTCCACTATAACAGTATAAATCTAAAGATAGTGCAAACACCATCATAATTGTAAATATTGAAAATCAATGTGAATGTCCCATTCACCTAATGTGCCTTTAAATTCTCCACTATAACAGTATAAATCTAAAGCATCTTTAGTCCCGGTTTAGATGTCGAAGTTCACGTGCCGAATCTAATTAAATGAAGTCAAACAATAGGGCCTTAGTCTACTCCGGGCCCTGGAATTACTGAAAAATAACCAAACAGCCAGAAAATTTCAACGTCGGTAAAGTGACGGAAACAAGATGTTGTCACATATTTACTGCCTGTGACCATGGAGACTTGGTGGTACAGTAGATGTCTTTACATTGCTTGGCTCACAGACTAGTTCATTTTGTCTCTAAAAATGATTTGGTTCAATGGCATATTAGACACTGCAATCTGAGATCGCGTGTGCGAGAATCCAGTTAAAAGGGAAATAGGATCGATGTATATTGTTCACATTGGCAGGGAAATACAATCGTAAATAGTATGTATAGACTATTATTTCTCACTAACGCACGCACGTTAGAAAAGCTACAAAGTCATAGCGCTCCTTCCCTGTTTTTAGGGGAGGGGTGGGTAGCGGCTGTACTGACACAGGCTATTGCTCATGATGACACAAGACAGTGGGAACCAAAATTTATAAAGCTTACTTCCCCCAAAGAACCACTACAATATGATACAAAAACCATTACTTTATTAACACATATTAATCCTTTCTAACCTAATAATCCACAAACCTAATTCACCAACATAACATTATACTCGAACCAACCTTAACATTCCTCGCTCCGTTCTTAGATTATGGGCAAATCAATGTGATATGGGACTACACTAAATAACCAAAAATAATCCAGTACTATTAGCGACCTTAAGATTTGCAAAATCTACGACGGCGACGTCAACCGGAAGTGTAAATAATATCTCTTTGGGGTTCTGTTCATTGGGGATTTCATTCAAAACATTGTGAGTAAGGTCAACTCATCCACAGGGAAGACAGACTTTGATGGCGCAAGACCCCAAAGTGAAGTTATTTACACTTGACCTCACCGTCGTAGATTTTGCAAATCTTAAGGTCTCTAATGACTAAGGGATGGGTACAATGATTTCTTTCTATATCAATGAGAACAATATGGGAATGTACATAACTTGTGTCTGGATAATAATCATTCCTCATGAACGTTTTTCTCGCCATCTTCTGGAGTTTTTCTCCATACTTTCGAACATCTAAGGAGCTATGTCTGACACCCTAACTACCAACTTTCCATAACCTGGTGATGTGTTCTGCGATCTTTCATCCTGGGCTACCTGTGGGATGGTAGCTGTTTTGAAACGAAACTGAAATTGTATTTTCTAAACAATGTCTCTACATTTCAACCACTATCCCTCGAGCATGTGCAACTCAAGGCTACAGTTCTCTTAGGCTCTTCTTAACTTGTCCAGCGTTGTTGCGTTACTCTAGATAACAGACGTAGCGTGACAGACAGAAGCTATCAAACTACCGCAGCTTCGTGTGGGAGAATACCTCAACAATCGACTGCGTGACCTCGGCGACTGCATATTGCGTGACCTCGGTGAATGCGTACTGCGTGACCTTGGTGACTGCATGTTGCGTGGTCTTAGTTCTTTATTCTTTCTTTCAGGACTTCCGGTCGAATCTGTCGATATCTTCTTATTACTGTTTTCTTGCTGGATCTGACATTTTGGACACGGAGAAGAAGCACCATTCACGTCTTTTCCCGTGCTAAATGACCTTAGAGACGACAACCGCTCCACTCTGTCGTCCGCATTCTCTTCATCTGATTTCGAGTTTTCACATTCCGTCGTCCTCGTCGTCCTCGATTTAAATCCATTTCGTTTTGAAGAATTCGTTGAAGCCTTTCTCCTTGGGCTGCCATTGAAAAAGACGTCTGTGATCTTCCCCTGGCTACTATCCGAGTCCAGGTCCGAAGATCTTCGACCTCCTCGTTTATTTCTCCGGGCTGGGCTGCTTGGATCTTCCAGCTTTTGTTTCTTGGTTGGTAGCACGTCGTTTAATGATACCGTTCTGTTCCTCGATCTTCGTAAGCAATTTTCCCTCAACACTTTATTTTCCCTGAGCGGCTCGTCTTTGTCGGATAACTGGAGTCTTTCTGCGCTAATTATAGTAGGAAGCCTCTCGTGTTCAGGCTCAGTGTCGTCGGTTGTCCCGGCTTCTTCTTCGCTTCTGGTTGATACTCTTCTCGACCTCGTGCTTCTTGTTTCCCGTGGTATATCGGAGTTTATACCATCAGCTACATCCCCTGCACTTTTTGATCTAGTTCGTCCAGACGTTTTTACTTGTCCATCATAGGATTCCTGTTTGCGTTGTTTACTACTGCGCAAGGAGCGCGCAGGGCTTGGTGGTATATCTAACTCTACTCTCGTTGATTCAGTCTCTTCAGAGGTAGAGTCAGATGTTTGTCCTCGGGTTCGTGGTCTTGTAAGTCCTATCCTGTTGGCCTCCTCCGCCTTAACATCACCACTGTCGTCAGTAACCTGTTTGGATGTTGAACGTTGATGCCTTCGCGTCGTAACTTTTGTTGATTCACATTCATCCAGTTTTTCTTTCGCTACTTTGCTTTCATCGGTAGAAACGACCGCGATAGTCTGTTCCAACGAAATATCACCTTGACTTTGAGACCTCGTAGATCTTTTGGGCGTGTCACACTCCTCCTTCCTGTCGTCTTCCTCGTCTGCTTTAGATTCGGAGTCTACTGCTTCTTTAGCACCCCCTGATTTATTAACCCCTCGAGAATCTTGGTTATCCGACTTCAAACGGTTATCCACGTCCTTTCTTGATCTGTGCGAAGAAATCCCCCTCAAACGTCGCCGGGTTTTGATCTGAGGTGAATCTTCCGAGTCAGAAGAGTCGTATCCGCCTCGTACATCCCCCTCGGAACATTCACTAGGTTCGTTACTTTGACTAATTTCTGCGGTAATTTCCTCACCACTCGTTTGGCCGCTGTTACTTGACTGCGCACTGGAAGATGACACTGATTCTAAGCTACCTTCTGCGACAGGACCTCTAGCTGGTTCACTACCATCGCCACTGTAGTTTTTACCACAGGCTTCCCGTACCCATCTGAGATCGTTTTCATCTATATCGATGGTATCGTCGGTCATCACTTCGTGCGCTTTCCAGAATACTTGTTCCCGTGCACGAAATAATTCACGCCGCATTTTTTCTCGCTTGCTGACCATGTAACAGAGATTTCGAAGCTGCAGGGAGAAAAAAGGTTTAAGAATCGATGTTAAATACAACTGAGCGATGCATGGAGCACAGCTACTCGACGCACGCCTGTCACAAGAGACTCTACTGCCACTCCTGGGTTCAAGCCATTTACTCTCAGAAAATCACTCGCTGGTTTTTATCACTTACGCAGATCACTTACCCTTTCAAGGTCACAGCGCATTTTCATAAGTTCTTCGATTTGTATTTGTAGACTACGACTTGCCATGCCCTGGAATTCAAAAAACAAATTCTCATTAGTCTTACAACATGTGGAATTGAGATTTTTTTCTCTCTTCCTTCTCGTAAAACAATTGGATCAGAGAGAGAATGAAAGCAAATTTGAAGTACTCCATCCGTCCCTATTAACTACCACACATCCCCCAATCTTGACCGCGCATGCTTGACAGACAAGTATACTGACCTGTTTTCCGCACAGTTTTTCTTGCTGTTCTAACGACGGAGGAAGCAAGGGAAGATCATCACGAGCCTGTGACATAAAAAAATATTAGTGAATTCACAGTCAATAAAAGGTGATTTACGAAGTCTCTTAGACCCGTCGTAAAGACAAATCATAGATTTAAAGTCATTCTAATACCAACCTTTCTCTTGAGGGTCCAGAATGCGTGTATGTGAGCAGCCAGCTCCTTGGGGATGTTCAAATCCTTGGCAGCTTCTGCTACATCAACATACTTATAAAACTCTGTCTCCATCTGTTTTAACCTGAATATTAAAAAAGGAACATTTTAACGGGTAATGCGGGGCAATCATGGTGACTGGTAAAGTAGTACTTACCGTTTTTGTCTAAGATTTTCAGCTTCTTCGGCGTCTTGCTTAGCTTTTTCTGGTGACCTTGGTGGAGACTTGCTTTTGTACCCATGTTTACTACAATAACACTGTAAACAAGCAAAAAAGAAAATATTTTTGAATATTTCTGTAGCTTTACTTTTTCAGGCCTCATTCTGCTATGGAGTACATGTCAAAAGTCACGGCACGGTTACGGCGCGGCGCAGACACAGCACCGAGTGTCGAATGTTTACATACATGGCATGATACTGACACGGTCAATGCAAGGCGCGGTCCGTGCCGTGAGTTTTTTATAATCATACGAAAACTGCTCTAAGGCCTATACATACACAGCATGATACACTAATCACACTTACTAGATGCCGAACACCATCAACAGCGGAGTCATCCAGGATTGTTTTCATTTCAAGACCATGTTGGAATCCACAGGTCACGTGGAATGCAGTCATGCAGGTTTTTACCTGAAATAGAATGTTAAAAAATATATTCATTTAGTTAAAAGCAATGCTCTCCCATCTTCGGCATCAACCCTTGTCGTTCTATTGTTGTTGTTGTTGTTGTTGCTGTTGTTGTTGTTGTTGTTGTTGTTTCTGTTGCTTGTCGGGAAGATTTCCAACAAAGTATATATCTCAATTTTATTCGAATAAACATATGGTTCCTAAAAACAAGAATTCTCTCCTTCTCGCTAGCTTCTCTCTCACGTCCTCTCACGCTACGTCACTTCCGCTAATGTCGCCTAACTTCAGGCCCGACACTGCTATTTTTTGTTACTTAATGATGTTCACAGACATGATGATGATATACAAGTGACTACATACCGTACACTGAATACAAGCTCCTTGTTTCTCCCTACACAAGAAACACACTAGATTCCACCTCTTGGCCTGTATAACGAAAACAAATTCACACATAAGACATCACTGTAACCTTCTAGTTGCAGAACCTCACAATGATCAGCATCAGGTTCCTTGGATAATCTTTACTTACAGGAATATTTTCAAGTTTTACGATTGGTTCCATTTTTTCGACAGTACCAAAGCCAACTTCTGGTACCCATAGAGCACAGCTGACATGAATCCAATTCTTTCCTTTCCTGTCAATCAAGAAAAGATGGTGGATTATTTGTTTCAATACAATAGCCAAATTTCATGTGACGTAAGCCTTTGTTATTCATGTGCCAACCAGAGATGGATTGGCTGATGAAACAAAGCAACTTGTGAAGAGCTTTGTGGCACCACCCCTCCCTCCCTCCCACCCACCGGCTTCAGTACTATCTGACTTTTAAATTGTATGATGCAGTCAAGTTTGTTATTGGTCAACTTACTTTGCTCCACCCCTCCCTCCCACCAGCTTCAGTACTATTTGACTTTTAAATTGTATGATGCAGTCAAGTTTGTTATTGGTCAACTAACTTTGCTCCACCCCTCCCTCCCACCGGCTTCAGTACTATCTGACTTTTAAATTGTATAATGCAGTCAAGTTTGTTATTGGTCAACTAACTTTGCTCCACCCCTCCCTCCCACCAGCTTCAGTACCATGACTTTTAAATTGTATGATGCAGTCAAGTTTGTTATTGGTCAACTTACTTTGTTGGTTTCATGGCGCCACCAGGATTAGGGCACAACTGACAAGCAGGTTTAGAGACATTCTTCCTACAAGGCCGACATAGCCAGCTACCTGATGGAATGTGTTGAATGCCATAACAAGCCTGGTGCACACAAATGTCACATGAATCACAGAATACCATCTCGTTACCCTCTTCACTGTCAGGCTAAAAAAGAATTGACAAATGACAATCAAAGTTATGCATCTTTTTAAAAAAATCATTTGTTGAAGAAAACAGGACCTGTATAATTCCCTTGTAGCACGTCAGAATGCAGCTCTATTTGGAGGACAAAAAATAGGTTTCCAATTCTCAGGAGATTGAAATTCTTTTGTTTTGTCCTCCAAATTGAGCTGCTTTGATGTCATGAGCAAGGGGTCTATACTGAATGGAACAATCTTTACTTTGCAGATACAACAACAGGCTCCACCTTCTACAAAGTTATCCAATCATGATGGATAATCCAAGTCTATCCTTATAGGCCGAGTTCCTAAAGGCAAGGACTGTGAAGCACCCTAAAAAGTGGGGGCTAACATTGCAAAATACAAGACTAGAAAAGAGGAGTTTTTGAATAAAGGAAAAGTACTCACCGACTGGCAGACTTCACAGCATACACTCTCATCATATTCAATACTAAGTCCCTTCTGGGTAGCTATAGCATAACCCATATTCTCGTAGCATTTATCCTCCATGTATGATATTGCTTTTTCTAAGGCTGCTTCTTCAAGCTCTAGACGTCCTGTGTGGGAAAATAAAAGAGAAGAATTTGTATGAGGTGGAGGGTCACAATATGGTGTGCTATGACGTCACAGTCTGTGGGTGGTACTGGAGGTTTACAACTCACTATTGTGGTTGCTAGGGTCACAAGTTAAACCCCAAGTTGTGCACCATATGTGAGCTTAGTTTCAGGGTTCAAAATTCCCCCAAGATAATTGGCTAAATGCGAGTTGAGAATTACGAGTGAAAAGAATCGAGTGAAAAGAAATTTTCACTGGCAATTTACCTAATAACAAATATTCAGTAGCTTACCTTTGTTCCTTCTTGACTTGTTGAGATTATATAACCATTCTACATCTATACGACTTAAATCATAATTACAAGGAGATTTCCCTTTTCTTTTATCTTCAGAGTTCAATAACTTCCCTGAGCTGTGAAGGGAGAAGGTAAATTTACAATCAACACACTAAAAACATATATCTGTGGATATTCCTTTCTACATAGAGAAGTGCTAAGATAAATGTAGTGCCAATGACTTACAGTGACTTAAGGCTTGCTTTAAAATAGTGAAAATCCTGGTAACACGTGCCCCCAACCACCAGAGCTTACACTCAGGGCTTCTTACCAGGATTTTACAGTAATTTATATATCTAAATACTTACAGTTTAAATGTTGATGTCTTCTTGGGAGTCTCTACATTGCTGTGTAGAAAGAAACAAAAACGTATGTCAGAAAAATAGCAACCATAAAAAATATTTCTTAGTTCAGAAAGGTTGTTTTACTAAGCAGTTATCATAGCTGAGCGGACAGTCAAATATTCTTTAATTTGTTTATGAAGTCATTAAAGCATGTGAAACTGCTATAATATGTGCAATATGTGTCATTGAAGCATAATTTACTGAAATAATTTAGAACTGGATTTGTTTAGACAACAAAAGATGTTTAAAATACAACAGAAATAATGATTTACTGTACCTAAAAGATGGCTGGGAAAGTCCCTCTGGATGAACTGGTACCTAGATAAATAAATCAGATACTTTATCATATTTTAAGTACAATTATGTAACAAAGGTCAACAGAGGAAGATCTCAACCAACGTATTACCTTGAAATCAAAATATAACATCTTTCTTCCATTCAATATTCCCATTTTTCTTCCTGTTCAGCAATACTCCAAATTGCTTCCTTTCCCCAAAGGCAAACATTGTCATTTTCAAATTAATTCCCAAAGTACACTTCACTCCCACACACAGCGACAATACCAAAGTATTCAATTCCTAAATCTTCATGTTCAATTCAATTTTTTAATTGTAATAAAAATTTACCTGAACTCCTCTCTCCCATTCTTGTCGCCAAGGGTCAACAATCGTCATATAGTTTTCAGGATTTAAGATTTGAGTGTCCGGTAGCTTCATTGCACTGATCAGATCAGTGCGAAAAATCTGTCAGAAAAATTTAAAGAATATTATACATAACAATTATGACCATAAAACATAAAATGAAAAGCACAGAAAAATACAATTTTTCATGGGTTACTTTAATATATATGTTACATTGTTGCAAGGGAAAACAAAGTTGGCTGAAATAATATTGTACAGGATAAGGAATATTTTTTTAGCATAAAGAAGGTTAGATATTCTATTAGGCACAGTGTTGTTTTTCCTAGGCCTTATTTATGTCAGTTGAAGTCTAGATCCAAGTATCAACACAGACTTTATTATTTTATTAGAAAGAACAATATAATAGTCAAGCAAAATAGCAAAACAATATGAGGGATTTGATTCAAACTATGACCAAAAATATCACTTGAAATTTTATTTTTAAACTATATTTTAAAACAAAGTAAGGAATGCATAGGAAATGAATATTAGAAAATTAGGAAGGAATAATTAACTAAAAAGTATATTATATATTAAACTTAGTGCATTATTTTGATCTAATTCACATGCAAATTTGCAAAGTAGTAAATTATTATTATTATTAATTATTATTAACTTGAATTTAAGACTTCATGAAACGAGATAAAACTTTGTTTTTATGAAGTTTGATTACATTTGCTGTAAATAAATTGAAATTAAGTTCGATAATTATTGTGAGACGAGGAAAATCTGTGATAAAAATTAAGCACTTTTATATGGATGAAAACCTGTTCTTTTTGGATTAATTTTCTTGTCAGCAAATAAAAATGTGTCATATGACAAAAAGAAAGCAAGATTTGACAGCATTTCATGAATTCAATTTAGATGACTGACTTTATAATGTGAACATTGAAACAATATTCTGAGCAATGTCATCTTAACACACACCAACCTACAGTATACAAGGCCATTTTTACCTCATATTCAAAATACATCATCAAATAGAACTCAAATAAAAGCTAAATGGAAGAAGGATTCGTTCGCTAAATTTTGAAATTGGATTTGAATACATTCACAGGAAGTTTAAGGCAGATGTGAGCTTGAGAAGTCACACCAAACAGAAACCTGCCTACACCATGAAAAATTCTCATAAAAATACTTCAATTTTACAGAAAATCTTAGCAAAGAAGTACAATGAATATAATGTCACTAAAAACCTAATATAAAATGATATTCTACCAATACATGTATAGAAGTGTACGTTTTCTGCCTAAAGACACAAGGTTAGCATTGAGGACTTTCACTGCTTTTCTAAATAATTTATACAGTTCACACATCATCGAATGTCTAGAAATCACATTTACTAGAAACATAAACGTTGTTTTACCATAATCAGTGAAAATATCATCCAGTATCTTCACTTCTAATTTCTGCAGTAAGCACAAACTCGCTTGAATGGTATGGTGATAAATGTATTCCAGTAAAACGCCTGGGTTAAGATTCCGTCTGGATCTTGTGATTCAGACATGCAAATGAGCCTAGCTATGTGTTGACACCTGAGACGCAAGGCTATAAATTTGGAAATGGAATTTTCTGCAAATGGCTTTTGATCCTGAGGTGTGGTTAATAATTATTGTTCCAACAATTTCTAATAATTTATTCGTAAATTATTAACAATATTTATTAACAAAGATATTTTAATAATTTTCAACAAAAACATGCATTAATATTCTTAAGTGAAAAGGTTAGAATTTGAACTTTTTTGTCTCGAGCAATTTGCAACAGTTCAAAAAAATTGAAAAAAGGTTAATAATACAAAAAAGCTGTACGATAAATAATAAAGAATACAGATAAGATTTCTTTGAGATTCTAGAATATTTTATTACAGTAGCTTTTTATTGATGAGTAATTCCAGGTTATCAAATTAAGATTGCAATCAAATGGGATAATAACCATTTATATCAATCTAATAATAGAATAGTAAAACAACAAAACTAATCTCAAAAATAAATTGCTCATAACCAGCTTTTGCATTTTGAACATACTGGCATTTTTTATATTTTTTTTATTTTTTTGGCATAAATCTATTTTAAAGGCCATTTACAAGTTTCTGGTATTTTCCTCAGACGACCATGTAAGCATAAAACCCCTCTGAAATATAGTGAAAGGCACAGACATCACGATATCAATGCGGCAAGCATCCTTCCTGTCTATTATCGTCCTCATAAAAATAATACTCAACTGATAAGCGATATAATAAATTTTATATAGAAAAAAAAGCTACAACAATAATGCTAAGGGTGGTGCAAATTTTTGCCTAAAATAACAATCTACTTCTGTGATGTGTAAATTTAACTAGAAATTTTAAAGGAATAACAACCTTACTAATTCTTCTTATAACAAGATTACTTGGTGCTTAATTACTTAACCAGAATATCAAAGGTATAAAGCATTAATTGTATTGTACATTATAATAATGAGCAACAGACATCAGATTTTAGGTACTTAGTGATGGTGTCTATGTAGGAAACTGCCCTCTTTTGGTTTTAGTTTTGAAGAAAAAAGCTAGATCATGAAATGACAAAACCGAAATGACATGACAAACTTAATGGGATAGAACCAGGAAATACTGGCATTGCATGAGATTGAATTTTTGATATTAATGCTTGGTATCAGGCTGTTTTATGCTATTAAGAATAGACTCCCCAGGATGAAAGTTATGAAAAAGTAAAAAAAATAAAAAATAAATCTATTCTATCATGCTCGCACTCAAATTTTGTATGGGATAAAATATCAATTCTAGCATAACTGTAGCCCAGCCCATGTGAAAACGCTTGTTAACATTTATTACGTGATGTTTATTACTAAAATTCCACCGTGCATATCATTACAAGCATTATGAATAGAATAAATGTTTCAGCAAGAAATTTCCCTATTTAGGTAGGACAGGAAGCTATACATATAACGAGGCAGGTTGAAAAATCTATTGAAAATGTGGTGGTTGACTTCTGATAAAAGTATTTTGTGTTAAGAGATATTTAGGGGATTAAATTGGACCGACATTAAAATATAAGATTCCTTACCTCAGCTGGCTTAGTGATACGGCCATCAGGAGACAAGAAAGGAACCGGTGATGGAGGACGTGAAGAAGCTAAAGAAGATACACAACATTAGAAAAATATGCAAGAATAATTTGCAATAACTCTAACTTGAGTATTATACTACACACTGTATGCAATTCTAATAACAAAAAAAAGTAATATAATAATATAAACTTAATAGATTTGAATCACTCTTCAGAACTAGTAAAGATTACTGTAAATAATCCACCTCCACCACCCGAGAGAATAGAGAATAGAATATCTCTTGGGTGTCTTTATGAATGACCCTCACCCAATATAACACAGAAAAATGTCTGCTTTGGAACATGAAGTAAAAAACGATAGCAGTTTTTCATACATACATTTCCATTCATCAGCCATAATAGCATTGAGATCCCTGTATTAAAAACAGACAAGAATAATATAAATAATGAAATATGATAAACAATATGAAATAATCAGGGCTAAAAAATAATGGCTGGTCAACGGACAATGTCCATCCAAATGCCTCTCAGGCCGGTCTCCTTGACGGGTCACCTTGACTGGTCATATTTTGATCAACTGGTTCGCTTTGGCCGATCATCATGTCCAGCCACTGAGCAGCCATTATTTTTACTGCTGATAATAATAATGAACTTAATATTGTGACTAAATAATCAGCACACAGGTATCCCAAAGGACATAAAATTCAAAACCAGAGTTTAACAAGACTCGCATGGTCCTTAGTTATGAAAAGCTTAGCATCAATTAAAGTTTGGATAGAGTGGTTACTGACTGTGATAACAAAAACAAGGCTCAGAAGCAACAAAAGAATCCTGAAACTTGTCTGATTGTTACTGTACAGCCCTGAGGCAGAAAGTTTTATTTTTGGGCACTCGACCAGAACAACAGATTCATAAGTTCTTTATTGTTCCGTTACAAGCATATCTAACTCTGATCTCTAAAATCCATATTAACTATGAATATTATTTTACTAGCAGCTAGAAAATGAATACAATCCCAATATAAGGAACTCAAGGGCTCTTAATACATGAGGAACATGGCCTATACAGTCAATGTCATTAAAGTTGTCCACCAAAAAAGATATGCAGACCAAAAGAAATGTCAGGCGATACCTAATACACTCGTTCTAAATGCTTAATACCAGTAATTATCGTATAAGTAGAGTTCATAATTATTATTCTCTGTTCATTGTTACTCATTATTGAGTTTGAAACCAGAATTTATATTGTTTAAAACAAATAAACAAATCATCATATGCTACTTTTGGTTTTTAAGTCTTTTTTCACAGGACAACCTTTTTGACAATGTCTGTATAAATTAGATCTTATGTATAGTTTTTAACAAAAGACATAGTATACTCACCCTTTATAATCCATTGGCTTCAACCTCTTACTTGGCCTTTCATCATTCTCTACATCTTCTAAACAAAACAGATCAAAATTTGAATAATCATTAATATAGATAAGTAAAGCATACAACATAAAGACTGAAAAATATAATTTATTGCTTTCATAAGCTACAAACTTTTGCAGCTTATACCAAAACTTTTTCTCACTAAGCAAACCTCAAATTTAACTACTACAACCTCGATCTTCACAATATAATTTCTAAACATATACAAAAAATAATTATGATGCAAATTAATGCTACAGAAAAAATCAAATGGAAAATAAGTTATTTACAATATTTCTGTACAATAAGAAATATTGATATTTTCATGTATCTTGTATATCAGCTTTAATGACAGGCTATGTATTTTGAGGAAGGATATCTAGAACGTGCTTTTTATCAAGATTATTATTCTTGATCTGATATTCTTTATGAATGAATGTTTAAAGAAGCATTCAAGCATTGAATTTCTATAATAAACTATGATCCTAGTGAAAAATGGTTTCAATCAACAACTAAGGTATCTTAAAGGACTGTAACTTTTTATGGATCAGACAGTATTATTTAAACAACGTTTATTTATAAACAATTTGTGATTCAGATATGGAGGTAAAAATTATGCAAAATATATGCTAATTAGGTTATAATCCTAAGATCTCAAACGGTACGAACCTCGACATATCACCCGATGACAGGAACAGAATACAAACAAACTTTAAACCTACAAGAATAAATCATTTCTAACAGCGTGGACGGTATTCTATCAATAATAAATGCCCAGCTCGATAAAAATCATGAAGTTCGAAATTTGATCATAACACGATGCATCGAGTCGTGTTGAGCTAAACGAACACTTAGAAACAGGGTCATTCATACTCTCAAAAATATTTCTCCGCTATTGGATTGATCAGATCCTAATAATCAGACATTATATAACGTTCTGGGACCCAAAGGTCGAATTTTGGTGGACTTTGAGTTTCAACGTGAACGATAATCATAAAATCGTTGTATTACGTTACGGTTTTTCCACGCACTTCGCGACCACGACCGGCGCCATCTCGCACAAACATCTCTATTTACCTCGCTTAAAGCGAAATATCAATATCTAGAAAAAGTCCTGAGAGTTAATATCGACTATCTATGGCAATAAGAAGCTTGAACGAGAAGAAAAGACAATAATTTTCCAAGCACTTCTTTGCTTCTTGCATAAATTACACTCACTAAAAACCATCACAATCGAAAGTGGAGGCGAGGTCTTACCTAATAATGAAACATCAGTGCTTCTTTTCCCACTCTTTGAGTTCAAACCCATCCTTAAAATCCACGCAGAATGACACTCAAGGACTTTAAGAATCAAGACAAGTAACAAATCTGTCGTTTCTTGGTCTTTTTGGGGGTCAAAATCGGTAGAAACTCAGCCATATTAAAGTCTTCCCGCCAAACAGCAGACGTCCCTCGCTAAAAACCACTCAGGCATCAGGCATCACACGTGGTGACGTCATGGCTTCATGTGACGAAACCACAGGCATCCCAAAATATCAATCGCTCCAGCACAGGAACCCCACGATTACTTTGGAAAAGGTTCCGTTCACGTCAGTGTTGTTTGACGTCTCACAGCAGCCGCTTGTGTTGAGAACAGCCTCAAACTGTTCTATATTCTGGATGAAAGGTTATCTGTGCCCTTAGGACAATAGTTAGTTCTAGCGAGGGGGGGGGGGGGGCAATACTCCCTTGGAGCGGAGGGTGGGGTAACTGTAATGTAAAGCAAAAAGTAGAAAATTTCTTCTTGAAATTATTTTATGATTTCTTCCAATGTTTTTCCTCTTGATACGCCTTATTTACTGAATCCAGTCCTAAGGAGTTTTTTTTTTTCGTCCCCCCCTCCCCCCCCCCCCCCCCCCCCTCTTCCTTAAGGAACAACTTCGCGGAAGTCAGCATGTTGAACTACATGAATACTAAAATGTTTCAAGTGTCCTTATTACCCATCTCATACAGATGTAATACTGGAATGAAAGGTCATTTAGTACATATGCATTGCCTCTATTCCCCGCAGGCACAACCCGATGATAAGGGAAAGCCGGATCAAATCAAAATACGGATACGCAGCTAATATTAAAAGTCTACATTATTGTTTTCGTATGGTACCAGCTATTAAGTTACACAAACCAAAACCCGTCAGTTTTCTAGTTACTTGTCTTGGCATTTCATTTTTTCAATTAATCAATAGCTCTTGGCGATAATTTGAGAAATTTACAAGTTCAAGCCCAACTGAATATAAGCTAAAACGAGTTGGTTGGAGTTAGATTCGGTGTCACAAGTAGATCATGGACGCATCTATATTGAATACAAAGATATTTTTTCACTTTATTCCATGAATAAAGACTGAGATTAATGCTAGTTATCTATCTATAACTCGGTTTTTAAGTTAACTTTGATGTCATCTAGAATTTAGATGGTCAAACTCTGATGTCGCTAAGTCATGTACTTCAAAGACTACAATGTAATTTTACTGAAGCACGATAAAAGATCACCTTGCACGAATCCATGCACCTTGGTCTAAGAAGATCTTGATAACTTTAATGCCATCGCCTAATGCGTTCTACAGATGCTTCTTGGCTTCTGTCACATATTGGTGACTCCCTCTGTTTGACGTACATCCCACTTGAGAGTGAGCACTTAATACGATTTAAAACCACGGGGCTTTTAATCTTTCATCCACCAAACTGGAATCGGCGTCAGTCAACAATTAAGGAGTTAGTGCCTATGAAGAATCCTGTCAAATCAGACGAATCCGCCAACAAAAATTCCTAAAAGCACTTGACCTCAGAAAAATCCAGCCAGTGACATTCACAAAGCTTTAATAAACGAAAAGAGATTTAATGCGTGTTCCTTACATTTGATAAACTAGATTGCAACCCAAGACCCATATTTGGGGTGTTTTGAGATGGATCTTCCATCTAAACTGATATATATATGTATACATATGCCTATATCCTAATATATACGTAACTACATACATGCATAACTACCGTTATATATGCACGTATTTTTTTTTCTAAAGGGGCGACTTGAAGCTTTTCAAACGCAATCAGTTGTGTTGTTTTTGCACTTAAGATATCTTTTCACAAACACTGTTTGAAGTCGATCTTGAGATCCGTGATGATAAAATAATCACGATGTGGAGTCCGCAACGAATTTTTGACCACGAAAACCAATCTATAGTGACTAGTTTTTTTTTTTTTTAGGCCACGGATAGCTATAAATAACGTTAAAACCCAGTTGGGAGGCTAAGTCGTCTTCTTATTACTGGACCAGTTGGTGTTAAAAACAGTGTGACTCGACTCAGAAGCTCTTTGACGGCTTCGTCTTCAGCCAAATCAACTGGCAAGTCTCCCTCAGTATTCTTGGTTCGCACAGTAGCTTCACTTCTCAATAAAAAGCGCACGATTTCTAAATACCCCTCACTCGCCGCATAATGAAGTGGTGTCCAACCACGGCCGTCCTTCTTGTTAACATTTGCTCCAAGCTCGACCAAGATTTTCACGCTCCTGAGACTTCCATCTAGCACACACTGCGTCAGTGCAGTCATACCCGATGCGGTGATGGCATCAAGATCGACAGGGTGTCCTTGTTGCTGCATATGATGCATAAAACGTTGCGCATCTCTGAGAACTTCATGTTCCAAGTTCCCTTGATTGCAAACGGATTGTATCACCAAATCAAACGGCTGCGGACACGACCGAGCTCTTCGGAATCGTTCACGACGCCTTGCCTTTCTTAAGCTCTCACACATAAGTTTATCGCACTAAGACTTTTTTCAGTAAGTTATGCTCAAATTGTTTTTTGAAAATGACAGTCGACAAATGAATTCCTTTATAAGTGTGTCCTTCCACGTCACGAACTCGTGACCCCAGTATTTAGTTTGCTTGTTACTGATATAATTGCATGATGCCCTCTTACAGTGTATATCTCTTACGTATGTTCACGCGCTGTACATGCAGTAGGTCTCGTATCAGTATATCGGTCTGACAACAGGTGCTTTAATCAATAACATTACAGAAAATACAGCGCTTTCATTAAGAGCTCAATGCGCGCTTTTCAATCAATAATATTGATCAGAGATCACTGATTGACATCAAAGTCTTAATAAAGTAGGAGTTTCGAAATGAGAGTAGCAAAATGATTTTAGAGTGAAAAAAAGCAACTTGACTGAGCAGAAGGATGATCTCACTAAATCAATCGTGAATTCGACGCTCGCTACGATTAATTTAGCCGATTTTGTCTTTGCCTCCCCATGACTGAGGTAATTACATAGGATTTTTAGCATTTTGTCCTGAGTTCATGACTTTAATACTCTTATTAAAATACTTAGATTCAAATTTCTCTAGATGGTCTTCCTGTGTTAAAACAATAGAGGAAGCCTAAAACTATGAGTCATCATACGCATGAGCACAAGTCAATATCAGCTGATCATGAACACAGTGGGCCTGAAGTTGTTTTCCTGTGATTTGGAATCTTTACACAGGCATGAGAAAAACTCTTTTAGATATAAAATAGATACCTTAATTACCTTCTAGAAATGGCAAAATGTTCAAAATACATGGCTCGAGTACTGAGGGTCGTAGGATTTGCGTTAATGGTTCAAGTTGTGTTGACTTGCGCGTTGATTCCCGAGGAACATGATCATGAAGGGCTTCTTGGTCGATTCCTTTTGGCTTCACAAGAGAAAATCGAAGAGATTGGACAACCTTCTGCTAACGCACAGTCCAAGTCATTTATCTTTCCTCTTAATGATGAAAAGGTACGTACTTTTTTTATAAGTAATGGGCCAGTTAATCTAGAGACTTGAACTCCATTTAAAAACCTTACGTGAAATTTGACATGAACTCGAAACATAGTTCACCACGTATTAACTTGCCATAGTTTCTTGAAAATTAAGCTTACAAAAATATCTTTCCATGTTCCAAATTTCTTTTTCTTATTTTTGTATTACTTTTCAGAGATGTTTTCTTTTAATTTCTTGTGATAAATAGTTTGATAATTGATGACACAAACGTTATAATCCTCTTTAATAATTGCATTAAATAATTTAGTTGGAAAACATCTGTTTGAAAAAGGGGGTCAGAGAGGAGGGTAAAGCTAGAAAGATAGGAAGTTTAAAAAATGTCCTACCATCCAAATTTATCAATGAGAATGCTAAACTGTGATTGGCTAAATTGGTTTATGTTGACACACTAGCTGTCAATCATACAGTTACCTTGGAAACATAGAAGTCTAGTACAAAGTACAAAATGCAATGTAAATGTCTTTAAAAAACTCTCTGGTCCCCATATTTCTGAAATATTATTTTAAGTAAGATTTGTCTCTGATCTCTATCAATGAACCACTTTTGACCCTGTTTTGCTAATTTTGATTTCGTAGAGCAACACTAAGGCAGGAAAAACACAGTCAGGTGGTGAGACCACAGCCCAGGGAGGAATTTTTTCAGCTTCACTTGGCTTTGTACATGCCTTCATTGCTTCAATATCTGTCATCGTTGTGTCTGAACTTGGAGACAAGACTTTCTTTATTGCTGCTATAATGTCGATGCGTCATTCGCGGCTGGTTGTTTTTAGTGGTGCAATGCTTGCATTAGGACTCATGACAATTTTATCAGCTGTTCTTGGCTATGCAACTACTGTCATTCCAAGAAAAATCACACTCTATATTTCCAGTGGACTTTTTTTGTTTTTTGGTCTTAAAATGCTTAAAGAGGGATTTGAAATGGACCCAAATGAAGGACAAGAAGAGCTAGAGGAAGTCCAAGCTGAGTTAAAGAAAAAAGATGAAGAGGTAAGGTATATATATTTGATAGTGTAGGTTACACTGTCAGTAGATTTACATGTAGTACACAAGTAGCGTAGGTTCACATGCATGTGCTTTCAGTTCGACACTGTTGAGCTGTGCCACTGCTATATTTTGCAGTGGTCATTAGTGATAATAATAAAAAGTTAATCCTTTGCATGGATAATAAAATGCGGTTTCCTTTTTCTCACCAAAAGTACCTTTTTTTGGCAGATGTCAATGGAGGAAACCGTTACTCAAGATCCAGAGACAGGAATTATAAGAGGAGGAAAACAGCGCAAGTGGTATCAATTTATATCTCCTATTTTAGTACAGTCATTTACTCTGACATTCTTAGCCGAGTGGGGTGACAGATCACAACTGGCAACAATATTACTCGGCTCAAGAGAAGTAAGTTTGCTGGCAAAGCATTTAATTAATAAAGTAGCAAAATCAAGGAATGGTTTTTAAAGATCCTCACATTTGTTAGAGGTTGCTTAATAATAATAATAATAATAATATAGAGTTCTTGAAAACGCATCTAACAGTAATGTACTGTCATTGTTATTTTAGAATGTTTTAGGGGTTATTATTGGAGGAACAATTGGACATTCCTTATGCACTGGGCTTGCTGTAATTGGTGGCAGAATGATTGCACAAAAGATATCTGTAAAAACAGGTAAGAACTGTTGTTCTTTTAACATTAACCTGTTTACACAACCATTTATCTTTTATATATCGAAAAGTTTAACTTTAGATACTCAGTACAACTTACTTAGATCAATGACAAGCTTTCAACTCAAGCTAGAGTCTTGATCACTTTATGCAGTCACGCTTGATCACGAAGTTTATGTACCTCAAGATCATGTTACTCAGGATCAGTGCACCAGACATCAACAGGGGTGGGGGGGGGGGGGCAGGATGAATCTTCTACACATCTGGGACCACGTTTTGCAGTCACATGATCTCAAGGTACATAAACTTCATGGCACGGCAACCTTGTAAAACAGTAACTTTCTTAACTTTTATTATGATATTTGACTGATGATTTTAATTCCGTGTATAAATAAAGTTTTTCATTCATCAAGCATGACTGCATAACATGATCAAGACTCTAGCTTGAGTCGAAAGCTTCATGTCATAGATCTAAGTAAGTTGTACTGAGTATCTAAAGTTAAATTTAAAGCACTTTTCATATTTCCATGCCAAATTCTTTACACATGTAAGCAGAAAACTTTGATGCTATTTCAGAACAAAGTGAAAGTACATTCACTAACTTTCATATCATTTTCTTGCAGTGACAATTCTTGGAGGTATAGTGTTTTTAGTATTTGCTGTATCAGCATTCTTTCTCGAAAGCTGATTCCAAATATATATAAACATTATATATACACTTATAAATACATATGCCTTGATTTGATATCAATGCCTCTTATTAGAAAACTTTCCAGTGTAAATCAAATCGTGGCAGGCCTCAGCTTCAAGTTATGTAGCAATAGGCCTCTTCTGAGTATGATAAAACAGATGCAATGTGGTCCAGCTTTCATACAACACCATGTAAGACATGATGAACAAAAGATGTTTGTACCAAAGCTAGACCAAAATGCACCAGGTCAATGGAAGAACCTATACAATATTCTAGTTGATGTAATATTCTTAAAACCTATAGTACTTTGTTGTTTCCATTAGCCTCCTTCTCAGGCAATTCCTTTGGGATCTTCGGACTTCCTGTGGAAGGAGGAAAAAAAGGGGGAAGTACCCTCATTCCGTTGACACTTGCTAGAGAGTAGTTTACAGTTGCCTGTGGAGGAGGCTATGTCTCTATCATGGGCCTTTTCTGAGTTTGTTAAACAGGATGCATTGTGATCTAGCTTTTACAAACACCATATAAGACATGATGAACTAAAGATGTTTGTACCAAAGCTAGACTGCAATGTACCATATTCTTTATCTTAGGACAGGTTTATAGTGCTATTCATATTTTTATGAATATAGTACATCATAAGTGTTTTATAGGTTTTCCCATTCCAATTTGACCTTGTCTCAGTGAAGATTTCACATATTATTGTACAAGACTGTTGCTTCAAAGTGAAAACATATAAAGAACATGCTGAGATATGTTGATAGTTGAGTTCATATGTAAATGTGTAATTTGATCATAACAAAGATTCCTACAGTAGAAAGTTTATAAACTTGCCGATTTCATTTAACAAATGTGAAATATCAATGTTATTGCTGAAAGACTATCCAAATGCTGTATAGTATGATCATGTCTCGGTATATAAAAAAAAAATACTTCCTTCTATTCTAGTAATCTAACAAATAGCTATATTGATGTGCAAGACATTGATATAAAAATCTCTCTAGAATGGGTTTATAGAAAGGGGGTATACTATGACTTAAATGTTCTCAATGATTTCAAAAAAATGAATTGTATTAACAGGTTCCAGCAAATTACAGTGTAAAGAGTATGAATCAAATAAAACGTTTTTCTGAGTTGAATGGAATTAAACCGATTTCCTTAGCAAAACTCCTAGCCTCTATTTCACACAAACACAATGTGAATTTCACATGCTTTCAGTTCGACCCCATTGAGCTGTGCCAAGTACTACTGTACTTTGCAGCCCATGGTGATTAGTGTTGATAAGTTAGTTACATCACAGCAAAAATTGCCACTCAAATCACCACAAGTTGCATTCAAAATCACCTTGGGAAACATGCCTTTGGATTTTCCCCAAGTTTAATGAAGTCATGACTTCTTTGTATCCCACAAATCCTTTCATTTCATCTCATGGGCATCAAATTTGAGGGGCATTTTGCATGGATATGGTGATCTTTCATTTCACATAAGAAAAATATGTGCAGTGAAGAACAATTACATTTCAGCAAGATGCCCCTCAAAAGAATAGGATTACTAGTGAATTCTACAAGTTTTTGATTTCTTTTTGAAACTTCTAATTCTGCTCTACTGCTAACCAATTAGGTATTGACGCTTTGTTTGCACATAGATGTACAATATAGAGACATCAAAGTGAAATGCCAATACCTAATTGGTTAATGGTAAAGAGCACACAGAAAAGTTTTCAATAGAATGTCAAAAAGAAATCAAAAACTTATGGAAGTGACTACAGTACAAAGTGCAGCACAGTAAAATGTTATTTTAAATCAATGACACAAATAAGATACAGATGGAAATATTTTATTGACAGATCATGCGCATTAATCTTCACTTTCAACCTTTAGGGTTTGAAGACCTGAAACAAAAAAGTAAAACAATATTTAGTTTTCCATACTCGTGGGAAAAACAAGATCAGATAACAAGAGCTACAGAGTTATTCACAACATGAAGGTCTAACCATTGGTGATGTTTAACTACATTTTATTCAACTGTACACAAAACATAAATGAAAGGATTCCAGATTAGAATTTTCCAAGCCTCCCTCAAGTTTCAAAAGTATGATTTTATAGCAATTCTTTGTTTTGGCATCACATACATCTAAAATACAGTAATGTTTGGATCAACAGAAGCCACATTTAGGATATCAAGACCTACCTTTGAATTTGTCTACAAGAACTACTGTTACTAAAGTATAGAGTTTATGAACAGAATCCTCGTCTTCATTTCTCTTGCGGGCCAAGCGAACACGTACTCGGTAAGGAACATTCCTGATGAAATACAAAGACCAGTCATATTATAACAAGGCCAATGGTATAAACAGTACCCCTCTCTTCACTGGATTTCCAAACTCAAGCAAAGGGGGAAAGCAAATAAGGGGTAGTAAGTCCATGTGAACAAGGTCTGAATAACACCTTTGGGAAAACAGTGTTAAGCCTGCAATCACACTGCTATATAACTAAAGAAGATTATGCACTTTGACAAACTCACAGTATGGTATTGCTGTGCTATGACAGTAGTGTAATTGAGCATTTTTGCTGGAAAAGCAATGCTCTCGCAACTTGTCATTGATGCAAAACATGTCAATTTCATACTGTGAAACAGTGTCATCATTATATGGTCATGCAAAATTTACTCCATTAACTTAGTCATTCATAATAATAGCCATGTACTTGTAGACTTTAAGCAGAATCCAAGGAAACTACCCAAATGTTTACCTCTAAATGTCATGAACCATCCAGAGGTAAAAAAACTGTTAAACTTACTTGATTCCTTTAGACCAGATATGTTTGTTCAATCGAGTGTCGACACGAACATCAGGGGTGCCCATCATTTTTTCTGCAAACTTGCGAATCTCCTTGATGGCACGAGGGGCACGATACTTGAAACCACTACAACAAAACACACACACTAAATCTCGCGTCGTGCATTACACATTACTACACAGCCTATCAAGATTAAGATTGCCACTCGATCCAAGAATGGAGACGGGACTGGCTTCCTTAATCAACAGCATAATTAGATGGAGGCTATCGTAATAGAAAGTATAGTTGAATTATCGTTTATAATAGGAATCCTGGAACAACAGTTCACTAGACTTTGGATCATTGTTCGAACTTTAATGGGCTATTGCAAGGGTTTTATGCACCACAAACCTTATATCTAGTATAGATTTCTCTATATCATAAGATCACCAACTTATTATAAGCTGAAAACAGACATAAAAGCAAGACTTACACTCCATGGATTCGCTTATGGATGTTTACTGTGTATTCACGAGTGACGACTTCGTTGATGGCAGAGCGCCCCTTCTTTTTGTCTGTCTTCTTCACCATCTAGATAAACACAAAGATGAATGACTTAGCTATCATTTTGCTAAATAAAATCCAAGGAAAAATGAAGCAGAAGCCTTGGATGGCTTGGATTATAACTATAATATTTTTGACCGAACACAAACCTTGGACGAGAAGTAAAAGAGAGAGAAGGAAGGGGCGCGCGTGGGATTGTGGGTACTGGTGCCCAGGTCTCCTGTAATCTTTGCTTGTTTGATTTTCAATGTAAAAATATTTTTTTGATTTTTTCTTTCACTTTTTCTTTTAAAAAAACTTTCTTTGTCATTTAATACTGCTAATTAAGGCTTGTATCAGCTAGTAGATGTTTTAGTGGTCTCTTTCTCAGCCCTATGTCTTCCCACTTCCTCTATACCTAGGTACTTCCTTCTCTTCGATTCCATCTTTTCCTCGCCAGCATTTCTCAGCCAAAGTATCTTCAGCCATTCTCCTACTCTTAATTTCCTAGCCAACCTGCGCCCTTGACTTATATTAAAATAGAATTCTAATAAAAGCTAGGTTAATCTTAGCTAGAGCGGAAAGGAATTCCCGATGTGATATAAATAGCATTTCTCGCATGATCAAGTACTATCTGCGCACGCGGTATTCCAGGCCAATACTATACCTGCGGTGACAGATTTTCACCAGATTTCTTATTAAATCGTTGATTCAGCGCTTTTCAGTTTTCCGCATACAACGAATACTGAAAATAGTCGATAACCGCAAAAGATTGAACATATTTGGTGCTGAAGATAATATAAAATATAGTTCGAAGTGCGTCATTACTAAATACGCGATAATATTCGTCGGAAAAAAAATACAAAATATCAGTTGTTCCAACAATAAGAAAAGTAAAAAATTAGCATTCAAACCAATAATGATAGAGTTTTGAGAAGAAAAATGGAAATCCCATTCTTACTATTACCTTTTTTTGCCAGCCTTACATGTTCACTTGCTTAGTTCAGGGAAAGTAAAATAATGGTTTTCACTATTTATATTTCTTCAAAGAAATATTATCATTTTGTGCTGATGGATACTTAAAGATTTGAGAAGTTTTTAAAACTACATGAAAAAGTTATCTAAATTTCCGTAACTGACTGACCAACTTATAGTTGATCTTTGCCTACACTGTCTTACTTTTAATATTTACTACTTGTACTCTTCCAACTGTTTTGAAAAGAGGGCAGGTGTAGAACTTGAACAAAAGAAATTGATCAGCGAAGAACTAAACCAGATTAGAAGAAGTCAACTCTGAAGTTGCACCTGATTGCAGCCGTCGTTTTGTTGCAAGACTCCCTGGCTAGACTACATGATTTGAACGTTTGAAAATCTCAGCCCAGAATTGATATTTTGCATGTTGGTCAATTCCGCATATGTGAAAGTACAAAAGTCAGTGCATATTAAGGTACATGTTTTAGGAATTCTGCTTCAGTAGCTTTAGTACTAAAGTGACTGACCTTCGCAACAAGGTAAAGTTCAGTTCTCACTGATTGCACAAGCAGTTATTTCCGTTCCCTCTTCGACTCAGTGTCAATTAAGTCTAAAATTATATCTCAGTGAAGAACGTAAAATGTGTAATTTGAAATCAAAATGTATGCAGAGAGCAAAAATTTAATTAAGATTGAAAACGATCAAAACATACACCGAATCTAAATATGGCGGACAGCCGCGAACGACCTGGGTCGAGTTCACGGAGTCGAGGCTGCGAAGTCGTCGCGTTGTTTACTTCTCACTTCGCTTAGTAAATACTTCGAAGATTTCAGTGATTTATATACAGTTAAAACTAAAAATTATCCTTCTTTACATATATGCCTTCACACTGTTGTGTTGTCGGATGTACCCAAAGGGGAAATACAACGAAGGATGGCAAAAAAGTGTCTTTTTTTTTCTTCCCAAAGGAGCGTTTGAGGAAAAAACAATGGATCCACGCCATTCGACGCAAAGAAGGAAAAGAGTTCACGGTAACTGAAAGCACCAAAGTTTGCTCCCTCTCGTAAAGAGAGGCATTCTTTGAAGGTCTTTAGACCATCCATCTTTAGGATAGCATGGCGATGCAGCTGAACCTGAACTGTCGTGAGGGCTGTTGTCTAACTGTTTTCGCTCTTTGCGCTTAGTGTAGATTTTACTGGAGTCAGGATCAACAACATCCTTATCTCTACCGGACTGGATATATTCCTCGACCCTGAAACAAAAATATATTCCTTATCAAATATAATAGCACAAATTATAATATTATAAGTTATCCGGTCTTTTCTAAGAATAAAACGTAAAAGTCGAGCGAGCGAACGGCGCGAGTTCACACATTTTTGATCGTCGTTTGAAGCGATCGATAAAAACAATTATTTCACTTAATGTTTCTTATACTCGTAAAACGATAGACTTCAAATCTAAAATGATAGATTTTTGATTCATTTAATTCAGTTTATCAGTAAAAGCTTCAAACTGTTCAGAACGTGTAGCATTTTGTGTACGAAGGAAAATCTCTCACCTTTTTACTAGCTGTGCCTTCGTTTTGAGGCCTTTTAATGAATCGCCACGGCATTTCAGCCAAAAACGAAGCTCTTCATTCTTAAGTAAACAAGGCTGTCTTCCATTGAGACTAGCTCCTGGGATGTCTTCTTCTATAAGGTCGATTTCCATAGTAGTTTTTGACATTTGTCGATAATAATAACAAAGCCGCCAGGGAAACTTCGCAACGCAACGACTTCGCAGCCTCGACTCCGTGAACCCGACCCAGGCCGTTCGCGGCTGTCCGCCATATTTAGATTCGGTGTATGGTACTGACATAAAATGTTGCGCTGCGACAACCAGATGGTGTATCTTTTTTTTACTCAAAAATTAGATTTTTTTTGCGATAGAGAGCTTTTTGAAATAAGCTAGAGCTCATGATTAGCAGCTAATTTGAACAAGGAAGACAGGACACCAGTGTCATGGGTGTCATTTTGTACTAAAAAAAAAACCCACAAGAATATTGAATCAAACTTGCAAGCACCTGTTTTTAAAATCACCGGAAATAGGGCTTCTCCATTATATTCTAAAATGGCGCTTGAGACTACAAGAGCATCCTGCAGAGCATCACTAAAAGCACCAACTAGATATAACACACCATGAAGCTAAGTCACTTCATAGCGTTTGACTTCGCTATCTATGCAGTTAAGGTTTTAATTTTGTCAGTTTGCATCTCAAGCTCTGCGCATGCTGTCACTTTGTCCCACGATGACTTTGTGCAAGAAATAATGTTCGGATTCAGGTTTCATGTTCTAAAGCTGATGACTTTCCATTATTGATATAGCAAGTTTTAGTTCAAGAGTGTTATCCGCTATACTGATATTTATAGAGATACGTGCACAGCAATCGACTCGGGAAGTAAATGGTCAACGGTAACTGAACATACAACGCGGTAACTGAGTTTCCAGTCGACTGCACAAAATTCTTGACTTCCGGTCCGCTGCATGGATCTTTTCACTGTTAAAACTTAAGATAGATTCTTCACAACTTAACAGAGATTGTTTCAAAAAAGAGAATAGGTCCAAAATTGATCATAAAGGAGTTGTAGAGGACATTAAGACCTATTTTTTGGATTACCATTGGATGAGTCAAACTTAGGAACTTTCTGTCCATCGTAACTCATAAGTTTTCCTTGAAATTTACCGTAATTCCTGTTGTTAGCTGGAGCTAGTTTATTTAACATTTTATTCATAAGAATAAACCAACATTGTGAGTTCCAAATGACAACAATTTCTGTTTGTTCTCTGTGGCTTGGATACTCTAGATGAGTCGATTGGAGATTTAATGTCAGACTCTTATGTGGTCAGCTAGCATGACCACATGCTTAAGTGAAGTGACAGATTTGCGTTAGTTATTGTGATCGTATTGTATATTTACACCGAGAAAAGGGAAAAATGATCTTCATTATATTAAGACATCCTGTAAGTTTTTTTGGCTCAGTCGTGCGTGTGGGATAGTATAGCAAGGATTTATAACTGCGTGTGATAAATGCGTGGAATCTCGAACGTGGCTCATGTCACGTTACGTTCGGTATTGCGGAAAATTGTTGATACTGAAATACATGAAACTTTTGCCATGAGTTATTAGCTTGGAATGATAATAAGAGCTACTGCATATAAAATACAAGTTAGACGACACACTGAGTTATGGTGACCAACATTTAACAAGCCCTCCACATTTAGTTTTCATATAAGGCTGCAAAAGATTTGGACTGTGAGTTGTGAACTCATTTACATGACTGCTATTAGTGACGCTAACTGCAAGTTCGAGATCATTCTTACATCTGTCTTAGGTTGGGAACAAAAGAGACACGAAAACTGCTGCCACTAGCGGCGATGCCCTTTCGTATCAGTAGCTATAGCTTTTCTATCTTAACTATATAGAGAAGATACTGATGCTGCGCAAATATAGAAATAACGGTTGCACGCATGCAAGACCTTTGAAAGTCCGTATAGCATTCAAAGTACCCAAACTAGCTAGCCAAAGGATGCACCTTACATTACTAGCCTCAACCTTGCCTATTATTCATTTTCTATCCCATTCACTTAGCATAATTATTTTGCCCTCCTTTTTGAGACTAAGGAAGTTTACACTTGACCTCAACTATACTAAGTTCTTTTCTGCATCCTTTCAATATCAAAAACTTGTTCGGTAGCTACTGTTTTTGCTGCTAAAAGAATCACTAGAACCTTCAACTCGTAGCTGGAACATCTCATAGAAATGCATTTGTGGATTACGCTTTAATTGCCTAATATTTATAATTTTACATGCACCTGCAATGTCATCTTTCAGAGTTCAACCGTTGCATGATAGTTTGCCAGGCCGCCAAAAGATATTGGCCTCATCACAAACTTACCGGATGACATTCTAATTCGTTGATTAGTAGTCTAACGTAATTCAGCTATATAAATGCAGCTATCACATAAATATAGACATGTAATGCGGTGGACGAAGCAGTAGTGAGACAAGGCGCAAACAAGGAGTTTTGAAAAAGATTTAATTGGTTCACCTCGTAGTGCAACTGATAGTTTTGCGTCATTCTGCAACAAGGAATCATCCTCTTTTGCAAAATTGAAATAAATCGGCCAAGATTTTTTCTGCAGGATTTCAAGGCACCACAACGTGAGAAGAAATAAAGACGAGATAAAGAGACTAGGACGAGCAAGGCGTGAATTGAAGAGAACCTACGTATTGGTGCAAGAACGTTACATGCAATATCTGCGCAAATCCAGAAACAACAACGTAAGATCTAGAGCAGTTAACAACTGTAAGTAAGAAGTAAAACAGAGAAGAAAAAGAAGAAATTGGAAAAGAAATCTGAAGAATCAAAAGTGCACCAGACCTAAGTCAGTGTTGAGGCCAGCAAAGCTGAAAGACTAATTCGGTAAGTTCAAGCACTGATCAACATCCGAGAAGAACAAGCAACAATACTAAGACATATCTGTAGCACTAGGCGTACTTACTATCCCAACAGATAGAGCTATAAACTGTTACAACTAAGCAAGAAGAACAGCCAGTAAAACTGAGCAAAAGAGCAACAACTGCGCACCTACAACCAAGTAATAAGAGCTACCAAGACTGAAGACCGAGCAACAGAGGTTTGCGGAGAACAACTGAACAAAAGAAGAGCTGAGCAGCAAGAGGACCCGCAAGTAACAACAGAAGAACTACAAGCAGCGTAGAAGACTGAAGAAGCTAGATATTGAAATATTTAACCAAACGGCAAGACTTAGTGCCTTGCAAAACTAAGCAAGAAGAAGAAACAGCAAGAACAAGTACTGGCAAGATCTAGAAGCAAGCGGCAAGAACAGAACACCAACAGCACGCAGCAAGGACCAAGCAACTAGGACGGAGAACAAGCACTGCAGGAAGACTAAGAACAAGTCGCAAGAACAAGCAGCAAGAACAAGCAGCAAGAACAAGCAGCAAGAACAAGCAGCAAGAACAAGCAGCAAGAACAAGCAGCAAGAACAAGCAGCAAGAAGACAAGCCTCACTTTAGCAACATGGGACACTTCACGTATCCACAGAACCCAATGAACATAACTCAAACGGAACCCTCGCATACCAAAGGCCTTTTCAGTAGCAACCCAACAGACCTAATGGCAGCAACATCATTGAAAAGAGAATGGGTTTATCCCTGTGCAAATCCCTTTCAGACAACCTATGGTGAACCTCATCGGATGGACATGTATCAAGTGATGATACCAAATGGTATAAAGCAACAAGAACCCATAAACCTGTCAGGGAAAAGATGTGTGCCGCAATCGAATCATTTTAAATTTGAGCAACATGCCATCCTGGGCAAGCAACAAGAAATGGAAAGAAAACCAAGTCTAATGGACAATTTTTATGGTAGTAATTTTTATGGCTTTGCTTTCTCACAACCTGACCTTGGCGACCAAGGCTTATCTACTCCAAAACAATGGCCCCAGCACTATGCATTGCAAACAAACATTTCATCTTCGTCAAAGCTAGATTTCGTACAGTGGGGGTGCAAAATGGAAGACACAAAGCAAAGCATAGAACCAAGACTAAACAGCATGGGGCGGCAGATTCGAACTGAATTTGAATTTACACCTTACCACCAATCGGAACAAACAAGCAAGATCTTGAAGAGAGAAACCAATAGAAGACTTACTCGAAATAATAGCTTATTGCAAGCGCAATTTCCAAGAATTAAAGCCAAACCTAGTACACACAGCTACATCAGTACGAATAACAAGCCTGACAAACCACCCACTTCCAAGACGAACCCAGAATATCTAACCAACAAACATTTCAACAGTGGAGGTCTTTCTCTTACGTTACAAGACAAAACAACCACTACCGAAGACCATACAAGGAGATATGATCCGCGTCAGAACAGTTCCAATAGCATTGCAGTTTCAACATCGTCAAGCATTCCACAATCTACAGACGACAGATTAGAGCTTGAGTTCGACTACGACAGTGTGGAATGGTCAATTAGAATCGTAGAACACTTTATGGAGCTATTTAAAAAAGGTAACGATTTTTTTTTTTTTTTAATTTAGACACAAATTTTCTCTTGTTTGCCCCAAGAGCAAAAAGCTCATCGAGGGGGCCTCACTAACAAACAACGAAACGAACTAGGTATAACAAATATATAGGTCAATTGATTCGTTTAATACTTAATTCACAGTTTTGCTGAAGTAGGACTGATTATACTATGTTTAAGGTACCGAGAAAATACGAGACACTGCGGGCTACAGGCATGATTAAGGCAAGAAGGCTTTAAGGATCGAGCTGATGCTTACCCTCCCACGATCGCTCCTGAAACCCCGGGGCGAGAAAAATAAAGGTTTAAGCACTATCGCAGGGATTTTTGTGTTTGTTTTGCATTCATTATTATATCTTCATAGTTAGGGCTGAAATAATTCGATCAGCATGGCCAAGCACTAGTTGCGTGAACGTCAGCAGAGTGCGATTCCGGGGCAAAGATTTAGAAAAATCTAGACGAACTTATTAGGTCACTATCTAATAGTATTGAAGTATCCCATCTTTCAACGGAATCATTCGTACTGAGCAACTAAAAGCACTTAAGGGTTAGTGAGAAATTATTCTAGCAATAAGCTCCCAATTTAATTGGTCGAAAGAATCAGTTTTGAATTGGTAAACTGTCAGCCAGGTCCCCTTATTTTTTCATCCATATTATCCTCTCTTGATAAATAATGAACTTTTACTGAAGAAGCTTGTTTACCGTTGGCAAGGCCTCTGCATGTGCCAAATATTGTCGCGATGCAAGAGTCAAAATAAGAACATATTGGTATTTTTTCAGTCGTAACTTCAGATTGAGGTAAACCAATATCACAAATGCAGGAAAAACATCTATTATCTGACTGCAATCAGTCTTCAGCTGTTTTATTTGCATGGCTTAAAAAAAAACTAGTTAAAAAAGCTACAAAAAAGACTCGATTCACGAGCCAAAGAAAATGGAAATAGCGAAAATAGCTAGATATGACAAGATGATATCCCAGCTTGACTATAGTAACCAAATAGGCCACCGACGCATCTTGCCCTTCATTATAAATGTTAGTTCAAAATGGTATTTCTATTTATTAAAGGCCAGCTTCTTAGTACGTAGTTTCCAGACATTACCTAAACAGCGTATAAATCATCCCCAATGAAAAACTGACATCACGGTCTAGAAACTGAAATATAGTCTTAGCTCCCAAAAACATCTGCCACCGTAGTTATTTTTAGCCGTTTTCGATTTAGCTGCTTCCGTCATAGATAAGTTACCCCTTGGACTTAGTAACAGGAAAATACACAGTTGAATATTCATCGATATGTTTTTTGGCAAACCAAGTCAAGCCAGTGTCAAGTGCTTGATGTACATAAATACGTATATCTTTCTATTTACGACTTTTGACGAAAGAATTACTTATATTTTTGAAAAATGTATACTATTAGTTTACTCTCTTTATTTAGGTATATTTTTAAAATAATATTTTAACTCAGCATTAATAAATAATTGAGCTAGTATTTCCTTTTCTCGTCAGAATTTTTTTGAAAATACCTCATTTTCATTTTATTTAAATATCAAGAAATATTGTACGCAAAGTAATTCGGCGAAAACTCATAAAACATCATATTTTGTAGTATTCTTAACTATTTTTCGCCGAATTTAATTTTGTTTTTTAATTTTTTTTTTTAAGAAAATACGAATGAAATTGAGAGTCCTTTCAAAAATATATTTAGAATAGCTAAAAAATTGTTTAAAAAGGCATAAAGAGTTATAAGAATAAATTTATTTTCATTTGCGTAGAAAAAACTGGACAATTTATTAATATTACTTACGTCAGTTGCTAAAGTTGCACAGCCGGGGATTTTTTTCGGAATAATTAACATGACGTCAAATGATGTCATTATCGACCAATCAAAAGCGTTGGACTTTGAGGAACGCGCCGAGTCTATATATACGTGTCGGCAAACTAGTTTGTCAGGTTTATTCGAGTCTACGAAATTTAGAATCCAAGGACCAGGAATACTAGTCAAACTGGTTTGTCTGGTCGAACAGAACAGATGAAAGTATCTATGAATGACCAGATTATGTTTTCGGCGTTTCTCCAAGGTTTGTTTTATTAGTTTTGATGTGAATTTTTCGTTGTACTTGTTAATGGCGCCTAATAACTGAGCCGGGCAACTGCCTTGAATATCGTCTGTGCTATTTGAACCGTTTTGTTCTGTCAATTTTCCTTGCATGTAAGCTTCAACATTAAAAGAGGAATACCTTCTAGACTATAGCTTAGTACTGTTTTATCTTTGTCGTTTTTTGATCCTTTAAAATGAATTTTTGCCATCGAACATTTCGCTTCACAGAACATTACCACGGTATTTGTACGAACAAAGCTCTATTTATCAATCGGTCTAATGCAGACGCTCGTTCCAGAAGCTTGAAGATCAAATCGTACTGCAAAATATTGTATGACGGACTAAATGACTGAAATCCTGTTGTTTCTTTGGAATTTCTCAGTTCATTTGGCCGATTATCTAGTATTACTAAATATGGTAAAAACAAATGAGATGCTGGAAATTATTTGATGTTTCAAATTCTGGCTATCAGTTGACACGTTCTATATTTCAGTTTAGCATATTTTGGTTCATGCATTCTTGATATCGTATTTTTCGTCATATTTCTTTCATTACATATGAATGATGGCTGTCTGTATTTGCTAAAGAATAGTAATATATTGACCTATAAATATACTTTTTTGATCAGTGAATCGAATAATGATCTTTTGGATGGCAGCTGAGGTTCAAGTTCCTTTTATGGAAACTTTCTCTTTTGCGTGGGAAATCGTAAAAGCTTCTGAATTACATTATTACATTCTTTGCCCTTATGTACTGTACGTTTTTCCATATTATATATATGCTAAGCTAAAAGAGATTTGAGATCATAAACATGTTTATTCAGTCATCTGTCAAGAACTTGTAACGCAGACAGCTGAGTATCGATTTTCTAGAATGCATTCTACTTTCAAAACAAGGTGTACCTCGATATTTTAAATTTGGCCATGAAATATGTTTTAAAAACAACTAAAAACAATAACAAAAGGAAAATTTGTACTTTTTCTAGTACTATTATTTTAAAGAACTGGCTTTTGAGACCAAAAGATGAAAATAGGTCTACAAAATTGAAGCAGACTGCTTTTGTCTGGTGACAATGACAGTTATTCTTTTTAATGTCTCCTCATGATGCTATTTTCACCAATATTTTTGACCATCTATAGTTAAGAAAAATTTAAGAAATGGAAAAAAATACTTGTTTTTTTGAAAACCACGTATGCCACTTCGACCTCAGCAGACAAATACAAAGACAAGAACGGATGTTATTCAAGTAAATCAAGATCTGAAAGGTTTTCTCTTGATATCTTGTCTGGAGACCTTAGCACCTCTTGACAACATGAATAATTAAAATGTACTGACAGATACGAGCAAAGCAAATAGACGATAAGGAATTCTGGGTATTTCTTCCTTATTTAGCATAAAATGACAGCTGGCTGCCAAAATTGACCAATCATAGAAGCGGAGGTGTGTCAGAAATATCCCGGGTTACCACGCGGTCATTCAGTTGTCCCTAAACCTTCGCGGAGTAAACTTATGTCCGCTGTTGTCTTACACCAAAGCATTTGACAAATTTTTTCATTTACGACACCAAAATTACACCTTTTTCTCTTAAGTGAAACAACAAGAACACTATATTATTGAATTGAGTACTTTTGACTAAAAATGGCGACGGAATACAGCGAAATGCAGACATTTTCAGGTATGAGTTTCGGAGTGTCAACCGGTTTTGGCGGCTTTTCATGTTGCTTTGTCAAGTCGTTTTTAAGTCTTTTATAGGGCTCCATTAAGAAAATTCATTTAAGAGGAATGTTTTTCGATTGATAAAGCTTAGAGCTAGGGCTTTTCATTTACGTTTAAGGCTTTCGTGGAAGGCATTTGTAAAGTGCTCCGAGTCGCTAATCAAATGAAACAGCACCACGGCGGCACGACGACCATTTGCATAAATTAAATCCTTTCTCAAGCCAAGCTGGAAGGACATAAGACTTGTTTGCTTTTCTAATTCCAATCTCACGCCGACAAAAAGTTCGATATTTCAAACTATACCATATGCTTTAGTACTAAAAGCAGTTTCCTGCTTTTAAATACGAAGTATTGATTGTGTTAATGAGATGGATACAATAGATTTATGAATTTTAAAGACAGCCTAGCTTTTCATGGCGTGATTTCTGCAGGTTATGATGTGTACTTTAAACTGATATATTTATTTGAATTCAAATATTTTTTTGTAAGATCGCGATTGCAAATAATATAGCTAAGATTATGCAAATATTTTAAAAATTGCTCAATATTGTACAAAACAATAGGCAATTTAATCGGCCATATTTCTTGCGATATGTTTTAGGGTGTAGCTTCGCTGTTAACCGGTTTCATATTACGGAAACTTTGGACCTAAACCTCTTATCTTCCGTTTCAGAGCCGAATATGAATATGACAAATGATGAGCCAAACCTTGCAACACTCCTTGGGCCACCATTGATAAATGATGGTAAGTCATGCGAAAACGTTACTAGAAAATTCCTATCTTAAAATTCTTTATCCTTTCTTTATCTCTATATTTGTTTTCAGCTTTGATATTGCTGCTGCCTTTTTTTTTTTTTTTTTTTTTGCATTCTGTGCCTCTGAGCTAAAAAGAAAAGACAAACTAACTTCTGTTTTCCTTCTTCTCTATTTCTTCTTCACGCTCTTCTTATATTTAGAATGTGCTGATGGTTTTATTGCAGAGATGACAATGGACAAGGAGGACTTTGACAGTTTACTGTTTGGCAATGCATTGAATATGGACACCATGCCAAATGATAACAGGCTTCATTCAACTACAGATTCTGGTTTTTTTGAAGAGCAGACTGTGCTTTCTACTGACACTGATTTTGAGAGTATGCCAACATCTCCATTTTCATCTCATTTTTCAAACTCCCCATCTTCTGAATCTGGTATTGAGGAGGGTGATGATGAGTTTGATGAAAAGGGTATGGGAAGCCTGGATGTTTCCAGAGATGCTACTGATTTCCTTACAGCAACAACAAAGTCCTTATTCCAAGATCCAGTTTCAACTCCCATGGATATAAATATGCAGCCTGTGTCAACAGAGCAGCAAAAAACAGAATCAAGTGTGGCAGCTGCTTATGAAGAGCTCAAACAGCTCATCTATACTGTTGTGTCATCATCAGTACAGACCTCTCCATCTTTTGCTGGTATGACGACCATTATGTCAGACACATCAGGGAATTCCTTGAGCTCCTCGACACTGCCAGTAACCCTACCCATGTCCAATTCCATCCCAAGCTCTATTGCTGGAGTACTAAAGGCACCAGTCTCCACTGTTGCCTGTGATTCAAGTACAACTATCCAACCCTCCACTCAAGATACATTGGTATCATCTATAGTAGGTGGTGCAAATCTTACAAGTGCATTAAATTCTCCTGAAGATGCCAAGTCCACCTCTGCTCCAAGGTGTACCAAGAAAGCTAGAAGAGGAAAGGAAAAGCCTAAACTTGTCATCCTTGATGAGCCAGAAGAGGTACCAATATGTTTTTTTTTTTACTAAAAAAAACATGAATGTTCTAGAATTTCATTGTATTTGGATACTGATGCTTGGGTATTATTTTTAGAATTATAGAGCTCGCTATGAAAGTGAAGGGTGTAGAGGACCAATACATGGGACAAGTGAAAACTCTTACCCAACAATAAAGGTAAGGATTATGTTAAAAATAGTTTCAAATCATAGAGCAGAATAATGAAAACTGTTTTTATTTTGACTATTAGGTGGCTGGGCACAGTGGACCAGTATGGATCACAGTTTATCTTGTGACAAGCTCAGGTCAGCAACACTACCATTCAATTCATGGACCTGGATCAACTAAGGTCCCTTGTAAAGAAGTAACACTTCCAGGCGGCATTCCAGCAGTGCAGTTGCTGGTTGATCCTGACTCAAAGATGACTGCTGTGTAAGTATTAACCTCTGATTCTTGCTTCTCAGACCATTAGATACCTATGTTAGATCATCTTTATTGACTACTGTTACTTATATGTTGTTTGCTTTGCTTTTTCACCACAGCCTTGACTCATTGAGCATAAGAAGACTCAGAAATTGGGAAGGAGACAAGGAGTTAAGAAAGCGAGGGATAGACCCTAGAACATGGAAAAGAGAACGCAAAGAGGCAAGATTGTTATTTCAGGCTGAAATCCCAGCATGTGATGGCCAAACTGAAATTAAACTAACATGCAAATCCAGAATATTTCAGTGCAGTTCATGTAAGTGCCTGCATTATTGTATTGTGTGAAATTTAATATCATATTGACTAACATATTTTTTCTAATTTGTTTTAGCTGGTCCTGCCGGAAACCCTGAAATCTGGTGGACTAGTAGAACTGAGGGTTCTGTTGAAGGAAATGAAGAAATGGGCCTTATTGGAAAGAAATTTCCATCAGGTAAATTGTTTTTAAATTTCTACTGCTGTAAGAGGGGTGCCATTAATTATTGATAAGTTAAAAATTCTCAAGCACTATTAATTGTTGGTGCTAATGTGGGTTCCTTCTGTTTTTATAGGCTGCAAAGTGAGGTTTTCAGTGGATCTTCCTTCTGGTGAGTGTTCTGTATTCAATTGGATTTTAATGGATTCAAATAATACTATGAATATGCAGTGTTGTGTCAAAGTTCTTTTAGTGATTGGGTTGTACGTTCAAAACAAACAAAAGCTCTTGTTATTTTTAGTAGTATATGCAGAGCCAAGTGCTTGACAAGTAATTCAAGTAATTTTTGGAACTTTTTTGGATTATTTGTATGGATGAGAGAGAAAAGACACCCAATTATTAAAGTACTTGCTTTATTGTGGTCAAGCAGAACCATAGCTTCTTGTTATGTAATGTTGTGATGAGTGGGAGGAACCTAATGAGAATTGGTACGAGTAAGTGAAAAGCCTAGTGCTGTGGGGTGACTGTTTAGTGCGTGTGCTTGAGATGTCTTGAAAGGGGATTTGTAATTGTGTTTCTCCAATTGTTCTGTGGTGAGAAGGTAATCAGAGCAGAGTGAGCAAGAATTGCAAGACTTTTCTGGGTTCTTTAGCTATGGTTCTTGCTTAGAATTGATGCATTAACACTGTCGCTAATATGCCTCAGCCAAATTTATAGTTCAGTTTACTTGGATTTTTTTTCAATATTTGATTTTGCAAAGTTATGCATAACTAAAATTGAAAGACATTCGACTCTTATGACAACAGTCTGATGACAACAGGCAGGTTAGAGGTTGTTTTGTTATTTCTGACCATTAAGAAATTCTTTCCTTGATTATGTTTATTCAGATACCTGTCTGAAATGCTTAATAATATTGAAAATATTTTGATTTGAGGAAGGAAAAGAAACAAACTTTTGGCAAATCTGATGTACCATCTTGTGAAACAACATTACATTTTGATTGGTGTTAAACAAAGTTATTGGTGCAAAAAGAATTCTGTTTGGGCTGAAAAATACAAGTTTTGACTAGCTTGCTTGTATTTTAACTATTATCTGAGGCATATTAGAACAATTATTTGGTTGAATTTGTTTGCTTAACATTTTGGATAGTGGTGCTTGATGTCAAGATTGAAAAAGAGAGTGAGAGATTTAACACTGATGATATAACCAATAATGATATGATTTGGTCTATTTTGAGTGCTGCTCTGTAAATAGTGTGAACCATTTTGACTTCAAGCACAACCTCCAGTCTGGGTGACAAAGTAATGTTTTTGATGTTTTGCTTTGGAAGGTATCTAATTGAGTGGGGGAGGGGGAGGGGGCGTAAATTGTTAACATTCCTTGCAGTTGCACTTACAGAGTTGGCACTGCATTGAGACCACAATGGACATTGCTCACAAATTAAAAATATCAGAACAGAGAAGGCATTTGAATTTCAAGATCTCCGTTGATTTAGTTCTTAGATGTATGAAAGGAAAATCAAACAGTATGCAGAATTTCTTATTTACTAAGATCTTAGGCCTTAGACATATTGTCCTTAGAATTTAGATACGAAAACTCTCAATTGAATTGTCACATTACAGTTTAGAAATCAAATTATTTCTTGCAGAATGCAAAGATCAATTTTTGGGGGAGGATTTTTCACATTAGTTTTTCAGTTTTTCCTTTTTTTTTTTTTTGTTTTGTTTTCAAGCAGGCTGCATTCAACTAACAAAACATAATGACAACACCAAATGAGCTTACAGCATTGACAAATAAACCAAAATAATCACTATTAATCTTAACCAAATATCCATGAGACTACCATCAAACATTCCACAAATACACTAACATGCTACTAACTGATTAACTAAACAATGCAAGCTTTCTCGAAAAACTAGACCACATTCATGCAAAAAATTTAATGTGTGAGCAATCTCTTGGGGTTATCTGCCATCTTGAGGAAAATTATTCAACAGTTCTTTACAGTGGAAGGCAAATTCCGCATGAATTTTAACAACCACAACAGTGAGACAAACTTTGTCTTTTTTGCTTTTACCTCGGTAAGAATGTCAGCATACAGTTAGGAAATTAATATCACTGAAATACTATCACTATTACAATAAAAGTATTACGGTATTAAAAAAATCACTGGCATTGCCCATTCAGAATAAGGAGAATTTTTAGTCTTTCAGCGTATTTATATTCCTTTCTGGTGCTGGCATTCTCAAGGTTCTTACCATTTAAGATGTCAACCATTCAATGATGATCAGCATGTATTATATATTTTTGAGATGGCTATCATCATTGATACTTGTTGTTGAGTGGGAGCTGTAGTAAATTTCTTGGTCAAAAATTGCTAACTAAAAAAGTATTACTTTTCCTTCCTGCTTTGGTTTTTTTGGCACTTGACCTCAGAAGTTTTCTTGGCTAATGCTAATATTTTTCATGCATTCGAAAATAAAATACAAGTAGTGGAGCAAATATTTTTTTTACAATAACTAGTTCTTACATGAGAGAGAACGCCTACTCGTACATTCCGTGGATGTGAGATATTTTCTTGTTGAATGTATGTCTTAATAATTTTGATTTTTTTTTGTTGTCCTTATGAGATTTTTATGTTTGTCTTGATACACTACTTGTATTTTATTTTTCGAATGTTAGTTGAGTGAGAATGGGGACAAGAAAGGGGTTAAGATGCTAAGAGGGCAGGAGGGGAGGGCAATCTAACTTGGGATGGACTACCAAGGGCATACGATTAAATCACCAACATGAAATCATTACATAATACTGTTTTTGTTCCATATAGTATGCCCTTGGTCATTTAATCATCATCATTAGGCACATGGTGAATGTCTGTTGTTTATAGTAGAGTGGAGTGGAGTATGACTTATAAACATGCATGATAATCAAATGAGCTGTTAGTAGTCGAGTGACCTTTGTAAAGCCCCCTAGATTAGATGATAATCAACCTCCCAATTGACGGCATATAAGATCATTGCAAAATCTACCTTTGTTAAAAATTATGTTGAACATTGAATGTCTATTGAATGTTTTAAAATGCAAGGATGTTGATATGCTGGGAAAAAAAGCCATTTTGCTGGAATTCTTAAACCAAAGCAAATTTTTGGAATGTGGAATACTTCTTTTAAAAAACAAACAAATTTTGATTGGTAAAAAGAAAAGACAGTTGAGGAGGTTGGTCATTTTAAAGCCTGCTAGTGAGTCGTGAGTGATTGAGAAAGTTGTGAAGGTGTTTTGTACCTACATACAAACTATAGCCATATTTATATCTCCACATACGTCTGAGCTAGTGGAACTCCCAAATTCCATGCAAAAGATTTTTGTAGGTTCGAAATTTATCATCATTCTTACTTACATACACCTTGTGATATATCTAGCCATCCCAATTTAGACATTATTGTGTGTGATTCTTGGCTGTTGCATATTTACCCTGATCAATTTTACCCTAGAAAATCAAAGGTAATGTGCTTTAGTCTGGATCACACACAAGTGGCTCAATTCTCTTAAAGGGATAATTGGTTTTTATTAGGAAATTGAGCCATTTGGTATGGGAAATAACTATAGATTAAACATTTAGCATACACAGAAATGTTGTGTTCTCATCTGTATTTATATTTCACTTTTTATAGGAGCAATCTGGGAAAAATTTGCTAACGTTGATAAGAGCAAATCCCATCAGGTAAGTTAAATTTCTAAACATTTATATTGCAAGCATCCGGAACATCTAGGAGTTGTGTGATGTTACAAGCATACTTTTAACATGGTCATACACTAGTATTATCTATTTCAAACTGTTTTGGATAAGACTGTTTTCTTTGAGACTAAGTTATATTCATGTTAAAATATCACAAGAATTAAGACATTGAAAAAGAAAGAAACAAAAAGAAAAATGACCTCTAGGAAAACTAGGATGTAGAAAAGGCTTATTCTGCTCTTAAATAACCAATTTAAACTTTTCTTTCAGGGTGCCGCAGTTATTCTAACCCCACCTTACTGTGACCAGGATATCCTTTTACCTGTTATGGTCAGCGTTGAAATTGTCAACGGAAATAATGTTAAGAGTGGAAAGTGCAGTGAACCCATAGAGTTTACTTACAGACCTCGCAAAGAGATTGTGACTTCTATTCTAACAAATGGACGGAACATCACAACGCTGGGAGGGACAAAGACTGAGACCCAGGGAGGGACAACCGGCACAGCACCACAGACTCATATTTCTTCCATGGTTAATCCTGTGACACCTGAAGTTTCTCCTGTCGTACCTGTTGCATCAAAACAACCAGATGATATTGGTGAGTAATAACAGCATTGCAGTAAAATACTCTGCCCAAAGATGTTTTACTCAAAAGTATTTTTCTTTTATTTACAGACTGGCAAAACCTTTGTATACAAATAAAAGAACTTCAGTTAAATGGAGACCTCAACTCTGAACAAATTAAGGTGAGTCAAAGAGAAGTAAAACCATACTTCCTATTACAATTACAATCATATTGCCCTTTCATTGACTAGTTATTGAGTTTGAGTTTCTTATATATTTTGTGTTATTTTATTATTTCAGAAACTTTGCGCATTAATCCAGAGAAAAGACTTGCTCCTTCTGCAAACGTTTCGCTCGGCAAATAACGCAGGTACACAGGAAGAACGCTTGACAAAGCTCAAACAATATTTAACTGGATTAGTTGGAAATTCATAGTAATATACATATATCTATATATTTATACTTTAAAATAGAAAATGGAGAAATTAAATTAATTTGGAGAAAAGCATACAAGACTTTTTTCCAGTGTTGGATTGCATTACCAAAATAGAACAAAAAAGAAAAGAAAAAGAAAAAAATTATAAAAGAGTGTACTTCAATTGGCAAATGATTCTCAGTCTAGTATTCTTTTCTTTCACATGCTTAGATGCTAAGGGGGGAGGGCTGTCTCTTGTAAACAAGCCTGTACATTAAATAGCTCATAAAAGTTTTCCTCTCCTCTGCAAAACTAGAGTATATGCTAGAAAGAGAGTATAATTCTCAGGTCGTAGTTTTATAGGTTACTTAGATCTGCAGAGAACATGTCGTAGCTCAGAACAATTTAACCAGTGTTGGCTTCATGAAATATTGTATACCACAGTGGTATATCGAGTAGTTAGTTACACGTTGCCTACTTTGGCCCAACATAGTGGTCTTCCCCTTCGATTTCCTCTGCTCCTATAACTTGCTAGGAGCATCAGTTTGAAATCAGGGATGTAGACCATGATACTGTTGTGGCCAAGGTACTCTTGAGTGTGTTATATACTTTACTGTGTGTCACTCAAAATAGGATAGGTAGTGTTGACTTTAACAGTGTAATTTATTCTGACATGTGGAATGTTATGGATGCACTGATGACCTTGTCCCAAGAAACTATACACCCCCCCCCCCCCCCAAACACCTTTTATCATTGTTCAGTTTTTCTTTCCTTTCAAACCAACAGCCCTTGATTATCAGTGCATCCATAAATTCCCTATAGTTTCTGTATCCCATATTCATTTGCAGTTGCAATAATAGAATAGATCACTCTAAGTTATGTCGATCTCAAGAAGTTATAAGATAGTAACTTATTATTGTTACGTATTTATTTGAAAAAATATCTTTATGTAAATAGCAAAAAAGAGTTACAAAGAAATGTAAGTTGTTAATAAAAATATTCAAAAATTTACTCCTGTTTCATGGTCGTATTTATTCCACTAGACTGTAATATATTCATAGCCTAAGGCAGTACGTGCAATACAATTTTATTTTGCAAAGCATGAAAACAAAAGACTTCCCTTGAATGATGAATTAAAAGGAAACGTATATAAAAGAAAAAGTCTATGAATTACTCCTAAAAGGCGTCTGCCAAGATGACTGCTTTGATATTTAGGGGTTCTGGAGTGAAAAAAACTTTTTTTTTCTAGGTTGCGTGTGTTGATTCTACACTGACTTCATTGCACTTCAAAGTAAAGCATTGAAATTGTATTTGGGTATTTGTAGTTGGAAGGACATGCAAGTGGCTTTTTCCCCCATGTTTTTTAAATGTCTGCTGGGTCAGAAAAATAGAGAGCAAAATAACTTGTAATTCCAGTGCTATATATTTAACCAGCTTATCATTCAATCAAGCGCGAAGATATCTTTGTCAAAGGGTCCTTTCTCATCAAGTTTCAACTTGTACTCTTAACCCTAGCGTTTAACCCACAAGAATGGCTGAAATATCAACCTATGCTTGCATATCAATCAATCATCTTCATAAGTCACAGTAAAGTATTCTGTAATCTTTAACATTTCAAGATAGGTTTTATTAAGGAATTCATGAACTGTGAAGCTATGGAAACGTTCCACAAACTTCTGCATGTAATTAGATTGATAAGTGATGATATTTGTATAACGTCCAAACGTCATGCTTGGTGATATGCGACCTCTGGCTGATTTTAGAATGTTAGCTACGTCTGCATTCTTTTATGATCTTTTTTCTTTCATTTATACTATTCTCTTTTTCTCTTTCTTTCTTTTTTTCTTTCTTTCTTTCTTTCTTTCACTTTCTTTCATTCAAGTCCATTTGGCATATTTATTTCTCTTTGCCTTTTTCACTCTTTTTTCTCTGTCTCTGTCTCTGTCTCTTTCTTTCTTTCTTTCTTTCTTTCTTTCACTTTCTTTCATTCAAGTCCATTTGGCATATTTATTTCTCTTTGCCTTTTTCACTCTTTTTTTCTCTGTCTCTGTCTCTGTCTCTTTCTTTCTTTCTTTCTTTCTTTCTTTCACTTTCTTTCATTCAAGTCCATTTGGCATATTTATTTCTCTTTGCCTTTTTCACTCTTTTTTCTCTGTCTCTGTCTCTGTCTCTTTCTTTCTTTCTTTCTTTCTTTCTTTCTTTCTTTCTTCCTTTCACTTTCTTTCATTCAAGTCCATTTGGCATATTTATTTCTCTTTGCCTTTTTCACTCTTTTTTCTCTGTCTCTGTCTCTGTCTCTGTCTCTTTCTTTCTTTCTTTCTTTCTTTCTTTCTTTCTCTTTTCTTCTATTACCTTGGTTTGCAAGTTTTCAAAAAAACTTCCCTCCAATGTCAAGAAAATCTAAGGCTTTAGTTTGAACCTCTTTGAACACCTTTTCAATATTCCCCTCCCATTTCTTCGTCTGATTTTTAGAAAATGATATTGTCTGAGAATCATTTTTCGACAGATTTTTCCTTAAAACGAATGTAGCCCGCCTTTGTCCATGTCTTGTTTAGTTTCACGTCATTTGACTAAACAAAATGAATCATCTTTTTTTCCAGAAAAATTTCGGGACCAGTACTTTTTGTGGCTGCAAAAACAGATGGTCCAATTGAACTTGAAGAAAATTTACTGGAAGACACTAGATCAACGTACGTATAACACATTTCTTTTGTTCCATTATAAGTCAAAAAAGGGAGAAAGTTCCAAGGTGCTGTGATCTTACTTCAAATGACGCAAATGTACCAGAGGTCTTTCTTTCTTTCCTTTTTTTCAAAAATTTCCTCGTTTTTTATAATAATAATAATAATAATAATAATAATAATAATAATAATAATAATAATAATTCTCAGAAAATTATTGGGGGGGCGCTTTACAATGAGATTCGAAGTCTAGCAACACGTTACTAAAATCTGAGTATTTTTAACAATTTTCCGTGCAACTGAAAAAGGTCTTCTTTAAGTGACTTCAAATTGGTCGTAAACAGGATATATTTTTAAATTTTTTTTTTCGTGTGCTATGCCATAATTCTAATTAGGACGAATTCGCCCTAGGGCTATTAGGCAGTATCCCTAATTTATTTACCCAACTCAGTTAAATATCTCGTCAGCCTAGCCTGCTACTGTCCATCAAATCGCGAGCCAAAATAAGGAAATTTATGTCTGGTGTCTTCATAAACATCTTGACATATCTTGTTACTGGAACTTCCGAATTATTCCCTGACGGAAGACAAAGCATCGAAAGAAGTTTATCTCTACGAAATACTAGAGTTTTTGAAGTGCGCACCAAAACTAGACTAATCAATCAACAGGAAATTAAAATAACTTGGCTAAATTAACTGGTAATGAGCACTAAATACAGTAAACTTTCATCTAAATTTATGATTTATTCTTTATAAGGATGGCGTCTGAGAGGCGGCTGTCAGCTCACCAATACATCCTCTGTCGGGAAATAAATAGTTTAATTTTTAGACCTACATGTGGTTATTGTGCAGGTATTGCGCATTTACATAACTATTGTTCTACATGAAAGAGCAGCTGTTTGTGAGATTATCTGGTGTTCTTAACCATTCTAATGGACCCTTGCTTTATTACTTATTCTAATTAGCCAAAGAAGTGCTCTTTGTTCATGTTTATGCGGTCTTGTTCTTGCTCGACGCTTTTGTTTAACTTCACATCTATTTTCTCAATCCATCCGTCGCGCCCTTTCCGTTTGTGAATGGACTACAACGAGAATCGGGCATATCACACAAAGAATTCATTCTATCTTTCCTGTACGATTCATTTTACAGCTTAGAATGGGGCGTGTATGATATTTTGGAATTCACGCAAACTCTAATTATGATGGTGTATAGTTTATACTCTACTTCAACAAAGCATAGAATTAGTGTCATATCTGACGGTAGAAGCGATCGTTCGCGTAAACGCACACTTACCTGGCTTCCCTAACCCCAATTTTCTACTATCTAAATTATCTTGTAGATTGTATCGCTGGAAAACAGCTAATTTTATAAGACTGGCCTAGACTTGAACTACATAGAATGTTTACATGGCCTTTGTGCCATTGTGTCACATTCCTTCTAAACAGATAAAATAAATAAACTAGAATATCTCAAATTAGTAAGATTACTTCGTCTGTCTAAAACTTTAAAAGTCATCTGTCATTATAATTACAACTAGTCAACTAGCAAATTGATTGATGTTAACCATTCGTTTGTCGTACTCAACTTGCGCGCGGCGACTGAGGGATTTATATTAATGTAATGATAGCAGTCAGCAACTGTTTAAACCCGATACCCCCGCAGCGAGATTCAATTTTAATTGAAGGCCAACTTTCTTTTCCATACAGCACTCTGTAGTTCTGGCTGATGTTGGACGACCAGGTGCAAAGGTGACGCATGATAATATTTGACAAACAAGTTCTTGAGATTTGGTGTGAAATGTGCTGTCAAGCAGCCTTCGGTTCGATAGAGGTGTAAATGAATCTATTGTGTGCTGATGTGGCGATACCGGACAGTATAATAAACTACTGCAGTGCTACTGGTGTTTAAGCAATCGTGTCGTCAGTCGGGCACTCTGTACCATCGTACAAGACACCCGTCAAGCCAGTCTCCAATCGCTGTTGGTATAACTTGACTGAAGTATTGAATACACAAAGATTTGCGTGAGTACTCGGCAGAAGTCGTAATGATAGCAGTAGAAATTCCTACCGTGGTTTTGGCGTTATGCTTATGTATTGTATATGCTGATGAGAAGCTAGTCGTCAACACCGTACCGATACAAGTGCCATATGGACGATCTGTCTTCATAAACCCCAACACAAAACTAGTCATAAAAAAACCCTCCAATGCACACTGTCGAGTGAGAGTTCTAAGGGATAATCCTTTGTCACAGCGTAATGGGTTTCTCTTTCCTGATGTTTTTCCTTGCGATTTTAAGCTCGGTGATGTACGCTACACTCATCTGGGTTCAAAATTCCACGCAGGAGATTTCATTAAGTTGCAAGCTCGTTTCGATACCAAGGAAAGAACAAGGATCGTTCCCTTTGTCCTGAAAATCTTCGTACAGTTTAATCCGATGGAAATAGTGCAGAAAAATCTCCCCATTGTGGTTCCAGAAGTTGGTGGAGTATCATCTGCTATCAATGATGAGGTTCTTGGTTTTGTTTATGCTTCAGAGAGTCAGTTTTGTCATGTTTCACTGCTTCGATTTCATGTGGTTCAAGCTGCCCCGAGATATGGGGATCTCCTGAACGTCACGACAGAAAGTTCATCAAGGAATCGCTTTGAGTGTAACGACTTTCTAACCTCGGATATTCGTTACCATCACCGGAATCTTCAATCATCAAACCGCGACTATGTTCCACTGGTTGTCGAGATATCTGATAAGACGTTATCAGTGATCAAAAGAGAATACTTCCAAATTATTATACGCATTCTTGGTGCGCGTGTTAATGAAAGACCTACGGCATCGTTCGAAGCCTCGAATACTTTAGAAGTCAAAGATCACGACCTTGGTGCGATTACTAGTAGTATTCTTGCGGCGGTTGATCTGGAGACAAGACCAGATAAAATTATTTTGAATATCAGTAAGCCTTTAGGAGCAGAGGAAGGCCAGTTGGTAAGTCTGGATGATCCTTATCGTCCTCTTACAGCTTTTTACCAGAAAGATATTCGAGATTTCAAGATCGCTTATCGACCACCAGTGATCAAGGACGCAAAGCCACGCATGTTTCAAGTAGTGTTTAACGCTATAGATGGAGAGGGCGCGATCTCTGACCCTATCCTCCTTCTTATCATGGTCAAGATGACTAATATTAACGCGCCGATCGTTATCCGGAATGCAGGCTTGAGCCTCTTTGAGGGGCAGTCACGGCCTTTAGCAACGCACAATCTTAAAATCGTTGATAAAGATAACCTAAATGACGTCAGACTCCAGGTTATTGGAGGACTTCAGCACGGTGAGCTAAGGATTATGGGTATCAGGATCACTATTTTTATGGCGACGGATATAGATTTTGTTGAGTATCATCATGATGGCTCTGAAACGTATAGTGATAATATTATCTTTCGCATGACGGATGGAACAAATAGGGTCGAGTTTGTTTTTCCTATCACCATCGCTACAGTCGATGATCAAGCCCCTGTATTGATATACAACACTGGTTTAGTGCTCGATGAGGGAGGTATAGCAAGGATCGACCAGTATATGCTAAGCGCAATCGATGTCGACTCTGATGACACTAAAATAAGATTCAAGGTCGTCGCGTTACCAGTCTCAACTCGGTCGCCAACACCAAAGCCAACCCAACCCCAGGAACAAGTTGGTGTGCTTTTTCTGCGACGGAGAACTCTTGAGAGTGATGAAACAATGGACTGGATTTTTCAAGCTGATGGTTTCTATGAGAAAAACACTACGGTATTTACGCAAGAGGATCTCATAGAAGGACGAGTGTTCTATAGACATCTCGGCGGCGAGGCGTTCCAGGACCGAATCAACTTTGTAGTTTTGGATGACGCTGAGACATCAAACATCTCTCCCCTCCAGACCTTCAACATCATTATCAACAAGATTGACGACCTGCCACCCAGCTTACTCCCTGGTAGCACTTTAGTGATGTCAGTTGATGAGTTTGGGTTGAGCGTGTTGAATAAATCAACCATACAATACACGGATAATGATTCTGATCACTTCAAGCTCATTTACACCATTTCCAAGTCACCATACTTTGTGGACAGGAACAACTCCACCCAAAAAGCGGGGTACCTCTTCCTGGTTGAAACCGGTGTTGAAGTATCCAAGTTTACCCAGATGGAATTGAATCATGGGAAGGTTGGGTACCGCGCACCTGATATCGAGATAGGTGTCTTTCCAAGACATGCGCAGTTTGAGTTTTCGGTGTCAGACCCAGCGGGTAATAAACTCACAGGGGAGGTGGTGAGAATTATTTTGAACCCGGTAAATAACAAAGCTCCGAGCGTGATTGTCAATCAATTGCAAGTCCAGGAACTGAACGAAGTCGTTATCGATGAAGGGATACTCATGTTAAAGGACCAAGACACGCCCATCGAGCAAATCAAGATTTCTTTTTCAGTGTTACCAAGGTACGGGGTGCTGCTTAGGGACTTCACTCGCATGAAGAAACATGATTGGTTCACGATGGATGACGTCAGAGCATTAGCTCTCTCGTATGAGCATACGACACCAGGGGAAGTGAGCGATGAGGTTGGTTTGTTGGTTGATGATGGAGTTCACAAGAAGGTGGCCATGTTAGAAATGGGTGAGTTGTTCTTATTTTTATCTCTACACAGCCAAGACATATAGCACTCTCGACCTAAGAGCCATGTCATTCTTATTGCGCATGCTCAACGGAACGCAATTTCATCGACATGCGCTGTATGAAGGACAAGGCTCTGTGGTACAGTCCTGTCATTCTTTCATCGTCTATTCCATTTTCCTGCTTCCTTTATTCTGATTTTCTTAAATCTAATTCGCCGCATCATTATTATTGAACTACTCCTATAGCAGTATTTCGGCAAAGTATTAATAGTCTCTAAACTGGATTAAAATTAACCAGACGATCTATTCCATTCATTAATAGTAATAATTTCTCAAAGGTATAATCTTGTTAATCATTTATCTTTTTAAAATGCGGCCACCAACGAAGAGTGTTATATTTAAACCATTCAATGCATGTATACCCCCTATTCACTGGTTTCTTATTCTCGTCTTTGAGGGGCACTTTGCATAAATACCATAACTTGTTATCCTTCACTGATCATGAAAACTGTTGTATTTATCAAAGTGTCCCTCACATTTGATGCTAATGAGCCAAATCGAAATGCTTTATTTTATGGGTCGTAAGAAAGCAGCGTATATCAGAGAACGAAACTTTACATAGCTTCCCAATACAAAAGAAAGACAATTATTACTTTGCTCAGTCGGCTTCAAACAGTAAAGTTTCGCAAATTCGGGATATCCTAACACTGAAATGGCTTCCCATGTCTGCGCGCGTCGCATTCCAGCATGCGAGATTGCGCAACTTTAAAGTTTTTAACCCTTGAGAACAAAGATTTTTTTGTTCTTTTACTTTCTACGTGTTGACCACCAACGACGGGTCGATCAGAGTTAAGGGTGAAAATACAATCTCTACATACCTTAAGTACCAAGCAATTCATTTATGTTTCGAGGACTGATACTCAGTATGCTTACTACACGGCATTCAGTTGCACTGAAATGGCTTCCTTTTGTTCTACTTTGTTTCATCCAATCACAGCAGCGAATGGTAGTCGCTTCATTTGAATACGGTACGCCAGTAATACTGAAATCGTTGATATACTTTAGCATTCATGTCTGGACCAAGGCCAACAGAATACAATACTGAATCATGCATATCTTAGTAACTAATGTCTGGATGTATTGTTTCTCGATAAGCAGAAAAAGATTGCCTTTATCTATTACCAGTTTAGGAAATTTTGGCCACTAATTTGTAAGATCAGGTGGTTATCTCGAGAACTGCGCGGGGAGTGATAAGATATGGGCTTATCAATAACTTTGGGATATTATGTTTAATTCACTGCATTCTAGATCAAGGTATTCTGTCATCCAGTTATAGTTGTGAACAAGGCTAAGCCGAATTTAAGTCTTCATATTCAATTGCGCATTTTTTCTTCAATGTCCAAGAAATGTAGATCTGTTTACATATCCACACTCCAGTCCCCTAGGAAGAAGACTCGTCTCATTTTCGCCTCAGGGGAGGGAGGGGAGAGGTCAGTGTTCAAAATTTTACATTATTCTCAAGTTCGAAGTTCAAAGAAGTCCTGATGATAACAAATGTGTACATCAAATTGTAGGGCTAAACTTAGGCACACACATGGGAGTACTCTTGCAAGTCCGCTTAACTATCCCACAATTCCTTGCAGGAGGCGTTCGTTACTATTCTAAAAACCTAATTTTTAAAACTCAATTTTTTTCCATGTTTTTTGATTTCTAGTCATCAGCTCAAAACAAAACCTTTTCATTAAGGTCCCCCCAACTGTCCCATAATTATATGCGGGAGGCGTTCACTACTATTCTTCTGCTAAAAAAACTATTTATTTTTATTCAAAGTTTTTCTTTTTATTCTTAGTAATCACCCCGAAGCCCCAGAACCTGTCGAGCACGGTACTGAACGTAACCATCAAAGTCAAAGAGCGTTCTAAAGAAATCCTCAAACTACCACATTGCCTCGAAGCGGTAGCCACATCAAAAGAGAACGACTCGTCGCTTCGTGTCGCCAACCCTCCCCGTGTAGGTAGGATTTTGCTCAATGACGTCACATGTGAAGAGTTTCGCGTGCAAGATGTGATGAAGGGACTGGTTAGTTATGAACATATTGGTCAGGAGACTGGAGTCGATGGTGATGAGGATCATTTTAATCTGGCTTTTGTTAACAAGTCACTGGTCATGGAAGGAAAGCTGTATAAAGGTCAGTAGTTAGTCATGTTAACACTCTTTTGGTTTTCAGTTACTTTTCTTAAGAAAAATTTCAACTGCATTTTCGTCTGCTTCGTGAATCTACCCCATGTCTTCCAAGTGTTTAGCCTCCTCTTCTTGCACGCGAAAGGTTCGTCACGCAAGGAACAGCGTTGCGTGACGACCCTAAGGACGGCTACGTGCTAGAATTTATCTTATCCAAAAAATGATGGGTGAATGATAAAAGGAGAGGGTGTTACAAACGATAAGAAGACTTTACAGCTTTAGTTATCGATCATTTTAAACGTGTTGTATTCACGACGATACCTCGTGATTTCTTGCTTTTAATGGTACAGCAAAAACGACGCGGCTTCAAGAGCATCCTCTGCTCATGCGCACGGAGCTAGCGAGCTCATAAGGACGTCATTTTTAATAGCTAATACGCGTCATGTTTGAGAATGAAACCCCTGACAACTTGTCAAAAAGAAAATTAATGTTTATTGTTTTTCATAATATTGTTAGTATTCAATCTTGTAGGTAAATTTTGAAACAGGAAGTTAATGTTGTACATTTATTTATTCTGTCCACAGCACTTGAGGTGATGACGCTGATCGTCCCGGTCGATAACCAACCACCACAAGTAACAATACAACGACCAATGACGTTACGTGAAGGAGAAAAGACACAATTATCACTACAACACGTGACCATCACCGACCCAGACACACGTGACAATGACGTCACATGCACGATTGACGTGCAACCAACGTCGGGGTTCTTTGAGAATATTCTGCCGTCACCGGGGTCTGAGATCAGTAACGTTGGGAAGAGAATAACATCATTCACTGCGCAAGACATTAAGCAAGGGAATGTTAATTATGTACAGAGTGATCACGAGGGAAGCGAACCGCGTATTGATTGGATGGCGTTCTCGTGCATGGATACCAACAACACGTCATCTCGATATCTGTTAAACATGATTATTTTACCAAAGAATGACGAGGTATGTTGAATTACGCATCCCACATTTAAAGGAGTGACCATGGATGACTATCAGCGTCACATACGACCTGTTGGGTTTGCTGGTCATAGCAAGGGGTTAATCATCTATGGTCTAGGACCAGGGGTCAATTAACCTCTCCATTAGGCTTCGGCAGAGCTTCCTGATCAGTCTGTAAATCCTCCCGGGATCGCGGTGTCGGGGTCGAAATATCCGGCGTAGCCATAATTATTTTAAAGTCCATACTATGCATCAGCACTCGATGTCTGGAAGTATGGTCCGTGGTAGTTTATAATCATTAAATTGAAAAAATATAAAAAACCAGTTTCCTAAATAGATGAATATATTCTCTTGTTTTGGGTAGTATAAAAATTATTTAAAAAAACATTTTAGAAAATTCAAATGATTTCAATAGTTAAAATATTCCAAAGGTTACCTATTTATCGTTGCTATGGTATTACCTATCGTTACTCATTCTGTTTTTATTCCAAGGCTCCACACTTGTATTACCGAGATTTTGTTGTCAACGAAGGTGCAGAACTAGTCATCGACGTTACGTTACTCAACGCGATGGACGGTGACGCACCTCTCGATGAGCTCGTGTTCTACGTTATCAAGGCTCCTACGCACGGCTTCATCACAGACACGCGCATCGAAGGTAACATTCCAGTAAAGAAATTCACCTTGACGCAAATCAGAAAATCGACGTCTGTTGTCTACCAACATGATGGTAGCGAGACTTCTGAGGACTCTTTGACGCTGGCTGTATCAGACGGTGTTCATAACACGACACAAACAGTACCGATAAAGATTTTACCAGTCGATGATGAACACCCAAGGTTGGAGGTTAATAAAGGATTACGCCTTGAGGCGATAGGGGAGAGTGATCTCATCACTCCACAGAATCTAAAGGCTACTGACATCGATTCTACTGATGAAAATATCACATTCATCGTGCGTTCTGTTCCTAGAGCTGGATTCTTGCAGATGTTACGCGAAGATGGGACGATTCGTAATCTCACTCAAGGGGATGTCTTCAAGCAACTTGATATTAACAGACGTCTTGTGATCTATACTCATATCAAAGGGATACCTACGCCTAGAGATGAGATGTATTTTGATGTGACTGATGGGATCAACAATCTTCTTTATCAGGTCTTTTATGTCTTCATCAAAGCTGATGATCGAATACCCCCAGTTGTAATCAACAAAGGGGTTCGTCTAAAACAAGGCGCTCGCGTTACCATAACAACAGATTTCCTTTCCGCGCATGATATAGGAAGCGATAATACGCGGTTACGCTATACCCTGACGAAAGTTCCCTCACAGGGGCATTTAGAACTCAGCGATGCTCCGGGAGTTTCTGTAACTTCGTTTACTCAGAAAGACATCGCATCAAACAAGTTATTGTACGTCCACACTAGTGATGAGGAGAGCGCTGGGGACAGCTTTGATTTCGAAGTCACAGATGGCTCCAGTACAACTATAACAAGAAGGTTTTTGATCTCACTTATCGATGTTAATAATAAGAAACCAGTAGCATTTTGTAACACGTTGAAAGTCAAAGAAGGAAGTAGTGTTGCTGTGAGTCCGTTTGAACTGCGCGGAGAAGATAGAGACACGAGACCTGAGTCTTTGGTTTACACCGTAACGCGGGTACCACTCCACGGGAACCTGTATAAAAGTGGTATCAGCGTGAGGGAATTTTCACAGTCGGACGTGAATGATGGTTCCATCACGTATCTTCACGATGGAACTGATACTACTAAGGATGGGTTCTTTGTTTCTCTTACCGATGGGAGCCATAAAGAGTTCTACTTGTCCCCAAATACTAAGGTATCTCGCAGTATGCCTTTTGAAATGAAGGTAGATATCACCGCAGTGGATAACAGACCACCGTTACTTGTGCATAACAGGGGCGTCACAGATCTACAAGTGCTTAAACATGGTACACTTGGGTTCGTCTTGGATAATACTATCTTAAAGTCGGAGGATCGCGACAGTAATAATTCAGCTTTGATTTATCGTATTGATAACCATCCTCTTAATGGATACCTGACTACTTCGCTTTCAACTAACACAAGCTTAAATAACTTTACTCAGCACGATATTGATTCTTTAAGGATTAGATATGTGTTGTATCCGGGCTTAAACGTTACGTCAGATGTGTTCACGTTCTCAGTGATCGATCCTGCTGGGAACACTCTTCCCCGTCAACTGTTCAGCATCGTTTGGGCGCGAGTATCTTTCACCATCGAATCCTACAAAGTCAAAGAAACAGAAGAATCGCTCGTTGTCACCTTACAGCGTGAAGGGTTTCTCGGAGATTCTTCATTTATGCGCATGGCAATGATAGGGATCACTGCTGACCTGCGCCAAGATTTTACTGCCTCTACTACGCATGTACAGTTCAGTCCGGGTCAAAATAAGGTCACGTGGAAGCTGCGTATCATTGATGACAAGAGATATGAAGCTAACGAGACGCTAAGTTTGCAGCTGACTAGTCCAAGGGGGTGTGTTATAGGAACACGAAATACCATGCTGGTCACCATAGAAGATCCTGAGGACTGTGAGTAATAATAACTTCGTTATGTTTAATATTCTGTATGATGGCGCAGTTTAGATGTGTAGCACTATGTAATGTGGACTGACAACAAGAGTTCGGGTGGCGCGCAAAACAAAGCGGTGTGTAATACTGCGCGCTCCACTTGGTAAATATACCGGAACAGAAAAGAATGTTTGTCAGGCCATGATTTAAAGTTTTTCGGTCAGTTAAGAAGCGCAAGCTAAGCTACATGCGTGCGTTTTCTCTTCTCTATTTGCGCTTTATCCCTCTCTTCCCCTTTCTTTCTTTCTTTCTTTTACTCTATATACTCATCTGGTTTATTTTATTTTAGTACCCATGCTCGAAATGGTCAATCCTCGTCGCGTGGTCCAGGAAGGAGTGGGGCGAGTCAATGTGGAGTTGAGAAGGACTGGGGACTCGTCAAAACCCCTTCAAGTGTTGTGTGTTACTCGATACAAGAACGAACAAGGTAGACTTGGATCAGAAGGCCGTCTATCTGAATTATTTCTAATTTTCATCAATTTACTAAGTTCAGTTGTTTTAATTCTCTTTAGGTTGGGCTTTAGGTAGTTTTCCGACCAGCGTTCTTTCTTATTCTGACTTCATCGTTAGAGAAGGCGAAAAAGACAGTCTAATAACTCTACAGAAGGTAATTCGAAATTCATTTTACAATAGATTACTTAAATAACATTAGAGTCGTTAGAACTCACTTTGTACGACTGTGAAAAAGTTATGGTGCATGGCACGGTCACGGTGCGGAGCTGACGACATCCACTCAACCAGTCATAGCACGCAATATTACTTACGCTCGAGCACAGTATATCACTCCGTCCATACCTACGTGCTTACACGATGACTGTCTCTGACCATGACTCATTATTTTTACTGTGTCATCTCCTCATGCGCGATTCCCAACCCTGACACCCTGGCGTATCAGTCAAAGTAAACTGACAATGTTTTGTGTGATGACAGGGAGAAGTAAGGAAGCTCTGCCCGGTCGTAATCATGGACGATACGTTATATGAAGAAGAGGAGAAGTTCCTTGTGGAGTTAATATCGTACAAGGGTAGTCACGTGAACAGTCAGTATAGCACAACTGAAGTAATTATCTCTCCTGATAGACAAGACGGTAAGAAAACATGGCCTCCAAATCATCTTATCACTTATTTCACACAATTCGTTATCAATAAACTCTTAGCTTGAGCGTAATGTTCCCCAATGATTTCAGGCCACGTTTTATTCCCTTAAGTATCATTTCTTTGTTTAACGGTTGCGCATGAGAAGACATATGATACAGGATACAACTCAAACAAAGAATTTTCAAATTCCTTTTGTTTCTAGAGCCGAGAATCACTTTTGAACACGCTGTCTACTCCACTGATGAAAGCGACTCAACTGTGCAAGTCACGGTCAAAAGGACTGGAAGAGACTTGTCTCAGTCCTCCTCGGTCTACATAAGATCGAGGCAGACAGATCCTGTATCAGCTGAAGGTAACATAACACGAACGCTCTCAGCCAATCAGAGGCGGGATAGTGAGTAAAATGTACAATAATATCTTTAAAATAACTTGCATATTCGTTTGCTGTGACAGCCGGTAAAGACTACGTTCCCATCGCCAAGCTCATCTACTTCGCGCCTCTCGTCAACAAACAGACAGTCCACGTGACCATCCTAGACGACACAGGGCTCCCAACGGTAGAAGGTGTAGAAGAGTTCAAGCTTATTTTACGAACCCCTGTGAATGGCAGACTAGGAAAGAAAAAGAAAACAACTATCATGATTAACGATACTTTATCTGACTGTAAGTACATGAACAGGAATGCATATGTAAGGAGTGTTTGTGGTGGAGGGTGGGCCGGGTAGGGACGGAGATTTGCTCCTATAGGGAGGAGAGAAAGTTTGAGTTTTTGTAGTGCAGGGTGGGGTAGGAATAGAGATTTGTTTCTAGAAATGGAAGGTAGTATAAGTATTTGCGGTGGGGAGGGGTGGGTAAGACAGGGTCGAAAGTATATTTCTAGAGAAAAGAAGAAATTTGAGTGTTTTCCGGTGGGGGTGGAATAGGGATGGATATTTATTTCTGAGGAGGGGAGGGAAGGGGTGGGTAAGATAGGGGTGAAAGGTTGAAGAAATTTCAGTGTTTGCCGGGAAGTGGGGTTGGGGTAGGGATGGAGATTAACGAGGGGAGACTTTTAACACTTTTGTCATCTTGTCATTCCAGTGCCAGTTGTGGAGTTCAAAAAGCAAAGCCTGTCAATCAAAGAAGACGTTGGTCTGTTACAAGTTGAATTGATTCGCACAGGAGATCTCAGATTCCCTACTCGTGTGAGGTGCTATACACGACAAGGCTCTGCCAAGGCTGGTCAGGATTTCTCCGAAAGAACGAACACAGATATTTTCCTTGTGACGTTTAACCCTGGGGAGAGTACCAAGAACTGTAAAGTCATTGTTACTAACGACTTGGTCTATGAAGGAGAGGAACGATTCCGATTGGTTGTCCGAGCGACCAATGACAATGCTCGTGTTGGAAGTAAAAACACGACGACCATAACTATTGATGATCCTGAAGACGGTGAGTTACTCATCTCTGAATGTTTATAACTAATAAAGCTGATAGTGGGTATAGGAGTAAGAATGTACACAAGATGGATTGGATGAGGGTATAGGATAAAAATGTACACGAGATAGATTGGATGGGTGTATAGAAATAAGAATGTACACGAGATGGATTGGATGGGCGTATAGGAATAAGAATGTAAACGAGATGGATTGGATGGGCGTATAGGAATAAGAATGTACACGAGATGGATTGGATGGGCATATAGGAATAAGAATGTACACGAGATGGATTGGATGGGCGTATAGGAATAAGAATGTACACGAGATGGATTGGATGGGCGTATAGGAATAAAAATGTACACGAGATGGATTGGATGGGCGTATAGGAATAAGAATGTACACGAGATGGATTGGATGGGCGTATAGGAATAAGAATGTACACGAGATGGATTGGATGGGCGTTTAGGAATAAGAATGTACACGAGATGGATTGGATGGGCGTATAGGAATAAGAATGTACACGAGATGGATTGGATGGGCGTTTAGGAATAAGAATGTACACGAGATGGATTGGATGGGCGTATAGGAATAAGAATGTCACGGGATGGATTGGATGGGCGTATAGGAATAAGAATGTACACGAGATGGATTGGTTGGGCGTATAGGAATAAGAATGTACACGGGATGGATTGGATGGGCGTTTAGGAATAAGAATGTACACGGGATGGATTGGATGGGCGTTTAGGAATAAGAATGTACACGGGATGGATTGGATGGGCGTTTAGGAATAAGAATGTACACGAGATGGATTGGATGGGCGTATAGGAATAAGAATGTACACGAGATGGATTGGATGGGCGTTTAGGAATAAGAATGTACACGGGATGGATTGGATGGGCGTTTAGGAATAAGAATGTACACGAGATGGATTGGATGGGCGTATAGGAATAAGAATGTACACGGGATGGATTGGATGGGCGTTTAGGAATAAGAATGTACACGAGATGGATTGAGGCACTGTATTATAGGCATGTACGTTTGGATGATTCGTAAAATTTCTTGCTCTAATTCTGCAGCAGCTTTAGGATGGATTTAATTTATTTGTAGAACTGCATTTACTCAAATGATTAATTTACAGTTTTATGTGATTGTTTAGTTGAAAGAAAACACTTGTAGAAAATATGGTTTGGGCTCCCTGTGGCATCTGGACTTTGCTCAGAACACAGGCAACCCATACAGAATTGAATAGTGTAGAATAAACAGACCCACATATATAGTATTTTTCAGCAAGTACAAAAATCTTTACCTACGTTTTCTGTTTTTAATTAAATAATATTGAAGCGGTGATTCCGTACAGAATATCCATTCATTTGGAATAAAGACTTTCTTTTTACCCTTTACTCCGGTATCTATGGTAACAGTACAACTGTACTCTTTTTGTTTAAGCATATCTTCTGGCCACAAGTGAAGGATATTTTAACGTTTTTTTTTTTAGTTTTTGTTTGATAAAGCTTAAAAGAAATTGTAAAATATGCGGAATGAATTGACTAATTCCAACTTGCATCCTTTTCCGTTTTCTTTTAAAAACAGCCATATTTATTAATCATTTTCAAAAATAACTGCGTCAAAGCAACGTTTCAGGTATTGCTTGACCTTTCTCATTGTTTTTGAGTCGAAATATCAAAGGAATTCGTTTTTGGTCGATCCGACGCTCCTCTTGGAAAAAGTCCGATCGAAGAGGTCAATCCAGGATCCGGATTTTCCAATTTTCGCACTAATACTATCAAATTCTAAAAGAGCAAGTTAAATAGGTATCAATGATGTGCTTTTTCTTGCTTTTGATGTAAAAAAAAAAATGGTTTTGCGAGCATCAAAGATGTCGACCCGCAAGCCACTTGTACATCATTACTCACACCTCCCCCTCCCCCAAGAGATTGGAAGTTTTGACGGCAAAAAGCTAGCTAACTATGCAGCTTAAAAGAATATGAACTACTATAGAACAGTCTGATTATGAATAGAAATTAATTGTAATCTTATTTTCTATTATCTTGTAATCAGTGTATTTCAGGGTTGTATCAAGGATTTATCTTTGACTGGGAGGTGGAGAGGCAAAGCTCTCAAATCTCAACAAACCATCCCTCACTGCCCCCCTCCCCAAATGCATGTATGCACAATGGAAAGTGGATGGCAGACACCCAGGGCCCCTGGACACGCCCCTTTCTTTTGATTGATTGATCTTCTTTTATTTGGACTCCATAGAAGAGCATTGAGTACATAAGTGTAAGAATGTTACACCTTATTTCTGGTTCTCTTCATATTTGACAGAGCCACTGATCCAGTTAACAGAAGACCGCATATTTGTCGGTGAGCCCGCGATCAAGGGGCAGAATACCCACGTGACAGTTGCTGTGCAACGTTCAGGAGATCTGAGCCAAAGCTCTCGTGTGAGGATCTACACTGTTGATGGGACAGCAAAAGCTGGTCTAGATTATCAGCCATTTACTAAAGTAAGCCAAGTATTTAGGCATCAGGATTTTAAGCCAGGCGGAGAATGATCGACTTTTTTTTTAAGAGAGTAAATAAAGCCTGCTTCACATGAGCAACGCCAATGCAAACGCAATCAAGGTTCACACGTGAAACGCAAATGCAAGCAAATTAAGATACACAAGCGCAGTAGCGCCTGTTTACAATAAAAACATTTTAGTCTTGCGCTTGCACTTGCGTTTGTTGTTTACATTTGCGTTTTTCCAGGTTCACACGTTAAAAACGCCGCTAAACGCAAATGCAAACGCATGCACAAGGAAATGAAAATGTGTAGCCTGGTCCACACTAGCGACGCAAGCGCAGATAGTACTTTAATGATGACTGAATGTTTTGTTCTGTCCAATATAAAGGGGTTAACTAACCGTAAAGTATGCGCTTGCGTATGTCGTTATGCTTATGCTTGCGCCGCTAGTGTAAACCGGGCTAAATCATTTCTCCTTTGATATTAACCATGTCTTCCTTTGTCCCCCAAGTAAGTAAATTTCATGCCTTAATTTCAGGTTCTGTCGTTTTCTGGTAACGTAACGAAACACAAAGAACAAATAAAAATCCTGTTCAACAAAAACCGTCAAATGCGCCGTGCCTTCCACGTGTACATCGCGTCAGACATGACGCGGTCTAGCAGCCTTGTACGAAAAAAGACAATAGTGTTCATCGATAAAACCATCATGACGTCATCCGTTACTTTCCCTTTGATGCCCAAAGTCGTGTCTCTTCGTCATTATGATAATGTTAATGGATTTGTTGAAGAGATCCCGCTTGGGTATCCTGTGGTTTGCGTGACGGTAAGAAAGCTACATAGGTGACTTTGATATGACGTAATGTATTGTTATTTAGAGACGTATGCGAATAAATTTTCAGGCGACCTCTCTATGAAGTACTGCATTGTTAATAAGTGACAAAAGCATTTCCTTTAATCAGATGACGTCACTATGACGTGATGTAATATCATTTCTTTTTTCAGGCCTGTGACCCGAAATTCTCTCGATACTCCGAGACTGGATCCATGTGCGCATCACAGAACATCGACAACAGGTTAACTCAATACCGTTGGCAGATCGCTAGATCAGCTGAGTATGCATTCACGGATGTAACCGCAGACACGTTTTTCACCGACACCGGCCGAGTGACCCTGGACAGTATATACTTGACACCAGGCTCTCGCGTCCGGTGCGTTGCGCGTGCGGTGACCGCAAATGGGGAGTCTGGGCTTGAATCTACGAGTAAGGCAGTTACAGCACAAGTAAAGAAAGGACTATGTCAAGCACGTGATTCAAGTCACGTGGGATCTGAGCCTTTTACAGCGAGTATTGCATTCACTGGCGCAAGGAATGATGGGAAAGATAATATGGTGCATATCAAGATACAAATCCCTCATACTGATGGACTTATTCCCATCATATCGACACAAATGCCGGATATACGGGAAATGATCTCCCCTGGGGCTCTACGAATTGCGCAGCATAAGTGTTCAAATGTCCTGGACAAGGAGGAAATTCCAACCTCGTATGGTTTTCTTCACAACGGCATCAAAGATGCAGGGGTCATCACAGAAGCTGAACCATACCAGTTTAGTTCACAACTGCGAGGAAACACGACCGTGCAGTTCTACAAAAACCTCAACCTTGAGTCATGTGTCTGGAATTTTGAAAGTTTTTTCGACATTTCTGAAGTGATTCAGCTTTGTCATGGAAGTCTAATCACTGGCCAACAAGTCAAAGGTTTGACACAGTCACATCTATCGTTACGAGTTCCTCTCCACGTGTCCTACGCCTACCGCTCACGAACATCACAAACTGACTGGCTCCATTATGACCATACTATGTTCCTACGCCTGACATTGGTGTATGATACCGCTGTACTTCTAAAAGATGGTGTGAAGACTCCTGAAGGCTCAATGCTTAGTGGAAGTCTTTGGCCAACGAGCATTAGAATAAGAGAATCTGATAAAAAACTGATAGTGAATTTCAAGACTAAGACAAAATTCCGAGGAACATTTTTACTAAAGAAAGAAGGTGAGACCAGCCTACATAGTTAACCAACCATCGGAATGCAGCAAAATTTGGAGGACAAAACAATAGGTTCCAATTCTCAGGAGATTTAAATTCTTTTGTTTTGCCCTCCAATAATTGAGCTGCTTCAGTTTGACGTCACGTGAAAGGTCTATTTAAAAAAAGAATTTTTTTTGAAAAAAATTTCAAATTGCTGTTATCTATAGTTTTTCACTTTTTTGTTGATTTCTTGTAGGTTTCACAGCCATGGTGATATCACGTGATCACCCCCAGCTGACCTTCACTCTGTCGCTACTTTCGAGCCAGCAGTCATACGATAACCCTGTCCAGCGGTGGCAGTTTGCTTCAGACTATGCTGCTAAGGACTACACTGGGTCGTACTACATCAAACTGATACCTTGTGTTGCACATATAGTAAGTGAAATCCTATTGGATGTTGTACTGTGACGTAATCCACTGTCATCAGAATATGTTGGAATATTTGTGGACGGTAATAAGAAAAAAGTTCGTAGTCGTTCCAAATTTTACTGTGACTACGCATTGTGATTGGTTGATTAGCTGAAGAAGAATTAATTGGAAGCCATTTCGATGCTACGGAATGTTGCACCGTGTACGTGCTGTCAGTCACTACCGTGTCGTTAAATGTTAGTAAATATCTTTTTCCCTTTCTACAGGACACGGTTTACTCAAAGCCACTTGTCTGCAATCCCAAGGAACCAATCACATTCAACCTACCAATCAGATTCCAGCAGATCCCCGACCCAGTCCCTGCTCGTTTCACCCTCTCGGTCAAGTTCGACCTGATGAGTGAGAAACGCTTATGGTTGAATGGCAAAGTACTGAACGCCAGCGAGAGAGAACTGGACGGTGCTTTCTCTAGAGGTAGAAAAACGCATACTGTTTTAATTAATGACAGCGATGCATCTTGGGATATCTTGGGGGGTTATCTAAAAAATACAGTTCATATTGAATGAATGGATATTTTTGGTTTCATTTCAAAGATTCCAAGATGTATGGCCGTATCATGCTCGATCAAGGGTCTGGCTATCAAGTCAACACGGAGAAGGTGTTCCTATGTAGCAGTGAGGGGGAACACACACCCTCTTACGATCCCGCCAAAAAACAGTTTGGATGTTTGGAAGACTCGCATCACTTGGTTCATCGTATTAAAGTTTTGGTACGTATGTCTTGATCTTTATCTCCTACATTCATTAATTGACTGACTGATTGATTGATTCATTTATTATTACTGCGCAACATTATTAATTCAGGACAAGACAAAGAATAACTTATCGTCAAATGCTTACCACCACCACCATCATCATCATCATCATCATCATCACCGAGGTCGTAATTGCACGTCATTATCGACACTTCATCACCATCATAGCATGTTATCCTCATGATCAACGACATCATCATCATTAATCATCATCATCACCGCTGCGTCACTTCAACACCACCATCAACAACAACACTAACTATACCGGTACCATTACCAACAATTGACCATTACACATTAATTGTTCAACTTCAAACAATAGTATAGACATATAGACAGGAAAGCCTGTTCTCTACACGAGATTAAACCCCAATAGATCTTGAGCAAGCCTGTAGATTACAACTTTCTTCCTTCTTATTCCTTCCCACAGGACAGAGAGTCACCGAGTTCAGTGTCTAGTAAACTGGGTAAAGCAGTTTTTAACGCAAAATTTGTGTCGGACGATCCTGAAGCTGTTGAGCTAGCAAAACGATCAGAGGTAGACGGCTTCACCTTGAACTCTGCTCCGCTCTTTGAGGTAAATACTACTCTAAATCTCGCGTTAAACTGTTTTCTTTATTATTTAAAAAATTATGTATTATTATTTACATAATTTCTTTCATTTCTTTAAACAAATTGTCAAGTTTTGGACTTAAAAACCCGAGAAAAACTGAAGGATATTTCTTTTCATTTATTAATAATTATTGACTGGTTTTTAAGGTCCCACGTCCACAGAAGTGGTTCATGCACGCGGTGTATTCAGTCAGCTCTAGTCTACGCAAGAAACAAAGAAACCCACGTGATACTCTTGATTCTCCGCTTACTTATCACGTGATTGATCAAACGGATGTCAATCTCCACACGAATCATGGTTCTGAGCCTGCGCAACACGTCGGTAGTGGTCATCAGTCGTACAGAAAGGGTATGCGCGTGCGCAGGCAAGACGGTGATGCCTCGTTAGGAGTTGGAACAGGAACGAATATGAAGATGATACGATTGATTTACGAATCGATGGACGAAACGACGTCGGGCCGCCTGGCTAAAACGAACGATTCTTTGAATAAAGACAATCAGGGACTTGTGAACCCGCTGGTCATTGGTATCGCGGTAGTATGTGTGGTTCTTCTCATCGCTCTTGTGGTTGTATGGACTTTATACAGGCGAAAGGGCCGACGGGAAGCGCCTGTAGAAACAAGCGCAGATAGTGTGAGTACACCACAGAGTAGAGGCACTGTGGTATAGATCTTTGGCTGTCGCTATGACGACTGTCTGGTTTATATAAATATCTTAACCTTATTAATTTTAAAGACTTAAGACCTTAAAGATTGGGCTCCCTGTGTTACAAGAATAACTGACACAGGAAGCCCAGCAAAACAATTCATTTAATACACAAGAGCATTTTAATGGAAATTAATCTATAATTATGATGTCATGAAGTACAACCATGTATGTCAAGTAAAATAACTCGAGTTATCAAAGCTGTATTCGATGAATAAAAATATACTCAAAAATTAGAAGTACTGATATACTTCTGCAAACTAAAATAACTTTGTGGAGAATCATTGGGTATGGGCGGCAAAGGCCAAAAACACTGAAAAAAATTCTTACTCCTTCGTGGGGATACTAGTCTGCCCCGTCCTTGTCATTCTTACTGCGCATGCGCGAAAAATGCCATTTTGTGTAAGCATGCGCATTATGAACGACAGGGTTCAAGAGTGTCCCAAAGAAGGCAAAGTGCGCATGGTCATTGACGGAGGCAAAGTGCGCATGAGCACTTGTTTCTTAAACATTATTTTAGGACCTTACCCCTCGCATGTGTATAGAGAAAGCTGAATGTCATCTTCCAGCTCGCTTGGGTTTGTAAGCCAGAGTTTTAATGACATCCGTTTTGTACATGTTCCATGCTTGTTGACTTTGAATTTGGTGCCGGGCTTGTTCTACTGAGATGTACTCTTCTCGCTAGAAACAACATGAAAATCATCAAAGATTTTTCGGGTGAAAATACAGGCCTCTTTTTCTAAAAGTTCCGTAAATCGAAAAAGTCGTGGCATACGTCCAGGTTCGGTGGATTTCCCGAGAAAGAGTTTATTCACTAGAAATCAACTGCAGAGCTTCGAGGTACAAAGATGTCATTTTACTTACCAATGCTTTAAGCTGCACGAGGGTTGTGATGCTGGCGTTTAGAAGAAAGAATCTTTTGTTTATCATCACGCATTCAGCTCCTTCGCTTATCTGGAATAAGAAAGGGAGAAAATGAGAAGGCCTGAATCTGCGTTTACTCGGGCTATCTACGGCGCAATGGGCGCGCAACCGCATATCGTGCTATTATGCTATTATAATCAGCTCCTTCACTGATTTTGAATGACAAAGGGAGAAAACAAGAAGGCTAGCATCTGCGTTTACTCAGGCTACCTGTGGCGACAAAAGTGAACAACCACATATCGTGCTATTAAGCTATTACAATCACTGATTCAATCACACGAGAAAAACATTTACACATAATACCATTAAAAAAGGATTGTTTTACATACCAGTATAATATTTTTTGCCGAGGGATCAGCCTTTTCCTGGATAATCTATGATAAGAAAATATTTGATTAATTTCTCATTAGGCTAGTTCCATTGTTTATACCACCAACATGGCCATCATGTCTTCGTCGTTTGACCCTCTTGGGAATACATGGTTGCATACCATCAATATATTGTATTCTTACCTCAGAACTTATTTTGTTTGCAACTTTGGGCATCATTGACTCCAAACCCTGGAATAAAATCATGGAGTAAATTAATAATAAGTTATAGATGGGCGTGACACGCGCTTTACAAGAATTATGCGCGATGTACAGTGCCATGGTAACAGCATATAATGCACACTTACGAACAAATCTCCAGGTTTGAGGACAGCGATCTGCAGCAAAGCTCTTCTCGTCGGTGTACAATTCAGCGGATCTGGACCTTTCGTCGTTTTAGTTTTATCATTCTCCGTGGCACGTCTAATGAGGTCCAATTCTGACGTTCTCTTGAACAGGTCTGTCTCGCATGCTGGGCCGAGGAGCTGGGTGTAGTAATCGTCTGGCTTTCTGGGCTTTTTTTCTTCGTCTTTTTCTGTGATTATTCCATCCTCGTCTACTTTGGGTGGAGATTTGCTTCGTTTTTCTGGAAAATAATAACATATAAATGTTGGCTTTTAAAAATTAACGAACTTAATAATGTATTGGGAACGTAGTGGTAGCGTGTGTGAAACAGGGGCTAAATTGGAAACCAGTTAGTGTTTTGCTCATGATATGGCTGCAAAAGGACTCTATAGACGTTCGGATAAAGCTTAAAATACAAAATACTTACTTCGTTGTCGCATCCTAGCTTTTTCAAGAATAGCATCCTTGGTTCCAGATATAGTTTTGGTCAGCTAAAGAAGTGGAAAAAAAAAACTTAAATATTTATTATCAGAATGTTTTGAAAATATCTTTTAAGATGCACTGTACTAACCTCTAGAAGGCTTGTTGGATTTTTTCCTGGAGATGTCCCTGTATTGGTAGTAGAACGAAAAAGAATACCAAATGTGATGGGGGAGCACTGTAACATCATAGAGGGATTGTTGTATATGTGGGAAACGTACGGTACTGACTTAAAGCACGGACACGGTACGATATGCTTTAACATTGAAATGGTTAAATTCCCATTGTCTTTCAGTAATTCATCCAATCTCGACGCGTAGTTATGGCTACGGTAAGATGCATACTAGACTTACGTGATGGTGGTTTGATAACTTTTATTATATTCGGTAACTTGGAGGACTTTGATACATCTAATACTTCTTGTTGTCTGACCACTTTACAACGACCCTGTTCAATAATAATCATCATTCTTTGAATCATTATCATCATCATCATCATCATCATCATCATCATCATCATCATCATCATCATCATCATCATCATCATCATCAACACCGCCACCAACATCATCATCATCATATCATCATCATCATTATCGTTATCATCATCAAAGACTTCATTAATCAATAAAGCGAGCAATCATTCAGTGTAAAGTATACGAATATACAAAAGCGAAGATTCGCTTACCGATTTTATTATGTAAAAATAAGGGCTTTCACCGCTGTCCTTCACAATCACAGAATCTCGCCTGAAAAACAATACGAAACGTTACAAGTAGCAAAAGACCTTTGTATGAGGGTGGCTTGTGCAACGGACTTGACGGGCAGCGCATCACGTGACATAGATAACTACTTACGCGAAGTATTTTGTTGTTATGGCGTATTTGTCTTCTTTGAATTTTTCTAAAGGAAAAGATCGAAACAACTCGATAGACCTGCAAATTAAACAAAAAAATCCTATATTCAGTATCTTTTATGATGCATACCAGACGTGTTTACGAAATTGCGTTCACTACTTTAACAGGACTACCTTTCCGTTCCCAAATCAGGGGCGGATCCAAGGGAGGGGTGCAGGGGGTGCGCACCTCCCTGGTTCAACTTTTGGTCCCTACTTCGAAGATAACCATTGCAAAACAAATGTTTTTTCTTTGATTCTAAGGGGTGCACCCCTCCCTGGGGCAACTTTGTGCGCATAATTCAGCTTTGAATATATCCAATATTTAAGAACTTTCTCTTTCTTGGATGATATTGTATTTTTTCTTCTTCTTTGGTTCGGTGTATTCAGACTCGGGTGGGTGCCCTTCCAACGCAGTACCCCTCCCTGAAGAAAATCCTGGATACGCCCCTGCAAGGTGTATTTGAGCTCGAATGTCAAACTTTCCCTCCCTCCGAGAATCTGTTTGTTACCTTGTTTGACGATCACTTACCTCAAGAAGTCTATAGGAAGACCCTGGTCTGGATCCGTGGTCATGAGATCGACAAAATCCTGTAATTTATTATTAGACATTGTTAATAACTATTGGTAATAGTTGAATAGGGTTTTAGTTCAAGGTATTTACCTCTCTGTCGAGGACTAAGACTTCCACAGATCCTTTACATATCAGGGAGTAGTCTCGAAGAGTGCCTTCATATAACTCATGAGGCTGTGGAGAAAATAGATGTTGATCAGGTTCAAATTTCATCACTTCGTATGGTAAGACTCCTTGCATGTGACGTCAAAACAGTTCCATTGGAGGACAAATTAAACCAAAGAATTTCAATCTCCTGAGAATTGGAAACCTATTGTTCTGTACTCCAAATTGACACAGCATATTACAGCATATGGACCAAAATACTATATGAGACCATATTGTATATATAAAATAGGTGTAGGTCGGTGTAATATATTTACATCTGTCGTAGTTCCTTGCATCAGTTCGCCATATGACATTTTTGTTACTCCAGCTGCCAAGTCGTAGGTACATATCTTACTGACTAATGAAGCGAGAAAGAACAAAAGCGGAAACTCTCAATAAACAATCACTTCTTATATATCTGTCATCGATGCAGCTAGCCTGGATCGAGGGTTCTGAAGGGGGGGGCTAATCCCATTTTCCGGCCCAAAATTTTGCCCCTTCAGGCCAGAGACGAAACAGGAAGGCTCTGGAGGACTATGGGTACGAGATTGATATTTTCCTTACTCGAACAAGTACGAGTCCAGACTTCTCTCGTACAAAATTTCACAGGGTTCCCAACTATAAGTTTAGGGGTACATTTGGGTTTGGTAAGGGAACCAAAATGGAGTGGTACTGATGACTAAACAAACAGAAGGGCAGAGCCTACCCCTTTCATACTAATTAAATCAAAAGTATATACTAGACTTACTTCTTCCAGATAACACGTAGTAAAATCGCTCTGGTGGCCGCCCTTGACATGCGATGACTCGACCGTTATCATACCTGCGTGAAAATCACGGTAAAATCACGTGAAAATGTGTTCAGAACTCAAACATTTGAAATCAAGACAAGGAACTAGATAAAAGGTTCATGTTGAATTAGCCACTACTAAAATAGTCTGAAACAGTGATTTTTACAGCATATAGTTTACGCCAGTACCTTTCGTATCCTACATTTCGTGCCAGATCCATTTCACGTTCCAGAGGGAAAATCATGAATGCCCGAGTAGTTCGACACAGCCTTTGAATCTAAACGTAACAGGAAAAGAATCATGACAAAAAATATTGAATTGTTTTCATCCATCCATTCATTTATTCAATTTTTCATTCATTTGTACCTTTTTGAGTTGTTCCGTAGTTCGTATTCTTGGAACTGACGTCAAAATTTCTCTCAGTTCTTCGGAAATCTTAAATAAGAAAGAAAGGGGAAAAAAATGGAATTTGGTCAACCTTTGTTTATCATCCCATCTAAACACCTGATGGGATACCTGTGGACTGAGGCTTGGTCGAACATGGTTTCAACTAGAATCAAGAATGCTAGTCTTTCTGCTCGAAAAACCTCTTTTTGTAACGATTTGGTTCATTCAAAGTTGGGTTTTAAGCTGAGTTTATTGAGAAGACTTGCTATTGTAAAATAAAGCCTCAAAGAAGCGACAAAACTGCAGTTCAATTCTTCACATGGTCACAGAAATGGCGTCGAAAGTCAGTGAGTTTAAATATAAAGACAACGTTGGCTCTTCTTTCCAGGTATGAAATTATGTAATAATTCTTGCGTTTACCTTGCTTTTTTCTTTGAATGTCTTGGATTCAAATCCAATTCCACTGTGTTTTCTCTTTGGGGTGCCACGACTTCCACTTTCTGCAACTTTCCTTGAACTGTCTGTCTTCTTGTACCTGAAGATAACGTTGTTCAAATAAAGTATAAACTTTTATCTAAATGGTATTTTTAACAGTCAGCCGCTTAGTTTTGAATTTGGTGCTTTAGTCGTGTTTCTAAATCCAAAAGAACTCAAAACTGAACGTTGCTGTTGCAAACTAGAAAATTTTAACTATATTTACCACAGGGATCCCGATGTAACAATCTTCTGGGATTACAAGGCTTATAGCTTTTATTATTTTATAGTAATTTGTCAATTATTATTCCTATTTATGTCTTTCTAGTGAATTAAGGGATTTCATGAGTTACAAGGATTGCTTTTTTTGCAATTTAATTCTATTGGAGAAATATGAGACAAATGAGGGGTATGAACAGGACGGGATCCCTGTGGTTGGTTTACTGAGAAGTACTGGACAATCTTGACATTGAAAATTAATTGAATAAAAATCGTAAAAAAAAGTTTTATAATTTTTTTTTTGCTATATGCAGAAGACAGAACTTAAAATGAATAATTCATGTAACTAAGCCAATTCTTGGAAATTTTCTTAACTTTTTCTCAAGATAATTTTTACTTATTTATCTCAATTTTTATCTTATTACGATTACTAAAAATACCGCGTATTTATTTTACGCATTACAACGGTAATGACATAACCTATTAATTAAAATATTCCTGTAACTGAAATACTATTAGTAAATTAAGGAATCAGAAACAATTTATTTTTCATCGTAAATTTGTTGGGTTGGCTTGATGTACATCGACTTACCGAGACATAACCGAGATATGCAAAGTCGTTTTTCGTTACAATATCTTTGAGCAAATTAGTGTTTCCTTCCGGAGTTTTTTGAAAAATTTTCATCAATTTTAATTATTTGCTTAATCTCTTTTTCCTATATCGACGTATAGTATTTAGATTACTCTTCAATAATTTTATCATACAATATTAATTTCTTAAGAAACCTAATTTTCTCTTTTATTGAAAAGAAATCCTTTTGGTTCGTTTCGGCTCTCTGTTTATTCGGCTACCCGAATATCAACTGTGAATCAATATACTCGACAATTTCGCTGAATTGTTTACTTTATAAAACATACAGAAGTACAAAAGTGTTTTTTTAAACTATTGGTTTATGTTTTTAGCCTTCTTGCGAATGAAAATAGACCCAAACTTCTGAATCATCCTCAAAACTACATATTGTAAAAGAGAAATATTTTTCTCTGATTATATCTTTAAAGTATCGAAACTTTGCCTCGATTTGTGATTCATCTTTAAAGTATCGAAACTTTGCCTCGATTTGTGATTCAAAAGTTTTGGATGCTGGATTACATATCCTTACATATTTGTTCGGAGATTGTAAGCAGTCGAACAGACTTTACAGACAAACAAACGACTTATGGGATAACTTTTCGTTATGCTTACCTTCGCCATCGCATGCAGGATGAAACCAGTACTTGAACCACTCTTGTTGCCCACTGAAACTTCTCGTAAGGCTGTCGAGAAATATAACGAAAGTTTGTAGACTTCTTTAAACGACGTTTGTCCATCGAAATTATCTCTCAGATAGAACTTAGAAACGGGGAAGATATACAAGCCAAAAAATGGCAAAACAATAATTACGAAGAGTGACACAGTTAAAATTTGCATTTTCTCAATAATTATCAAATAGAAATTACTAAACAATTAAAATTAGATTTCATTTATGCAATAATTTAAGATTTTCACACCAAATTCCAAGGGCTTTAGATATTTTAACACTTAAACACACAATTAACACTTTTTCTATTTTACTTTATTTTATGGAGTCCGTTTTTGAGCTCTCTATTTTTTGGTTGCTGGGGTGGGGTTTAGAGTTGTGTAGTCGTTTTCATCAAAGAAAAGCCAAGAAAATGTCGAGTTTTGACGTTTTGAAGTTGATAAAAAATTTTGTAGATAATAACCTTGGTTTTTGGCTGAAAAATGAATTTCACAAAGTAAATAACTCTTACGGGCTAAAGTTTACACAGCTGAACTCAAGATCTAGAAAAATGAATGAAAAGTTTTCAATTTTCAAAGAAAATATCACGCGGCGAATAACAGTGAACCTCGCTAATGAACAGAATTTCAGAACAGGATGTATATATTGAGGTATATAACAAACGATTCAACTTTGTTGGTAAAACGACTGGCTGTCTCCGGCTCTATGAAAAAAGAACGTGAACTAATGGATTGTAAAACACTATAAGCGAGTAAATACGAATAACTCCTGCAACTTCCCTCAGCAATTCTAGAACTATCGACAAGAATTCATCAAAAAAATAACCCCATTTTTATGCATATTCTTGCTTTCGGAAAACAATATTATAAAGAAAAGGTTCCTTTTTATGATTTGATTTTTACTTTTTGAAAAAAAAAATGCGTTTTTTTTTTTACAAATGTGTAGTCTGGAGTTTATGACCGAAATCTTCAACAAGTTTAAAATCGCAAAACGCGCCACAAAGAAACATGGTCAGTTTTCGTGGTGTTACATATAAATGGCTTCTGAAACGTGTTGGCTATCACTTGCTATTTTCTTAAGGATTAGAGACGAGTTAGAGAAGTCAAACTCCTAATCACGATTTGCGTATTGATGACAACAAATCCACCAGTTTATGCTTTTAAAAACTGATTTCTGGCTCCCAAAAAGGAGGCTTCAATTTTTTTCTCCAAAAAAGTTTCAAATATATAAAGAAATAATTCATCGACAATATTTCTGGTGGTGAATTAAAAGTTAACGAAGCAAAATTTTGAGCTTAAAATTTCTTCAAAAGACGCACGAATATATGCCAAATGGGTGAGTCAGTAAAAGACATTTTTTGATTTAAAAAAAATACGAATATCTTTGTTGCAACAAAACTGAAAACCCTCAAAAGGTATAAAAAGTATGAACATCTTGTAACAACAGTAGACTGGAGTACATTTTAAATCATTCTCTGATCTATTTTTTTCTTACCTTTCTATATCGTATCTTGTTTTTCTCATAGCAAACAGCTCTTCTTCGGGAAAAATTCTGTTTCATTTCTCGTCTAACTGAGTCAAACTGGCTAGCTTTGCGCCTTTGTAGAACATAATTTTCCTGTTCCCTGTACATCTTTCAATCGACTGAATTATTTGTTGCCGAACTTCAAGCAACCTCGTTCTTGATTGCTCGACTACAGTTTTAAGACCCCGTTTAATCTTATTGTAAATATTCAATTCAAACTCTTAACAGCAGCTAGAAGATTGGAGAACGGTCTACGTGACAAATGATTAGGTCTCCAATCACGAACGGTTATCTCGACCGGATGGAAACTATTTAATATTAATTTTCCTTTTTAACCTAAAATTGAAAAGATACTCATCTTGAACTGATGCTTCCATGAAGTTCAGAGGAGCACTATAAAACGTCTTTTAAAAAAATGGACCGCTTTTCAGATTTGTAAAGCATTTAAGGTCTTTAAGAGTCGTTAGTATTGCCTAACGACCAACATTATTGACTTTTGCCTATCACCTGTCTGCGAAGAAGACCCTAAAGTAAAACCGCTACAGCCTTTAGACTAGAACTGTTGACAGATAGATTGAGAACTTAACGGTGATTGGTGGACAAGACTCCAGAACATGATTCATTGGCCTTTTAACTTGCTGTCGTTTCTTTCCGGACTAGAATACGAGATGTTCCGATGTCACATTAATGTTTTAATACGTCAGACCTCTGTACATAGAGTATAGCCTCGAGTATATATACTTTTTAATTATTGCTTTGGAGTCATTACTGAGGCAATATATAGACAGACAGTGACATCCACTGACCCGGTCGTCAGTGGTTGTTATGGTTTACGCTGATAACAAGACTGAGGTCCAACGAATCGGACGACTGAGAACTTAAGTTTTTCAAGTCAAGTCAACAATGATGACGTCAAAAGCACCAAGCATAAACTCTTTCGTTATCCTCTGGTGTTCCACAGGTTCCATTTTCGGACCGCAACGTATTGATAAAAAAACTTAAATCTAACGAAATGTCTGCACAGACGAAGCTGGAACAGACGACTTTCTTTCTTCAATTAAATTACAATTAAATTACTTGAGGTGTTCCTCAAGGCTCCACTCTCGGACCACAACCTTTTGATAACAAGCAAGACTGAAAGCTAACGAGAAATTCGTCAAATCTAATAATAAATCGTAATGATGTCAAAATTACTGGGACAGAAAATTGGGATAAACTTTCCCCTACTGAACATCCAAGGGATTATTTTCTGTCTAATTTTCGCCTCTCTTACTAGGAAAATAAAATCAAGGTGTGCCACAGGCTTTATTCTCGGACCGCCAAATTCCTTATGTTATGTGAAAGGTACAGCTTTAATATTTCCATCCAGAATTTTGAACACTGATGTGTAGTACCACCTCCACAACATATATAGGTTTTAATTTCATAGTGGACCTTAGAGGTTTAGGTTTGGTTGGGAGGGGCACAATTCGACCTGTATTTTAACTAATTTTATTTTTACCTTATAAAACAGATTCTAATGTTACCACTGATTATTATTTTATCAGCTTACTTACCCCGAGAGCGCTTACGCTTCGTTCCTACAAAAACAAAATGTTTATTTAATTTCTAATTTTCTTGTTGCATGTTACGTTACAGTAGTTCTCGTGCATCGGAATGGTCGTCGCGATGAGATATATATTTTTTGGACGTCAATCAAGGCATTCGTACCCTAGAAATCTTTTTTTTTTTTTTTTGACAATTAATGTTATGGAAACACTTTGATTGACGTCCAACCAAAACCCGATGGTGATGCTGATGGTGGGCGTGGGCGTGGTGATGATGTTTAGTGATGATGATGTTGATGATTCAGTGGCGGATTTAGGGGTTGGTCACAGGGTGCCCATGAAGCCTCCTTTCTAGCTTTGAATCAGTTGAGTTGGTTAGTATAGCAAAAGGTGCATCTTCTTGATTTTGTGACCCCCCTACTCAAAATCATAGATCAGCCCCAAGACGGTGATGCTACTGATAGGGATGGTGATGATCATTGATGATGTTACCGATAGTGATGGTGATGGTGATGGTGATGGTGATGGTGATGGTGATGGTGATGGTGATGGTGATGGTGATGGTGATGGTGATGGTGATGGTGATGGTGATGGTGATGGTGATGGTGATGGTGATGGTGATGGTGATGGTGATGGTGATGGTGATGGTGATGGTGATGGTGATGGTGATGGTGATGGTGATGGTGATGGTGATGGTGATGGTGATGGTGATGGTGATGGTGATGGTGATGGTGATGGTGATGGTGATGGTGATGGTGATGGTGATGGTGATGGTGATGGTGATGGTGATGGTGATGGTGATGGTGATGGTGATGGTGATGGTGATGGTGATGGTGATGGTGATGGTGATGGTGATGGTGATGGTGATGGTGATGGTGATGGTGATGGTGATGGTGATGGTGATGGTGATGGTGATGGTGATGGTGATGGTGATGGTGATGGTGATGGTGATGATAGTGATGGTGAGGTAGATGATAGTGATGGTGAGGTAGATGATCATTGATGATGTTACTGATAGTGATGGTGATGGTGATGGTGATGATCATTGATGATGTTACCGATAGTGATGGTGATGGTGATGGTGATGGTGATGGTGATGGTGATGGTGATGGTGATGGTGATGGTGATGGTGATGGTGATGGTGATGGTGATGGTGATGGTGATGGTGATGGTGATGGTGATGGTGATGGTGATGGTGATGGTGATGGTGATGGTGATGGTGATGGTGATGGTGATGGTGATGGTGATGGTGATGGTGATGGTGATGGTGATGGTGATGGTGATGGTGATGGTGATGGTGATGGTGATGGTGATGGTGATGGTGATGATAATGATAGTGATGGTGAGGTAGATGATCATTGATGATGTTACTGATAGTGATGGTGATGGTGATGATCATTGATGATGTTACCGATAGTGATGGTGATGGTGATGGTGATGGTGATGGTGATGGTGATGGTGATGGTGATGGTGATGGTGATGGTGATGGTGATGGTGATGGTGATGGTGATGGTGATGGTGATGGTGATGGTGATGGTGATGGTGATGGTGATGGTGATGGTGATGGTGATGGTGATGGTGATGGTGATGTTACTGATAATGATAGTGATGGTGATGGTGATGGTGATGGTGATGGTGATGGTGATGGTGATGATGATGGTGATGGTGATGGTGATGGTGATGGTGATGGTGATGGTGATGGTGATGGTGATGGTGATGGTGATGGTGATGGTGATGGTGATGGTGATGGTGATGGTGATGGTGATGGTGATGGTAATGATAGTGATGGTGAGGTAGATGATCATTGATGATGTTACTGATAGTGATGGTGATGGTGATGGTGATGATCATTGATGATGTTACCGATAGTGATGGTGATGGTGATGGTGATGGTGATGGTGATGGTGATGGTGATGGTGATGGTGATGGTGATGGTGATGGTGATGGTGATGGTGATGGTGATGGTGATGGTGATGTTACTGATAATGATAGTGATGGTGATGGTGATGGTGATGGTGATGGTGATGGTGATGGTGATGGTGATGGTGATGGTGATGGTGATGGTGATGGTGATGGTGATGGTGATGGTGATGGTGATGGTGATGGTGATGGTGATGGTGATGGTGATGGTGATGGTGAGGTAGATGATCATTGATGATGTTACTGATAGTGATAGTGATGGTGATGGTGATGATCATTGATGATGTTACTGATACTGATGGTGATGACGATTATAATAATAGCAATGATAATAAAGGTTATATCTAATTTTATTACCTGTATGCTATCAAGCCTGTCGTAAGTCTTCTTAATCAACGCCTTCACCAACAAAGGCGCCAACACAGCACTTTGACTCTCTCTTCTAAACTTTAGGACCTCAGAAACTCTTTTCTCGATTTCATAAGAAGTCTTCTCGGCATCAGCACTTGGCTGTATAGCTGTGATACGATCTTTAGGGATCTTTTTCTGTACTATTGGTCTCTGAGGCTTACTTGCCATGAAGGGTTCATTTTCAAAGTTGATGTCGATATTTATGACAGACTTTTCATACGCCATGTTTTTCTGCAGTGCTTACTGGCGGGTAACTTGATCAAATTCCTTCACTGAGGTCACTCCAAAAGTGGCAGACCTGATGGAAAAATATGAAAAATTGTTGCTAGCATTTAATAAAGGTTCAGAGGAGTAATAACAAGATATCTGAGTTCTGAGATCGAATGTTTTAGACTGGGTAAGGAGATCAAGGTTGAAAAACTTCACAAGGAAGATTTACTTGCTTAACATGATATGCGTATAATGATGGAATGAAATTTTGAAAGATTTACTTGAAATGGTTATATCATTATTTGTCATGAGGCAAGTAAGCTCTTACACAAAAATTGACATGCAAACAAACGTGAAAATCCAAATAACACATAAATACATAAAATTGATATAAAGAAGTGTTGTAGTTTTAGGTTTTAGAACTGCCCAAGTTGTTAATCAAAATTTCATAATCTCTATTAATGCTCAATTATCTAAGATACGTCTTAATTAGTGCACTGACACCTACCGGTTCGATGGAAGAATCTTCGAACTTGTTAGCCAAGTAAAAACAGTGGATAATTAGCACTCACAGAGATAAATCCAAGGTTTTATTTCAAGGATTTAGGAGTTTTTATCATTGATGAAACAGAATACTTCACAAAGACCATCGGCATCTCGTGTCAAGTTGTATCTGGTTCCATGGTTACGTTCATCGCTGTATTTTCCTCGCGTTGTCTTTGTAAAGAACACTCCAATTTGATAATTAGTTTATCAACCTTGAATCAATCCTTGTAGGAATCCAAAGTTGGACGTTCAGGATCAATTAAGTGATCGAGAATGACTTAACTGTTCAAATGATTTGACGTTGTCGTGTAGTTGTGTCAAAGAAACGTAAACAAATTCTTCATTCAACGTCGGATGCAGGGCTTTGAGAGTAATCCTTCCAAGAGACAAAATATCTTATCAGTAATTTAGTCCTTGAATACTCAAAAGCAACGATGAAGGTCTTGTTAATAAGTAATTAATAGAACTGGACAGCTTCTACGCACAACTCGTTAACAGAATCCAGAATTCCCGAAAACATTAGACGTAATTTGATAGGAGAATCAAGTCCACTTCAGACACTTAGGTTCATCAGTTATGAATTTTGATAGGTTCTTTTTACGTCCCAAGGGAATTCACAATTATTCTTCTAACCACCAACAAACACTTCAAATAAAAGACCTTTTCACAAGTCCACTGAAGCACAAACTCTCTAAAGTGCCACGAGTATCGTTAATACCCAGCAGGAATGTAATGTCAGTTGAGTTTTAATTTACTAGGAAACGATTTGTAGTTCTGATACCTTCGAATTGAAATAAAAACCGTGCGCTTTTTAAATTTGAAAAACTTTGCAAAGCTATTTTTTTTACTCGGTCGTTTTATGAAACCATTATTGTCATTTTTGATTTTGTGTAATTTCCAACGAGTGCTTTAGTCGACACTACAACAAAGGCAGTGTAAACAAACCCAATTATTCCATAACCAAATAACTACGTTGTCACGCCATTTGTTTTTCAAAGGAGAGGACTTTGAATTTTGCGATATTACGGAGCGTTTTTATAAAACGACTTCACAAAACTTGTCCGAATTTGGCTATTTTTCCATAAACTTTTACGAGGCACGTGTTAACGCGTTGCCTAGGAAACGATTGGACGTTATAAGAAAATCCGGACATTTTGCAAGCTCATTCACGGTAGATACTTTCATTTATATTTTATTATCACTAAACTTTTCAAAACAGAGTCCCAAGCTACTGCGTCTTGCTGCATTTTACCAATAGTGAACTACTTCGTTAAGTGGACAAAATGCGGTTTTGGGATCCCTGTGGATATTTTTGTCGCGTGCTTAAGGTTGATAGCCGCTGTCAACAGTTCTTGTTTGTAAACTAGTCTTTTAGTGATTAAAGGATCGGATCCATCATTATTTTTTAGCAAAAAATCCGATTTTGGGTTCCCTGTGGAAAGATTTGTCTTAGCTTTTCGAATGAATTGACTTTTAATATCATTAAAATCATCTTTTGAAATATTTTCCCCGATTCAGTTCATTCACACAAAACCCGTTTTGGGATCCCTGTGTCTACATCTGTAATATTTCCCCCGATTTAGTTCATTCACACAAAAACCCGTTTTGGGATCCCTGTGTCTACAGATGTTTATATAGATGTACCGGTAGTGGACAGTTCTTTAGTTTACTCACACAATGTCTAGTCAGGTACTTGTCACATGGTATACCAGCTCATTATCATAGCGTGAAAGTACAAAGGAACAGCACAAGAGCCTGTAAGTAAAATCTTTTATTCAGATTTTTTATTCGATAAATCTTTATAAATCTTGATAGCTTGACTTGTTACTTTGCTTGTCCTTCTACTTTAATTTTATTTCTACATCTGAGAAAAAAAAAATCGTTTTTTATAAGAGCTAGATTTCTGGTAACGAAGCGTCTTGTTTTTATATTAAAGAAACCTAACTGGGATTCTTCATACATTTTTCGGCCAACTTTAATAATATGACTCTTGCAGAATTTAAATCATATCGTATGCTTAAACTGACAGCTAGAAATCAGCTCGAAAAAACTTAAGCTTCTTGTAGCAGTTTTCGCTCACACCATTGCTTATAGCTAACTATGATAACACCATCAATGATATATATATATATATATATATTTAACTGATTTAAACTGCGTCTTGGCAGACGTCACTATTCAGAACAAGGTTGATTTTATTAGTTAAATTTTGCATTCTCGATTGACATTCGACTAAACTCGACTTCACTGTATTTTGAGAAAACACTCTGTTAGTCACGTGGCATAGATCGATATTCAATCAATCAATCAATCAAAATTTATTGCTCATTAAATTAACAGTTTGACAATTTTATAGTAAGAAAAAATACAACAAATTAGTTACCATGTATATATATATAGTTTTTTACAATTGTATATATATATAAGTTGAGCCTGAGGGCTAAGTTAACTGGTAAGTTTTCTAGTTAGCCCCCAGTCTTTATGTTGCTAATTTATTGTATAAGCTAAGGAAATATACAAGTTAATTAAATAAGAAAAAAATACAAAAATATCAGGTAGTGTTAATTTATGTTTTTTTTTTAGAGAGTAAAAAGCTAGTATTTACTCAGAATGCTGTTTTAGGAGTAGAAACATTTTAAGTTGTTTTGGAAATGAGAAGTTACTAAGTGATTTAAGTTGCAATGGAAGATTTGACCAAAGATCGATTGCCATGAAAGAGATTGCCTGTTTGCAAATATTTATCAATACTTTGATGTTTCTTATTTCATTTCAGATGCCTTGAAGTCTTAATGTACCAGATATCATGACGCTTTATCGAGTATTTCTGTGTTCGATCATCCTTTTTGCAATAGCAGTCTTTTCTCTTCTTAATTTCAAACTTTACTGGTGTTCACTATGTGACGAAACATATATCCCGTATAAAGAAAACAATCGCCATGGAAACGAGCATCTTTCATCAACGTTCCCGGATGCAATCTCAAATGACCCGTATGATGTATCCATAGTAACTAATTTCCAAGAAAAGCAGAGTGGACCAGCAAGGGAAACGAGAAAACAGTTTCTCTACATTACGCAAACGGAAAGCTGTCTTCCTTTACACTTTCTGCGCCCTGATCAGCTTGGACAGCGGGGACACACTTTCGATATTTTGGTTCTGAGCTGGAAACATCGTTGTAAAGATCCAAACATAATACACCCAAATGTAGAATACATCTTCGCAGAGCATAACACGACATGGTCCACAGGGAGGAACCTTCTTTTCTCGCATATTTTACCAAGGGTAGATAAATATCTATATTATATATTTATGGACGATGACGTCATGTTATACCATACCGAGCCATATCAAGTTTTTCATCGCGATTCGTCGTTGCTTAACGACAGGTTATCACGTGATGTGGTTGAAAAGTATTTGAAGTTTCGAGGGAAGCGGTTGCAGAGAGGTGACAACCCTTATCGAGAGTTCGAGAGGTTTTTGTTAGAGTTTGAGCCCGCGGTCGGGTTGTTGAACTTTTGCTTCGAACGTCGACAGTACTGTATTTCAGAGTATGTCCCCGATGTCTGGGCAGCGTTTTGCATCAAAGAAGGACCCTTTCCATTTCCATTCATTTCCTATTCAAACTTCGACGGTGCATTCAACGCTTTCCATCGCGATGCAATACCACATTTATTGCCCTATCACGTGACCTACGAATCAGTCAATTGGCAGGAGAGCCAGAAGTATTTGATTCTGAAGGCGGATATCAAATTTCAGGGTCAGGTTCTTCATAATTTACTCATAACTGCACACGGAACTCTCCACAGACCTTATCCTAGGAAGATCCATTGGCATGCAAACTGGCAGAGGGTGTTAGATGATTTAAGAACTTCTATCAACGAGAAGTACCGAAACGAACTCGAGAGTTCGCCGTTTGAGGTGACAAAGAGGCGTTTTGACGAGATTAGGAATCTGCTTCCACCTAGATCACCAATTGTTCCTTATCAGCACTATGAACTAAATAGGACTAGAAGCTGTCATCACCAGCCTCGTTTGTATGATGTGATTAATAATATGTGAATTAAATAGCTATAAATATCTCAGAACCGTACTAGAAAACTGATGTAGAACGCTAGAATTCCGCAGGGAAATACTTTTTTAAACGAACGGATCATCTGTAGGCTTTGTTGAAAGCGGAGTCAGAGTGATGATTTCTGGTTCGTCTCTGGTCTGTGAAGTAACAAAATAGTTGTTTCATCAGTAACTGTATGCCAATAAAACCTACCCGTGTCAGAGACAAATGTGGGACTTTCCTATGCGTGTGCGCACGCGCCGTTGTATTGAAGGCTGGTGTACTCGTTATCATCGTTTATAGCTTTGATTTCACTCTAGCGACACCAGAGCCCTGCCATTCTTACTGCATGTGCATGCTCGTCGAATTTCATTTCGCCGAGCATGCGCAGTAAGAATAACAGGATTCTGGGGTCCAGAATGCTTTGATTTATGTTGACGTCAAACTTCAATCATGCAATGCGATCACGCGCATGTCAAAATTGAAATTATCGCAGATTTATATGAAGGACAACACGGTCTCAAGACAAGCGCGCTTCATATTTGTAATGCGTCCAACACTTTTGAGGCGAAATTTTCTTCTAAGTTACTGGAGGTTACTTGCATTTTAAAAGTAAATATTGGATTTGTATTTAATTTTTCTAGTAGATTCGAATTGTGTTTCATTCTTACCATTAGAGAACAGCACAAACATGTGTGGCAGCAAGCACAGATCGAGCCAATCAGACAACAGATAAAAATCAATACAGCATCGATTGCCATAGTGATATAGATAGCTCTGGCTGGTTTTTTAAAGCTACATGGCTTGCCATCTCTTCCTACGCGATCATTCTCAACAACTGCGGATTGAAGATTAAAAAAAAATATTTTAACACATTTTACGTCTGGTAAACTTCGAGTTAATGAAGTCTGTTACTTTGGGGTAGTGTTTTCCGCTTTTGAAACTCTTGGATATGAGTTTCTTTGGTTCAGTTGTATTCGTTTTGAAGTATTTTATCAAGCATTGTCTGTAACATTTTACTTACATGATCCGCATGTGACGTATATAACGAACATGAAGAGAATTGCCATTGACGCAGCCAGTACACACGTAATGATAGACAAGACAATGTAACCTATCACCTACGGAAATGAAATTCGAATAATACATGGTATTGTATATATTTTACAATAATAATAATAAAAAAATTAATAAAAAAATAAAATAAAAAATATATATTATATTTATATAGCGCCTTTCCACTAATTGTCCAAAGCGCTGACTAATGATAATGTAGAGTTCTTGAAACGCAACTAACTAAAGTCTCGATGCTTTTAACAAGAGGAGTAGACAGACAGCAGGTTGCGATGGTAAATGAAAAATATAGTTCAAAAACTCCTGTTAAAAAGAGAATTTGTAAAGCGTCATGACTGAGTCAGTACTAGGTAGAGATGATTAAGGACATTTTTTGACCTTACCAACGATTTTTGTTTTCGTACTCCTGCAATGATTCCAACGATAGCTGTCACGAGCACCTGAAAAATCATATTTTTTTAAGTAAAGACTCAGATGCATGGTGCAACATTACACTAAAATATAAATATTTGAATCGGCACTTATTTTTATCATCCTTCTAAATTAAGCGAAAATCGAGATTATCATCATAGTTGCAAGCAATATTTCACCGTGTATCTGAGGCTTATGTAGCGCATGCAGTTGCGTTTTTATTAAAGCGACAGGGCGTCTTGATCAATACCAGTATAAACAGATCATTTTTGGGACATCATATACGGCGGCCATTTTGAATTTTTCTTTAACACAGGATTGTACCGAGTCAGAGCAAAAACTTGGAAACTATAATTCCATACACAGGTTAGCAATATAATGCATTATTTTTGGACTTCACGCAGTCATCAAATAACATTGCTTTTGCCGTGACGTGTTTTGTGCAAATTTTGTTTGACTTCCTTAGACTTGTAGCTGTAAATAATTTCATAAATTTACAGCATTGCCACCTGGCAGTATTTCTTCCAAAATTATCCATATCACATGACAAAATAAAATATATTCAAAAACTGGGTTCAATATTCAAAATAATTCAAATACCACTTTCGCTTATATAAAATCAAGTTAGTCTTCTACTTACAGGCAAACCAACCCAGAAGACAGAATACAGCGCCTCCTGATGAGCATGATCAAAGTCAGAAGAGCTTCTTGCGATTGTCAATCCAAAAAACGCTAAATCCAAGACTATTATTAACGCACTAATAACGAGTATCGATACTATGTACTTTCGTGCCCGTGGTCTCATCTTCGAAGAAGTCTTCTACATTTCGATTTCAAGTCTGAGGAAAGGAATTTTGAAGCAAAAAAAAAATTATCAAAAGGCAACTTATATTCTTTAAGAAATGATTCTAAATACGCACCAATTTTAGCTACTTCTCAGCAATTAATTCCCAAAGATGTTTTTTCCGTTTATGTCAATGATGTCATGCTAAGTGATTCCTACGTATTCAGAAAATAAATAGGTAAAATATATCCCCCAAAATAAAACCTTGATAAATCGACCAGCTTCTTCCTTTACGACCTTGACAGTTCGCTAACCATTTAAGAATCGACTCCAAACACTTCAACAAAAGAAAAATTGTTGTGGAACAACAGAGCGTGATCCGAACGTGTCGATGAATAATGTTAAAATAATTTCTTATTGATTCAAGTGTTCATGAACCGGAAGTGTAGCTAACTCGTTCGTGACCGGAAGTCAACATGATATAGGGATTATAAGATCCCCAATGAGGCTTCTCAGCGTTTTACTTCGCTGATTTTCCGATTTCACAACAAATAAAGACATTTTCCTAAATAAAAGGTGCTCAATTTACGATTTTTAGTTTCGAATCTCAGTATGTATTCCCTCCTGATTGTGATTTTTCTGCCAAAAAAGGGCGTGTGACATAAACAGCATTTTTTTCCTCGTCCCCAAGCTATTTTCATTTTTTTCGCCTGAAAAAAAGTGGGGACGAATTTTGGCAAAACATTGTTCGAGCAGAGCCAAGACGAACTGTAGATGACTGCCTGCTGGCTTCGTTTTTGTGTACTACAAAAATTAATTTTAATTTGCCAACTATTTGTGACAGCTTAGTGCAAACACTTATTATTTTTCATAGCTTCACAAGTGACTTTTGGTCACACGCCAGTGATCATATGACTGACAGTCAGGCAGACAGCCAGGACCATCTATGCCGGATATTAATTTTATGGCGTCATAAATTTCAGATGACAGAAACGAATGTGAAACTGGGTGCTAATCTTCGCCTCGGATATACTGGGCGAAGTATTTGGTTAGACAGAAATCAGTTTCGATCAAAAACGTCAAAGTTCTAAATCTATTCAAGAATTTTTAAAACAAAAAACAAGCAAAAAAATAATAATAGAAATAACAGCTTGAGTAGTGTAAGTTTCAGGTCCGAAGTCCACGCGACGTCTCAACTGCTGCGAATGCCTCAGGGGTGTCACAGTGGACGTGGGTTGGCGAATCCCATCACTGATCTATATAAGATTTTCTGGGGGATTGGGGATTGGGGGGGGGGGGGGGAGAAGGGAGGGAGGATGCCTCACGCCTTCCTTTGTGAATCATGAAATTAATAATAATAATAATAATAATAATAATAATAATGATAATAATAATAATAATAATAATGATAATAATAATAATAATAATAATAATAATAATAATAATAATGATAATAATAATAATAATAATAATAATAATAATAATAATAATGATAATAATAATGATAATAATAATAATAATAATAATAATAATGATAATAATAATGATAATAATAATAATCACGTCTTTATTTATCGAGGGTATTACACGAAATAGTGTGGCCCTCACAAGTCGAGGACAATATTTTAAATATTAATTTACAAAAATTAAGTCCAAATTGTTAACTATTTGTTAAATATTTACGTATATTTTTTCTTTCATCTTAATGATGCTTATCCTCTTCAACATCCTAGATCCATATCTGGCTTTTAATCAACTTCAAGAGTCAAACATCTGCACGGCATTCATAAACAACTCATTACACAGACGAGAGCTAGTTGCCCGATATAACTTCACATTTGAAAAACCTTCGGTGATATCAAAGGTAAGAACAAAACTTTAAAACCTTCAAATAATATCGCTATTAGGGTACTGTTTTTTAATGAACAAAAGTGACTGTTATTAGAGCTGTGATGAACTAATGAATAATACAAGCACTTTAAAATAACTCTCCAAAATGTAACAAAGGACAGCTGAATCAAGATCAGTGTCATACGAGGAAAAAAACAAAATAAAAAAGATTCCTTGCTTTTATTCTTAGATTTTTTTGCTAAAAAAAGGCTAGCATTTCCGCTTCTTTTCGGAAATTGAACTGGACATTTTTTGAAAACCTAGCTTTGCCATCTGGGTATGAATGACAAAAATTGAAGTGATATATTCTAATACACTTCGAGTTCTATTAGGCCTACAATACAGGACAATATACTTTATTCATACCCAAAAAAATTACAATAATGAAAATAATAACTAAAAATATATTTTACAAAATAATGGTATTGTTTGGTTACCTATAAAAGACTAAATAGCTAATCAAGCTGGCACGTTTGCTTAACTTACTAGAGGGAATTTTGAAAAGAATAATATTTTAGAGATTCAAAATTAAATGAATTTTTAATTCCCGTCTTTTACGAGGAATTATTTTTAAATAGGATTCGTTTTTTTTTTTGTAATTCTTAAATTATCATCGTAGATAAGCCTTTATTGGCAGATTTACAGAAGCAACTTCTTATTAAAATTAGATAGCTTTTCGTTAATAAATAATATTTCTCTTTTCAGTATATCAAAGCCTACTTCCAAGGTAAGAAAAACGGAAGTAACACGTAGTAAAAAAAATTATCATTCAAAATTGTGTTAATTGACAAAACAATTTCTAATGAAGTTCCCACGCCAGCTGTATGAAGTCACAATTGAGAGATAATAAACTGGCTAAAACGATAATAAACTGGCTAAAACGATAAGAAGCAGAAAAAGAAAGCGACTGACCCATTATTGGCGTATGAAGAAGACATTATAACTATAACCATTCAAATACATCCCCTCCAAGTTCATTACATTTTAGAGGGAAGTTCCTGAGAGAAATTTGAAGATCAGGATACGAGCCCCATGTCAAAGTCAACCAATTTCTCGAGTAAGCCTTCAGTTCCTCCAGCTTGGGTCGAACCATCACCAAATTGGGTTGAAACATTGCAAGAGCTACAATGGATGTGGTACGCACACATTTATGGTTTTGGCGCATCGTTTCTTGTCTTAGCTCTCTGCAGCTTTGCATCCATTATCGCCCTTGTCCGTCGCAGTGGTCGAAGTCGAAATAAGACTCATTTCATAGTGACGAGTTCCCTTTTATTCCTGCTTGGAACATTTCGGGGAATCGTCCTATTTTGGGATCCATATCTCTTTAGAGGGACTGACTCCAAAAGTATGGTTTTTGCATGCGTCTCAATGTGGGGGATCGCGAAAGCTTGTCTCACATCAGCTTTCTCCATAATGTTGCTGATATTTCTCGAAACTACCAGAATTGCTCTCGCCCCTCCTCGTTTCCAAAACCTGTCATTTTTATTAGCAGTGGCTTTGATCAACATTGGGTACTTGGTTCTGTCAGATGCTGTGGTCCTGTTCTACCCAGCCGCAAAGGTTCTGATACTTATCTGTCAAGTAACATTCGCAGCCTGGGGTCTATTAGTGTGCACCGGGTACCTTTTAGCTTGCAAACGAATGCATGACAACTTGATTGCTTCAAAGAATCTTAGGAACCAATTCTTCGAAGCCGAAACGAGACGACTGTCGCGTCTGAGGTCATTAATGCAAGCGGCATCATTACTTGGAGCTTGTAACTTTGCTCTCAGTATCTACATCGCTGCTAGTCAGTTAGGTGTCCTCAGTGAGATGGGAGAGGTTGATGGTTGGTCGTGGTATGGAACTCAAACAGGTTTACGACTGCTGGAGTTAGGAATGAGTTTGTTTATCATTCTCGTGGGTCATAACAGACGAGGTAACCAAAATGAGCGACGCCCACAGTCAAACTTGCAGCCGTTGGCACTCAGTGGCAGACCATCGAAGGTTGGTGCAAGTGAGCTGACTGTTGAAGACATCCAACAGGGATAACGCGAAAGTAGTTTTTCTTCCTGGCCAAATCCAAACTAGGAAATTACTAGGACATTGTGCGGAATTGTATGGATTTGCCTTCGCGACAAAAAAGTGTTTTTAGTGGGCACCAATCAAAGCTTTTCCATAACATTGTCGGAAAAAACAAAGTTTTCAAGAGCTTTTTTCTATGGAATGTCATGGAAGCACCTCGATTTATGTCCACCAAAATCTACTTCGTCGCAACGACAATGGTGTATTTGAGAACCACTGCAAATAGATTCAGCGAGAGGGTTAGGAGGAGACCGCCCAACTATAGGAAGGAATGGACAAAACTATTTCTCGCACTTGATCAAAATTTGTTTTATTTCTTTCCTATTACTTTTTGATTGGTAAAAAATAGCAAACAGACAATACACTAAACTATGAATACTGCTCGTGCAATTATGTCTAAACTAGAGGAAGGAAAACCTTATTTATTTTCCGTGGAACGCATTTGAAGGGATTGCGCAGTCTTCCAAGATATCAGTCTCTTCTAACAGAACACAGATACCATTGTTTCTCAGCCAAGATTGATCTTTTTCAAAACACTCTTTCTTCATTTGACCTAGGATTCCTTCACCGCTTTACTTAGGAATTCCAGCCACTTTAGGCCATTCTTTAGTCAGTTCCCATGAGTATGTGCGTTTCTATGGTGACACCTTCGTTACCAAGGTAACAGTTACTATGGTAGGAAGTATTTGGGCGTCGACATGTGATAGTGATGTTCTCCTGAGTGATGTCCAACGAAATATGAACCAAACCTGCGGAGGTTGTGAAATAGTTTAGTGTATGTTGTATCAGTAGGATTTTTTAGACATTTATTAGACAGAACAAGAGCTGAAGCTGACGGTTCAAATTAATAACATTGACCTTATTATTTATAGCTCTTTCGTCTCGCCGAATGAATGATGTCTGGTTTTTAATTCAGAGATATATAATGAACTCAATGTGGCAGCGATCAGAAACAGGCACATATAAGATATTAGTTTACCAAAAGAAAAAGATTTATCGATAACATATGTCTAAAACTTACTTCTTGGGCAGAAATAGACTGTTAGTTCGTTATGTCTGGACACACTCGACCGCAGAGCCTCTCATCTTACTGCGCATGCTCGACGAAATGCCAGATATAGACCCTTCGCACGTGACGTCATAGCACTGAGCTCAATTTCGAGAACAAAACAAAAGGATTTTAATCTCCTGAGAATTGGAAACCTATTGTTTTGTCCTCCAAATTGAGCTGCATTCCTACGTGTTGCTAGGGGTCTATATGTTGAACCTATGACTCGTATGTGTAGCTTACCTGTCTGTGAACTGTAAGTTCTTTGGTACTTTTGCAGATGACGTCACGAGGGTAGGATTGTCTCTGTACTTTTCTCCTGCAGCAGGGATGCGAAACTTTGCCATCTGCACCTCGGTATCACTCAGACCTCCGTGTGAGATCCTTGCATAGCCGAGCCGTGTTAGACCGCGGTACATGATGTACTCACACCATCTTTTGCGGTCAGATTCGTCGATATCCTTTTGCAACGAAAAATGTATTAATTATAAAAACATGATTTCTCAAAATATTCATGTAATTTTCCATACATCAGTTCACTGGTCACAGACATAGCATTCAAGCGAGGCTTCAAGGTAGCTTCAAAGGATTATTCAAATTTGAACCTTGAAGCCTCGACTGAGTGTTTTGTGTTTGACCGGTGAACCGGGGTATGGAAAGTGGTGAATGGCTTCTCAAGCGTTACCATTAAACAAAGAAATTGTTCTCAAGGGAATAAATAACATGTGGTCTGAAATGGGAAGACATTGCATCCAAAGTAAAAAGGGTTTAATCATCTATTGTATCCTTGAAGCAAGTGAACACGCACTTCTGTTTGTGTCCCAGCAAACCCAGATGTAGACCCAGGGATACCTTCAATTCAATTGAATTACATTGTTACCTTCATTCGTCCTTTGTTCAACAAAGTTTGGTAATCACGGCTCCCTGGTGAAGACGTTACATATCCAAGGAACACTACAGGGTTTGGACTAAACATCAAAGAAAACTTCCAAATATTAGTTACTATACACAAAAAAGAACCATTCACATTTCATTGCTGGGGGAAGAGTAGGGGAGTTTGAGGAAGTCATGAAAACAATGACAGACAAATTAGCAAGGAGGCACAAGAGGTCAGGTTATAAAACTCATAAGGGCGAAGTTAACGACGTTAAAGGGGTACAAGTTTTTAGACTAAAAGTGAGGGGGAGAGGTAAAAGGACATACCTTTCATCTGCAATTCTTGCTAGTTCTTGTGCTTGTAGCTTGCGATCTAAGTCATCCCTAAATATAGAAATATCATGATGTTATACCCAAAAAAAAACATCATGTTCAACAGAAAAGTTCTAAAAAATTGGACCATGAGAAATAATAGTAAGTGTCGGACCACTGGTCCCTAAAGTTTACCTGTCGTTTCCCATGTGAACAAGTATAACATCAACAAGACTGCCAGATATGTTGACTGTGGCACTAATAGCTGGAGCTAGCTCACCTTAAGAGTCACAAAGACACAGTTATTTATAATAGCAGTAATCAACATATATCAGAGGGTTGGACGTAGATGTGGGTACATTAAGGGGTGTATTGACGTAGGGGTGGGTACATTAAGGGGTGTATTGATGTAGGGGTGGGTACATTAAGGGGTGTATTGATGTAGGGGTGGGTACATTAAGGGGTGTATTGATGTAGGGGTGGGTACATTAAGGGGTGTATTGATGTAGGGGTGGGTACATTTAGGGGTATATCAATGTAGGGGTGTGGCATCATCTCTATCACTCTCGCCAGGCATAATTTATTTGTTTGAGGAATGAAATATTACATTTTAAAATGCATTACTCCATTCTTTAACACCAATGTAACTACTGGTGGTGGTGGGGGAAAGAAGGAGGGAGGTACCTTTCCTTTGTCCTTCCCCCCCCAGTGAGGGGTGTGAGAGGTTGTTGTAAAGTGATATGCTTACCTTCTGGTGAGGGTAAAAGATGGTGCTGTGACTTGACAAAAGGATACTTGGAAAAAAGTGTTGCCCTGAAACGAAATAGGTAAGATAAACTTTTTGTCTTTTGAGACTGCAACTGACTTATTTGCTTCCTTGGGTTTAGTGGACAACATTTGTACATAATAACCCAGAGCATTGGCTGGGGGCAGGGGGGGGCAGTCCTGTCATGCAATCAGCACCCATTGGGATATGGTGCATTGGGAAATACAGCTTAAAGCAGTCACAATGGCTAAAAACGGCACTGCCCAGGTGAGCAGAAAAACAAGAGCTTGGCAACCCTTTCTAGTAATGGGACCTGTTAGACTTTTACCTCAGAAAAATTCTTCCCACTGAGGTTGTGGTTATGTCTTGTAGCAATTTTGAAAAATTAGAGGGGGGTTAAGCCCAAACCAAGTAACATAGTAACATCATCTTACCCCCATGTATGATCTCTCGTTGATGGTCCAAAGTCTGCATGCATTCCTAGTCGCTCTTCAAACCAGCCAGCTAAGTCATGATTCCCAAGGTATGGCTTGGAGGTGTCACTCTCTAGAAACCCTATGATATCAGCTCCTGTGCAAATAGTCAGGTAAATGGATTTGTAAGTTAGCATGTAAACCATAAGTTATTCACAAGTAGATGCATATTTGCAGGATATATTCTTACCTTTCCTCACCCCTCCCCTCTAAGTAACCAGTGGTTGTCACTCACCTGTGTCATTAATGAGGTGAGCACCTCTTTCAAAGCTTGGCCATCCCTTGTTGTCATATCCAAAGTGTACGGTCCATATCATGGCTGAAAATACTTGAGGGTCCTCCTGAAATATAAATTGAATTATGAATATTAAATGAAATTTCACTCTCCAGTTCTTGAGGGTAACATTACTATCTGATAAGATGCAATTACATGGAATAAATTATGTTTGGTTTTGTTGTAAAACACTAGTAAATGATGACACATCTATCACTTACCTTAACTGGGGTATGGTATTCCAGTTTGCTATGCCTTATGAACATTATTCCTACAATTGCCATCAAGAGAAGCCACAACACTGCAAGAAAAAGTGAACAAAACATTCAATAAGTTTTTGTGCATCTAAAAAAAAAACGTTTCTATATCATGGTATATCTCAGATCTATGTACATTCTTGGTTTGCAAAGTCAACTGACTTTGTTAAATATATTGAGTTTGATATGTTTTCTCTTGTTATGTCTACCAACATGGCTTTCATGGGAAGGAATAAACACCAGCAATACTGTACCTGGTTTAACGTGAGTATTAAAGAATTGATACTTGTCACCATTGTCTTCAGGGAAGGCCACATTATCAAATGTGAATGGGTTGGTAGACTTAGACTGTGGAGATGACTTCTCTTCCATGGGTGCATCCTCTTTTTTTGCCTTCCCATAGAGTTCCTTTGAATCTGGGGTACTTTGGGTCAACATGGCAAGACCTATGTGAAGAGTCATGAAAAATGATAAGTTTATTCTAGGTTTGTGTGTGAAACCTCTTTGGTGATTCACATCTGGTCATGGCTAACTCACAGACTGGATTGGAATTTAGCATATTTGGTTTTGCAGAGGGAGGAAAACTGGAGAACCCAGAGAAAAACCCTTAAATCAAGGGAGACACCCAACAAATGTCCAGGAATCAATATCAAGATGCCAGACCCTCGAATCAAGGGAGAGACCCAATATATAAACTCTGTTCACATGTGATGATGAGTCAGGAAGCCAAACTGGAGACCCCAGAGGAGAAAGGGCAAAAAGAGTTCAACTTGAATTAATTTACTCACCAATGAGCACCATGGTTATTCCCACTAATATATCAGTCCTCTCTCTGGTATATTCTCCACCTGGGACAAAATTAAAGGCTACCACCCAGACAGATCCAAGAGTAAGAACAATGTAAATGATATTGGCTAGAGTTAGAGTTCTGGCGGAAGGGCGACAAAACAGCCTGTCTATCATGGATGGCCAAATTGACATGACGTACACAGCAAGTACCAGCCCCCCAGCTAGTGAGCCATAACGAGGAGCATAGTATAATGCAGCGGCACCAGATGACCCCACAATCCACCACAAAATGGATGAGGTGAATTTGAAAGGGGAAAGGAGGACACCAGTTACCAAGGCAACAGCTACTGCAGCTCTAAAAAAAAGAGGAACAATTTTAAGTCAATTATAATCAATATAAATGCTTTTGTAAATGAAATACATTCATTTGGGTATCATACATTGGAGTCATTTTATCTTGAACCTTCTGGGGACCAGGGAAAAGTTTCAAAATAATGACAGTTCAATATATCCAGGGTAAAATTGGAGCAGTCCACAGGACAGACCTCAAGTTTTAGATAATGGGACTGTATATGTAACTTCATGGCTTACCCCCATGGGTTTGGTGGTGGTCCTGTGTCAGGATAAAAAGAAACAGCCCATCGGCACACCAATGATACTTCACCAAATACTGCATGCGTCAGGAACATCAGAGCACCAAACCCAACAGCAACCAAAACCCAACCAGGACCAGAAATCTTAGAGTCTTTGTTTGCTTGTGAGACTGGCTTTTCTTTGAACTCAGCATTTGCTATATGACCTGTATAAACCCTGTCTAGAAGAGCGACGACACCAAGGAGTAGGAGGCACTTGTTGGAGGTTGGATCTGCCCAAACAGGGTTTATTGAGACATACCAGGCTCTTGATGCCAGCATTAGGAAGAATCCAAGAATCAAGCCCCAAAATGACAATGATCTGAAATGAAATTTGAATTGAAATTAATATAGACTTTGAGGAGTTACTTTGTAGATATATTGTCTTGAGTCTTGATGTGATTCCTTTTGTAAGAGATTTAGATGGTGTCTTTTTCTAAGATTTTACAACAACTTTACTGAAGAATTTGTGTATTTTGTGGAAGGAATGAAGGCACATAGTAGTCCACAACATTATTTCATAGGAGTCAAAATGTACAAAAAGTGTAATACCTTTCACTTGAGATCTTATTCCAAACCACTCCACAGAACCACAACATTGCTGCACCACACCCAAACGCAAGCAAAATAAGTCTAATAAGAGTTGATGGGGCTTGAAAGGATGCGATACCAACCATTGATAATGAACGAAGTACTGCTAAGCCATGAAGACTTTGGCAAAACCCCATCACAGAACCAATACAGGTAAATATGGGTGATAAAATAGTTAGGACAAAGGCCTCGTATCCAGATATTTCTAGCTCATTTAGTGGGTAAAACCAAATCATGGGTGCGATAGCATGGATTAAAGACCACCAAAGATAACCTAGCAGAAAAAAAGAAGGAAAAAAAATGTTGGACTTATCACTATACATAACTTATATTATCGAGGGGGGAGGGGGGAGGGATGGATAAAGGAAGAGCCTTTAATAGGACATTTGGAACTCCTCAATAAAGAAGTAGATGGTAAAATAGACAACTGAAAGGGAAGGGATATATTTTAAAGGACTCAAACAATTCTTATGTAGGGTATGGCAGAGGCTAAAGGTTGATTTTATTGCTTTATTACACATAAACTACACCCAATTCTAAATATCATATCTTCCCATGTCCCATATCTTATATCATTTAAAAAGATCAGATCGCACAAGTGTTTCAGAATTCTTAATTCACGTACAAAAGACTGTAGATACATGATAAAATACTGACCTAAGATAGTCTCGCAGAGGAGTTCCCTCCCCATACTGGTATACTGAATCACATCCTCTGCGAGTTCTGCCGTCTCTTCATCCACAAATTCCTCGTCTTCTTCCTCAGGAATCACAGTTTCGTATTCTTCAGTGTTCTCCCAAGGATCTGTGGCTCCTTCAATTAGGCTTTGTGCTCTGTGTCTTAGTTCCTTTCGACGCAGTCTCTTCTGTGCAGATATTTCACTTGCATTACTTTTCTCTGAGGCTGGTTTGTCCGCCATGTTGAAACCCAGAGAAACCGTGAGATCCTGGGCACGAGTATATTCAATCGATATTTAATCAATGATTAATTTTTCCAATCGATATTTATTCAATCCGAAGAATTTAACGATTCAAAGGCCATTTTAACGGGTAGGAAGCTCAAGTTTGAAATGCTGATTAATTTTTAGAGATCCTAAATTTTTTTCCTCTCCAGACTCGAGTTTTTTTTTGTTTTTTTAGAGATTTTGCCCGCAGGCTGGTGCTGCACAATAGAACACGAGGTCCCCTTCGAGGTACATTGCACCAATTCCCAACCCCTTAAAACTCCCATACCCATCCCACAATCAACCCATTAAGAAATCATTAGTAAAGGCCAGACACTGAGGGTGGTCACTGCCAGGGTTTCTTTACGTTCTCAGTGGTTCTTTTACGTCCCTCCGATGCAGGGTTAGGTAGTGTGGAGAGACGGGACCGCCATTTTACGTGGTCATCCGAGCCACGGGAAGGTCTAACCGTTTGTAGATGTAATTACAAAGGCAGCACCTTCTCCTCAGTTATTTTAAGACCCTGAGTGTTGGTCCAGCCGGGGCTTGAACCCACGACCTCCCGCACGAAAGTCCGGTGCTCAACCAACTGAGCCAACCGGGTGGCGGCAGTCTGGCACTCTAGGAGCACATACTATGCTGCAGTCTGGCACTAATCAGAAGATGTTGGAAGTGCATCTTACTATATGATATTTAAAGATGTATAA